>CAXHTJ010000012.1:602295-1264795 GCA_964019445.1 Populus tremula
TAGCCAAGCCAACAGTTACAGGAAAAACACAAACCAACAAACAAACCAAGAACCAGCAAGCCAAGAACAGCAAGCCAAACACAAAGCCAAAAAATACAGCAGCCAGCAAAGAGAAGTGAAGCAAATCGTGAGCCATGCAGCGGTAGGAGGAGAAGCCGAGAGCACGGCGACAGAAGAAGCCAGCAAGGCAACATCCCATAAGCTGGACTCCACGAGAAAGCCGAGAGCCAATGCAGCAGGAGGCAGCGTGGCATCACAGCAGAAAACCACGAGAACAACAGCTGCATGGGACATGCAACCTACGCAGCGGAGAAACCAAAGATAGAAAACAGGGGACATGCAACACAGTAGATTTAGGGAGCCCGCATAAAGCATGCAGGATTATTGACCCCAAAGAGCCATGCAAAGCAAGCAGGAAATCTCAGATGCAAAACCGGGCACCTTAGGATACCAGGCAATCACCCTACAGCCAGTTGGAAGTGATCCTTTTCATGAAAATGGAACACCGTAAAAAAGAATTTGAAATCTCCTAAACATGACATCAACCTCCCTAGATTTATCATCAAAGACCCGATTATTTCTTTCTTCCCAGATAAGATACACAGAGATACCCAAGGAGACTCTGCGCATGCGAGCCACAAGATTGGACCTCTTAGGGAATAACCCACGAAGAGCACTATTGATGGATAACATCCGTCTACCAATTCGAAGCCAATCTTTTATCCTTCCCCACAGCCTGCCCGTCCAGCTACAAGCAAAAACAGATGACCATGGGTCTCAGCTTCACGCCTACAGAAGACACAAGAGAGGTCAGACGGAATGAACCACAGCCTGTCCCGAGTTTTGAGTTTACCCAAAGCCGCCAACCATAATATAAAGCTATATTTTGGAAGTGACCACTGCTCCCAGACAACCCGATCCCATGAGACAATAGAACCAACCGGCCTAAAGAAATCATATGCATGAGCAAGAAAAGGACCAGCTGAAGTAGACCAGGCTCGCATCAAGGATACACTCTCTTCCTCTGAGCCCCCACAATGTTGGGAGATAGCATCCCGAATATGATGGCCTTCCAAAGAGGGGAAGAAGAGTGATGCGCCTGGACCGACCAGATGGAACCACTACTCAAATAGAAATGATGAATCCAGCGAATCCAAACTGAATCCTTTTTGAGATGAATGTGCCACAACTGCTTACTGAGAAAGCTATTGTTACGGGCAAGAGATCAAACAAACCCAAACCACCCTCATTTTTGGGAAGACAAACATTCTTCCAAGCAACGATAGCAGAGGAACCATGACCAGCATCACCCGTCCAGAGGAAATTTCTGCATATACTAATTATTTGCTTGAGCACAGTAACAGGGACAGGGAATATGTTCAACCAGAACTGGACCTTCCCAAATAGAACCGATCGAAGAAGCTCCAAGCGCCCAGCATAAGTAAGATATCTACCCATCCAGCCTTGGATAGACAATTTCAGGTCCTGCAGGAGAGGAGTGAATTGGCTTGCTAGCAGGCGATGCGGGCTAAGAGGGACTCCCAGATAAGTAAAAGGAAATTGCCCTTCACAAAAACCAGTGGCTGAGAGAATAGAATGCTTTTGCTCTGTGCCCACTCCTCCAAAGAAAATGGATGATTTCTGAGGATTAATGTGTAAGCCAGAAATATGGCCAAAAAGATTAAGTTGCTGGAGAAAACAAGAGACTGAAGAGAGGTCCCCCGAGAAAGAAGAAGGACATCATCTGCAAAGGCAAGGTGAGAGATACCTTGAATCGCACACTTGGGATGAAACCTGAACCCATCCTGCTGAGAAGCTAGAGAGAGCATCCTTGAAAAATATTCCATGCAGCATATGAAAAGATACGGAGACAATGGGTCTCCTTGACGCACTCCACACTTACCCGAAAAGAACCCATGAATATCACCATTCACAGCCACTGAATAGGACGCAGATGATACACACTGCATGACTAGCAAGACAAAGTGAGCAGGGAAACCAAGGTGACAAAGAAGGCTTTCCAAGAAATCCCATTGAACAGAATCGAAAGCCTTCTTGAAATCCACTTTCATCAAGCAACGGGGAGAGGAGCGCTTTCTACAATACTGGCGGAGAAGTTCCTGGACCAAATTAATATTGTCACTCATTTGTCTCCCCCCCAAGAACGCATTCTGCATGGGATTGACAATATCCTGAAGAGCAAGAGCTAGCCGGCCAGCTAAGATCTTGGACAAGACTTTGTAAATTACATTGCAACATGAGATAGGCCGATAATCTGATGGGGAAGAGGCATTCTCAGATTTGGGGACCAAGGCAATTATGGAGTGGTTAACTTGTTTGAGCAGCCTACCCGAAACAAAGAAATCCTGAATGGCAGCACAGAAATCTCCACCAACAATGGACCAAGCTTGCTTAAAGAAAAAGGAGGAATATCCATCCGGACCAGGGGCTCTTTCATTTGCAATACTAAAGACAGCATGACGAATATCCTCCTGGGAGACCGGGGATAGAAGAGAGCCCTGGGAGGAAGAGGAGAGACACGGGCCACACTGAATTGTATCACTGTCCAGAGGAATGGTTGACTGCGAAGAACCCAACAACTGACTATAGTACCACAAAGACATCCCCACTTCCTTAAGAGAGGTAGTGATCCGACCATTGCTACATGTGGTAGCTGGAATAAAGTTCCTCCTGTGGTTGTGCCCCATGAGAGCATGGAAAAACTTGGACCCTCGATCACTGTCCTGTAGAAATTTACATTTTAATTTCTGGCTGAAAAATTGGTGCTCCGCAGACTTTAGAGAGGAGAGCTTAGAGCGGAGAGCCTTGTCCTGCTCAAACAAAGACTGGTTATCTCTATCGTGATGGAAAGCAGATTGAATCTGATCCAGCTGGGATTCAAGGCTGGAGACCCTTTCAGAAATATGGCTGAAATGAAGCCGGTTAAGCTCCTTTAAGGGGCCCTTCAGTAGCTTCAGCTTGCGGCATAAAATGTACATGGGCGTGCCATACACCTGCATCAACCAACAAGAAGAAACAACACCCAGAAACTGATCATGAGCAGCCCACATATTAAAAATTTGAAGCTGCGCCTTCCCTGTACATAGGAGTCCAACTTCACTACAGCTGGGGAGTGATCTGAAAATGCACCAGGAGTGGCAAAGTGCACATGAGCAGAACTATGCAAAGAGGACCAGAAGGGATTAGTTAGAACCCTATCAAGCTTACTCCAAACCTTACCATTTGACCAAGTGTAATGGCAGCCAGTATATGTAGCATCCCGAAGGCCAATGTCAAAACAACAATCACTGAAATCAGAAACTTCATAGGCTGAGACGACTTCACCATTGTGCTTGTCAGAAGAGGAAAGCAAGGAGTTAAAATCACCTAGAACTAGCCAAGGGTGATTGGAGTTCCTTCCCCTTAACTCCTCCCAAAGAGGACGCCTGGCAGTGATAGAGTTAAAACCATATACAAAAGTGGCCTTGAATTTCAACTGGGATATTAAGCAATAGATGGAAAGATGAATGGCTTGCGCTGAGGATGATAGCAAATCAACTTGTACTGTATCCGGGTTCCAAAAAACAACAATTCTAGCCGTGGGAGCCATTGCTGCATTGGACAAATACTTCCAATGCTTCAGCCTAAGTTTGTGCATGGAAGCAACTCTGGCCTGAAGCATTTTTGTTTCCAGTAACCCACAAACATCAATTTTGTTCTTCTTCATGAGGCTGACCACCTCATGCTGCTTCAGGGGGTTTTCAGCCCCCTGATATTCCAGCTATAGATAATCATGGATTGGCCGGGGAAGGGGATACCCTTCCACTACGACTTCGTTGTTTTTGATTACGGGTCCTAACCCCACTCTGAGCAGCTACACCCTTATCAATAAGCTCTCACAATATTCCCAACCCCATTCACATTCGTTGCCAATGGCAGGGGGGGGGATTACAAGCCACCTCATCACAAGAAGGAATAATCAATGGAACAGTAGGATTAGGAGGAGGATCCTGATCATGCATGTCACAAGAGTTGCAAAGCAAAGAATCCGGTCTAGGAGAGTGAGTAGGGGGTTGATCAATACCTTTGCCAGCAGGAGAGGGAGAAGCCGGGGAGATTGCATCCAGCACCTGATCAGAACCCACAACAGCCTTCCCCTTACGCTTACTAGATTTACGTGAGTCCACAGTAACCCACCCATCTGAATGATCTAGAGCATCTTCTGGCACACATTTTCCTCATCAACCTGATGAACAATATTGACGTGAGGTTGATCTTGCTCTATAGGAGGAGATGACTGTGGTGGCAGCTGGGGGCCCAATCTATCAAAGACATTCACCCTATCAGCAGCTTCCAAATTCTGTGGTTGAGGGCAGGAACCCTTATTGGAAGAAGCTGCGGCCTTGGAACAGAGAATACGGGTGTGGCCTAGAACATGACAAAAATTACAGTACTTGGGCAGGGACTCATAAACCACCTTTTGATGCAATGTAAGACCTTCTGGAAGAGATATCTCCACAGATTGACGAAGCTCCTCAAGCAAGTCGATTTCCACCAGCACTCTAGCATAAGACATGCGGGATAGGCTGGAGGTCAGCTGATCACACTGAATAGGCCTTCCAATTACACTAGCAATCTTTGACAGACAGATGGGTGACCAGCAACATAATGGAAGACATGGAAATTTAACCCAAACCGGCACCCTCGACATCTCTTCACTAGAGAAATCAAAGTACCTTGTCATCGGCCGGAGAACAAGGGGCCGGCCATACACAAGATAAGGTCCCCCCCGAAGAACATCAAGTTTCGCTTCCTCAGACTTAAAACGATAAATCAGCCAACCCGTTTCATGAATCGTGAGGGTAGCTTCAGTTTTCCAAACATTGAAATAATACCATTAAGAGCTTTAAACCCAGGGCTCTTTCCAGAAATGTAACCCACAGCACAAACATTCCAAATATCATATTGAGACATGATATCCTCGTGAGAAATAGCACATGATTTAGACAAATGATTAAGTGAATAATTTCTAAGCCTGGTGCAAGAAGATTGGATCTATTGGAAACAATATCTCCCATTTACTAGTACTAGCACAGGGAAGGATTACTTACCAGGGGGGGAGCAGGCTCAAGCACTCCAGAAGTAGGAACCGGGGCATGTCACTCTGTGGGTGAAAAGGAATGGACTTTCTCTGAAGTATTCAGCGGGGAAGGCAAGAACGGGTCTGAAGAAGTCAGGCCCTTGAGGGGAATCACAGTCTTCATCCGAAAAATTTAAATCCAGTGATCCTCTCCAAGAATGCCATCTTCAGAACCACCAGAACAATCTTCCACCAGGACAGCATCCAATAACCGAGAACCAGAAGCAACCCATTGCTGGACCCATATCTCTAGGGGAGTGGGGGTAAGGGGGGAGGATCAGGGGATGGGGCCCCACCAGCAACTACATCGGCCATCATCAGGACCAACCATGGGGACAAGACCCTGAAACCTCCCCAATGGCCATTACCCTTGGGGAAACAAGGTTAACTGAGAGGCGGCTTGTCTACGGGCTACAGAGGATGTAACCTTTCTTATTCTTGGCCATCGGGAAAGCAAGAACAGGCGGGAAAGTAAAAAGAGGGGGAATCAGGCTGAGGTGGACTTATTGTAAGGAAACATGGAAACGAAGAAGATTAGTGGAAACAGCAAGCAAAACCACGGGTGAAGAATCAAACAGCAAGAGCGCCAGCGGACAAGAGGGAATCAGCTCCTTGGAGGAGGAGAGCGTCTCTCTCTAGGTTCTCTCTCTTTCCATTTCTATAGGTGGATGTGTGCTTGCGACCAAGGTTTGTTCTCTTGATAATTTTCTGATTTTATTAAATTTTGTTTGATAGTTTTCTATTCTCTTTTGCTTTAGCCTAGATAACATCCAACCCCCCCCCCCAAAATTGCATATCATCTAGCATAAAAATCTGACTTGAATCTTCCTCAGGCGAAGATCCACTTGCCCCCATGTTGGGTAGGTTGAAGAACACCGGAGGCGTTGGTGGTATCTGAGTGGTAAATGCTGGTTAAGAGGATGTCCCTTCTCCCGACTTAGATCTTAGAGCTTGTTCGAGTAGGCTAGTAAGCCTGGCGACATCTTCCTTCAGACTGTTCAACTCCTTTTGATGTTGGGCATCCAATTGAGTTCTTTCTTCATTTTCCATTTTTTTCCGCAACCATGTTATGTGTGTTTTAATGGGGGACCTATATTTCACCTGATGTGCAGCATTATGACAGTTCATAAGTGTATGTTCAAAAATGCATGAATATGAATGCAACATATTGGGCATGGATTATTTCATGGGAGGGTGACATAACAACCGTTATTCTTTGGATGCTTGGTCAAATTTATATCCGATACTTATTGCAATGTCAAGAGGAGATCTGTTTAATCTTTTACCATCTGAGCTTTCAGCCTTGAATGCATATTTTTAAAAAAAATAAATAAAGGTCTCCGCCTTTTTTTTTTTATTTAACCCATAAAAACTTTCATTACAATCAAATGATCATCTTAATCTATTACAGGGGGAAAGGCACTGCCTCTATTAGCTATAGCTTTTAGAAACATATCAGTGTTATTCATGCTCCCTCGATACTTTGCGATGTCCCCTCCAACCTGACGAGCCTCCACTCTTAGCCAATGAGCCTCGACCGCAACTCGGCCAATTTGCTCTTGAAATTCCCTTATTCTTTTAGTATAGATCAAGTTGTTTCTGGATAGAGAATTATTAGGAGTATCTAATATTTGAATGTGACTCTCCATCATTTTCTGACTTTCTAGCAATTGTTCGGTCTTTGCTTCTCCCTTTGCCAATTTAGTCCTCAATGCTTTTGCTTCAATTTTACTACTATTGAATTCAGTTCTCAAATTCTAGGTGGCTTTGACTATCTTCTTGGTTTTAACCAACTCCAATTCAACATATTTTAAATTGCTCTTGAGTTCCTTCAGATCTGTTAAATGCTTGCTTGACACAGCTTGAGTTTTGATGGCCAATTCCTCCCAATACTGGGCCTTCTCCACCTGAAGCGTCTTTTCCTCATTGATGACTTTTAGGGATTCTAAGTCATTCATTGCTTTCATCCGATCTCGGCCCAACGAGTCCCTTTCTTCCTCAGCCAATTTCCTCATAGCTTTTTCTTCGGCTAATTGATGCTCTAATGAGATTCTCAAATCCTCATTCATTTTAAGCTCGTCTTGCAATTGTTTTACTTGCTCTCTTAGCTCTTCTTCACAACTCACCCTCTTTCTTTGGGTGCCCACGGATTTTGAAATTTCTACCATGTCAGAGACTCTTTTGTCACGCCATTCGGGATACTTTTCACTAACTGTGGGATTCCTTGATCCATTCTCCTTCTTTATCAACAACAAAGAGTTCCAATCCTGCTTAATGCTTTCTAACGTTTCCATGGCGGTCCCTTTATAGACCCCGGTAAATTGAGTTATGTCAATTGTCCTAGGAACACTTTGTATGCCCCCAAGCTGCCTTGCAACTAAAGTAGGTGTGTAACGGACGTATCCCGTTACTCCAATTAATGGAACCCAAGGCTTTTCTCCATGAGTCCCTCTGGCTTATTTGTATATGTCTTGTTTCGCGTTTGTTTCCTCTCTCTCTCTCCAACTCTGCAACCAGCCCCTGTTCTTCGAGTTCTCTCGGTTTATATAGAGGCCGGCGGGTTGGTAACAGGTGGTAGGTTGAGGGTCGACCATCATTAAAGCACCCATAACTGAAGCCAACGGACGATTACTGCTGCAACGCCTCTCTACCTTTACTGTCAAAAATCGTCGATGGCTTAAAGAAAAAGAAGATGAACAGCGTCTTCAAAACGACGTCGTTTGGGGATAACAGTGGCCATTTTCAATTTGACCCGCGAAGTTTCGAAAATTTTATAATTAAGCCCCTAGTTTAAACTGTAATTGCCCCCCTGCATTTGCGCGCCATTTTAAATGTAATCCTTGGATTTTAATTTCATAATTTGGACCCCAAACGTTAATATTTCTTCAATTAAGTCCCTGATTTCATTAATTTAATTAAATCCAAGTCCAATTAAGTCTCAAAACTTATCAATTCTCCAATTAAATCCTTAATTGGATTAATTAAATTAATTTCAAGCTTAATTAAGTCTCAAAACTTATCAATTTATTGGATGAATTAAATTAATTTCAAGCTTAACTAAGTCTCAAAACTTATCAATTCTCCAATTAAATCCTTGATTGGATGAATTAAATTAATTCCAAGCTTAATTAAGTCTAAAAATTTATCAATTCTCCAATTAAACCCTTAATTGGATTAATTAAATTAATTCCAAGCTTAATTAGATTAATTCCAAAGTTTAATTAAACCCCGAAACTTCCATTCATATTGCCCTTAACCCAAAATTTAATTCATTCTTCATTTATTTCATCATCATTATTATTTTTTTCATCAATTTGTTTTATCCTTTTCCATAAATAAAATAATAAAAAAAAAATTAAAATGGTCAAAAATTGGGTTATAACACTGGTCAAGAGAGATCCTATAGTACGGGATTGGTTGAGGCTAGGGAACGTATTAGCACCCCTAGCGCACCCTACCTGAGGTAAGCTGCATTATTGTTTTAATCTAAAATTGCTAAAAAAAAATTGTTAATTTATGCGTAAAAACGTATGATATTATTGACTCTAATTTCAATGAATAAACCTACGAAATAAATTTAAATCAATGCATGTGTATTTTTTATTTTATTTTTATAAATGATGGTTTAATATACCTGACTCTGGCGTCAATGAATATTTGATCTCGAATGTTTCCAACTCTGGCGTTGATAAATATTCCACCATAAATAATTCCAATTAAAAATTCCACCCCGAATAATTCCAACTCTAGCGTTGGTAAATATTCCAACACGAATAATTCCAATTAAAAAAAATTCCAACACGAATTATTCCAACCCTGGCGTTGGAAAATATTCCACCAAAAATAATTTCAATTAAAAATTTCACCACGAATAATTCCAACTCTGGTGTTGGTAAAAATTCGTAGCCTGAAAAAAAAAAATTTTCATTCCTGATCCTGGTATCAGTGAATAATAAAAAATAATATATATATATATATATATATATATATATATATATATATATATATATACATGCGAAATTTTTATTCCTACACCAGTACATTGATAACAAAAAAATAAATTCTAAGGCATGCAAAAACAATTTCTACATTTATTATTTTTCATTTTATTATTATCTTTTTTTTTTGGTCGGGCCCAGCTCAGGCCAAAGGGGTTGGGCTAGGCCCGGCTGAGTTAATTAAAATGCACGCGTGAAGCCATTTCACCCATGCATTAACTGTGCAAAGGTACCTTCACACAGTTCTCAGTTGCACAATTTCAAACAAGAATGAAGAGAAAGATGAGAACGGCTTGCCTGTTTCTGGAGATTGCGAGGAGGCTTGCAGCACAGTGATTTCACTCTCGTCTGTGTATGACTTTCCCCTTCTGTTTTCCTTTTGTTTCGGTGATGGTGAAGGTGACAGCTCGCAGCTTGGGTTCTGCCTTTTCTGATTTGCAGGGGAGGGGGGCGATTGAGAGGACAATGGTATTAACGTGGGATTTCTGGGTTTACTGTTTGTATTGGTCTTTTTTTTTATGTGTGCACTATTGTTTGTCTCTGTTTTATGGGTTTCTTCCCTCTGTCTTGCTCGGTCTTTTCTTCTCTTCCCCTCCACGAGGTCGCCTTTGCTCAGCCTTTATAGAGCCAGCGGCAGCCTCAATGGTGGTAACGGTTGGCCTTCTAAATGCTCCATAACCAACGCCTTCAATGAAGAAACGTCCGCGTTGGCTGCCAACGGACGAAACACCTCTGCCTTTATTGGCAGAGCCGTTGTAGAGTAAAGAGACGGTGAACAGTCGCAAAACGACCTCGTTTCCTGGTTCTAAAGGCTGTGAATTTGGTCCTTGTAATTCTTAAAATGTAATTGGATCCTTGCATTTCTGCGCCACTTTCAAGTTGGTCCTTGGATTTTAATTTTTACAATTTGGACCCCAATTAAACCCCCAAACTTTGATATTTTTTCAATTAAGTCCCTGATTGGATTAACTAAATTAATTCCAAGCTCAATTAAGTCTCAAAACTTATCAATTGTCCAATTAAAACCTTGATTGGATTAATTAAATTAATTTCAAGCAATTAAGTCTCAAAACTTGTCAATTCTGCAATTATACCCTTGATTTGATTAATTAAACTAGTCAAAAGTTTAATAAAATCCTTAAACTTCTAATCATGTCGCCCTTAACCGAAATTTTATTTCATTCTTCATTTTATTTCTCACTTGTTTTTCATCATCATTTTTTTCATTTTTTTTATCATTTTTCAATAAATAATAATTAAAATAAAAGGGTCAAAAGTTAGGTTATGACAAAACCCTAAAGTCTTTCCATGCTCTCTAAAGCTTATTAGTTTTAGTCAATTGACTCACCAAGTTTCTCCAAGTTCATATAATTTTGATTTTGATTTTTTTTAGAAGTTCAAAAGTTGACTCTGACTTTGTTGGGTAGTTTGACCCTAAAGTCCTTCCATGCTCTCTAAAGCTTATTAGTTTCAGTCAATTGATTCACCAAGTTTCTCCAAGTTCATTTAATTTTAATTTTGAATTTTTTTTGGAAGTTCAAAAGTTGACTCTAACTTTGTTGGGCAGTTTGACTGGCTTAATGATGTTATGTAAACACAAACTCCCTTCAAATAGGCTGAGAAAGATAGAAAAAAGCATTATAAAGAAAATGAAAAAAAAAAGGAATAAGAATTCATTTATTGTCTGCTGAGCCAGACCCAATATTTTCTAGGTCCATGATCTATCTAGAATCAAGAGTTTTGGATCTGGTTGTCGAGTCCTACCCAAGAGCATTAGGTATGGCTGCAAAGTCAGATCCAATAATCTTCTTCCACTATACTTCATTAATCACCGTCTCCCCTTTATATGAGACCTGTAATCATTTCTTTTGAAAAATTTAAAGTTTGGGGGACCTATGCTGCTATCAAAAAAGCATTTGTATTTGTGTTAAAACGATCTAGGTCTAACTTTGAAGTTAAACCCAATAGCTTTTGGAAGCGATTTAAGTCCCAGCCAGACTCAAAGCGTTGCTCAACAACTTTTAGCATAGAAAATAAAAAGATATCGCTCCTTACGGTGTCGTTCACAGTACTTGCACACTATTTTTTTTTCATGTATTTTAAAGTTAAGTATAAATAGTCTTGGTTAATTGATTCACCAAGTTTCTCCAAGTTCATTTATAAATTGAAGAATTTTTATTTTTATTTTCTTTTGAATGTTCAAAAGTATGTGTGTTTGGGCAATTTGACTGGCCTGATTTTGTTAGGTAAACACAAACTCCCTTCAATAGGCCGAGAAAGATCGAAGAAAGCACTATAAGAAAAAAAAAAGCATAAGAATTCATTTTATTGTTTGACTGGCTTAATTTTAAATATTTTTAGCTTTAAGTTATTGATTTTTTTTAATGTTAAAATTTAAAATAAAAAATATTATTTTAATATATTTTTAAATAAAAAATAATTTTAAAAATAATCTCATCTATTATCTCTGGTTTTAAAATTAAAAATATTATTTTAATAAATTTTTATTTAAATCACACTTTGAAAACCCGGAAAAAAGCATGAGGCCCCTCGGTAGAGGTGGGAAATCATGAATTTTTGTGCCTGTATATTTTGCCTGGACAAAGACAAGAAAGAATTTTCAAACACCACATTCCATATAATGGGCCCATGAGTGGAAAGACAGATAATCCTTGACTTTTTTTTTATTATATATATATATATATATAAAACTCTATATTATAAGACATGTTTAATATTCCCTATATATATAAAAATATATTTTTAATTGATCATTTTATTAGCAAAAAAGATGTTTAATATTAATTTGAATTTAAAATATTTGAACTACGTACTAAATTTTCATTAAAAAAATATGTACTAAAAAAATTAATGTTAATTTGAATATTCATTTAAAAAAACTAGGTACTAAATTCTCATTGAGCATCCAACTAGGTAAATATAATAATTCATTATTTTTATACTATACTTTTATTTTTCTTTGAAGATTTATTTAATCCAAATTATTAAGTGTTCATGTTAGAAATTTGTGATTTTTAAATGTTGCACAACTACATAAGATTTATTTAATCCACATTATTTTTCTTTGTGATTTTTAACAAAGAATCCAACGCCAAAATATATTTCTTCGAGGCCAAAAAAACATAGAAAATATTTTTAGAAATCATAAAAGAGTGCTTAATAAAGTTTTTGTTCTGCATAACTTGAAATGACAATACCTTTGAAAAAAAAACTAATAATTTTCTGCAAATGATATACATAAATAGAGGTATTTTATCAATATTTTATAATTTAAAAAAAAATCATTCATAAATTAATTTAAGGTGACCATCATCATCAAAGAGAGGTCTTGGTCATCGTGTCTAAAAAATCAACTAGACTTAACTATATTCTCACACACCCACCGGCCCATGGAGGCCTATAATATGGACTTTTCAAAGTCAATTCTTCAGTCTTGAGAAAGTGAAATCAGATATTAATGTGGTTGTTGTTTTTTTAATATTTTAATTTAAAAATATATCTCCGCAGGACTTGCTATAAGATCACTGCCAAGATCATGTCCAGCATGCATAACCCAAGCATGGCAGCTTCTCAAAAGCTTTATGCTGCTCTCTTCCATGTTCTCCTTCTTTCCTTGTTTCCTTTGAATGCCAAATCATCTGCAAGAACACAAGCTGAAGCTCTCCTCCAATGGAAAAGCACCTTGTCTTTCTCACCTCCTCCACTTAGTTCATGGTCTCGTTCCAACCTCAACAACCTCTGCAATTGGACTGCTGTTTCCTGCAGCTCCACCTCTCAAACAGTCTCTCAAATAAACCTCCGCAGCCTAAACATAACTGGAACACTCGCCCATTTCAACTTCACCCCTTTTACTGATCTCACCTGGTTTGACATCCAGAATAACAGCGTCAATGGAACGATACCATCAGCCATTGGCAGCCTCTCCAAGCTCACTCACTTGGACCTCAGTGTCAACCTCTTCGAGGGCAGCATACCTGTGGAGATATCTCAGCTGACAGAGCTTCAGTATCTTAGTCTTTACAACAACAATCTCAACGGTATCATCCCCTTTCAACTTGCTAATCTTCCCAAGGTAAGACACTTGGACCTTGGAGCAAACTACCTGGAAAACCCTGACTGGTCCAAATTTTCCATGCCTTCTTTGGAATATCTTAGTTTTTTTCTCAATGAACTCACTGCAGAATTCCCCCATTTTATAACCAATTGCCGGAACTTGACGTTTCTTGATTTGTCACTCAATAAATTCACAGGCCAAATACCAGAATTGGTCTATACCAATCTGGGAAAGCTTGAGGCCTTGAATCTCTATAACAATTCATTCCAAGGACCATTGTCATCCAACATCTCGAAGCTTTCCAATCTCAAAAACATCAGTCTAGTCTACAAAATAACCTGTTGAGTGGTCAAATTCCCGAAAGCGTTGGTTCGATATCTGGTCTTCAAATTGTTGAGTTGTTCAGCAATTCTTTCCATGGAAATATTCCACCTTCTATAGGCCACCTTAAGCATCTTGAAAAGCTTGATCTCCGGATGAATGCCTTGAACTCAACGATCCCTCCTGAGCTTGGTCTTTGCACTAACCTCACGTACTTGGCCTTGGCTGATAATCAGCTAAGTGGGAAATTGCCTTTGTCTTTGTCCAATCTATCTAAAATAGCAAAATGGGTTTATCTGAAAACTCTCTCTCCGGTGAGATCTCACCTACCCTCATATGCAACTGGTCTCAATTGACCTCGCTTCAGGTTCAAAACAATTTGTTTTCTGGAAATATTCCTCCAGAAATCGGGAAATTGACAATGCTTCAATACCTTTTTCTGTATAATAACACATTCTCTGGTTCAATTCCCCCGGAGATAGGAAACTTGAAGGAGTTATTAAGTCTAGACCTTTCAGGAAACCAGCTTTCAGGCCCCCTTCCTCCACCATTATGGAATCTCACAAATCTTCAAACCCTGAATCTTTTCTCAAATAACATCAACGGTAAAATTCCACCAGAAGTTGGAAATTTGACGATGCTGCAAATTCTTGATCTCAACACCAACCAGCTCCATGGGGAGTTGCCACTGACCATTTCAAATATTACTTCTTTAACTTCCATCAATCTGTTTGGCAATAACCTCTCTGGTAGCATTCCGAGTGATTTTGGGAAGTACATGCCTTCTCTGGAGTATGCTAGCTTTTCAAACAATAGTTTCTCTGGAGAATTGCCGCCTGAATTGTGTAGAGGTCTGAGTCTTCAACAATTTACTGTCAACAGCAACAGTTTTACAGGGTCACTGCCAACCTGCTTGAGGAATTGTTCGGAGCTAACACGAGTTCGGCTTGAAGAGAACCGATTCACTGGAAACATCAGTGATGCATTTGGTGTCCTTCCAAATCTTGTTTTTGTTGCCCTCAGTGACAATCAATTTATTGGTGAAATCTCACCAGATTGGGGAGAATGTAAAAACCTCACCAATTTACAGATGGACGGAAACAGAATTTCTGGTGAAATCCCCGCTGAGCTTGGGAAGTTGCCCCAGCTGCGAGTTCTAAGTCTGGGCTCCAATGACCTGACTGGGAGGATTCCTGCTGAACTGGGAAATCTGAGAATGTTATTCAAGCTCAATTTGAGCAACAATCACTTGACCGGGGAGGTGCCTCAGAGTCTAACCAGCTTGCTAGGCCTTGAATCTCTCGACTTATCTGATAACAAGCTGACTGGAAACATATCAAAAGAGCTTGGGAGTTATGAGAAGCTATCAAGCTTGGACTTGAGCCACAACAACCTTGCTGGTGAAATACCTTTTGAACTGGGCAACTTAAACTCGTTGCAGTACCTGTTGGATCTTAGCAGCAACTCACTCTCAGGTGCCATACCTCAAAATTTTGGAAAGCTGTCGCGGTTGGAGACTCTGAATGTCTCACATAACCATCTCTCAGGAAGAATCCCAGAGTCGCTGTCTTTCATGGTTAGCCTCACTTCATTTGATTTCTCATACAATGAGTTGACAGGTCCTATACCAACTGGAAGCGTTTTCAAAAATAAATCCGCAAGAGCTTTTGATGGCAATTCAGGATTGTGCGGTGAAGGAGGAGGACTATCACAATGCCCAACAACAGACAGTAGCAAGTCCTCAAAGGATAACAAAAAGGTTCTTATTGGTGTTATCGTTCCGGTTTGTGGCTTATTAGTAATAGCAACCGTCTATGCTGTTCTGCTATGTTTCCGAAAAAACAAACTGCTTGATGAAGAGGCCAAAATTGCCAACAATGGTGAGAGTTCCAAGTCAGTGATATGGGAAAGAGAAAGCAAATTCACATTTGGGGATATTGTCCAGGCCACTGATGACTTCAACGAGAAGTACTGCATTGGAAGAGGAGGATTTGGTAGTGTTTACAAAGCAGTGTTGTCTACAGGTCAAGTAGTTGCAGTCAAGAAACTCAACATGTCAGACTCCAGCGACATCCCAGCAACGAATCGCCAGAGTTTCGAGAATGAGATTAAAATGCTGACAGAAGTTAGGCACCGGAACATCATAAAGCTTTATGGGTTTTGCTCCAGGAGGGGCTGCTTGTACCTGGTTTACGAGCATGTTGAAAGAGGAAGTCTGGGAAAAGTGTTGTATGGGATACAAGGGGAAGCGGAGCTTGGTTGGGGCATGAGAGTGAATACAGTGCGAGGAGTAGCTCATGCAATTGCCTACTTGCACCATGACTGTTCTCCGCCCATTGTGCACCGTGACATATCATTGAACAACATTTTGCTAGAGACAGATTTTGAGCCTCGTCTTGCGGATTTTGGCACAGCAAGACTCTTGAATACAGATTCCTCCAACTGGACTGCAGTTGCTGGGTCTTATGGATACATGGCTCCAGGTAAGACAACAATCCTATGTTCTTAATTTTTGTTCTTGTCATTTGAGTATCTGCTCTAAAATTATAAAAGCTATAACATGTTTACAACAAGGAAATGGGAAACATGGCATGGTGTTAAAAACTTTCATAGTGGATGTTTCAAATGTTCATTTTGATTGCCTGGTGATTTCAGAACTCGCACAAACAATGCGGGTCACAGACAAATGCGATGTGTATAGCTTTGGGGTGGTGGCTTTGGAAGTCATGATGGGAAGGCACCCGGGGGACCTCTTATCTTCACTGTTATCAACAAAACCACCATTGTCGAGCGATCCAGAGTTGTTTCTAAAGGATGTGCTAGACCCGCGACTCGAAGCTCCCACAGGCCAAGCAGCAGAGGAAGTTGTTTTTGTAGTTACAATGGCCTTAGCATGCACACAAACCAAGCCAGAGGCACGACCCACCATGCATTTTGTGGCACAAGAATTATCAGCAAGGACTCAAGCTTACCTGGCCGAGCCACTGAACTCGATAACTATCAGCAAGTTGAGAAGTTTTCAAAAATAGAACAAGATGGACCTCGTAGGATAGGCTACTTTTGGTTTGACAGAATTCCATGGCTTTCACAAATTAAAATTCAAGGAGGTGGGCTTTGTTGAAGTTATGACACCAAAGCTGAAATTAATGTCTCAGCCATATGTTATCTTATATTAATGTTTATTTATTAGTAACATCATTATCTTAATGTTGTTTAGTAAGTTTTTACTTCTTTAGATATGAAACTTATTTAGGATAAGTTACATAGCTCCATAAATGAAAAAATTTATGTTACATATGTTTCTTAATTATGTTGTGATTGATTTCATCTATAAATAAAAGCTAAGAGATGGCAGTAACATATAAGAAAAATATTTTGCTCTTTGTTCTTTGTTTTTCTAGTTATCATCAACTTTCAGTTCTTTATATACATATTATCAACAATTGGTATCAGAGCATTCTTTGATCTTTGAAGGGATTGTGAGTAAAACACGAGAGATTAGTGAGGTTAAATCAAAGCATTTTTCTTTGAAGGGATTGTGAGTGAAACACGAGAGATTAAGTGATTTTTTTTAAGAAATGGATTCTGCAAATTTTCCATCAAAAACACCAGTGTTCATAAGGCAAAATTTTGGTGTGTGGGCTGTGAAAATGGAAATTTATCTCAAAGCTTTTGACTTGTGGGAGATAGTGGAGAGCGATAAGCAACCAACTCCACTAGGAAACAATCCTACGATCGCACAAATGAAGTTTTTAATGAAGAAAAGGCAAAGCGATTCAAAGCTCTTACTGTAAGACCTAGACTTTTGGCCCAAACCTAAGCCCAAGTCAGCCCAAACCTAACCTAAGTTAACCTAGGTATTTAAGGAAGAGTTGCAAGAGAATTTATTTCCTCTCTTCTAATTCCTATAGCCGTCGTGACCCTCCCCTCCTTAAACCAAAGAGTTTAGTTTTTGATCTTGAGTTTTTTGTTCAAAAAACGTGGAAGTAGCAAGTAAGTGGTTCCCTTTCATATTACTTTTGATTATAGTTTGCTTATGGAATGATTAAAGAAGAGATTAGGGTTTATAAGGATTGAAAGTTTATGTTGTGAAGATTGATTTATGATTATAAAGGGTTTAATGTTAGGTGATTGATTATTATGTTGTTAGAAATAAGGATTTGTGAGTTGATTTGTTTAAATTGATTTTTATGGGTTAAGAAATTCATTTTAACCTTGCTGGAAAATCTGGACAGAATAGCATTGAGGTTGAAGATGACCAAATTTTATTTTGGTCATTGATTTATGAAAATTTCAGTTTAGTCCCTAAACTTTGGAAAAATTACAATTTGACCCCTAAATGTATTTTGAGATTCTGGACAGTTTTATTATAAGGTTAATGATGATGAATCTCGGTTTGATAATTGATATGGAATATTTTTATTTTGGGCCCTCAATTTTAGGAATTTACATTTTAGTCCCTAAACTTTATAAAATTACAGTTCAGACCCTGATTCATTCTAGATAGAATTGAGGATGGTTTATGGGTGAAATTTCAGTATGGTTATATATTTATAGTTTGGTCTAGTTTTGGTAAAATTACATTTTGGTCCCTATTTTGGATAATTGTCGTTTTAGTCCCTAAACCTGGTTTTCTTTTATGCATTGAAATCTTTTAATTGTGTTGCTTTTGAGTATATTTCATATATTAATTGTAGGTTCTCCTAACGATCCTCAATAGGTTTTTCGGGTCTTTCATCTGATATTCCTTTTAGTTCTATATTTTCCGGGTGAGTGGGATAATCTTTAATATGCATATATTATAAATAAATATTTATGTTGATTATACGATGAGTACAACCACTTAATTCCTTGAATATCTATATATTTTGCTTTATTTTCCGAGTACTCATTTATTCTTGAATTTGCACTCGCAATCTGTTGAACTAAATTCTATTCGATATGATATATATTTCTTTGATGATTATATGAATACCTATTATGCCTTGATATAGGACTTGTCAGTAACTCCATGCTAACGGAGAGTAGTTAGCCTATGTGCACATAGTATTCTGTATACCTAGCTGGTGAGAGAGGCATTAGCCTATGGCGACTGATCATCCCATAGTGGTCTCCTTCGGGTGTCATCTGGTCACTTTTGAGTGTCATCTGGTCACCTTTGGGTGTCATCTAGTCACCTTCGGGTGTCATCTGATCTCTGACATGTATTCCACTATGTTATGATAATATGTATATGTATATGTATATGTATATCAAGATAAATCATCTTGCAAACTATTAATATCTAAAATGTATATTAAATATTATTCCTTCACTGAGTTGATTGAACTCACCCCTCATTCTTAATATTATTTCAAGTTCTTAGTTTTGATAGCAGTTGGACTTTGTTAAGTGTTTCCGCTTCTTCAATTTTGGTTGGTATGCCTTGCTTGTTTTGTTAGGCTTTCCTTTTAGTTTTGATTCGATGTCTTAGACGCTCCACTATTACCTTGTTTTAATTAAGTTTGAATTTTGACAATGTAATGAGTATTATGGATTATTGTTTTTGTTTTAATTACTAATGAGGAGTTTTAAACTATCTTTTGGTTTTATCAATTTTGAATAAGATAATATTTCTGAAGATTATAAAATGTTGCGTATTTCTGAATAAATTTTCTTTTGATATGTTTGTTCTGAGGCTTAGCGTAGGTGAGGTATCCTTTATACACCGCTCCTACGTTGCCGGTCACGAACCCGGGATTCGGGTCGTGACATTACTTGTCTTCATAATGTTGTTAGTGAAGACATTTTCACAAGGATCATGGCATGTAAATCTGCCAAAGAAACATGGGATAAATTAAAAGCAGAATTTCATGGTGATGAGAAGTCAAGGAAGATGCAGATTTTAAATCTTAGAAGACAGTTTGAAGGTTTGAAGATGAAAGAAAATGAAACCATTAAAGACTTCTCTTCTCAAATTTCAAAACTTGTGAATCAAGTGAGACTTTTGGGAGAAGATTTTCTAGATTCAAGAATAGTAGAGAAAGTTCCGGTAAGTCTACCAGAAAAATTTGAACATAAAATTTGCCCTTTAGAAGATTCTAAAGATTTCTCTAAAATGAGCCTGCTAGAACTGGTAAATGCATTGCAAGTTGTGGAGCAAAGGCAAGCTTATAGACAAGAAGGATCAAGTGAAGGAGCTCTTGTTGCAGTTTACAAGGAGAAGAACCGGGCTAAGAATTTTTATAGAAACAATCAAGAAGGAAAAGGAGAAAAAGGGAAAGGCTGGCAATCCAATAACTGGCAACAGAACAACAACAACAACAACTTCACTAGAGGGAAAGAGAAGAAAGAACAGTTTCCTGCTTGCAAATTCTGTTAGAAAACAAATCATTTAGAAGCTTGGTGCTGGCTTAAGAATGCACAATACAGAAGTTGCAAACAATTTGATTACATCCAAAGGTTCTGCAAAAACAAATCAGTAGAAGCGAAACAAGCTTATATTGCAGAAAATTCAAAAGCCAAGGAAGATCATTTATTCATGGCTACATTAGAACAGATGTGCAACACAGCAGAGGTAAACAATTTATCATGGCTTATTGATAGTGATTGCACTAATCATATGACTGCAGATTTGAGTTTATTCAAGGATTTGGATAAAAGCTACATGTCCAAAGTAAGAATTTGCAATGGAGAGTATGTGAAGGTTAAAGGCAAAGGGGCGATTGAAGTTGAAACAATGTTAGGTACAAAAACTCTAAAAAATATGCTTTATGTACCTCAGATTAATCAGAATCTAGTGAGTGTGGGATAATTACTGGAATTTGGTTACTCAATACTCTTTAATGATGGAGTATGTGATATTAAAGATAAAAATAGAGTGTTACTGCTTTTTGCAAAAATGATGAACATGAGTTTTAATGTTGATTGGAGAGAAGTATGTTTGAGTGCTAACACTTATGAGAACAATGAATCTGTTCTCTAGCACAAACGGTTGGGGCACTTCAATTATGCAACTTTAAAGAGAATGGTTGACCTACAGATGACTCACGGTTTACCAGATATATAGGAACAAAAGAGTATTTGTGAAGCCTGTCAGTTAGGAAAACAAACTAGAGTTGTTTTTCCTGACAATGCATATAGAGCACTGTCAAAACTCTAGCTTGTACACACAGATGTGTGTGGGCTGATGCATAATGAATCATTGAATGGTTCAAAGTATTTTCTTCTGTTTGTTGATGATTATAGTAGGTACTGCTGGGTTTACTTTCTGAAATCAAAATCTGATATGTTTGTTAAGTTCAAAGCAACAGTTGAACTAGAAACAGGAAACAGATTGAAGATATTGAGATCTGACAATGGAGGAGAGTATACCTCTCAACAATTTAAGGCATACTTGGTAAAAGAAGGGATCAAACACCAACTGACAGTTCCCTACACTCCACAACAAAATGGAGTCAGTGAGAGGAGAAACCGAACATTGATGGAAATGGCAAGATGTTTGCTGTATGAGAAGAAAATGCCATTAAAATTCTAGGCAGAGGCAGTAAACACAGCATCTTACTTTCTAAATCGTATGACCACAAGAGTGTTAGGAGATAAGACTCCTTATGAAATTTGGTATGGCTTTAAACCCAATGTTGATCATTTAAAAGTTTTTGGCAGCCCTTGCTATGTCTTGCAACTTGAAGTTAAGAGAAGAAAACTTGATCAGAAAGCTGATATGGGAATTCTTATAGGCTATAGCACAAAATCTATGATATGAAATCTAATAAAGTTGTGATTGCTAGAGATGTAAAAGTTGCAGAGAATGGTACATGGAACTGGGAAGCTGCATCAATTGAAGGGACAAAACAAGAGTATCAAATTGAACTGGATGCTACAGAGGATGATGATACCGTCGATGACAAACCAGTAAGGGGGACAAGGTCCTTAGCTGACATTTACAGCAGGTGCAATGTTGCTGAAGTAGAACCAATAGATTTTGAAAAAGCTATCAGCTCACAAGTATGGATAGCTGCAATGAAGGAGGAGCTCACGATGATAAAAAAGAATGAAACATGGATGCTGGTTGACAGACCCGTTCACAAGAAGGTAATTGGTGTGAAATGGATTTTCAAAACCAAGTTGAATGCAGATGGAGTATCAGCAAGCACAAAGCAAGACTTGTAGTGAAGGGTTATTCACAAGAGCCAGGTATTGACTTCACTGAGACATTTGCTCCAGTATAGGCTTGATACAATAAAGCTCTTGCTTGCTAGCAGCACAAAATGGTTGGCATATTTTTCAGTTGGATGTTAAGTCTGCATTTCTAATGGTGTTTTAAATGAAGAAATATATGTTGAACAACCTGATGGCTTTGAAAAGGAGATCACATCAAACAAAGTATATTTGCTAAAGAAGGCTTTGTATGGACTTAAACAGACTCCTAGAGCCTGGTACAGTAGATTGGATGGGTATCTTTTGAGTTTAGGCTTTGAAAGAAGCATGAATGAAGTAACTTTGTATGTGAAAAATGTTGACAAACATACCCTGATCATATCAGTATATGTAGATGATTTATTGATTGCAGGAGACAAGGAGCAGCTGGTAGAGGAGTTTAAAACCAACATGAAGGATAAGTTTGAGATGAATGAACTTGGTTTGTTGTCATACTTCTTAGGCATAGAAGTAACTCAATCGGAGCAAGGTTATTTCCTATGTCAAAAGAGGTTTACAATAAAGCTACTAAACAAATTTGCAATGGAAAATTGCAAACCAGTCAATACACCTATGGTACTGGGACAAAAGCTAATGAAGGAGGATGGAGCTCCCAAAACTGATGGAAAAGCCTACAGAAGTTTAGTTGGCAGCTTGTTGTATTTAACTGCTACACGTCCAGACATTGTTTTTGCTGTCAATTACCTCTCTAGGTTTATGCAAAGTCCAAGTCAAATCCATTTTGTTGCAGCTAAGAGAGTTTTGAGATATCTGAAAGGGACTTTAGAGTTTGGCATGCATTTTGTGAAATCAAGTTCTGTTAAACTTGTTGGTTTTTCTGATAGTGATTGGGCTGGAAGTGATGAAGAAATGATGAGCACCTCAGGTTATTGCTTTGCTATTGGAGGAAGCATTTTTTGTTGGAACTCAAAGAAGCAATCAGTAGTTGCACATTCCACTGCAGAGGCAGAATACATAGCAGCATATGTGGCAGCAAAGCAATTGATATGGCTAAGGAAAATGCTAAATGATCTAGACTTTGATCAACAAAGTCCCACAGAATTGTTCTGTGACAATACATCGGCAATAGCTATTTCAAAGAATTATGTTTTTCATGACAGGACCAAGCATATAAAGATCAAGTTCCATGCTATCAGGCAATTCCAGCAAGAAGGGGAACTAGAGATGATATACTGCACTTCAAAAGAGCAATTAGCAGACCTGTTCACCAAGCCTTTAGCTAAAGATAGATTTGAAGATCTAAGGGGGGTGATAGGAATGTGCAGCTTTGGAACCAAGGAGGAGTGTTGACGTTATGGCACCAAAGCTGAAATTAATGTCTCAACCATATGTTATCTTTCATTAATGTTTATCATTAGTAACATCATTATCTTAATGTTGTTTAGTAAGTTTTTACTTCTTTAGATATGAAACTTATTTAGGATAAGTTACATAGCTCCATAAATGAAGGAGTTTATATTACTTATGTTTCTTAATTATGTTGTGATTGATTTCATCTATAAATAAAAGCTAAGGAATGACAGTAACATATAAAAAAAACATTCTGCTCTTTATTTTTTGTTGCAAGTTCTTTGTTATTTGTTTTTCTAGTAATTATCAACTTTCAGTTTTTTATATACCTATTATCAACGGGCTTTACTTCCTCGTGGCTGTCTTAGTATAAAGATTAAAGTACTGAGTTTTATATTTTCTTTGATAATCCTTCTGTGTAATTAGTTGCCAGAGTACGGATGCATGTTCCGTATCATGTATTGCTTTTGGTTAGTGTCTAAAGACAAATACAAAAGAGACAGAAACATGTCTGGTTGGTGACGCAAAGATTAAAACATCAAATAAATCTGTCTCTGAGACAGTTTTACAGTGAATTTAATCTAATGTTTTTGTCAAAGATGATGGACACTTCCAATTTCGAAACAATCTACCATGTTTGGTTGACTTTGATCCAGAGGGATAGATTCCTTGCCTTGACCTGGAAAATATATACATACATAGTCTGTGGATGGTACATTTGTAATTGTAAGGATTCCTCCCTCAAGAGGGAATGTTTGGAACAGCATAATTTTTAAGTAATTCTTAATTAATAAAATTCATAAAGTTTGCGTGCATACGCTTGCTTGCTAACAGAAAAATCTCACTGATAATCCATACAATGACCACTCCACTCCCCCATTAAAAAGGAAAAAACAACTGAGCAAAAGTGGGATAACCTGTGAAAGACTCAAAACACAGAACAGAACAGGAGCAGACCTCAAAATTCAAAAGGCATTGACTAGCTAGCACTCCACTCCACATTGTTTGAGAATTGGGCCAGTTTGCTTGGGCAAGAAGGGATCAATTCTAACCCAAATCAATGAGAAAATAGATGCAAGAAGTACAGACCAGAGGACAACAATTGTAGGAGTCCTGTTTTGCCTTCCCATCAGACCTTTGAGGAAAGGATAGAGATGGACAATGACCCAGAAAGCGAAAAATAGCTTCCCAAATAAAGGACCCCATGATCCATATCCGTTGTTTATTGCATCGGATACTCCTGCTACAACTCCAACCATATTCAAGATGATTAGGGTGGTTGGTGGGATGAGGAGGGTGGTCCATTTGAAGAGGTACAGCTCTCCAAACTCCGCATCGTCTGCTGATTTTGATGTAACAGTGAAGTTAGTGTCAACTCCTCCAAGGACCTTGAGGAGGCCTTGGAAGACAGCAAAAAGATGAGCTGAGACACCGCCGATAACCCAAAATTGCTCATTACGCCACAAGTCCTGGATGCTGACTCCACTCCATCGAAGTTCTAACACAGATGTTGCTATGATTGAGATGAAAAGGGCCAGGAACCATATGCTAGCAAGGTTGTTCAGCTGCAAAGAAAGAAAAATAAATTTGGTTAAAATTAACACTATTGGAAGAAGATAAAAAGGAATAGCTGTGGATGGAGGGATGATATTGTTTTCAATGTGTTAGTCTCTGCAATACAATTCAGTATCACTTACAGTAGGAATGATAAATTTTCCTGTCAGAAGGCAGACTGCTGGAATAGTACAGTAGGCAAGTAAGGGAATGGAGGTGAAAGGGTAAACGATGGTGTTGATGTAAGCAAGCCTCTCCAGCAACTTCAACTTTCCCCCATAGCCATACCATAGAGGACAGTGATGACTAAGGAAAATCTCAATAGAGCCTAGTGCCCATCGCAGAACTTGGTGCAACCTATCTGATAGATTAATGGGAGCAGATCCCTTAAAAGCTGGTCTCTTGGGAGAACAGTAGACAGACCTCCACCCTCTACAATGCATCTTGAAGCCTGTCAGGATATCTTCTGTAACAGAACCATAAATCCATCCAACCTGCGATTAAGAAAATTCTTCATTCAGTAATCATTCAACTCACCCAGTTATGATGATGATATGAACATTGACTTTGCTTGTACATTAATGCTTCAGCCTTTGAGCAGATAAGTAAAAGGAACGTAACTTTGGCCATTTATAAACAAAAACAGCAGGAAATTTGTCAAAATGCTGATGCTCTTCAGACTCCATAAGTATACGATTTTTCAATAAATGAAAATTGAAGCCAATGTTGCAAGTCTTAAAAGATTCGTTGAAAACAAAGGGCCTTTCGAAATGCTACTCAGTACTCACCTCTTTACCCCATTCGGTTTTTTCTTCATACCCGCAACTTATAACATGAATGGCTTCCTTAATGTGTGATTGAGAGTTAGTTCCTTCAGGCACGCCACCATTTTCCATGAGGGTAGAGGCAATAAATACCGGTGATTGCCCAAACCGTTTCTCGAAACTTTTTTGTGACATGAGTGATGATTTCTCCAACTCTTCGTAGCCTTCAAGCCCTTCTTCAATCTCTTCAAGATCAAAGACTGGTGCAGATGCTTTCCTTGTGTACTTCTTCCCCATCATTTTCTTTTTCATGGGGTATAGTCCTCCAAGAAGACTTCTTTGCCCTTTCTTCTTAGACTTTTTCCTTGAACCACCAAAGCAACAGCAACACCATGAAGGCCAGCAATCGCATGTCATCTTGGGTCTCTTCTCGGACACTGGAGGATCATAGCCATACAAGGACTGCCTGTTGAAGACACATCCAGTACCAACATATACTGGCCCTTGAACCCCATCTAGACCTTTCATGTTTATCTGTCACAGAAAATTAAATGAATGCATCACTCACAAATTCGTTAGATTGAAAAATCAGAAATTGCTGCTATGTTATTTTCTTAACATCAGAGAATATGAGAGTTTTTTAATCCAGCACAACTTACATCAAAGAACACAACGTTGCGATTAGCATATCTATCATGGCGATCGATACCATCAAACCTCTGCGGAAACTGGACATAGCAGAGCTTCTTCCCAAGTTGGGGATCCATCAAAAAGCACATGGCTTCTCTTACAGCCTTGCTGTTATTGATGTAATGGTCACAATCCAAATTCAACATAAAAGGTGCATTGGTGAGCACTGCTGAGACTCGAATCTAGAAATGGCATACAATGATTAATTCCATTAGTTATTTGAATCTCTCTAGGATCAGAAAACTTGAGATTTAGTCAAGTTTTACTCACCAGAGCATTCATGGCACCTGCTTTCTTGTGGTGGTTATATCCAGGTCGTTTCTCACGGGAAACATACACAAGCCTCGGAAGCTCCTTGCCTTCCACGTCGAGCGCACCCTCACTTCCTAGATATACCTGCAAAGCAAATCAGCTTTCAGTTGTACGGTAACATGATATCAATTCTGAGGCTAAAAACAATGAGACATATACGGATGATGTTGTTAAACCTGAATCATTCCAGGATGATCACGTGTGATGTTTCCAGGCCATGGGGTACCATCCTGCATCACCCATCCTTCTTCTGGTTTCTTTTGGGCCTTTGACACCAAGGCGTTGATCCTTACTTTGAATTCTTCATATTCTCTCTACAATACCACACGATCAATCCCTTAAAACAACATCTAATGATCATAGAACTTCCACTAAATGTTTCATGCAGTAGAGTTAAGGAAAGGATTATATCTGTTGGAAGAGTGAAAAGCAACACTAGTTATAGAAATATGCAAAGGAGACTATTTGGAAGTTGGTTCTGCTTACTTTCATAGCTCTGCGCTCCTTCACAAAGTTGGGATGCACTTTGTCTTTCAAGTAGTCAATCTTCTGAGTGAAGTAGAACTCAGGAGCCCTTGGCTCAATGTTATGCTTCTTGCAAAATGGAACCCACCTTCTAGCAAACTCAGCAGTTTCTGCCAGGGAGTCGAAAAGGAGCATGGATGCACCATCATCTGATACATAACAACTGACCTTGTCGACAGGATAATCAACGGATAGGATTGAAAGGACTGTATTTGCAGTTATGATTGGTGGTTCCTTGAGAGGATCCACAGTACTCACAAACACATCAACTGGGCCCAGACGATTAGGCTCACCCTCACGCTCAAACCTCATGGATAGGCGATCGAGATAAGTTTCACGTTCAATGGGGTTCCATTTTGGGAACTGGTCAAGGATCCAGGAGAGGCCAAACCATACCTCACATATTACAGAGATAAGCCACAATGCATAAGCATCAGATGCTGGAGTTAAGATCCGAAAACGGAAAAAGAAGCAAAGAATGATAAGTCGAAGGACAATGACAATTCGATACGGGTTGATTCTGCTCGAGGGAATTGGGATTTTTCTCCATAGTGGTTGCCTGGCTTCAGCCATGCTGTAAAAGTATGTGTTAGTATCGATAGCAGAACCATCTTAATGCAAAGAAGAAGATGAGGATGCAAAAAACACTCACAGGTACTCATCTTCTTCTCCTTGATCATTTCCTCCTTCATCTTTGCTCACCAAACCTCTCTTTTCTTGCCTAACTTTCCATTTCTCCACCCTCTCTTGCCATTCTGCATTGCTATAACCCTCTTTGTCACCTTCAAGATCCTTACCAGCAACTGATCAATCCATACGAACATGAATATGAATGAACAAATAAAAAGCTTCTTCCAAAGAGATCCTAATGTGAAATCATATCATCAAAATTCGCATACCACTTCCTGCTGACGAAAAGGCCGGACGAATGGGGTGCATCTCCTGTTCATTGTAGTGCTCAATTTCCTGCAAAACTCACCCCCACAAGCTTAAAGATCTTCCTACTCTATTAACAGATGGTTATTCTTTGAATTCAGTAAGATATCAACGATAAATTAAACAATAATTAGAGTCTAAATTAGTTTAATTAATTTATGATTAGGAAGCAAATCACTCAACAGGTTTTGAACATTAGATGGGGACAATAATTCTTGTGGACAGGTTTACCGATAACTCCATTCACTGAACAGACATCAATCAGCTAGAAATTCTAATTTATGCCAACAAATTAAGGAGGTTGGTTTCTGTTGAATTGATTTACCGTGTGACTAAAAACATTTTTCTGATTGGATTCATCATGATCATGATGCTTAATCTGAAATTCGTCGTCAAAATCATCAAAATTGGCATCCTCATCGTCATTATCTCCAGGAACTCTAGGACAACCTGCACAACACTAACCATAGTTAAGAACTAGATTGGCATGACATGTTTACTAGTAACAAAAGAAAATGCACCTTTGACAAACCTTTGTGACGCTTATATCGAGTGTTGCACTGAGGACAGGACTGGTTGCCTTCACTCCTCTCATACTCATAACAAGGCCTACAAACAGGAAAGCCACACACATGACAAGCAACAAACACCTCTCCATCTTCCTTAACTCCAATCTCATCCCCACAAACTCTACATTTTTTCGACGTTGCAGACTGGCGAGTTGGAGGCATCAGCTGCCATGCACGTACGTTACAAGTATAAAAACAATGATACATTACAAGATTATGAGAAAGAACTAACAGGTAAAACTAAGAAGATGATACGTACCTCATCTTTGGCATGCAAGGTCTGTGAACTGCCCGTGACAAGGCCAGCCATGGACAACAGCAAGAAAAAAACTGATGAAGAGAAAGTGAAAGAAGGATGGTGAGAGGAGAGGGAGGAGAGGTGAGAGGGTATTAAAGAGGAGGTGGTTGGAAGCTGATATCAACTGTGGCTTTGAATGTGTGTGTAATGCTGCGAGAGATGTACTGCACCAAACTGTGAGTTGAGAAGTCGTGGGTTTGAGTCTAAGAGACGTCAAGTAGAGGGTAGGAGAAGGATAGAGAGAGTTTGCTTGTTCTGTCTTAGCTCGCTTAGACTCAAAGGTGTTTCAGATACCAAACTACTTAATTTCAAAAAAAAAAAAAAAAAACATGCACGTGCACATGCATGTAGTGGTAGTTTCTGTTTGTTTTTCCAGTAAAAACTGACTTGCAAAATTTTGATTTTTTTTCGTTTAAAATTAATTTTTTATTGCTTTGATATGTTAATATAAAAATATTTTTTAAAAAAAATATATATTATTTTAATGTATTTTCGAGTAAAACATTAACCATTATTTTAATGTTAAACACTACATTAATCCAAAATAGATTTTAAATTAGATAAGTCTAAAATTGATTTAGATAAATCAATCTATGACATGCAAAATTCATTCAAAATTTAATTTAATTTTTAAAAAAATTTAACATTATATTTTTTTTAATATTTAAAAAAATCAAAACAAAAATTAATTTGATTTACTCTATTCCACTCAGTTAACCAAAAAAAAAAAATTTCATTAATTTATAGACATCATTTTCTTTTACAATAATTGCATTTAAAGTGTCTTGTTTTACCAACCCCACCTGGCCGGAGTCATAAAAGAATGGATCAATTTACAGATCGGCAACCTAAATTTATTTATTTATTTTGGAAAAAAAAATTAAAAAATATATATTTATTGAATAAATCTCACCAGATCTGTGAGATCAACTCCCTAATTAATTGAAAAACAATCATGACCTAGGCCAGGCTCGGTTTTACAACCAAGTTTGTTTCTTACGCCCTGATTTTGAAGGCTTAAACATCATGCACCTTCCTGCTGTCACACTCCACAGTCTACACCCACCTGTGGATGCTAACTTTCAAAGAAAAGTCTCGACAAAGAAATTGTAGAAAACATGATAAATTTAGGAATATTCACATCATAAAAATACAACCTGCCATCGATATACTAATAACATCTTTGTTTTTTCCTCCTCTTGTTTTCATTTACTGTAAACTGCTAATCTCTAACAAAACCTGCAAATGCCCTAAAGATCGAATGATCTATGATACCTCCATTCCACTTTCGTAAAATTTGTCGCAATCCATCGATCCTTTGAAGCCCACTAGGGCACAGCCCTCCTTGAGGACAGCAAGGAACTCTGTATCAGAATTTCAAGGCCAAAGTGTCATTCTTGCAGCTGATATCACCATCAAGAAGCGCTTCAATCAGCTCTGATACCAAGTCTCTGATAAGGTTCTGCTTTCGTCAGCTTTGTGCATGCACAAGAAGCTTGTGCATTTCAATACTTCATAAAAATGGTGTTACTTGGCGAAAAAGGGATCACTTTTCAAGCAACTTCAGCTATTTGATTGGTCATTCTTCTGACACTACTCTTCCCATATGCCTACAACAGAATGCTTCAAACCCAAATGATGAAGTTATCATATTGTATGTTAAAAATGGTTTGTTTGATCCGTCTCCTATATGGCTATGTCTGACAGCAAGGTTCAAGCTTTGCCTCGTAATCCAATATTTTTAAAGCAACACTGCATGCTTCTGTCAACTGATAGTTACCTATTCGAATTTGCATAACCACGGGTGTTTCAGCATATTGAGTGGTTGACCTCCACGACACAACTCAATTGCGTGAAAGGTCATCTCCTGTGCTTAATCCACATGGTTACTCATCAAGACCAGAACAGCTTTCCTTTCCTTAGTGCAATGTCAACATTCTACAAATCTATCTAAGCAGTGGCGGGGGTTGTATGTACTGGACGTTGGCCAAAACCGACACTGCTCCTGTCCAAGCTTGAGCTAGAAGATCGTTTATAGCTAAACAATAGGAGACACCAATTCAACACAGAAAGAGGAGTCCACTCTCTGCCATTAATAAAATGGTTTTCACAATAATTATACACCCTCTAGCCTCATCACAAAAAGGAGTACAAGACAGGAGGACAAAGATTACGATAAAAAATCTCCATCTACCTTGTTTACGGACTAAATAGAGTGTGCATGAGGCACATAAACAGAAGCAGGAGAACCTCAAAGTTCTCGAGATCTATTTATATGTCTGTCCTACTCAGGATTAAACTCCTCCATGAATCACTATCAACCTGTTATTTCAATGCTGTTGGCCTAGGCTTCTGTTCTTGGACGTTTTGCAGGCTGCAAACTTGAATCAGTATTGTATGGCTCAGAATTTTCAGGAGTTCCAGTTTGCGATACCTTGTGCTTTCTATTCAGATCCTGTGATCCTCCTTCTAGTGCAGGGTTGGCATAAATTGTGTCAGTTGGTGTCTTGCCACAGTCTACCTGGGCGGTTTCCAAATCATTTTTGGCAGGGGAGTCCTGGATTGCATCTGAGGACAGAGTAGAGGGATTTTCCAAAGCAGATGAAGCTGGCTTCAACTTGTCAACGTCAATACCTGATTTGCATTGTTTCTCAAACATCATTTGAAGGTGCCTCCCCTGTTCTTCTATTCGTAACTGTAAATTTCGTTGGATCTGCCAGAAAGATTATAGAACTATAAATGATGCACTGTAAATCATACACACAACCTGAATCATGTCTTCTTGTGCGCATGACATGATTTATACAGTAACAATCATATCTACTGATGTGCAGACTGCATATAGCACTACAATAAACGGAACCAGTTACCATGCCACAAATTATGCAGTCTATGGTCCTGAACCACTATGCAATGGGTACATTCTTTATTAGACAAGTTCACAGCATAGCATCTGTAGGTTGTATAAGTGAGCGATAACTTGTAAAGCCAAATCCTAAAACATTTCTAACCAAGGAAAAATCATTTTTTTAGCTCTCAGTATTATATACTTTGCTGCATTATAGAAAAAGTGAGTGCTTTATAAACAAATTAATTCTTTAAGGAAACAATGCATATGTACAAATCTTAAATGCAGGTAATAACAAAAGAGAACTTCATGGAGCTTCTTTCCATCATTGAAGTCTTGATACCAAGGAGAATATATGGATAATTGTAAACATTTTCATGGTCTAGCAAATTGAAAAGTTGCAGACATTATTACGTCTATGACATAAATGCATAATGCAACTTCTATGCAGCAAAGTTAACATGCAACAAAGATCCTGCACTTGACCAGAAACTTCTAGTGGAATATCTCTCTCACTCGATCAACATGAAACGAATCCCTCCATTTTCAGATCCTTGCTCCTTTTTTTACAAGTAGTGCCTTCATGACGATGATTTGGTTTTTCAAACAGAATATAGAAGAAAATCAAGACAGCCGATTTTCATCATAAAGCAAAAGAACCCTTGTTATAAGCTGCCAAATCAGGTCACAGAACCTAATTTTTGAGGTTCCAAAGTCAAAGCCACTAATCAAATCAAAACATAGATCCATTTTCATGGAAAATGTATACCTCAAGCTGTTCATGCAGTCGTTTCTGAACTTCCATCTGTAATCGTAGAGCTTCAGTGATTTCAATGCCTCTGTTGTCCAACATAAAATAGAAAGAGTTTAGCAGGATAATTCAAAATGAAATAGAACATAGATTGAATAATTTAAATTTAAATATGCAGCTCTTTTCCCAAAATATAAATCCTTCAAGAGGCATTTCTAGGTTATAATCATACCATGGTGCCAGCCAATTTTCTATCTGAGACGCCATATGTAGATTGAAAGGGCATTAAACAAGTTTTTAACCTAACCAAGTTTCTTCTGGAACTACTTGAATCTCCCAGGAAGTCAAATAACGTACTGAATACCTTCCAAGTTAATTTTGTTGCTAGGTCTTTTCATCAATAAATGACAACCCGTGGTCATTATCAGTAGAGTGATTACAGAAAATGAGACTGTAAACAAAAATTCAACAGATATAGTTTAAAATCCAATCCTTGTATGGTCGGGGAACCACGCTCCTCAGTCAACCTACTTTAAAGGGAGGTAAAGCACCAAAGGGAAAAACAAGAGAATTATAGTTGTAGCATAATCCATAAGCAACTTTTGTTATCATGCGGAAAGTTATTCTCCTTACTTTCCACATGCATAAATCTTTAATAAGAAACTGGGAAGCAGGCTAGTAATATAAAATTCACAACTTTAGCATTCCTGCCAAATTCAATTACTGAGGGACAAAGAATGCATCTTGCAGAGTGAAGCCTAAAAAAAATATCACATTCATCTGTTTCTCCTCAAGTCAAGAGTTATTTTTTTCCAGACTTGTTGGAAATTCTGGAAATCAGCAGGTCAAGGTTTCTATTTTAAATTTTAGGTTCTCTAAATGATTGAATGATGTTGAATTCTTTTGCAATTACATGAATAGTTCTGTTCTTATTTACAAGTCTAGATCCTCATTTAAGTAATGATAACAAGAACTCTGTGTATAGCCCTGTAATCTTTCAATGAGAAGGCATTATTAATTTCAGAAAACTTGGATGATTTTTTGATGTATTAATTGTAAGATGCTATTCCTCTCTCTCTCTCTTCTTTTTTGATAGAAAAAATTAAATTTTAATAAAGGAAGAGGACAAAATGGAGGATAAGACACCCTCCTATCTCTTTGCTTGTCTGCTAAAGTGATGTCTCTACATGTATCGGTTGTAGAACACCAAAGCGAAGGTAGAAAAACTATTTTATCCAAACGCAACACGAATAGTAGATGCATATCCAGAAATATCCTAAACTCTGCTCGTTCCAAAAGTACAGAAGTGAAGCAAGAATAGCACATTGCCACAACACCCTGCCACCTTGAAAGCTGGTAGTCACTTATTTCTCATTTATGAGTGTAGACTTTTACACTTAGCCTAATTTTGAAACCATAGAATTTCTTCTCTTTCTTGTCCTTTGTCAAGTTCACAGTTGCTCAAAGCCAAAGAATAATTAACAGTTGATGAAGCAGTAACAAGAGAATCAAAATTAATAAATGGTGTAGACTTACGTTTTCAAGTCAAGAGATGATATTTCATCAATAGATGTCAATCTTTTCTCAGAGGATCCTGCGAGCAAAATAGAACAGCTCGTTAAAAATATATAAATAGGAAATTCCTTATACATGTTTTGATCCATGCAGTAAAATAAAGCAAAGAAATCCCGAGCAGCTACAAAAAATCTGAGGGAGAAAAAGATGGTCATGGGAAATTTAGGTCATACTACAACGACAGTTAGGAGTGACAAGGAAATGGCATTAAAATAGGCAGATAGAAAATTGTAGCAGCGGCTCCATGCATAAATATAATGTGAAGTTAATTTAGAGAGCTTACATTAAGACAACTCAACTGAATCCTTGAAAAAAAGTATACTTGAGCCGCAAAAAATAGCAGAAAAATGTTTTTTTCATAGATAGGGCAATTGACTTAAATCACAGAAAGGATTGAATAAACATAGCATGCAGATCATGATCATGCTTTTGTGGAAAGACTAGATCGAGGTAGATTCAAATGAAAAGGAGATATTGAACAGGGGTATGTGTCATAAATTAATACATTATCACAAGTTTGCACGGTGCAGCTTAAGACTCAAGTTCATGAGTGAAGATAAGCAATTCAACGAGTTAAAATGCAATCTCCATCTTCTCATTCAGGTTAAAATTCTAAGGTGGAAGAGCAACACAAAATTCAGGGATATGTTAAGGTCTTGGAGTCACTGATTAGTTATTACATACCCTCTGATGACTCTGGTCTGTATCTGGCTGTTCGGTATTTCTGAAATTCAACAAAGAATATTCTCCAATTAAAAACAAAAATAAGAATCCGAAACCATGCCACACAAGAAATGATGCTGACACATAAAACCAGCCTCGCTTTTAAAGAAACAAAGGTGCATACCTGCAAGTGGCTTTTTACATGATAAATGGTCAAGCTGTCAACTTTCATCAGCTTCAGCACGCCTTTTGGAGTAGCTCCTGCATGTAAGAAAAAGGAAATCAATTGAAGCAGAAGCCTAGGAATTTTTGGCTAGCAATCAGTTAAGGCAAAGATAGTTCCACACTTTCACTGCCACCAAGGTTGTTGACAGCCTCCACAAAAGCTTCATGAAGTTCTGGTGTCCAACGCATGCGTGGCTTCGTTGGTGCACTGTTTGCTGAGGAAGTGTGGGTGAGAACAGGGCGAATTTCTGCAGATGGGGATGGAAGCTGCAGGTGACCTTGGGAGTGTTGAACTGGAATGTTTGAAGATGGTTTGGCGACCTGGTATGCCATCTGAAGCAACGAGATGAGAACAGGAGAAAGCATAAAAGAATATTTCACCATGCTTTTGCAAGGGTATCTTATTTGTTGTGTGTTGTGAGAAGATACCAACCTTTGGTTCCATGTCCACAATGCTGGTGTCAGCCAGAAGGTCATTCCAATTAGTTGTCAAAGCATCATCATCAGTAATTAGCTGGTCTGCCCATTCCTGCCAATCATTTCGTTTACCAAATTCTTCTGATGCCATGACACCAGCACAACTATTGCTTTCTATCTGATTATTTTGAACAGTAGTGTTAGTGGGAAATTCAAGAAAACCCGGCGGTGATTCTGGACACCATGAAGCACTGTTTTCATTTATATAATGACTAGTTGTTGTTGATTGAAGTAATGCTGATGGAGAAGATTGTGACATCAGCAAAGCTCCTGCATTTGCTGATGACTGGGAAATAAATGGAGTATTTCTTGAATGTTTCTCCCGGGGTGTGACAGAAGAGTACTGAAGGTCTGTTGAGAAGCTCGCAGAAGAAGAAAATAAGTTTCCAACTACTCCATTGTTAGAGGGCAAATGACTTGCATGCACAAGGGGCCTGGTCATAAGCTCCCTTTCCATGGAAACCTGTTGACAGCCTGGTAACTTGGGGTACATCTCTTCTAGAGGTGTTGGAACCACTGGTACAGATGAAGACAGTGTTCCAGACACCCCAAGGCTACCAATCTGCTTTGCACCTGCTCTCTGAATGCTAAAAGCTGGGCGTCCCTCCATTGCTATGCTTCAATCAGCACAAAAATAGGGTGTCGGTTATTTAATCAGTTCACAGCAGTTTCCCATTTTGACAACCAAGTGAATACCTTCTGAAAGCACCCTTCTTATTGGTTCACAATAGTGGGACACTGGAAAGGTCATCAATTAAAACATCTGTCAAAAGAAATGAATACATAAATACACGATGTCATCAATAGGGAATATAGAGATGCTCATAGCAATGATCACCATCCTTTCTAAACCTCATAAGTTCACCTATAAACACCGCAATTTTTTGGTTTTTCTCGGAAGAAAGTTCTAGCCACCCATATCATTACCAAAACTCCCTATTTCTAAATCCTTTATCCCACTTGTAAAGACCAGCTCCTCAAGGCATCAGTCCATCTCCAAACTCAACACTACATTCAGTTACAGGCATGAAATGTTCCTACCAGAGCAGAGTTGAAATGCTCATACTAGGAAAATAGTCAATAGCATGAAAGCTACGGTGAAACATAATGACTTAAATTTTAATAGCAGGCAGCAAGAACATGTGAGGTTGGTTTTCAGCAAATTCCATAGTCCCTAAACAGTTATCCAAAAATTGAAACAAACAAAAAGAAAAGACAAGCCTTACAATAAGAGGACTAATAATAATGATTCAAATTCTCATTCCCAATTCTCATACAAACTTCGTATTAGATAATAGACGCAGGGCAGCCATTGTATAGCATAATACTAAATTCTTGTAATTGCAACAAAGAGTCAATAGGTTGTCATGTTGAAATTATTGACAGGCTCGATTGTTCAAGGTGTGATAGCATTTAGTTCATTCAAAACTGTTGAAGGGTAGAGAGAGTATGATTATAACGAACCATCAGAAGCAAATTCTCCCCTTGTTGGCCGTTACAAATATTCATAGCAAGTACAAGGATTCTTTAAGTCTAAGGCTCTGCCTATCAGTGCGCCATCCCCAGCCCCCACCAGTGGGTTCTCCTTCCAATTGGTATGGAGATAGGAACATTAACTAAGAAGAAGAGTTGTTTAGCAAACCATAATTATAATATTGCGAACCCATTTGCAGAATGTGTTTTTTCTTCAATACCAATTGGTTCCACAAAATTCATATTTTCAGTGTTCAAATAAATTCTCCCCAGCATCGCAAGGCATACCAACTGCATCAAAAAATCTTCCTGACCACTAACACAAAACCCTAAACAAGCTAGATGCTATTTATCATTACTCCCAATCATTAACTATCATGAGCTATGCATTGCGCATGGATCCTGACACCCTCGTGACGTCTAAAAACCGTATGCTTGTCCTTGGTCAGTTAACTCTAGCTAACTTCATTCCATTGATAAATTATTTATTCGACATCCAAGTTTCAACCTTTCAAAGTCCATGTCCTTAGCTTCAATTCAATTGTATCTGGGACCCCCTACTAAACTAGTTTCTTCTCCCCATTTCACAGAGAACTCATGAATTCAGCAAAATTAAGCTCAAAAAACCAAAAAAAAATCCAAGCGCAAAATTCAAAAAAAAAAAAAAAGGAGGACATGCACCCTACGATGCAAACCAATTATCATTTAATACCAACTAAACCAAGTCTGATCACCGACGACGCAATTCAAGAAAAGCACCAAAAATTCAATCAATCAAGTAATTATTACAATCAAAGCAACAAGATTAGCTTCAGATTCCATCAAAACAAAACAAAATTACCAAAACGGGGGAACATGTAAATTTCTCACCTACGACTTCACAAAACCTCGCAATATTGAAGGCCCTAAATGGCTAGAAATCAAGTCTTCAGACACAGAAACAATTATCTAAAGGTGTTATGAAAAATTCGGTCACCGGCGTGTCACCCCGAAGAAGTGAACGGTGACAGAGAGTGCGCTTTGCTCTCTTTAGCCCCTCTCTGCTTTTTGGCTCTGTTAATAAGGAACAGTGAATTCCTCCGGGCCTTAAATATAGCGCGTGTGGAATAAACTCCAGAGAGATGGTGGGGTAACAGTGCGTATCCTGTGGGTGTGCGGGACCAGGTTTGCTATTGGTGAGTAGTGTAATATCTGATGGGGTGCACGTGGGGATTGTGTTTAGGTAGGCCCTGATTGGTACAATTGCGATTTTCAGATTTTTGAAATGTTTTTATTGTAAATTAATTTTTTTTTATTTTTAAAATATTTTCACCAACTAAAATTAAAAATAAATCAAATATTATTTTAATTTAATTTTAAATAAAAAAAATACTATAAAAACAACTTCTATCATATTTCTAAACAGGCTCTACCAGATAATTTTGAAAATTCATGTTTTATAATTAAAATAGATATTTATATTAAAATCTATAATTTAAATTTTTCAGAAAAAAAAAATTTATTAAACAAACTATTCATTTTTTATTCTATGTATTTTCTATTAACAACATGTTTTTTGAATTTAAAATAAAAGCAATTAAAATAAGTTTTCATATAAACTTTATTTAAAAAAAAAGTTATCTAACTATTATTTCTTATTAATGCATTTTTCTATTTTTTTTCATTAAAATATGTTTATTTTATCAGAATCATTGTTTTTTAAATAAAAAAATATCATAGTATAAAAGGCAAGTTTTAATTAAAAAAAAACATTAAAAATCATGTCTCTAAATTTTGCATGTAATTGAAGAAAAAAATGAATAATTAATATGAAGAAATTGTGTAAAATGATTGATAATAAAGAAATATAAATTTTATTTGTATTGAATAGTCATTATTAGAATTTAAAAAAAAAACATGGTAGGTTTATACATAATAATTGATGAAAGGATTGTTAAAAGTACCATAGAAAACTATAATTTTATTTAAAAACAAAGGCAAAATCGAATTATATTTAATAAAATAATTGTTTAAATGTAATTTTAATTATTTTATTTATAATTTATTTTAATTAAAACTTAAGAAAAAAGTCTTAAAAAAATATAGAGTTGCATAAAAAAAAGGTTGGGCACCTAAGACTAAAATAATTAATGAGCCAATGCATCTTGCACAATACAAAATAGATTAGGCATACATGGCCTGCAGAGCCAAACTTGCATGTTTAGTATTCTTAACTATTTTTTAATAAAGCAAATAATATGTTTTCTATTTAAAAAAAAATAGATATTACAGTAGTAAATAATATATTATCTAGTTATAAATATTTCAGTCATCAAAATAGATATTACAAGTAAATTATTGATAAAACTCTAAAATGACATTTTCCCTTGATCTAATTTTTTTTTTTTCCTTATAGCTCAGGAAAAACAAATATATGCTCTAAAGTAAAAAATATCATAAAAAAAGGAGGGAAATCACAAACACTTTTTTTTATTATGGATCTATTATTAGAAATTCAACGTATAATTTTAGCATTTGAAGGAGTCTTATAAATGGATTAAATTTTTTTATTTTTAATGGAGATTAGGAATAGATGGACTTTCTCCGATTTTATGGGGAGTCTATTCCAGTGTCACAAACTCTTTTTTGTTTTCACACCATAAGATTCTTAATACTATTTATATTATTATTTATTATTATTTGTTAAAAAAAAAAAAAGTGCTTGGAGATATGTTAAAATCAAGATTCTGAACTATATTCCGTAAAAGCCTCAACGATATCTTGGATTCTAAAATTAGTTTATTCATATTCTGTCGTTTAAAAGTCAAGAAATTCATTGATCTTTCCGGAGAAATTACTGAAATATCACGAGTTAAAGATCACTCAACGCGGTAAACACAAGTTGTTTTTTAAACAGCATTTTCCTTCACTCTATTCAGACGAAATGCCAACCAAGTTCTTCGAGATTTTCTTGAAGCAGAGTCTCATGCATCGCTATCAAAACAACTCTTGATGGCTTTATCTATCAGTGGAGGTGAGACATGAAAACAACTAGACCTGTCCATTGTAGTGTTCGAAGCATCAAAACCTGCTTACTTATTCTGAAGCATATTTCCTTTACTGAGATATTTGAGATATCAGATCGCAGCTGAGATTTTTTTTAAGAAAAAGAAATCATAGATTAACATGGTTTTCATCAGATAAACAATGACAATGCCCGGTTGAACATATGGAATAATAATGTCGGTAGTGGAAGCTTTAGGAAAGGTAGTACATGGAATTTGGCAACTTGAATGTTCTTTTGGCACCTGGGAGCCCCTCCACACTGCTCCACTGATCTCCTATGATTCCCCATATGCGGTATCCTTCTTTTGTCAATGCTCTCCTTGCCTCGGATTTGTATTGCTGCACTTTCATGAAGTCGTCTTCTAGACCCCTGCATTTATACAGTAAATTAAACCAAGGAAAAGAAATGGTAAATTGCTTGTTTACTCTGGTTCCCTTCTCGGAATACGGGCACGGCTGCGACGGTTTTGGTTTGGGAACACACGTTTCCAAACAGGCTAGGCCAGGCCATTGAGACAGATATATCAAATAGGTCAAGTCATGTACCTCAATATGAGACTGGACCATCCATGGTATCCAGCATTGATAAGATTCTCGACAGTGGCTGATCTAAGGGTTTCACTTCTGGAGGAAATAAGAAAGATTTTGACCCCTTTGTCTTTGATCTCATGGAAGAACTTGAGTGTATGGTCTAGAGCAGGCGCTTTGCTTTGCTTCATCCATGATTCGAATAAGGTTGCATTGAGCTTCACTCCCCTGGTTTTATTTCCATTTCACAACTCAAATTGCATTAGTGACTGATTGATCAAAACAATGTGAAATTCAGACATAGTCTAGCAGTTGTGTATTCGATAATATCCTTTGATTAAGATAGTTTTTGCAGTTGCGGTTTCAAAAATCAAGTTCTCAAACCCAAGTTTTTACCATAATTTAAAATGATAAACAGTTTTTGAAGTTGTGATCAACCTAAAAACATCCTCAACCGCACCGCAGCGTATCAAAACAAAGCTAGATTCGAGTTTCAAGTGGTCGAATCATATTAGAGAATAAAACACTGATTTTTCTAAATTCCAAACAGCATCAGGATGTCTATAACAAGTGAACAAAAATACATGATCTAGTAAACGAACAAGCTTACCCAAAACCATGTTTCTTGTAGTAAGGTATGGTGGACAAGAGAGTGTCGTCAACATCAAAAATCCAAGCATCCTTACCATCACCTTGCAAAGTACAGCAACTGCTGAGGTAGAGCCTGACTTCCTCGATCGCCCTCTCGGAGTCTGCTGTGTACTGAGACGAGGTCATGTAATGTTTAACGTGATCTACACATTCTTGTGGCACCACCTCGAAATCCTTGATGTTGTTTAGCTCGACATTGATCCTCCAACTCTCACAATAATTCTTCAAGCTAGAGGCATCCCTGCTTTTCGATTTTTTGTTCAAGATATTCCAGTCTGCGGCTGCTAAGCCAATGTAGAGGCTTGTCAGAGCTAGTATGAACACCAAATTTCTTGCCATTTCTTGCCCGGAGAGAGGAAGGGAGGTGTGATTGAATTTGTAGAGCTGGTGGGGGGGTCGTGTCACATGGGCTGTGGGGTATGGTTGGCCTGTTCTAGCTTTGAAAATCATATGGAATATTTATGTTACCAGCTCATAATCTCAACTCTCATGTGACCTTGTCTAAACCCTGTATGTGTATATATATATATATATTAAGATCATTTGGCAAAAATAAGAAAAAAAATTAATATATGAGTTGATCCGAAGATAACTGTTATTATGGAGAGAAAAAAACTAAATCATTATATTTATTTCATAAAAACAAAAACATCAATCATTTCGGCCGATGACACATAATTATAACCACCATTAACGCCACCAGACATGGAGTTCTCTTTTCCCTGGTTTCAACATCGAATAATGTCATCTTCTTTATTCTCTCTCTCTCTCTCCTGCCCCTTTCCTCACAGCATCGCTGTGTTTACTCTTTCTCCATGGATTGCTATCATCATTATTCCTGTCTTATCACTCTCATTTTGGAAATTGCTTTTTTCTTTTTGTTTGTTTTCTTCAGTGCCTTAGATTATTTCACGTAGGAAGTCAGTGTCATTACAGCTTTGGGTTGCATTGCGTGCTGTGGGAGAGAATCTGAAGTTAGTAAAGGACTCGACAGCAATGGCAACAAAGCAACAGTAATCATCGATTTTTAAAAAAAATATATTAAAATAATATTTTTTATTTTTAAAATTTATATTTCACTCTACTGAAAATATTAAAAAAAATATTTTAAAATAAAAAATATTTAATTTTTAAAAAATATATTTTTAAAATACAAAACAAATAAAAAGCTAGGAGAGTTTTCTTGAGCGGCCTAAGATTAGAAAAAAAATAACAAATTTCAAATTTTAAATTTTACTGGATTTTACTCTAAGATTTGAAGTTATTCCAGGGGAGCAAAGAAAAAAACAATGTATAGACATATCATGCAGAGGTATCTGAAATTGAATGATTAGTTACAAGCCAGCTTGTAGGAAGTAATAATTCCATTTCAAATAGTTTTTTATGAATTTTATTTCAAACAGAATTTCATAAAAATTTAAATATTTTTTTGTTTAAAATTAATATTTTATATATTTTTAGATTGTTTTTAATATATTAAACTCAAAAATAATTTTTTAAAAATTAAAATAAATATTATTTTAATATATTTTCAAGTTAAAAAAACTCTTAAAAACAATCATTGAGACATTCTCGAACAACTTTTAAATAACCTCTCTCAATGATTTTAAAGGCATATTTCTCCTATTTATCTAGATGTTGTATTCATAAAAATTTAATAAATTCTTCCAGTATTGATCTCAAAATCTAAATTTGAGAAATTAAAAAATTGAACTTACCTCCTTAATTAACCATAAAGTCAACTCTTAATTAAAAATTGATTCATTATGTTTTTTTTTATAATTTATTATTCTTCGTATTCATTGATTTACGATGAATAAAATATATTAATTTCATAGATCTGTTTAGAAGTATGGTTACAATTACTTTTCAAAGTATTTTTTACTCAGAAATATATCAAAATAATATTTTATTATTTTTTAAAAAAAATTATTTTTAACATCAACACATCAAAATGATTTGAAAACAATAAAAAATATTAATTAGAAACAAAGAAAAAAATTAAAAATATTTAAATTTTTTTTAAAATATTTTTAAAATACAAAAAGAAAGATGGAGATTTTGTTGATGAGAGAGCGGAGAGGACCTCCTAATTGTCTCTTTAAATAATTTCTTTGTCAAAGAAGGTAGGATTATTGCTGTTTGGTTGCTGAGCTATCACCTAGCTAATCTTTAAAAGAGAAATATTAAAGTGGTGGTGGACTGGGTTGCATGATCTATGTTTTGTTTTTGGTTCGACAGAAAGAAGAAGAAATAAGTAGTGGGATGCCATAATCATGGCCCTACCACTAACTGAGCACTGCCCTTTTTTCTCAAGAATATCACACAGTGCTAGGCGAGATTGAAAAAGAAATTCACCATTCTTGTAATTTTTAAGATACTTTTTACCATGTCTTAGAATTTGTTTGTTTATGATATGTCATGAAGCGTGAAAAGTATTAATTTGATGTTTTTTTATATAAAAAGTATAGGCTTGTTAGTGCGCTTTCTTTTACTTGTAAAAGTATATTTTGAATTTGTCGATTGTTTTATGGTCGGAATGCTAATCGAAGTGTTGTTCTTGGCGATCAGGTCGAATTGAGAAAAGTTGCTGGTATTATTGCTAGTTCTATTTATATCTAGCTTCAAATCACAAAAAATAAAAAGAAGAGTGCTTTTTCTTGCATCAAATAATTTTGCTAAAATAATTTTTTAGGTATTTTTAATTTAAAACTACGAAATCAAAATAATCAAAAATATAATTATAAAACATTAATTGAATAGATTTTAAGACAAAAAAATATTAAAAAAGTATCTATATCATTATATCTAATAGTTTTTCACCTTGAAATACATTAAAATCATTTTTTTATAATATTTTTATTTTAAAAGTAGCCCATCAAAACAATTAAAAAACATCTAAAAAATAAAGAAAATAAAAGCATTTCTTCTTCTTTATGTTTCAAATAATCATAACCATAAACACATGGATATCTAAAGAAGCACTTGAAAAACAAAAAAGTTCTTGCCTACTGGCAGTTTGAAACACGGTTGATCTCTTATAGACTAGATCACTAACGGGAAACAGATTCAAGATACAATATTTATATAATTCAAATCCAGGGAAATTAAGCTTGATTGTAAGATTGCCTCCCAGATAATGTAAGGTTTTTCTCCTAGCTAGGGTCTAGAACTACCAGCTGGTACGTACGTACGTGGAGAATTACGCGAGCATGCAGCATGATTTGCACTAGGATTTGGAAACAAAGTTTTACAGAAAATGAAAATGATAGTTTGAAGCTGCCGGGAGGGATGAAAAGACAGAGCTCAGCTCAAAAATGTTCTACAACCTGTCGGAAGACAGGTGTCAACAAGCAAAGAAGCATGAGTACTGAAGCAAAACTACGTACAGCAACTGGAGGATATTGGAATGATGAAGAAATACCCCCAGTATCTTATTTCTGTATGCGCAAAACGGCTTCGGAAGCGGCAGCGAAGCGTCCGGCGAGACATTGCTGGGAGAGAGGATTAATTTATTCAGAAACATTCCGATAGAGTTGGTCAAGAGTCATGGGATCGAGAGACCATCATCAAAGTTCAAAGAGTAGCTGTAAGGATCATAGCTGCACTGTGCACTGCTCCTTTTCCACCTGAAAGCTTGCTTCCATTGAGCCCTGAACCTCGCAGCTAGCTGCATTAAGAAAGATGATTCACAACGTCGACCACACGGCACTTGTCTTTTCAGGCTAACAAGCTTGACCGCAGACCCAGTGCTTGAGATTCTGCTCCCCCACCTCAAGAACCGGATTCTCTTCATTATTCTTCCCTCCACCTTCAGTACTGTACCAGCTGCACCTGGACACAAGAAGACGACGACCTAGCAAGCAACCAAGAGGGAGTACTGAAACACTTGAAGCTGGACGAGTGAGAGCAAAGCAGGAGTTGAGCTTTAAAGCATCGATTCCCACTAACAGGCATCGATCACTATCAGTGATCCACACAGTGTCACCCTCTCACTAGCGGGAGACCATACAATACTGCTTTACCGGCCGTCTTCGGTCAGATTATTCCCAACTTGGAGCAGCGATTGAGACAATTGCAGGTAGTGATGTGATGTTAACAGAGATGATGAGACACTTTTCACATTGGATGTCTTGCAAGAGAACAAGCTACTTAATATTCTTAATTACTGGGTTTCCTTGGGTTCTACTCCTAGTTGGTGAACCTTCCCGGGAAGAATCTGCAACCAAAAAGTGAGATAAGGTTTCCTCTAGCATAAAAGTCCACACCGTCCATACCTAAAGAGTGAGGGGGGCACAACACAATCACCTCCGTCCATTTTTGAGAGCTTTAAGGCCATTGTCCATTCATAGTCTTACACGCCGTGTATAAAAATCTTATTTATTTAGCCAAATACGTATCAGTTCTGTCGTAATTTTAATATTTTTAAAAATATCATTTAATACACATTATTTTTTTAAAAAAATATTTTGGTTATTATATAAACAGGAATCGCTACCTTCCATTACATACCGGTGAAGCACCACTGGGCACCATGCACAGCACGAGATCCAAAAATGTGAAAGGTAGAAAGGCCCCGAAGTGGTGTCCTTTCCTCACTGCCAACAGATGTTTTCAAAATGTTTTAAAATTTATTTTTAATATTAATAGGTCAAAAAATAATTAAAAAAACTTATTTTTAGACAAAAAAATAAAAACAATTTTAATCTTACTTTAAATACAATTTCAAAATACAGTAATGTTCGCAGACCATGGCACTGTTTGAAGACAACATTAATTTTGTTATGGTTTTTATATGCTGATTTTAATAATAAAAACATATATTACTTTACTACTACCACCAGTAATTCGCTCATCCTCTTTAGAGCATGTTTTTGTGATTTTTACTTGATTATATTATTTAAAAAACAAAATTAACAAAACGAAATCATCCAGTGCCACACTCCCACGCGCGTGCATATCATGCAGAAAAAATGCTGCTTTGAGAAAAAAACTTGGGAGTCCGATATCAGACAGACTGCAGCAATGATGACAGCATCACCCAAGACATGTAATGCAATCCTAAGACAAGAACGATTCTCAATCCCTTGCCATCCATTTGTTTACCTCTAACGATCTTGACGGGACAAGAGAATAGATAGGAGAAATAGTTGTGCATGGCGGCAAAGCAATCGATCAAAACTTAAACATCTGCAATTTATCAAAAACATAAGGGCTCATGAAGGTCCTCCATTCCATTTAATTCTGTCTGAACATAAAGGTGATAACATTCTGAAGACAGCATCAAGTTCTGAAGCCACGAACTATAAAAAAAAAAACCAATCTCCATTCAGACGATGGCATTGGCAGCACTGGCAATTCTTGGCCACAAATCAGCACATTCCTTGCCGATGGGTCCAGTGATGGCGGATCCTACAAGCAGCAAAACAACAACAATCAGCAACATGAACCATTGCAGAAACATTACGGCAAAAACTAGAGTAACACCATCCCCGCTTATCATTCTCATGAGGGTATCATAAACAACAGCCAGGCCCAAGCAAACAACACGTTCCAAAAAAATATTGAGCTTGTGTCGATTGGTAATAATTCTCTCTTCGAACATAAAACCATCATGATACGCCATTTGACAACCTATTAATTCTTAGGAACTAAACATACAAACCTACAAAAAACTCCAAAACCACATCTAAAATGCCTTTTGCTAATCAACAATAATCATATACCACCCTCCCTTGTTAATAGAGAGCAAAAACAATTCAAATCTAAGGTAACCATTAATGATCAAAAAACTGCACAAAAAGTCCTTGTCCCCGGAGAGTTGTATTCAATAAATGGGTGAAGGGACCATAATCATCCAAATGCTTTCATAATTGGAGCCTAAACAATATGGGTTAGACTGCTAAAAACTCGAGCTTACATGCGCACGTGCTTCCAAGCCATCAGATGGGAATCCTAACAAATGGGAAGTCAACATCACCGAGTGGTGGGATTTTCAAACTCATCAAGGGCTAAAAATGAGAGCGCCTTAGCCTTTCCCGACAATCAAAATTCAGGGAAAGCGCAACTCATCACAGTCATGAAGATCTCAAAACCACAAGCTACTTAATTATATCTCAAGCAAACCACAATAAGTTTCACCACAGCAAGATCACTCATCAGCTACAATAAATGGAGATTTGTAAAACAATCACAAGCTAAAACGCAGCAAACTAACACACGTGAAGTTTAAAAAATAATTGCACCTTTCATTTCTCCCTTGGGATTGACAATAACACCAGCATTATCTGCAAACAAAACAAATAAATTTATATATGTATGGTTTTAAAATCTGAAAATCAAAATTGAAAGGAAAATTACTAAACAAACCTTCAAAATACATGAAAACACCGTCCTTTCTGCGCCAAGGCTTTCTCTGCCTAACGATGACAGCAGGCATCACCTTCTTCCTGAGATCAGGTTTTCCTTTCTTCACTGTAGCCATCACCATGTCTCCGACGCAAGCCGACGGCAAACGGTTGAGACGACCTTTGATTCCTTTCACTGATATGATGTAGAGATTCTTCGCTCCGGTGTTGTCAGCGCAGTTCACCGTCGCCGCCACAGGAAGACCCAGCGACATGCGGAACTTGTTTCCGGCAGATCCTCCCCTTCCTGAAACAGAAGAGAAACATGTTAAAGCGTTTGGTGTGATTGACGTGTCGTTTCATTACTCGGAGAAGGCAGGTTCAGTGGCTTTACCTCGCTTCGACATTTTTTATCGCCTTCTTCGCTTCCGTCAGCGCACCGGCCTTTCCCTTCGGCAACAAACTGTAACGCTCTATCTTATTATTTTTATCACTGAGTTTCTAGGCCTCCTAGGGTTTTGCAATATTTGCAACCGACGCCGTTTTGATCCAACCAATACAATGAGCTGGTTACAATTTAGTAATTGTAGTTTATAAAAATAAAGAAACTAATCCTGATAGTATCAAAACTAATAAATATTTCCTTAAAGGATGATAATTACATTACAATTATAAATTAAAATTAAATAAAAAAAACTGAATCCTCTAGCAACAGCAAAACACAATAAAACAACCAGTATATATGTTATTTACTGGAATAGTATTTTATTTGATTTGATTTAACTTAATAGTTAATATTTTAGGCTAGGAATAGGTGTTCAAAACTCTTACCTGATAAATAATTAATAAAATATTAATGTTAATAAATTTAATTAAACTTGTAAAATATTTATATATTTTTAATTCAATATAATATACACACACAATGATATTGGTTTTGAATAAAAATAATGTTACAACAAGTACGTGTGTGTATTATAATACCAATTATTATCCCTAGTTGATCATGTTTAATTTAGTAATATTTTGTTCAAACAACATTTTATTTGTTTCATCAATCTTAATGTACTAATTTTTTTATAAAAGAATAAAATAATTTGTAAATGAATTAAAAACATAAATTAAATATATTAAAATAAACTAAAAGGACTACTAGTTTTTCATATATGACAATACATATAAACTTTATTATCTCTGTAAATTGAAATAGTGAAATGAAGATCTTACCTCAATAAACATAAGATAGTTAGAGCGTTTTTGATAATGTAGTTGTGGTTACTTTTTAAATAATTTTTCATGTTAAAATATTTGCTAATGATATTTTTTTTATTTTTTAAAAATTATTTTTGATATCAGCACATCAAAATGATTTAAAAACACTAAAAACATATTAATTTGAAGTTAATAAAAAATTTTAAAATTTCAAATTATTTCAAATATTTTTTTAAAATACAAAAACAAACAGATCGTTAACAAGCCTCTACAACAGGGGTTATAAAAAAAAATATTCTTGTTATTTACATAATGAAATTATTGACATCCCCTTTAAGACAAAAATTTAAAACGAGCATGGTTATTTTTTATCTTTTCATTTTAGTTGCACAATAGAACTTTTTTGAATTAGAACTTTTTTGCTTTGAGTCAAGGGGTTTTTTGTCTTTCCATTTTATTTTTTATTGTAATTATTGAGCTTAAACAGGAATAATTTAGTATTTTTACATAAATAAAATATTATTTAATCTGAAAAATGATTGTGCATGGGTTCTCTCACGGTATTCGAACAGCTCATACAGTGCCTTTCTTTAGCCAAATTCTAACTTCCACGACAGCAATTTAATTCTCACAATGTCACCTCCAGTTTTAAGCTACGCGCATGGCAAAAATATGTCTGGTTTTGCGCCGATAATCGTTTTTTTTTCCTTTCCTTTTTCATTCTTGTTTCTGAAGCTATCCCTATATATTTCAAAACAATTCTTTAATTTATTTTTTAAAAATAATAATTTATATTCTTTTTATTACTATTCATTTATTTTTAAATTATCTATAAAATTAAATTTTTTTTCTTTCAATTTAACCGTCTTTTAGCTTTTCACTTTTTTAATTCTCATTCTTTCCTTAACATTTTACATCAATCTTAATTAAATTTTTTTAACTGTCTCCCACCAATATTTTAGTTAATGATCTTCACTTTTTTAATTGACATTTGGTTTGTTTTTAATCATTTTTATTGAAACTTTTCTTTTTAATTTCTTCCTTCTATATATTTTATTGATTAGAATTTTATTAACTTTTCAAGTCACAAGTTTAACCAAATTTAAGCTCGATTTTTTTTTAATGTTCTTAATTATTTTTTTCTAATTCCACTGAACTTTCTATTTCAGGTTGAATAAGGTCCAATCCGACCCGCTGCGTTGAGCGCGCCTAATCCAGTAGCATCTAAAATTATAGGATTAATTAATATGTTTTGATAAACTAAGGAACTAAAATTTAATTCACTCCATAGCGCAGAGTAAATGCCAAGGCCAAATAGCAGCAGCTTGTGCAAAAACAAGCCATGCTGCGCTGACTGGCATCTTCTGCCCACCCAAATAGCAGCCGGTGGCCGAACCGTGCTGCCCAACATCGACGGGAAGCAGACAAAAGCAGATAAAACTGATTACAAAGACAGACAGCCATAAACCTGTACAATAATAGGAATAAACACCAACATACCAAAACAAACTGCATAGGGCCCCTATACCACAGAAACACTTCAGCAAAACTTAAAAAAGATGCACAGGAAACACCTGACATAGGGCCCCCTCCAAACTGCAGCAAAATGTCCGGGATTTAGATGCATAATCCACAGCAGAGAAGGTAGATCATGCAATCTGTGCAACCAAAACCAGATTTACAAGGCCGCTTCTGACAAACCCCTTCGCTTTACAAAATAATTCCATGACTTTGACAAGATTACAGTAGGACCAAGTAAAACTAAGCATGTCCACTTGAAAGCTTTCTTCCCTTGTCATGGATGGGATTCTAACAAAATATCAGCAGTCTCGTCATCCACGCTCCCAATCATCTTGCTGCTGAATTGGATCCTGCCCCAGTGCAAAAGGTGATCATTAGAAGGAAAAGGAATACCAAAAGAACAGAAGGCGGGAAGCAACAGGATCACAAGAAAACAATCATCCAAATATCAGCACTCTGTGCTCCCCAAACCTGAGTCTTGATAGGAGAATATTACAGGAAATAGGGCAAATAAGCCATGCAAAGAAATTATTTGAAACTAGAAAATCTAGGATGTATATTATCTTGGCCAGAGCAGCAGATGCGCCACGATATGTGGACATCACCGACACGCACCTCTCTGAAATATAATGTAGAGGAGCACCAAGGGTTACCAAAAAAAAAAAAAGATTTGCGACATCAGAGTTCTTAACAATAATAATTTTCTTTTGATAACTTCAATCCACGTGTTCATCAACTGACAACAGCATATATGGGAAAGCAAGAGGAGCAGAAACCACTTTAAAAATATTCTGGTTGGAGAACAAAACGAATTTTGATTAAGAAGGAAGAAGAGATGCAGAAATAAAATTGAAGGAAAAAATAAAATTCTAATAGAAGTGCTATTCCATCCTGGAAAATATCAGCTAAATATATCCCTCAGAAATCTCAAATGCGAACACCATATGTGATCAGTGAATGGTTTGAAAAAACCTGCATCACTATCTAAACTATAATTAATTGCCAACTCAAAGATATATGACCAAACACCAGCGCCTATTACTAGGCTATCCTTGAGACCTGAAAACCATAATAGGCTATCCTTGAGACCTGAAAACCATAGGTTTTTTTATCATAAACATCACGAACAATACAGCTTCCAAGGAAAGCTTGGAGACATCAAAAGGGCACACATGCTCGGAGATTGCATCTCAATATCACTAAAAAGTAAAGAGGTCAAAATAGTTCACATTGCTCAACTCGTGCCTCATAAAGATTTAGAATAAGCTTACTACTTGAACGTTTCATGTTCCTGCAGAACTTGCTGCCACATCGGCACTGGAATAACTCCACTGGTTGATCAGTATCATCAAAGTCAATACCATAATCCTGCACACGTGTCAGACACCAATTTTTAAAACCATAGAAAGATTGCACATGATAAAAAATTTAAAATTGAAGAGCATGGAACACATCACGATGTGAACTGCTAACTAAGTATAACAAAAACAAGTAGTATATAGAATTTCCAATTGCAAATGTCATAGCTACAATAAATAAAGCTCTCGATCACTAAAGAAAACAAAAATTTAGACATACTATCTTTGTAATTTCAGCAGCAGTAAAGGAACTGATGTTATTTCTCACAAACAATGACTACAATGTTGCAACACAATATAACTTACCGTAAAACAGTGTAATGCCAACCATGCCTCCTCATTGGAAAGCATCAGAGCAACGATGCTTACATAACTAAGCAAAAACATGGAAAAAATTCATAAACTCAAGTGACATTGCTCACCCAGGTTAACTCTTCCGAAGCATTCACTTCTCTAGTCGTGAAGAAAGCAAGCTGCATGAAAATTAATCCTATGAGAGAAGTAGTGTCATTGAGAATATAATCGGATGTTCAATATATACATGGTAATAAGAATCCAAATGAAGCATCAATACATGATAATAATGATGATCAGGGGTCTCAATCTTCACCGGGATCTCGATCATGTTAGCATCGAGACATCTAACAAAAACAAAAGAACATTTATCAGAATGCATCAACTCTCTGATCACCAGCACAGGGAAGATTACTTATGTAGGGCTGAAACTTCATATCATCCTTTTTCTCTTTCTTTTTCTGATACAAATTAAGTATTTTTCCAGTGCATGTGAAATAAGGAAAACCAACTGAAAAGTTCAAAAAGAAAAGAAAGAAAAAAAGTATATGGGAGATCAACTGCTCAAAGCAATATGCATCAGATATACAGTCTTACCTGTGGTTGATAAACCTAGCAACATTTCCATAAAATGTCGCATCCAAGCACAGAGCTTCTTCATCATTTACAACTCCTTTCAAGCACCAATCTGCATCAAGTACAGCTGGATAGGCATGCTTTTCAGTTTTGTTGCTAGGTGCCCTTTGCATCTTCCTCTCGTAGAACTCCTTGTTGGTTAGGATCTCCCCTACATATTCACATACAAATGTACCTTTTGGTAGCAATTCTAGAGTTCTGAGACCCCACCCCTTTCCTTCAGGAGTAAAGAAAACCTGACGCGCACAAAAAATTAGCAATGAGAAAAAATTGTGAACAAACAAGACATCGTAAAGAATACTCAAGGAACAATTTACTAGATCATATTTCTTATATAAGGAACCATAAATCAATAATTGTATATATAAGTATGAACTCTGTTGAAACACTTGATTTGACTAAAATACCATTAATCTTTTTCTCATATGAAGAATTACATACCCTTTATTTATTTACTTATGATTTTATGACCTCTATTACACTTCTATATTTTTGTGATGGCATTCAATTATTAACTAAACTATAAGACTAACAAAATACTCATACAACAAGATTGCTGTTTGTTTCTTTAAAAACAAAAACTACCTTGTAGTTACCTAGATAATACAACCTGTTATCACTAAACAAATTTTACTAATTCATGTATTTACTTTGTGACTTTTTAAACAATAACATGTCCATTAAATAATTTATCTATATTAAACTTTACTAAACTTTATTGCCCTTCCATATTTAAATTAATAGTGTGTTGTGCAAAACCCTAGCAAACCAAATAATAATACAAAATAAAAGGGCCGCAAAATATAGTGTGATTCGACAAAGCCTGCTCCACAAAACTTCACTGTCAAAATAGAGATTACACCTACCTCACCATCCAAAATCGGATAACACCAACGAGATTGCTCACAAGAAAATAGCACACTAATTCTTTTTGGCTCAAGATTTTGGCTACTATATTAATTCTTTTGGTTGCCACCACACATAATATTGAAGGCACACATGAACTAGCCTCAATATATTTTATTTATACTAGCTATAAATTCATTGATTCATTAGAAAACATGCTCAAAGTCCGACCCAACAAGGACAGTCTCTTTTCCTAAAGAGAATATGTTAACACATTCTATACTTGTTTAGGACACCACAACATCCAATTACCAATCTAACCTAAACTAACTCGTCAATTTAAGCCACAACTTAACAGGGTTCACTTTTTATTCTAAAACAAACCAAATAATTATTTGACATATAAACCAAATAATTATTCTAAAACTAACTCTCTCTCTCTCTCTCTCTCTCCCCCTCCCTCTCCATTTCTTTATTTTTACATAGAGGACTTTAATATGGAATGATTTTATAAATAAATTTTATTGGCTTACTTGTTTTCACATTTAATATTTAATTAATTTTAATAATTAGATTCTATTGAGTGAAATAACAAATCAAAGGACAAATTTCACTTTTATAGCTTAGACCTTAATAATGGATGTATGTATGATATATTTTCCCAAAAGGGAAATATAATATTCTACTTATTCAATACAAAGTAAACTGTTCAGGGCTTTGTTTCTAACCCATTCTAAGCTATTCTATTTGGTAGTTTGATCATGGAATTTCTATCCTATTGATAAAAAAACTATATAAAACATTATATATTTATTTAAATATTATTTTTAATTATGTTTATACCATAAATGTTAACAGATATTATGTTTAAAGAAGAATGTGTTTTCACAGCAAGGAAGGATAAAAAAATATTTTGTTTATAGAAGAATATGTTTTCTCGGCAAGGAAAGATAAAAAATTTAATTATGCTTTGATTCATGAATTTAATAATGGGTGTAAGATTATGAACCGATATCAGAAATATAATTACCTAAAAATATTTTTATATATAATTATCAAAATAGAATAGTTACAGAAGTTTAAAAACATATAAGCATATGAACATTTATTTTTTTTAACTATCACTAATGATTTACAGCAGTTTTTTCATAAAACATATTTACCCATGCTAATCTTCAAAATATGAGATACATACTTATTTAAAACAATTACAAAAATAAGAAATAAGAAAAATCATGGTGATGATGTCAAGTTATATTGTGAATAAAAAAATTTAATAGCTAGATAAACCATAGCCAGAGAAAAAGAAAAAATATACAAAAAAAAATGCTACTAAAAGGAATCGAGTAGATTTGAGCCCCTTTTTTTTTCAAGGATATGCTTTTAGTTATTTAATTAATTAATAGGGATAATGAACTATTTTATTATTCAATAAAAAATTTAAAACAAAAGATCAACAACATGTAGGTTTAGCTATAACTGGAAGAATGTTTCAAATATTTTTTTTCCAATCATAATTAGCATAATTTGATTAATTATACTTAAACTAAACCTTAACTTTTTATTAATAATATAAATTTCCCACGTGCACAGCCCATGCCATAATAACTAGCTGGCCAAAAATGCAGTAGCATATTATACTCGTACCTGCAACTTGCACATTATACCTCGCTGCACGACTCTATTTCCACACTGTTTGTGGCAGCCACATTTGCTCCAACATTCTTTAATATATTTCCTCTTCAAGTGACCCTTGCATGGTTCCAACATCTCATCATTTTTTGATCTTTCCAGTGGGCAATCTCTACAGTAAAAAAGAAATTGTCTTTGAGGATTCCGAGTTAGAGAGATGCAATCTTCTAAGAAATCCTCTTTGACAAGGCCTTCTAAAGTATATGCAAAACCATGCTCACTGTCGCTGGAGCAAACACAAGGCGTAGATGACGACAAACAATTACCAATACAAGCCGAGCAACAATTTTCAGCCCTAATTTGTGAGAGAGAGAAGTTGACATAAGCATTTTGAAAAATCAAATTTCGGGGTATGTAGTTAAAAACTGGGGGAAACTCGCTGTTTACTTCATTCGACCATGGAATCTCAACCATTTCTTCTCCCTTGGTAATGTCAGAATGGTAATGAAGGAACCTAAACTCATCAGCAGTCAATTGATGCTGTGGAACCACAATCAAACTACCATACTCAGCATCTTCAAATTCCTTTTCTTTGCCACTTCCAGAACACCCATTCACAATAACCTCTTCACTCGACTGCATGACCTCCAAGCCATTCGAAAGTTGTAGTGGTCTTGGAATTTGAAGAGCGGCCATCCCATCAAAGCAACAGGCATCAACCGATCTGTTTGCAAAATAGGCTTGTATACGGTCATTTTGTTTAATGCCACCAACACCAGCAGATTTCTTCAGTAGATCAAGAGCTGGAGTTACATTCAATATCCTTTCCTGCGATTCATGAGAGGAATCAGTTGCCAAGTCCAAGAAGCATTCACACATATCTTTCAGTATTTGCATGACAGAAAAGTTTGGATCGATGATTTTGTAAGATCGAAGACATTTCTCCTGCATTGATTTCAGAAGTTCATCTTGACTAGGCATATGAAAATTTGGTCTTCCAAGCAAAGAGTTGCAGCTCAGAGAAATCTTCACCTCTCCCAATGCTGAGGTGGCGATCTCTAAGTTAGCCTGAGCTTCCTCTGGAATGGTTGCAAGTTCACAACTGTCTCTTGTCAGACTTGATGGGACTGGAAGGTTCTCTTCCCTACCTTCACCAGCTAAAACTTGGGATGCTGGACGTTCTTGTCGATGCTGTTTGAGTGAAGAAACTCTCTGATTAAAATATTGTTCTTTACTTGCACAATCTGTGAAGGTTGAAGAAACCAAAATCAGCCCACAGGAAAAGCACTAATTGCCATGTCGACATTCAAATCCTTTACATAAGAAGAAACAAAATAATAAGAACAATTAATTGCAATTTTGATATTCATATTAAAAACTTAGAGGAAAAAAAAAACATCATTTATGGTTACAAACAACACTCCCCGATTCCTTTGCCCCAATGATTGAATCAATTTACCTGGTCGGATTATTGCGATAGGTTGTGGTGCGTCATCAAAAGGCACATCATCAGTAAATGGCTCATCTTTAGGCTTGATAAGAGGCATTTTTTGTTTGGGTAAAAGAACAATGCCTTGCTGAACTATGGGGTCTTTAAGGTGAACTGCTTGTGACGATCCTTTTAAATTAGGTCTTTTTTGTTGTGCAGCAGCCTCGGATAATAAAAGATCTTTTCCCTCATTGGAACGCTGCTTAGAGTGCTCCAGCACTGCCAAACGACGAGGAGAAACAGTTTGTGAACTTGTGTTTCTATTAGGACTCCAAATTGCAATTGGCTTCGGTTGTGAAATTCTCATGTCCGATGACTGCTGCTCCGATGTTTCACAAGCCAGTCCCTTCCCCTCAACTTTACTCTTCTTAAAAGGGCTTCCACCCAATCCAGCCTCAATGTCACTAGGAGATCCAGAAACTTGCCCATCTTGCCCTCTTCGCAACCGCTTTAATGGCAACTCTAGCTCACTAGAGACCAAAGTTTCTTCCTCCAAAGTCCCCTCCTGCAAACCAAAACAGCCAATATCCAATTCAGAAGATACAGGCAAACAACACAACATTACCAGCAAAACAAATAAATCACTCACAGCAGCCTCATCCTTCTCTTCCGGAACCTGAATTCGAAACAAATATCAAACACACAGTCACAATATTAAAAAAAAAACAAAAAAAACAGAGAATAAATAAATAAAAGATATGCACCTTAGCCTCCTCCTCTTCAAAGATAGCATCCGCAAGAGCTCTATAATTTTCCTCCTCTATAAGCTCCCAGTTTTTGTCATAGAGCTTCAGCATCTTCTTCAATACAGGCTTAACCTGCTTCTCTGTTATTCCAATCGCTCTCATCGCCCTGAACGCGTTCACCACTCTCGGATTAGGAGCCATCGGATACCTATAAAAAAATCGCAAGAAAAACTCAATAATTACATTTCTAATTAGGTTTCTTTTTCCTAATTTGATCTAAAACTCAAATGCACATGCAGATACCAAGGATAGCCAATTTAATTAGTGTAAAAGCAGAAAAACAATCCCCAAAATTAAACGATCATCGAATTCCTCAAACGATGATGATCAAGAAGACGGCGAGCATTATTGATTGATTGGTGAGGTAACGTGACAGCAATGTACCTGATTATGGAAACGGAATACGAAAAACGATAAACCCTAGCTCATTCGGAGAGGAGAGAGTGGAGATAGTGGCTGCTTTGCGTTTTGGCGTTTTTGAAACAGGAAAGCAGAAATGTAAAATGGATATTAGTGATTCACCAGGTAGCTTGCCAGTGTTCGTTGCGGGCGGACCAATTTTTTTTTAAGCGTGAAAAAACAATGTTTAAGTGGTGCACGAGTATTTTAAAAAAAGCATTAATGACTCTATATAATACAAAAAACACTCAAAAAAAAATAGTTATCAATTTCTAATAATTAAAATAATAAAAGATAAAATCAAAAAATTTATTAGCACACTAAGTAATGAAATTAAAAATAAATTAAAATTTAATAAAAGGATGAACAATAAAAATTAAAAATCAAAACATTAAGGATCAAAATTTTAAATATTATCAAATATTAAATTTAAGAACAAGATTAAAAATTTCTTTTGCCACAACTTCACAAAATAATTCAAAACAAAAATAAAAACCAAGCAAGTGAGAATTATTTTGAAAAAAATTAAAACTAAAATATATTATTTTAAAACTATAATTAACCTAAAGGATTAACTCGTGACCTAGAAAACTCGAAGTTTAGGCCAACCTGATTTAAAATTGAAACAAAGCACGAAAAACATTCAATGTTTATGTTTAATTGAAAAGCAAAAATTCTAATGAAAAACTAAATTGGACAATGTATGAAAATAAAATATTGGTAACACATGCCTTTTCCGAAACAAATGAAAAAACCTATAAAAAGTAGGGAGAACTAAGAAAATAGTACAAGGATGAAACAGAAAAAAAAAAAAAAAAAAGCTATAAAAAGAGGAGAAATAAAGCAAATCTAAGTGAACCTTCTACATCCAAGTCAATCTTTCAAAATCACTAATTATTAAATTTTACATCTAAACTCAACTATGAAGCTCAATATAAAACAAGTTTTCATGCTGAAGGGTTAGATGAATTAATTTAATTAAAAAAAAATCAAGAGAGCAAGATCCAACAAAGAGCACCAAAACAAAACGAGGCAATAACAAGTCAATTCAATTTAATATTGAATAATAAAATAAATAAATTTATTATAATTTGAAAGATTTCCTTTTAAAAGAGGTAGATTTAGAAAAGAGAAAAAAAAAACCCATAATGAAATTCGTGTTATTTTTAAAAGGTTAGAAAAATCCCATAAAAAATGAAAAAAATATTGGATGATGAAACAAAAATTTATTAAAAAAATAAATGAAAAAAACTAATCAAATCCTGGGGGAACCTCCTAACCAGAAATTAATATCTCAAGTTCGCAATCTGTTGAACTCGTTACCTGACTTAGGAACCGTTTGGGAACGCGGTTGAAACAGCGTTCTCGAAAAATTCAAAAACAAAATTGCTAAAATTTAATACGGTTTGTATGTTTTGGATCGTTTTGATATACTAATATTAAAAATAATTTTTAAAAAATAAAAAAACATCATTGATATGCATTTCGGCACGAAAAGTTATTTGAAAAGCAACCGCTACCACACCGTCAAACATACTCTTAGTCAAGAAGTTCAATACAAAACAAATTTAATGTTGAATAATGACATCACAAAATACAATCAAACTATAAAAAAAAAATAAAGTTTAAAGATTCAATAGGGGGAAAAACCCAAGGAGAATAAAAAAAAACTAACTAATTATATAAATTATTTTAAATACAATAAATAGAATTAAAAGAATGGAGACCAAATTAATGGGATGAAATTAAAAAAATCCAATTTTTTAAATTATTTTAAATAAGAAAAATACTAATCAAAATACTAGGGTTGAAATATGAAAAGAAAAAACACGCAATTGAAGGGTTGCATTGAATTTTGTAAGGATCAAATTTGGAAGATAAAAAAAATCACTATGATGAATTATTTCAAATAAAACAATACTAATTAAAATACTAGGTATCAAATGGACTAGATATCAAATATGAAGACAAAATTAATTAAAAGGTTTCACATATTTTTTTTCATGGACAACACGTTTTCATAGGTAAAGAAAGAAAATGAGAGAGAAAAAAAAATGGTCATTGATAACAAACTAGAGGCGGAGAAGAAATATGCGACGTCTAGTCATGTAGGCACCATTGAGAGGATTCTATCGCTACCTTGGAAGCTACTATTTGGCCTAGTATCTTAGCCACACAAACTGCCATAAATTCTTTAGAACCCCGCACGCCTCTAGCTCAATAATTTAAATAATAATGTATGACTGGTAAAAGAGGCAACAACCCCTCTTTCAATTTGATAATTACCTGAAAAGCCAAGAGAAGAATAGATGAATGTCCTAGCACACCTATTTATGTTTTTTATTGTTCAGGGATAAGTTTGTGAATTCACTATATAATTATATATGAGATGCCAAAAATACATATTGTTGATAGGTATATGTCATTTTTCTTTAAGAAAAAAAAATCATTACAATATGCCAAAATTTAGTGTGAAGACTAAAACCCCCCCATGAATTAAACAATGCCAAATAAATTTCCATGAAAATAAAAACACCTTCACAAGCAACATCTTTAAGTTTTGTGAAGAAAGGCCTATATGACACAACATTGTTCCAATTCCTAGTGTTATAGGTCTAAGGCCATAATAAAAGGCCGATGTCTTTTATTTTGTTATAATTGGGCAAACTTTATAAAGATCTTCAGTCTTTTATATTAAGTTTTAAGCTTATTTGTTATCACAATGAGGTATTGTTTTAAAACCTGACTTGACGTAATAAGTTGACCAATGACTCTGGTGACCCAGGGACTAAGTTGGCCTGGTTTTCATACAAATATGAGAAATTAATTATGGATGATAATTAGTGCGAGTTTATTAACTCGCACTCTACGGTGGGCTTCACCATTTTTTAAAATTTAAAAAAGAAAACTAAGAGCATGAAGATTTTTTGGTGATGCTATTGAACCTGGGAAAATAAGTAAATATTGAAATCCCTTAACCTAACTCTTTTTCCAACACGAGTTTCTAGTTAGACCATAAAAGAGCTAATCCGATGTGAATTGTTTGTTTGAATAGGTTTAAAGAAAACTTGGATGATCGGTAAAAATATTGATCAACTTATAAAAAATACATGGAATAATATTTTTTAAAAGTATTGAGACAGTGACATATCGGATGATCATGGTTACACATGACTCGGTTCATGAACTTAGATGAGTTTAACAATTTAAAACAAATATTTTTTACCTGTTTATATGATAAAAACATGTCAACAATTTTTTGCGTTTTTTTTACAAGAATACTACCCTTATCTGAAGACCTAAACATTGGTCAAAATATTTTGAAATTACAAATCAGCCCCTCAAGTCAAGCTTTTTAAAATTTGAATCCAAGGATAATCACGTAATTATACTTTAGCAAAAAAACATGAAATACCTACAAAGATCCTAGACCATAGTTATTTGCTTTTAAGATAACAAAGTTATTTTATTTTGCAAAAGAGTAATGAAAAGATAAAGACACCCTTTAACACTAAAAAAAAAAAGACATGTGAATAGGAGGAAAAAAACTGTTTTACCCCTAAAAATGCATATTATTGAGAGTTTTTAAATGGCAAAGCTATCAATTTACAATTCACATAAACGAAAACATATACAATTATTTTCCAACATGTATTTTTAGCTCTCTCTCTTTGATCATGAATGCACTTTAGCTTTAAAGAATACAATATTTACTCGGTATGATATATTGAAAAAATAAATTATTTTTAATATTGAATACAACAATGGATAATATTTAATATCATTAAATGCATTGTTAGCTTTAAAGAACGCACTGGCTAGTTATATTTAATATTAATCTCCAATTTTAAATCTAGAAAATTAAAAGAAGGAGCCCACATCATCGAGGAGAAATAAAATAATATAGAATGCAAGTTATTTAATGCCAAAAGATTAGAGCAAAGGGGAATTTGAAGAGACGATGAATAATTTGCAAGCATGGTCGTGGGTGTGGGTCAGTAGGTCTAAGGAGATGTCCATAGATTTTGCCATGTAGAAACCATAGTTTTAAAATATGCCATGGGCTGGACCGGTTACAAGTTCCAGCTCCCGTGTCAGTACAGTCAACATAATTTTTTTAAAAAAATTAAAATAATATTATTTTAATAAAAAAATTAATAAATTAATAAGTTGTTTCTGATTGGATTAGTTGATTAAATTAATATTTTTTTTTAATTTTTTTAACTTAAATTTATTTAAAACTTCAACAGTTGAATTTTAAATTGACTAAGGGATGCAGGCCAAGTTCAAAAATATAGTTGAAAGGTTCTTTTGAAAGCAAGAGTGGCCATGAGTAAAAAGTGGCTTAAGCTGGTTTTTATAGGAGTGTGAAAACGTTGCGATTTAAATTATTTTTTATATTTAAAAAATTATTTTGAAGATTAAAATATTAAAATAATCTGAAAATATATATATAAAAAATATTATATCGGATATCTTGCTAACGTGGAATTGTATGGGCCGATGTAATTCTGCGAATCCGTTGGAAAATGGGGTATCAAGCATTTATGTGGAAGAAAACACGGAGAAATAAACCTCCATCACCTACCGCAGACGCATGTGCACGTCTCAACTTTAGTTTTTTATCCATTGAGTGATTTATTTTTTCAATAACAATGCAATCAAAAGTATCGATTAATGTTTATTAAAAAATTGTTTGCGTGTCCGTTAAATAATGATACAAAAATAAAAATTATACGATAAAGATCTTCAATGATACTAACATTGTATTGTATTGTATATATATATTATTATAGAATATTCTAAAAGATGTAGGAAAATACTGTAGCTTTCCCACACCTTTTATATATCGGTGTTTCACTGTGCACAGTGAAATTCTTAATTTTTTTTTTTAAAAAAATTGTTTTTCATGCTTTTATGGGTTTTTTTTTTTGCTTTTTTCTTTATGTTTTTTTTCCTTTAATGAATTTGTTTTTTATTTAATTTAGTTTGTTAATGTGAAAAACAAATTTTATTTAGTTATTATATTTTCATGACACGGATCTCGGGTTTGACGAGTTAACCCATATTTTTTTTTGTTTTTTTTTTCTTTTGATCAATTTTTTTCGTTTAGTTTAGTTTGTTAATTTTTTTTTTCGTTTAACCCATCAATTTTTTTTATATTTAGTTATCAAACTTTCATGACGCGAATCTCAGGTTTGACGGATTAACCTAATTTGATGAATTAACTCAGTTGATTCATATTTTTTTTTATTTTTCATCATTAGTAACAAGATTATATTTTTTTTGTTTGTTTTTGTTTTTTTTATATATTTTTAATTAATTTTTTTCATTTAATTTAGGTTGTTAATGTTCAATTTTTTTCTGTTTAATGATCAAACTTTTATGACACGGATCCCGAGTTTGACTAGATAACCTAGTTTGACAGGTTAGCCAATTAATTATGGGTTAACCCTTCAATTTTTTTTTTTCTATTTAGTTATCAAACTTTCACGACACGAATCCAAGGTTTGACGAGTTAACCTGGTTTAAAGGGTTAACTCAATTAATTCAGATTTTTTTTTCTTCATTAGTTTTTTTTCTTTCTAATGGTTTTTTTTTTCTTTTTAATAAATTTATTTAATTATCACACTTTTATGACACGACCTTGCAGCCAAACCCGCATCCAAGGCTATTGGCTCTGGTATTACAACTAGACCTATTGGGTCATGCAAGTTTAATGTTATAATTAATATTATAAATATTACTTTTGGATCAAATGTTATAGCTAAACCTAAGATTCTTTGATATAACTTTGCAGAAAGACCTAACATTTTTAAATCTTAATTTTTTCTTGGTATTTTTTATTAAAAAAAAAAATTTACCCGCAGTATCACGCGAGTCATGTAAGTAGTTTATAATTTAAACTGTGCAGAGTCATCACTGTCAAACTGTATCATCCACCCTTCGTGTATTTGTTGTGCATGTACTGTTCTTTATATATATAAAGGGCAAGTGTACGAGGTTAACATTTTACAGTTGCACTATTCATCCTATCATGTTTTACTGTAAATGATATTGTTAACTTTTTTGAAGGTTTGTTATAAATTTAAGAGGGAATATCAAACCTAATTGGAATCATGATCCGGATTCACTCTAAATAAATTATAACATGTGGGGTCAATACTGTGCACACACATTATTCACCCTCTTATGTTTTATTGTGGACGACACTAATCATTATTTTTTATTAGATTTTGCTGTAAATTTAAGGAGACTATGTGTTGAGTGAATATTATGCAACCATATTGTCCGTCCTCTCATGTTTTATCGTGGAACAACATTGTATAATTTTTTTCAGATTTGCTATAAATTTTGAGAAAAAAATTAAACTTGGTTGAATTTATGGTCTGGGTTCACCTCACAGATTTTACTGTGTACAACATTATTTATTTTTTTTGTTCAAGATTTGTTTTTGTTTATATTTTTAAAATATTAATCTTAATCTTATTTTTATTTAGATTTAGATTTAGATTAATATACCTTATCTTTTTTATGTTATTTAGAAAGCCTATTTGAAATGAAGATTATTTTTTAATTATGTATTTAATTTTTTAGAATGTTTTTTTTAATTAATCTATATTTTTTAATCTTTTGTATGAATGACCTTTATTTTTGGAAATAAAATTTGCATTGTATATTTTTTTTTTTTTATTGTATTCATTCAATTTAATGTGCGTGTCTATTTTTATTATCATTTAATTAAATAAAAAAATATTTTAATTAATAAATTTAGCAAACATAACCACATAAATGCCACATCTTGTGAAATTAAATATATTGATCTATACCCATATCCTGATTTTTCTAGTTTTTATTTTTAGTCATTGTTTACGAGTATGTTTTTCATTTATTAGCACACATAATTTTAAATTTATTTGTTAAATGTATGTGTAATTTTTTAATTTTTCACGTATAATTTTTTAAATACAAAAGCTTGTTGAAAAAGTCTATATATAAGTTTTTATGTTGAGAAAAAAATATATAACCCACAGTAAAATATGAGTCAAATATCTAGTGAAAAACTAAAATGAAAGACTGTTTTGAACTATGTTAATCGTTGTTCATAAACCCATAAAGCACTGTGGACATAATCAGAGTCTTTTTTATTTATTTTTTACTTTGGTTCCTTGGCTCTTTTTTTTTCCGATTATGTCCTTTGGCTGCAAAATTTACACCCGGTTGCTTTAAATTTATTGTTTGGAGACAAAATTGAAAGACAGAGAAGCAGCTTAAAAAAGACGATGAAAATGGGTGGTATTTTAGAAGTTGGCATTAAAAACATATTTTAATCCTTTAATTTATAAAATTAGACTTTTTTATCCCTTTTGTTTTTCTAAATTCAATTTTGATAAACAAATTTATTTTTGTTATTTTTAAATCCTTAATTTTGAAAGGAGAGAGAAGTTTTTGTTGGATTACAATATATAGAGAGAAAGTCATAATTCCCGCATATTTCGGCCACCAAATTAGTTGATATTAGTGTTCACGAGTTTCATTTGATTAAAAGAGTTGAATAGTAGTTGTTTCAAATTTGATATTATCTAAAAAAGTAGATCAACGTCAGGGAAGAAAACTCCAACTTGATTTGATTTCATATTTTTATGATGTTTTTTGAGTTTTTTAAGTTGATTAATTGTTTTTTAAGTATTTGTGAAGGTCTTTATGAGGTGTTTTTTATTATTAAAATGGGTTGAAAAAAAAAGGATTTTAGGGCAAGAATACCTCTACCTTGATTTTCCCACCATCGCTTTGGTGGCTGGATTTTGGACAGATATGCGACATGTCACTCATCCTTAATTTTTTTTAAGAGAATATAAGGCCCAAGTACACAAGCCTCAACCATCAAACCCAAGAATCAAAGCTCTTTTTTTTTATAGACCCGTGCGCCTGGGTTATTTCATGGGATCTTTTGTTTGTTGCAATTCTTTTTAGTCTTTATTTAGGTGCAACTAAATTTATTAAAAAAATTATTAGATCTGGTTGAGCCTTTAATGTGAATCGCTGATTTGTGACGCAACATTTATGACTACTTTGAATGCATGCCCTTATTTGTTTTTTTTTTAAAATACAATTTAGCTTTGTGTTATCATTGATTTTTTTTATTTAACTTCAAAACAAAATGCAATTTAATCATTTTTTATCATTTAGCTTAAAAAATTCATGCAGAATCATATTTTGACCTGGGTTCTATTTTTTTTTTTGTTGATTAAATATGACTAGGATCAATATAATATGAAAAACTTTAAAACTTTTTGCTTAAATTCTTTTATTTCACTTTTAGATTTAATTTGAATAGTGATAAATTAAAGACAAAATGAAGGCCCAATAAAAAAGAAAAAAAAAATAAGACGAATTATCCAATCGGACTAACTTATTATGATCGTGTTCATTTCCTGAATTGTAAATTTTATGTGTTAATCCAAATCGATATAATTTTTTGTCGTCTTTTCATTTAAGTTAGGATCAGACAATATTAAAATGGTAAATATTTTTTTTTTTATAGAAAACACCATATTATTATTTGAGTAAGGCAATTAGTTATCTGATAGCTCGCTTGGTTAAACAAGTGATATTAATTTTTTTATTTATTTATTAACAATTAATTTATTATGATATATTGGTTTTGGTTACGTTTTTAATTATAATTTCAAATATTTTATCATACACCATAGAAAAAATAACATAATATATATATATATATTAATGTAATTATACGTTTTTTATCCAACTCTAGCAAAACACTTGCTAACAGCCTATTTTTTTTCTTTTCATGTATTTTTTAATCCAATCCCGTTCCAGTTCCGGATTGATGAAACCAACATTTACCATCTGCATTTGTATCCAAAAGCAGCACAACACAGTATCCATGTGATTGTGAGTGCACAATTCGTGTTAGTCAAAAACCAGTGCAGCCGCCCTGGTCAAAATTCTCCTGTGTTCCAAAATCATGCATACACGATCAGATCTTTATGTCTTGTCTTTTTCATTTTACAGTGACATTTAGTTTATATTTGACACTCTTCAAGTTTTTACTTTGCAGTTTAAAGAAATAGATCTTCTTTTAAATTAAAACTTTTTAAAAGAATTTTAATGGAACTTGTGTATAAAACTGTAATTTATATTAACTAATCCAATATTTTCAAATATATGATTACCTGATTGTGGCAAAACACTATATAAATACATTAAAACTATCATAAAATATTTTAAAAAATATCAATTTAATTTTTTTCAAACTAAAAATACTTTTAAAATCCGTGTAAACACGAAATCAAACAGCCTTAACACTGTAAAAACAGAAGGAACCTTGTTATTATTAGCAAATATTTTAATATATTAACTTCTGTTACTGAACACCTAACCCCTGATTTTACAACTTGAACATGATGTTTGAAAATACTTGTTCATGTCTATCATTATTGTTTAGGTGTCTGTGCAAAGCAATTAAAGCAGGGAAGGAAAGGTAGTGAGTACAAAAGAAAAGAAAACCAAAACCAACCCAAAAAAGCTACTTCCACCCCAAGTCTAGAGGAAACCTCTGGGATAGTCAGTCCCTTATATACCAAGCTTCTCTCTTTGTTGATTTTAGCCTAAACCCTGGGAACTTCCCAATTCTCACACTCCAAGAGGATCAACCTTTCATGTATTGAAGGCTTGGACCGAGAAAAGAAAAGAAATTAGCCTACAATCTCAGATGGGTTTATTCAGAATACCCTCTTTTCTCCTGTCTAATACCATGTTTGTGATTGCAGTTTTTGGATTTTTAGTGACAGTCGTAGGTGCTGCAGATTATACAACTCTGGTTTTCAAGGGGTGTGCTGACCAAAAATTTCAAGACCCATCGGGGATCTATGCTCAAAACCTCAGGAACCTCTTGAATTCTCTAGTTTCACAATCTTCACAGAAAATTTATTTCACAGCAACATCTGGTGATGGTCAAAATGTCATTACGGGTCTATACCAATGCAGAGGGGACCTCTCTAACGATTCCTGCCATGCTTGTGTTAGTAAAGTCCCGGACTTGATCGACAAGCTTTGTGGCAAAGCGGTAGCTGCCAGGGTCCAACTCAGTGGGTGTTACCTGAAGTACGAGGTTGCTGGTTTTAAGCAGGTATCAGGAACTCAGTTTCTGTACAAGGTTTGCGGGTCAACTAAGGCGAGTGGAACCGGGTTCGAGGAGAGGAGAGATGCGGCTTTTGAAACTATGGTGGATGGTGTTAAAAATGGTAGCAATGGGCTGTTTTACACTGGAGAGTACCAGTCAGTGTTTGTTCTGGGCCAGTGTGAAGGTGAGTTGTCAAGCGGGGATTGCGGGGATTGTGTGAATACTGCTGTACAGAGTGTGAAGAGTGAGTGTGGTGACTCAATTTCTGGGCAAATCTACCTCAACAAGTGCTATCTTAGCTACAGCTATTACCCCAATGGAGTGCCTAGCATTTCTTCAACTTCAGGTAAAGTTAAAAAGACAAAACATCAATCTCTTTGGATCTTGAAGGCTCCTTTCCATTTGTATTACAATATGTATATATCCCTAATAAGTAATGCTATCTTCTACAAGGAGCTTCTTTGTATATTTATTTATTTGCTCCCACTAGGAAGCTTGAAAGGTGTGTTTTTTGCAGAGAAAGGAGAGTGGGAAAAGTGAGATCCTAGACCCTTAATATAATAATTTTGATCGATGATGATGGTGAATAAAAGTAAATAGATGCATACAAGAAATAGGGCGCATGTAGATGGAGATGCTTTTTGTGTGATTGAGACAGGTGATTTTTTTGACTGATTACCTGGTCAAAGTTGCATAGTCTTCTTAGCACTGGTTCAAGGGGGCTGGGGATTTTTTTTCCTGTTTTATTAGATTTAGAGATGAAAACCAGCCTTGGTCAAAGAAAAAGAAACCTAGGGTTTTATTTATTGCCTCATAATACAAGACAAGTTTTCTAATGCTGCTGATGTGTGTGTGTTTTATAGATGTAGGGACAAGGCAGCACACACAGAGGACAGTGGCCATTGCAGTTGGAGGAGTGGCAGCTTTGGGGTTTGGAGTTGTTTGTTTGATGTTTGTCAGGTCTATCTTCAAGAAAAGACTTAGTAAGCATGAAGGTTGGAATTGACTTGTTCATCATCCACTCCTTCACCCAAACATCACCACCTTGTTTACCACACAACACTTTAGTCCTAGCTGTGTTTGCATGTAAATGTATATGTATTGATTTCAAGTGCAGATTATTAAGAGGATGATGAGTAGGGTTTGATCTAAGTCTCTGTTTGTTTTTGCTGTTGACTGCGGCCGGGGATGTTTTTTGAGCGTCGTTGAACTCCGTCTTTTCAAATCACAACCGCAAAAACTTCCACAAGCCGAAACACAATCTAAGAAATTTCAGAGAAAAGGTAGAAGTTAGGCAAGAATTTGTCTTGGGATTGTGAGGGAAAAAGATACATACATGTCCCCATATATATTTGAGGAGTTCCTTTTTCATGTACACCCACAGATAGCAGCAGCTAGTCTCCATGCTACTAATCAATCATACACTGTCTCCTTGTAGTTTGCTTCTCTGCTCGCCATATGTATAACCATTTGCATTTGAAGAATCTCGGAGGACTTGTTAGTATTATATGATATTGTTGGCCAGGCCTGCTGGGTTGTTTTTTGATCTTTTTGATTATTTCGTTTCTTTATTATTACTTCAGAAAGGTGTTTGCATCAGTATTCCAATTAAAACACTCCACTTTAAAAAATTGGATTACAATGTATGCAGTGAAAAGTATCACTCGGTGCGTTTCCTTTTGCCTTACATTGCAAACCACTCGCCAATGACGTTGCTTTTGGCCAGTGTTTTCAACAAACATGATAGTTATAAAACCACTGGGTAAGCTTGTTTATTGTTTAATTTTAAATAATTTTTTATATTAAAATATATATTAATAATATATTTTTTATTTTTTAAAATTATTTTTGTCATCAGCACATAAAAATAATTTGAAAACATTAAAAACATATTAATTTAAAGTAAATAAAAAAATAATTTATTTTTAACCTTTTTAAAAAATACTTTTGAAACATAAAAATAAATAGGTTTAAGACTTGATCATCATGTATTAAGAATTAATTCTAGTTAATTTTAAAATTAAGTTTAATAATATTGATAATATGTTTTTTTATATTAAAATCACCTAAAAAATCATAGCTTTATATATATATTTTTTATTTTGAAAAATAATTTCAGCTATAATTTCTCATCAAAGACTCGAATCCTAATTGCTTCCAAGGAGACTTTGGTTCACCCCATTTTTCAAAGTAGAAGGGTCACATCACCTTATCTTTACCTTTCTTCTGTCGACAAGCTCTTTATCACGAAAAAGACATAAATAACGATGATACAGTGTTCAAGAAAAGGAAAAATCATACCACAAGAGAGATAGCCATCGTCTCCTCCATGCTTACTACTTCTCATTCCATGCTATTTTCAAAGTAGCCAATACGCCTAACCCTGCTTCCAAATCATGCATAAATCTGTCAATCTTTACCTTTGGTGTTGGTGTTACCGTACCACACTCTCTTCTCGTCATCACATCATTATTCTTCTAAGCAAAATCATCACATTATCATTGCTCTTAATGGTAAGAAAGATGGGCCCTGTACCACCTTTGATTTTGCTCCTCCATGAAACACAAGCAAAGGCAAATCTTATGGAGGCTTTCACAGGGGCCCCTCAAAGTGAAAAGATATCCCTTTAAAAAAAAAAAAAAGGAAAAATAGAGTTGCAAGTTTTAACACAAGCTGAATTAAGCTAAAATCATGAAGTTTTTAAAGAAATGGACACGCATAATCATGGAGTTTTAAATTAAACACTAGTTTCTGTTGCAAAAGTCGACAAAAATAGGCTGTCCAGTTCAGGAAAACATTATGATCAGCAAAAGGACAAGCAAGCACAATATATCTGGAATTGTCTTCTTATGAGATAAGGTTAAAGAGATTTCTATGAAGACAGGGACGCCACTATCAAAATCTAAAGCTTTCAATGCACAGTCTTATGGGCTTTGGAGCTCCTAAACCCACTACCAAGTCCTAGGGCTTCCCTGTTGCTATCAATCCTCTTTGTAATTGATACTGTTTCTAATCTCGCGTAAGAAAGGTAATGCTCATCTTAGGTCAGCAAGTCCTTTTCTCCGAATTCACTCTTCAAAAAATAAAATAAAATATTTAGTTAGATAACTTAAAATATAATGTTGAAAGAAATGGATGATGGAACCCATTTGTATAGATATCAAACCAGACCGACCAGTCCAACTAATGAACAGGTGAGCCAAATCTTGGACCAGTTCGGTCTGAGGATATGGTTTGTTTGTGCAATTAACCTAGCAAGAATCGACTGAACCGGCTAAAATTTGGCTTGAACCAAACAATACCAGGTTCATATGCAAGTGCAGCAGACTATTTATTATTTAAATCACTATCTATTCCCGTGACCAATATGTGGTATGGGCATGAGACTTTTCATTAGGTATTTAGAAGAAATCAAACGGATTTTTTAAAAAAGGGAGATAAAGGGGCAAAGAAAAGTAGAGAGAATTCGCACATATATATTTTTTTTCTGGGGGGGGTGGGTGGGTACTGGGTACTTAAAACTTGTAAGCCAGCCAGCAGACTTCACTAATACAAACAAATTAAGAGGAATGAATGGATTCACAGAACCCTATAAAAATCACAAGGATTCATAGAACCCTAAAAAAATCCGAGTTAGATTGATTCATTAAGACTGTAAGAAAACCATTTGATAAAAACAACATTTTGATGTGATCTCCTTTTAAAATATGAAAACTCGGGCAAACACAAGGAGAAAAGATGGAAATATGTGCAAATACTAGCATATATTGGGGAACAGGGGGGGCTTAGCAAATATGAAAGTAGTTAGATGCTAATAAGAGCAATTTTCATGTTCATGATCTGTGTGTAAAATAAAAGCCATAACCAGAACTTGAAAAACATAATCAACATTGAAGATAAGAGCAAAAAAATATGTGATTAGTTTGGATGGGGGTAAAGGTCTCTCGCAATGATCATTTTCCATATTAACATATGACAGGAAAATAACATTAAAGATGACCTAAGCGAACAGAGTCCACTGACAGCACTATCAACCACTACAAGCAGTGAGGTAGATTTACAAAAATAAACAGGGAAGCATATTCGAACAGAAGATAGACCAACCACAATGGACTTTTTATCTTCACAATTAAATCCATAAGGTATGTGTGATTCAAATCAGTGCATCACTTTAATGACAGTGTTAGTATAAGAAATAACTCAAGTGTGTTTACTCCTTTCATTCGGGTGAATCAGAGTAGCCATACTAGCAATTCTACAAGTGAACAGTGGAACCCTATGCATGAATGCTATACCAGCATCAAAACAGTTTTAGGTTGAACGTTCCAGAACTGCACAACAAAAGCTAAACCCAGCATTTAAACCAAAAGAAACCAACCAACAAGTAGTCATCTCTACCTGTATAATTTGAAAGCATCACCAGCCACTACCAAATATCCCTTACAGCCCTAACCTTACCTAATTCTATATCCCAATAAACTATAACTTCACCAAGGAAGCCTGGGCTCACACTTAGCTGCCTCCAAGATTTTCAAATCTGAAATTCTTGCATACAAGGAAAAACCAATCTTAGGAGACACTTAAATATCTTATAGGTAACGTTTAATTACTAAAACTGAAAAGACACAAACAATTGAGACAAAGGGGGCATATCTCCTTGTCCTTCTTGTTTTGGTAGGGTATAAATTCACTCCAAAACTATACCAGAGATGGATTTATTTTGTCTCAGTCTCCATCCTTGCAACCAAACATGTTTCTATCCCTCATGTGTTTGTCACTTCTGTCCTAAAACACTAACCAAATGCAACCATAAAATCTCTTAAAAGTAGGAACTAAAGTCACGTTCAAGGAAATATGTGAGAAACCAAACACTAGAAAAGCTACTTTACTAACACATTGTGCTTACAGCTTGGCGTCTTAATTGGCTAAATGACCCAAAACTACTTTGAATGCTCGTTTACTTGTGTTTTCTCATATGAATCCCTTGTCTCCAACTATCAAAAATCCCATTCCCCTACCAACTTGAATTTTGGGTCAAATTGAACTTGGCCCCTAAAATTTATTTTTATTTATTTATTTGAGTAACTCAAACTAATTTTGATAAAAAAAAAATAGACCCCTCTGCTAATTTTTCCTGAAGCTAACAGTCTAGAAATACACCAAATATTTGGTAAAAAACAGGCCTTTCTGTTAATTTCGACAGTAAATAACAGTCTGGAAATACAGCAATTGTAGTGAAGGCATGCAATTTGGAGGGGCATATTTTGTACCAAAAAATAATTATAAGCACTCAAATAAAAAAAATATATTAAAGTTCACACCCAAAGTTGAAGATAGTTTTGCATCATTTAGCCTATTCAATCTCAGTTTGGTTTTGCTTTCACTCATAGATCAAAAGGTTTCTTACTTGATTAATTACCAGCTTATTATCCATTCAAACTAGTTACATATCATCAACAAATGACATTAACCATCAAAAGCATCATACAGACATTCAAATCTCACAAAGATAAACCCTAAAAATCACAAAATCCAATCACTAATCACCAAAATCCACTTTAATCATCAATAAAGGACAATAACTATATCCTACCATAAAAACAAACACCATAAAATAAGATTACATGACAAAGAGAATATCCAATAGGCTGAGCGCAGCCCATACGATAAAATACCACATTGTCTCACAAAGAAGGTGTCCATCTTGCACTTATTCATGCCTCCCAGTACAGTTTGAGGCCTTAGGGAATCCAAACTCGAAAATATAAAATAAGGGTTTAGTAGTTCAAAATGTTTACCCCTGTTACATATGTCTTGCCGAGTTAGACCATTTGGGATGCGATCAAGGGGTCAGAGTTGACGAAGTTGCTGGTGGCCTGAGCAGTGGCAGGTACTGTCTCCATGGGGTTGTTCTGTGAGCAATATTGTTCATAGAACAGTTAGAAGAAAAGGAGAATGATTGGATTTTGTAGAAGAATATTTAAAAATCATCTTAATTTAAAAACTTCAACTACTGTATAAGGATTAAAACCTAATTTTATATCAAGTCATAACCAAGTTTGAAACCTACACAACACCATAGTAAAAAAGAAAACTCTAATAAGCATCTCTATGCAGAAATTTAAACCTGTTGATGAGACCCAGCTCTTTTGAACTTTCTACTGCATCCCCTCAAATGATTTTATATGATAGAATGTACTTAAATAAAGAAATGAGACCTTTTAGTGCTGCATTACCATTCTCCGGCGTTCTCAAGCAAATATTCCGCGTCTATGGCCCACGGGCACACCCGCATATGCAGTTCATGTTCCTCTTTCAAGGCATTCAACTCTCTGTCGCGCTCCAGCATTTCCTGTGCATGTTTCGCTTGCAAGGCTTGAATCTCTTGTTGATGATGCTCACCTAAGGCAATCAGCTTCTGCAAAAAGTGTGTTGACGAAATAATTAATGGATATCATATGAGACGAAGATGTAAGCCTTGTATTGAGGAGTGAGTATGAACAGAAAATCCCACCTTCTCCATTTCAAGTATAGAATCACTTTGACTCTTTCCCTCGATCTTCAGTTTGGTATTTTCTTCTCTATTTCCCTTCATTTCTTCTCTAGTTTCCTTCAGATCCTGTCTCAGCTGAAATGCTTGTCCATCAAGGTGGATTTTGCTTTCCTTAAGTTCTTTCATGTCTGCCTTCAGTTTTTTCGCCTCTTCCTGCAAATTAGATAGGAAAAGAAATGAATGAGTTATGTACGAGGGAAAGAAAAATAAAGAAAATCACCACAAAGGAGTGCTAGAGAGGGTTAATATTTGGCTGGCTACTCACCTTCTTTCTCTCACGTTGATTTCTGCTTGTCGCCGCTGAGCTTTTATTCCCAGCTCGGGCCCGCTTATGATCAGAGTCTGCCATCTTCGAACCTCCTGAAGATAAACAATTTCAGTCTTTTTTCTTATAATATAGTATCAAAATTATGAAAGATTAAATGGTTTATAACCAAAATTTTTAGACTTACCGATGATACTTGCATCTTGAACACCCTGAACAGAACTGGAATCCTCCTTCCCTAAATTCCCCGCCATCTTCGAACCAAGATATGCAATTTCAGTGTTTTTTTTTCTTTTTTTTGGAGAGGGAGGGAGAGGCTACAGCTGATAAATAATCCCATTGCCGGTCAACGGATCAATCGATTTCTAAAGCAAATCGTTCGATATATATCGAAGGATTCAATAAAATACTGCTTCATGAAGTAGCTGCCCTCCTAAGTCCTACCCCTATATAGTTTAATAATTCTTAATATTAATTATCCCTATACTTCTTCTAACTTTCTATTCTTCCCCTTAATAAATAACAAAAAGCTTGCTCTTGACTTCCTTTATATTTCTTACTTTTCTCTGATCCCCCCCCCCCCCCCGATTCCTCATATATGCTTCACTATATCTCACAAAAAAACACTTAAAGATCCTAAACATCCAAATAAAAACAAGTTTGTCATTTCATGGTTAGAAGTTTCATGGAAACTTTTTGAAAAGTGGAAGGGTAATATTTGAAAATTAAGAATTTAAGGATAAAAGTATAATGTTGATGAATTTGTAAGGACAAAATTGAATTTTACCCATTCAATTGAATTTAGATTGCGGTTTGCGGTTAAAAACATATTAAAATATAAAAAAATTAATTTTTTTCAAAACACGGGCTCGTGTTTCTAAATACTTAAAATATTTGAACATTGCAATTAACATGAGCAGTTAAAAAAAACATGAAAACACAGGATTGGACCCATGTTAGGAAAGTGTTTTCAAGAATAAAAAACATAAAACACTTTAATGATGTTAAAGTTAACATTTTTCTTTGACCGGAATTTAGGGCTTGTTTGTTTCCCGGAAAGTAGTTTTCGGGAAACCATTTTCCAAACTTTCCTGTGTTTGTTTGTCATTAGGAAAGTTGGTCAACGGAAAACAATTTCCGGTCAGCGGAAAAAAACACTTTCTAGTCATCGGAAAACACTTTCCGGTCAACGGAAAACACTTTCCAGTCAATTTTAGTCCAAAAAAAAAATTAACTTGGTTTTCAGGAAAGTGTTTTCCTTTTGGTTGTGTTTGTTTTCCGAAAAGTGGTTTCCGGGAAAGCACTTTCCAAACTTTCTTGTGTTTGTTTGCCAGTAGGAAAGTTGGTCAATGGAAAACACTTTCCAGTAAAAGAAAAATTTGGCTTGGTTTTCAGGAAAGTGTTTTCCTGAAAAATTTGAGGGGAAAACACTTTCCGGAAGTTGTGAAAAATTTCGAAATGTCATTATTTGCTGATTATATCAAATTTGATTCTCAAACTTTTGATTGTTATATACATTTTGTTTTGAATATTTATTTTTCAATTTCATCTCTTAAAATTTTATTTTTATATTAACTTTGGTCCTTATTTTTATAATTGCTATTTGCTTTTTTCTTATCATTTTTTTATTGAAATTTTTTATTTATCAAATTTGATCCTCATTCTTTTGATTGTTACTTATTTTATTTGAAATAATTTATGAAATGTTGATTATTATTATTTTAATTTCTTCATTTTTCATTTTTTTCAATTTTTTAGATTTGATCCCTATTATTTTGATTATTATTTGTTTTATTTGAGATAATTTATGAAATTATATATTTTTTTCAATTTCATTCTCATTCAACTTTTTAATTTGTAAGATTTGTTCTTTATTATTTTAATAAACTTGAAAAAAATAAAATATTAATAAGTTATTTTTCAGCTCATTTTCCATGACATAACCAAACACTGGAAAGTGTTTTCCAGTTCATTTTTCATAATACTACCAAACATCGGAAAATACTTTCCCGGAATTCACTTTCCAGGAATTCACTTTCCCCGGAATTCACTTTCCAAAAAGAATTCACTTTCCTGCAAACAAACGGAGCCTTAAGTTTTTTTGACTTACTTTCCATGTATTTGACAAATATTGAAAAGTGAGGAAAATAGTTTTTAGAAAACTGAATTTCTGAAACAAATGGGTCCTAGTTGGCGAACCTTCCCGGGAAGTACCTGTGACCAAAAAGTGAGATAAGGTTTCCTCTAGCATAAAAGTCCACACCGTCCATACCTAAAGAGTGAGGGGGGCACAACACAATCACCTCCGTCCATTTTTGAGAGCTTTAAGGCCATTGTCCATTCATAGTCTTACACGCCGTGTATAAAAATCTTATTTATTTAGCCAAATACGTATCAGTTTTCTGTCGTAATTTTAATATTTTTAAAAATATCATTTAATACACATTATTTTTTTTTAAAATATTTTGGTTATTATATAAACAGGAATCGCTACCTTCCATTACATACCGGTGAAGCACCACTGGGCACCATGCACAGCACGAGATCCAAAAATGTGAAAGGTAGAAAGGCCCCGAAGTGGTGTCCTTTCCTCACTGCCAACAGATGTTTTCAAAATTTTCTAAAATTTATTTTTAATATTAATAGGTCAAAAAATAATTAAAAAAACTAATTTTTAGATAAAAAAATAAAAACAATTTTAATCTTACTTTAAATACAATAATAAACAAGTTCGCGGGCATTCCATGGCACTGTTTGAAGACAATATTAATTTTGTTATGGTTTTTATATGCTGATTTTAATAATAAAAACATATATTACTTTAATACTGCCACCAGTAATTCGCTCATCCTCTTTAGAGCATGTTTTTGTGATTTTTACTTGATTATATTATTTTAAAAAAAATTTAACAAAACGAAATCATCTGTTTGTTTTTGCTGTTGACTGCGGCCAGGGATGCTTTTTGAGCCTAGTTGAACTCCACCTTTTTAAATCACAACCATAAAAACTTTCACGACCTGAAACACAATCTAAAAAATTGCAGAGAAAAGGTTGAAGTCAGGCAAGAATTTTCTTGGGATTGTGAGGGAAAAAGATACATACATGTCCCCATATATATATTATTAAAATTATAACTTGAGGAGTTCCTTTTTCATGTACATTCACAGATAGCAGCAGCTAGTCTCCATGCAACTAATCAATCATACACTGTCTCCTTGTAGTTTGCTTCTCTGCTCGACATATGTATAGCCATTTGTATTTGAAGAATCTCAGAGGACTTGTTAGTATTATATGATATTGTTGGCCAGGCCTGCTGGGTTGTTTTCTGATCTTTTTGATTATTTCGTTTCTTTATTATTAATTCAGAAAGGTGTTAGCATCAGTATTCCAATTAAAACACTCCACTTTAAAAAATTGGATTACAATGTATGCAGTGAAAAGTATCACTCGGTGCGTTTCCTTTTGCCTCGCATTGTAAACCACTCGCCACTGACGTTGCTTTCGGCCAGTGATTTCAACAAACATGATAGTTATAAAACCACTCGGTCTAAGACTCGATTATCATGTATTAAGTGGATTAATTCTAGTTAATTTTAAAAAAGATTGTATTCTTTAGAAAAAGGTGAAATGTTTATTTTTTTTTTTAAAAAATCAAACTAGATAAGCTCGGCCACGTAATAGGTTGATCCATCGGGTTTGACTAGGTTAGTTTTTAACCTGGTGTGATATAAAACCCAGCTCAAATCATGTTATCGGATATTATGAGTGTTTTTTTCATATTAAAATCACCTAAAAATCATAGATTTATATATATATTTTTACCTAAATGTATTTAGAAAAATAATTTCAGCTATAATTTATCATCAAAGACTCGAATCCTAATTGCTTCCGAGGAGACTTCGGTTCACCCCATTTTTCAAAGTAGAAGGGTCACCTCACCTTATCTTTACCTTTCTTCTGTCGACAAGCTCTTTATCACGAAAAAGACATAAATAACGATGATACAGTGTTCAAGAAAAGGAAAAATCATACCACAAGAGAGATAGCCATCGTCTCCTCCATGCTTACTACTTCTCATTCCATGCTATTTTCAAAGTAGCCAATACGCCTAACCCTGCTTCCAAATCATGCATAAATCTGTCAATCTTTACCTTTGGTGTTGGTGTTACCGTACCACACTCTCTTCTCGTCATCACATCATTATTCTTCTAAGCAAAATCATCACATTATCATTGCTCTTAATGGTTGAAAGATGGGCCCTGTACCACCTTTGATTTTGCTCCTCCATGAAACACAAGCAGAGGCAAATCTTATGGAGGCTGTCACAGGGGCCCCTCAAAGTGAAAAGATATCCCTTTAAAAAGAAAAAGAAAAATAGAGTTACAAGTTTTAACACAAGCTGAATTAAGCTAAAATCATGAAGTTTTTAAAGAAATGGACACGCATAATCATGGAGTTTTTAATTAAACACTAGTTTCTGTTGCAAAAGTCAACAAAAATAGGCTGTCCAGTTCAGGAAAACATTATGATCAGTAAAAGGACAAGCAAGCACAATATATCTGGAATTGTCTTCTTATGAGATAAGGTTAAAGAGATTTCTATGAAGACAGGGACGCCACTATCAAAATCTAAAGCTTTCAATGCACAGTCTTATGGGCTTTGGAGCTCCTAAACCCACTACCAAGTCCTAGGGCTTCCCTGTTGCTATCAATCCTCTTTGTAATTGATACTGTTTCTAATCTCGCGTAAGAAAGGTAATGCTCATCTTAGGTCAGCAAGTCCTTTTCTCCGAATTCACTCTTCAAAAAATAAAATAAAATATTTAGTTAGATAACTTAAAATATAATGTTGAAAGAAATGGATGATGGAACCCATTTGTATAGATATCAAACCAGACCGACCAGTCCATCTAATGAACAGGTGAGCCAAATCTTGGACCAGTTCGGTCTGAGGATATGGTTTGTTTGTGCAATTAACCTAGCAAGAATCGACTGAACCGGCTAAAATTTGGCTTGAACCAAACAATAACAGGTTCATATGCAAGTGCAGCAGACTATTTATTATTTAAATCACTATCTATTCCCGTGAGCAATATGTGGTATGGGCATGAGACTTTTCATTGGGTATTTAGAAGAAATCAAACGGATTTTTTAAAAAAGGGAGATAAAGGGGCAAAGAAAAGTAGAGAGAATTCGCATATATATATTTTTTTTTCTGGGGGGGTGGGTACTGGGTACTTAAAACTTGTAAGCCAGCCAGCAGACTTCACTAATACAAACAAATTAAGAAGAATGAATGGATTCACAGAACCCTATAAAAATCACAAGGATTCATAGAACCCTAAAAAAATCCGAGTTAGATTGATTCATTACAGTGTAAGAAAACCATTTGATAAAAACAACATTTTGATGTGATCTCCTTTTAAAATATGAAAACTCGGGCAAACACAAGGAGAAAAGATGGAAATATGTGCAAATACTAGCATATATTGGGGAACAGGGGGGGCTTAGCAAATATGAAAGTAGTTAGATGCTAATAAGAGCAATTTTCATGTTCATGATCTGCTTGTAAAATAAAAGCCATAACTAGAACTTGAAAAATATTATGCATCATAACATAATCAACATTGAAGATAAGAGCGAAAAAATATGTGATTAGTTTGGATGGGGGTAAAGGTCTCTCGCAATGATCATTTTTCATATTAACATATGACGGGAAAATAACATTAAAGATGACCTATGCGAGCAGAGTCTGCTGACAGCACTATCAACTACTACAAGCAGTGAGGCAGATTTACAAAAATAAACAGGGAAGCATATTCGAACAGAAGATAGACCAACCACAATGGACTTTTTATCTTCACAATTAAATCCATAAGGTATGTGTGATTCGAATCAGTGCATCACTTTAATGACAGTGTTAGTATAAGAAATAACTCAAGTGTTTACTCCTTTCATTCGGGTGAATCAGAGTAGCCATACTAGCAATTCTACAAGTGAACAGTGGAACCCTATGCATGAATGCTATACCAGCATCAAAACAGTTTTAGGTTGAACGTTCCAGAACTGCACAACAAAAGCTAAACCCAGCATTTAAACCAAAAGAAACCAACCAACAAGTAGTCATCTCTACCTGTATAATTTGAAAGCATCACCAGCCACTACCAAATATCCCTTACAGCCCTAACCTTACCTAATTCTATATCTCAATAAACTATAACTTCACCAAGGAAGCCTGGGCTCACACTTAGCTGCCTCCAAGATTTTCAAATCTGAAATTCTTGCATACAAGGAAAAGCCAATCTTAGGAGACACTTAAATATCTTATAGATAACGTTTAATTACTAAAACTGAAAAGACACAAACAATTGAGACAAAGGGGGCATATCTCCTTGTCCTTCTTGTTTTGGTAGGATATAAATTCACTCCACAACTATACCAGAGATGGATTTATTTTGTCTCAGTCTCCATCCTTGCAACCAAACATGTTTCTATCCCTTATGTATTTGTCACTTCTGTCCTAAAACACTAACCAAATGCAACCATAAAATCTCTTAAAAGTAGGAACTAAAGTCACGTTCAAGGAAATATGTGAGAAACCAAACACTAGAAAAGCTACTTTACTAACACATTGTGCTTACAGCTTGGCGTCTTAATTGGCTAAATGACCCAAAACTACTTTGAATGCTCGTTTACTTGTGTTTTCTCATATGAATCCCTTGTCTCCAACTATCGAAAATCCCATTTCCGTACCAACTTGAATTTTGGGTCAAATTGAACTTGGCCCATAAAATATATTTTTATTTATTTATTTGAGTAACTCAAACTAATTTTGATAAAAAATAAAAATAGACCCCTCTGCTAATTTCTCCTGAAGCTAATAGTCTAGAAATACACCAAATATTTGGTAAAAAACAGGCCTTTCTGTTAATTTCGACAGTAAATAACAGTCTAGAAATACAGCAATTGTAGTGAAGGCATGCAATTTGGAGGGGCATATTTTGTACCAAAAAATAATTATAAGCACTCAAATAAAAAAAAAATATTAAAGTTTACACCCGAAGTTGAAGATAGTTTTGCATCATTTAGCCTATTCAATCTCAGTTTGGTTTTGCTTTCACTCATAGATCAAAAGGTTTCTTACTTGATTAATTACCAGCTTATTATCCATTCAAACTAGTTACATATCATCAACAAATGACAATAACCATCAAAAGCATCATACAGACATTCAAATCTCACAAAGATAAACCCTAACAATCACAAAATCCAATCACTAATCACCAAAATCCACTTTAATCATCAATAAAGGACAATAACCATCAAAAGTATCAATTAGACATTCAAATTTCACAAAGATAAACCCTGCCAAGTCACAAAATCTTATCACTGATCACCAAAATCCACTTTGATTATCACTGTAATTGCAAAATCAAGACATTCGATTTCTTTTCCAAGGAGAAAGAGAGAAAATCGCCTTACATCAATTATTATAACAGCTCAAACTCCAGATCGCACAAAAAAATCAAGCACATGATAATGTAACAATCTCTACTTGGGTGGAGGAGGGCCGACGGGCGGGGCTCCGAGAAGGCTTTGCTGCTGGAGATCGAGTTCGTTGAGCTGCTGCTCACGGTCCATCTCGATAATCAAAGGAACAGCGAGGATTAAGAAAGTGGTGCCAGCAATCCAGGCGGCCTTGCCTGTGCTTTTAAGGAGCTTTTTGGCGACGAAAACGGCGTCGCAGGCTGCTTGCTTTCCTGTAGATACGATTTGAGAGTTGTTGATTTTGGCGAGGATGTTTGGTTCCTGCTTTGACGAGCCTCGTCCTCGCCTCTCGGGGAGTGAGATTCCGCCTCTTCGTGACTGCGAAGCCATGGTGGATGACTGATAGTGTAGGGGTTTTGGCTTCCTTTTAAGGGTTTTATTGAAGCGCTCGAGACCCTATTCTTTTCGGTCTAGCGAACGATCCGAAAGGATACCTGAATTATTACGTCATTGGGTTAATATATTTATTTTCAAGTCAATTAAATCCATTGTTTTTATAATAATAATAATTTCTTAATTAATTTTTTTTTATGGTGATATGCAGTGTGGTATAGTTAAAGTTAAACGGTTAAACATGCAGTTAAAAACTTGGTGTGGATAATCAGGTCATAAAAAAAAAACCTTCTTAAGTTAATTAACTTTTACTATATCAATGTATTTTCATATTAAATTTAAAAGTCATGTTGAATTAAGTTTTGAATTATTTTTTTTAATTAACCTATTGATTAGGGTTTAATAATTATATTTTTAAATTCTTATTTTACCAAATTACTTTAAATCTCTCGAAGGTGATCAGGAGATTAAAAAAAAAAAAATAGTAGTCAATGGAGAATATTTAGTGAATATTTGGTATTATGATATAAAATATTTTTAAAAATATTTTATATTTAAAAATATATTATAATAAATTTCTTTTTATACCAATACAACCATTCTTTCTTGATGTCACTATTGCAAATGCCCACTGCCTTATCTTTTACATCTATTTCACTTTTCATGGGCCTACAAGCTCAAAACATTAATAATGTTTAATATAGGTAAATTAGAGAGTAAGGTTGTTAAAAACACATTTTTAATACAGCATGAAAATTATAAAATTAAATCGTAAAAATAAATAGTAAAATCGTAAGAATAATAAAAACTAAGGATTAACAGTGAGGCAACAGAATTCATCTGAAGACTCTAATAGCTTGAGCAAAGTTCAAACTTGAAATACACCGGCTCTATCGAGGATGATGTACCTCAGCCACATCGCCCTCTGCGCGGATCTGTTTTGTTCATCCTCTTCCCGAAGCTTCCAGTGCCTTAGCCCTGATTATAAAAGTACCCAAAGTTTCAGCCATTAATCAATTATTCTCTTTCTAGCTAGCTTTGTAGAACTGGGTTTTGCTTGCTGACCGTTGTTCTTGATGTCTGTGTTCTCTACTGGTCGCCCCTTCTGCGATTGGAGATGGAGACCCTCTTCTTCTATCTGCAGCCGCAAAAACCTTAATTCATCATCACTTTCGGGGAAAAAATGGATGGACTCTGACCTTAATGTTTCATTTTGCTTCCATAGGTTAAAACTTTATAATACTGACCCTTCGATTTCAAAAGTTGAAGATGGTGCGGTCATGGCAATTAAACGCAGCGTTATTCACCCAACCCAAGTTCCTAGTTAAGAGTTAATTTAAAATATTTTAATTTTAATTCTTTTTAAAAAATTATAATAATATTATTTTAAAAAATAAAAAATACTCAAATCAAGTTTTAACTATACTGGGACCAACTCGTCATATTAACCAAGTCAGCTCTGTCCAATTTAATTTGAAACTCAATTAAAGTTAGGTCAGTAATTATTAAGTTATCAGGTTAATCTATCAAATTTAAAATAAATTTAATAACCCTAATTATACATTTGAGTGACTTAATCTGGATTGATTAAGTTAATCTAAAATGTTTTGTTTTTTAAGTTTTATTTTAAATTATAATAATATTATTAAATAAATAAAAAATAATTAAATCAAGTTTTGACCAGCTCTGATTAACTCATCGTATCAATTAAATTAGGTGTATCCAATTTAATTTAAATCTTATTTTAAGTTAATAGTCAAATTAAATTAACATGCAAAGTTTAAAACAAGGTTAATAACAATAATTAAACATCAATACCGAGATAATTGTAATTTTATGTTAAACAAATAACAACTCATTCAGTTTGTACCGAGTGTTACAAGATTCATGCAACAAGAATCAACCTGGATGCCATGTTACAAACGTATGGTTTTTTTTGAATCATATATTTTAACATCTTTTTTTTAATCATTAATTGATTTTTTATATATATAACAGTTTTTTTCATATTATTTTAAAGCTACCTTCTTGAACCATTATTCTATATATTATATTACAGCTACAGCAATTATGTTATATTAATTTGAACCATTATTCTATATATATTTCAGTTATAATGATTTTAATTATGTGTTTAGTATTGTGATGTAAAATGTTTTTTAAATAATTTTTTTAATTAAAATAATATATTTTTTATATTTTTTCATTAATGTATAAAAACTATATAAAATATATATATAAAAAAATCAATTTAATATTTTTTTAAAAGTTAAAAGCAATGGAAAAGGTTATAATGCAAAAACAATCACCACTTGGTCGAAGCTGATGGATAGTTTAATCGGCCCATATTCCGGCCCATATGTTGGGCCCACTTGGTATGTCGGGACCTCCTTTCCTACCAACGGCAAACAGGGAACCCTAACTTATGATGACGTGGCAAGCACCTCACAAAAAAGACCATGAAATCACACGGTCAAGATCACACCAATCTGCACTCAACAATCTAACGGCTCAAAGTTAGAGCATCACGGAAACTAGAATCTACAGCAACACACGTCACCCTACTTTCTCAACTGTATAAATCACGGACCTCCACGCAAGCAGCTCTTTCTGCTCTCTCGGCGTCCTAGGAGTTTAGTTACCCACCAAAACACGAAACTCAAAACACACAACACAAAACCCAAAGCTCTCTCAATAGAAGACAGAACGCGACGTCGTCTCTGCACCACCAGGTTCCTCCATTCGCTCTCTCGCCTCTTCTTCTCCATTTCCGCGTCCTCCTAAGGTCTTGCGTTACAAGTTCATCAAATTAGGGTTTATCCATTGTTCTTCTTGCTCATCAACTGCGAAGCTACTAGCGATCTACTTTTAGGTCTGTAACTGAATCGAACGGTGGTGTAGTATTTGCAGTCTTTTCTTCGAATTAACTGTTAGTTTAGCAATTAATTAATTGCTGTTTATGCTATCGTAATAATGATTATGGACTTGAATGCTTTGATTAAATCCTTGTGATTTTAAGGCCGAAACGAATTGACAATAGAATGTGTTTTGTTTGTATCACTGCAGACTGTATAAGCTGTAGAGCATGGGAGATAGTGAGACAGTAGTAACTGAACCGTCGGCAGTCATGGATTATCCGGCAGCTGGGTATGCGTCTACTGGTTATGCTGATTCTGGTTCAGTTGTTGTTCCTGGCCCTGGTGATTTTAATGTGGAGGGCACTGGAAATTTTGCTGCTTCTACTGTTGCAGCACAGGGAGGTCATACGGGAAATACGTATGGTGCGGACTCTAGTTCTGTTGTACCAGAGGCTCGTGTTGGAATGAACAGCAGTGCTGAAAACGCAGCTGGTGGTGGTTATGATTCGGCTGTGAATGGAAATGTTGGAACTGAAGCTGGAGTTGCTGTATCGGTTGAGAATGGAAATGCTGGAGAGGTTTTGGGTGGAGCTGCTGCTGAGCAGCATTTTGTGGATGGTTCTGGTAAGGCTTCTCTGGCATGCTTGTTATCTGTATATTTGATGTTTGAGGTTGTGATTTAGGCTTTTAAAGAATTTGGGTTGCACAACATGGCGTGCTTGCTATGTAAGATCTTGCTATATGAAAATAGGACGGTTTATTGAATCATGGAAATTTACATGATTCTGAAAAAAATCATTTAGGTAGAATCTCCTTTGTTTTCATTTCTTGAATAAGCTCACAAATGACTTGTAATTTTCCTCATAAGGTCATCCAGTGTCAAGTAAAAGCAAGGTTTTTATGATTTCATGTGGCCCTGAAAAAGTTTGTGTAATTTTATTTAGAGTTTATGACAAATTTAGGAGTCCTTAAATCCTCACTCCAATAATTACTGATGAATGATTTTCTTTAACTCATAATCTCGACTTCCTTACTTTCCCTTTAAGGGGGTTGACCGGAGTGTCTGTTTCCTTGTGAAGTAAATGTTTGTGGCTAATCCTTGTTATTGTTTTTCTATTTCCACCCCCCTCCCCAAAAAAAAAAAAAAAAAAATATCTATGCAGACGATTTAGCAGTTCTTAGGTGTTACCTAATCAATTTTCCCAATCTTTTTAGTGCCAGAAACGTCAGCTGAAGAAGACCACCTGTGGAGCATTGTGAAGGCTAATTCTTTGGATTTCGATGCATGGACTGCCTTAATAGATGAGACAGAGAAGGTGGCTGGGGTATGAACTTTCAGACATGTGATGAACTGCTGGTTCCTGTGCACATATTTTTACCGCAATCATGTTTCTCATGAGAAATAAAGATATTTTGAATTTTCTGGAAAAATTGTGTTTGTTTGATCTTCCTTAAGTTGGATGAAAAGCAGTTGACATTTGAATGATGGAGGAAAATGAATTAACATGCTATATCATTTATCAATGGAAGCTAATTTCTATCCTTTCTGAACTTATTCTTTGACGTGTATGTATCTGCAATCTGATTTCTTGTTCTAGTGGAGCTAACATGTTCACCTATAAACTATGCAGGACAGGATATTGAAAATTCGAAAAGTGTATGATGCTTTTTTGGTGGAATTTCCTTTGTGTTATGGTTATTGGAAGAAGTATGCAGATCATGAAGCACGCCTTGGTTTTATGGACAAAGTTGTTGAGGTATATGAACGGGCTGTTCTTGGGGTCACATATTCGGTGGACATTTGGTTGCATTATTGTATGTTTGCCATATCCACATATGGAGATCCAGAGACTGTTAGAAGGTAATAGCTGTTCACATACTTGTTCTTTTATCTGCCCACATTAGAATCATGGTCATGTGGTTTCTTGTGTCACAAGGATTTGGTGATTTTTTTTGCTCTCTAACACTATTTCAGTATGCCTGCAACAGTGGCTTCTCACATAATGGCGAAAGGTTTGATGGAGATGCTTTAGAAATACAATTATTTTTTGTGCAAACCTTTTTATTTTAGGCTGCTCTATGGGTAGCTGTTTGATTTTTAAGAATGTCAACTCTATTGTTTTTGGTCTCATCATACCCCATCTCTCCTTCCTCCTTTCAAGGCCCCCGTCATAGTAATGTAGTTAGTTATGAATTATGGCTGTCTTAAACTGAGACTCTGTGGTGCATCAATATGCAAAATGCTGCTGGGAAGATCTCATCCAGTAAGGGCTAAGATGGCCTCATTCAGTGCTCCGTTTTCAGACATTGTGTGGTTTTATCAGGAAGGTAAATGCAGCATTTGGAAGTGTCATGCTGTTAAGAGTGAATTGTTCCTTCTCCTTCAGCATATTCCCGGGTCTCCGATTTATGAATATGTCTGCATTGGCTGTATTGCTGTCCATATATATATCTTAACCGTATGTTCACTTTTCCTTGGCTTCAGGCTTTTTGAGCGAGGATTAGCTTATGTTGGAACAGATTATATGTCTTATCCCCTCTGGGATAAGTACATTGAATATGAAGAGGTGCATGCAGAGTGGGGCCGTGTTGCCATGATATACACACGGATATTGGAGATTCCTAACAGAAAGCTGGATGATTATTTCAATAGGTAATATTCTGTTCCAGCATCTGCATAGTACTTGCTGGCCTCATTTATGGAGTTGTTGATTTGCATTATATAATTATCAGATCATTATATTTAACAGCTTATGCTAATAACAATTTTTTCATGGTGAAGTATCTCTGTAGCTGGCTTAGTCTTCTTGTATTTGTTTGAGCAGACAACTCTTTGTGTTCTTATGCATAACTTTTAGTCCGGGTGTCGTATGTACTCTATATCTTGTGGTAATGACTGTGCAAGACACAGAATAGTCTTCTGATTAGGTTCAACTAGTTAGGGTGCTTAGTTTTGTTCTTTTTAGCTGCACACAAAGTTTTGTTCTTTTTAGCTGCACACAATGAAAGTTTGTGTGCATTAGATTTGATGTTGTCCCATATTTTGAACTTGACAATTAGTGGGTTTAGTTGCAAACTAACTTTTGTAAGACATAATGGGTTCTTTTTCTCTCTTTGTGAACTTCTTCTTGAATTGAGTGATGTCCCTAGACCTGTATTGCTAGCGGTTTCTTGTGTGCACGAGCATTTTGTGTTTCAAACAAAAAGGTCTTTCTCAAGAAAGCAATTTCATGCTGGTTTTTTCTTTAAATTATCGCTGCATTTTACTGGGAAAGCAGGTGGATGTCGACTCTTGGGGAGTTGCCATGACTTGTACTTACCTGGATGCATTCATGTCAGAAATATATGGATGCCTCAGGTTGACATGGATGCTCGGGTTGATCCTTCAAATATTAGAAACTCAACAAAAAAATGATATAGTTATATCTGGTTTGGATGTTATCCTACTCCTATATTTTAGTACGAGTAACTTGCCTTCTTGCTTTGTGTCCAAATTTGTACTTCCTTTAGTGTTTGAGGTTCTAGAAAAATGTTTGCTTGCATGCTTCTAGTAGAGTCCATGTTCCTGCATAGCATGTAGCATTCATGGCACATTTATTATCTCAACTTTGCACTTTTTTTAGGGGTGGGCATCTGAAAGGTCTCTGGGAATGGCAGGCTGCAATTCCTCTGCATTAAACATCAAATTTTTGCCAATTATGATATTATTGGATTTTCGACTGTGGCTTATCAAAAAGTCTGCTGATTGGTTAGCTTTGATATAGAAGTGCTTTTTGTTAATAACTTCAGTTGTTCTAAAAGGTTATTGTCCATTGCAGTGGTTGTTATGTGTCGCTAGATGCTGATAAATTTCAAATCCCTTGTTTTATATTTGTTGGCGATCTTCTATCATGAATTGTAATTCTGCAATGCAAATAACCTGCTTTGTTTCTTACATGGATTTCACCTGTCCTCTTTGACAAGGTTTTTTGGCTTGTAAAAAAAAAAAAAAAAGAGAAGCGATGCTTAAATAAGAATGTTGAATGCAGATACACGACACAAGCATCACATCTTTTTTTTTTGTTGTGCAGCATGATATTTTTGTAGTTTTATATATATTCTTTTTGTTGGTTTTCAGATTTAAGGCTTTTGCTGCAAGCCGGCCTTTGTCAGAATTAAAGACTGCCGAGGAAGCTGCTGCTGCTGCACCTACACTTTCAGAGGATAGAAGCCAAGCAGACGAGGGAGAGGTTCATCCTGATTTAGCTGAACAGCCTTCTAAACCTGTAAGTGCTGGCTTAACCGAAGCAGAGGAGTTGGAGAAGTATATCGCCATTAGAGAGGAAATATACAAGAAAGCTAAAGAGTTCGATAATAAGATCTTTGACTTTGAAAATGCTATTAGGAGGCCCTACTTTCATGTGCGGCCCCTTAATGTTGCAGAGCTCGAAAACTGGCATAACTATCTGGATGATATAGAAAGAGAGGATGACGTTAATAAGGTATTTGGGTTTGTTTACTGTTGTTCATTGATCTTTTTGGTTTTTAGTTTTTAGCTGTACCTTGTTATACGTTGGCTTACAGTTAAATAATATCTGCTGCATCATATGCTTCATTGGCTAAACCATTGGATGAAGCAACATTTTTAACGGGAAATTGAACTGAGACTAAAGCATGGGCCTTCGATTTGGTTTCTATGAGGCTAAGTACTTCAAACCCTCGTTTGTCAGTGGACTAGGTTCCTGTATGTGTTAAAATTTTATTGTTCTTAAAATTCATATGTTATGCATGCAGGTATCTTCTTGCCTTCCTAACCATCTTCTGTCAGGCAAGGAGGGTCCCTCCTTTCGTATTTGAGGGGCCCTTTTGTTCCCCAATGGAGTATTTCTTATGCATATCTCCTTTGTGCTTTGTGCATTTCCTTTTGTTAATAAGTTGATGGATTCAGTTGTACCTTCTAGACCGTGATGACATGTTTTCTTGAGTCAGGTGGTCAAGCTATATGAAAGATGTGTAATTGCATGTGCTAATTATACCGAGTATTGGATACGCTATGTCTTGTGCATGGAAGCCACTGGGAACATGGATCTTGCAAATAATGCTCTTGCTCGTGCAACTCAAGTATTTGTCAAGGTATGAAGTTTTTGAGACTTGTTCTCTATCACTTTGTATTATCTGTTGTTTCTAGTTCAATTGAATGTCATGGTAAACTTTTGGTAATCACCACAAGGAGTTGATTCTGCTTTTATGTTTCTTGTACAAACCTGAATGTTGAACCATGCTATTTGTCTAATACATTGATCAAAGCTTGCATGGCTGCATGTTAGCAGTGTTGTTGGGTTTGTCCCTTGCATAACTTTGCCAACTTTCATAGTTATGCTTTTAACTTTATCAACTGAATATCTAACAGAGACAACCAGAGATCCACATTTTTGCTGCCCGTCTCAAAGAGCAAAATGGAGATGTATCTGGTGCTCGAGCTGCTTACCAAGTTGTACATGCTGAAATTGCACCTGGTCTTCTTGAAGCAATTATTAAGCATGCAAACATGGAGCGTCGATTGGTAGGATAGTTCTAGCAAGTCTTAGGTCCTGTCAATTTTGATTGAGATGCCACATGTTCTGACTTGGCCTTTTCTCCTACCCAGGGGAATCTTGAAGATGCCTTCTCCTTGTATGAACAGGCCATAGCCATTGAAAAGGGAAAAGAGCATTCACAAGTGTTGCCAGCATTGTATGCACAATATGCTCGATTTGTATATTTGGTAGGTCCATATTTGCTGTGCACATTGTGAGGCCTTTATCTTTTTTTTTTTTTTTGCTTCTATTGATTGTGTATAACTTCAGAAATGATTGCCTTACATGTCAGTTGTTCTCTTCTTTTTACCTATTATTCTAAATGCCTGATGTCTCGGGCTAGTTTTTTGAGATTTTCATTCTCTCTACAATGCTTTCTTTCTAATGCAGGCATCAAACAATGTAGAGAAAGCCAGGGAGATTCTATTAGAAGGACTTGAGAATGCCCAATTTTCAAAACCACTTCTTGAGGTTAGCTTCTCTCTCTCTCTCTCTCTCTATATATATATATATATATATATATAGCCAGTGATGTCAAGAGGCGCTCCAGGCGAGGCCCTAGCACCTTTATTAGCCTTAGGCGTTGGATTTCAATGAGGCGCTGCCTAGGCGAGCGACTTGTGAGAGGGTGCAAGGCGCTAAGGCTAGCACCTGCTTGAAGTTCTTCCTTTTCTGTTGGATTTTTTTAAAATGATTTATGTTTTTACCTATTTGTCTATTTTTTTAATTTACGACAAGGAACAACTTAGGGGTATTTTTTGTAAAAAACAAAGATTAGGGTAAAAAAATTCAAAAAATCATTAAAGTGGGAAACAAACAGACAATGAAGGACTTAAAGAGAAACACCAACCACACTTTCCTTTTTCTACAGTGGGAGTTGAAGAACAACACATCTGTACAGCTAATACTTTAATTTTTTTTCTAAACAAGTGCAATATAGTTTGAGAGATAAGGATTTCGATTATAATCATGAAATGGAGGATATGGAGGATTCAAGTAAAGGAGAGGAAAGCATGGATGGAGATGTTTTTGAAGATTAATTAGTAATGATGATGGTATTTAATTTTGCTTTTTAATCTATATAGCTACTTACTACTTAAATTATCTTATTTGTTTTAAGGGTGGAAATATAACTTTATATGACTATGTTATGGTATTTTATATTTTCTTTTGATTTTCTAGTGATCTAATCTTAATCGGGAAGATATAGATTTGTATATATATATATATATATATTTTTAGTTTATAGCACATCGCCCTAGTTAGTGCGTCCCTAGCGCCTTGGGCATTTTACAGGCTTGGTGCCTTTTAGCACCTTTCACCTTTGGCAACACTGATATTAGCATGAAAACGATTTTTTTCAGCTATTACTTCTACATTGATCTCCTGGCACTAACATGCTGTCTGTTGTTCCATTTATATGCAGGCTCTGATACATTTTGAGACATTTCTGCCACTTCCAAAGCGAATTGATTATCTTGATTCACTGGTAGATAAGTTCATTTTGCCCAACTCAGACAGCGTCAATGCTGCTAGTGCTTCTGAGAGGGAAGAACTATCCTGCATTTTCTTGGAGGTAGTCAATATTTTTCTTTTCTATTTTTCTCTCTTCTGATACAAGAATTTAATCAGATGCAGTTAGCCTAATTGTTAACAGTTATGACTTTATGCTGCCATGTAGAATCTCACTCCATTGATATGAGTCCTACTGTGTTAGAAATTAGTGCTCAACTATTCTGTTGAAGAGGATGTTAAGTGGTTCTTTGTGGTATTGTGGTGTATGTTAAGGAGATATAAATAGACTCTGTAATCTAATTTGGTTTTCATTCTGTCAAACTACAGACTTCCTTCTGTTATATAATCTAGAATACTGTTTGATATTTATTATTTTATTGAAGCATACTCTAGTTCAGATGCTGCACAATGAGTATACGTTGTCTTGATTTCAATTTTGCACATGTTTTGGCCAATGACTGTCCTTAAAAGATAATGAGTGTCAGAGCTGAGAATTCTGGTGTTGGAATGGGCTGAGCCTAGTTAGATTTCTCATCACATCTCTTTATGTTTTTGTTGGTTTTTGCTCCTTCAGTTTTTAGGTATATTTGGAGATGCTCAATCTATAAAGAAGGCTGCTGATCGGCATGCCAAGTTCTTCTTACCCCACAGGAGCAAGTCAGAGCTGAAAAAGCGCCATGCGGAGGATTACCTAGCTTCAGACAAGGCAAAAATGGCCAAACCTTACCCTGATGCAACTTCACCTGCACAGTCTCTGATGGGTGCATATGCTAGTGCACAGAACCAATGGACAGCTGGTTATGGTGTACAGCCTCAAGCTTGGCCACCGGCTACCCAAGTACAGACTCAACAGTGGGCTCCAGGCTATAACCAACAAGTAAGCTGCCTTTTCTCGATGGTTTTATTGAAGTTTTAACTCAAGGACACTAGTAATTTGATAATGAACTCTCGTCTCCAATCATTTAAGAAAGTTTTTTGCAAGCAGTATTATAGTTTACCTCAAGAAAGTGATCTTTCAAATAATTTTCATGTAAATAGGCTGCATATGGCGCATATAGTGGCTATGGAGGCAGCTACCCTAATCCCCAAGCTCCTACTTCAGTTGCACAAGGTGCAGCTTATGGTGGTTATCCTCCTACCTATCCTGCCCAGGTTTCCATTTAACTATGTTTTGAATTCATGTTATATTTTTGCATGTTTTTTTCCTTCACATTTGTCCAACTGTTTTAGACTCGTAATTCATATGCTGTTTCAATCAGTGATACTAGTGCTAGCCTGTACTTGTTTTATTATTTGGGCATGGAAGGGATCAAGGTCCTGTCTTTCCTTGTCCCATCAAAATTCAAATAAGTTCCTAAACAGTGGGTTGTTACAGAATCGTATTATGAGACACTTCGTTACCATTGCTATCGACCTCGCCTCCTGTTATTTGGCTCTACACAACTATAGGCATGATCGAGAGTTCATCTTTTATTGTTTACCCTGCTTGTCGACAGTAACTTCGATCTGGACTTTGAAGGTCATTTGCATTATGTTGCTGCCTTTTTGGCATGGATTCACTAGTCTAATTTTTATCAGGGATACTGCTGGAATGGAAAAAACTGCTTCTGTTTCTACTGCTGACAGTGTTTTTATGATCTCAGCAGGCCTTCCCTCAACAAAGTTACGCACAACCCACAGCTGCGGCACCATTGACTCAGCCCCAGCAGCCCGCTTCTGCGCCGCAACCTTACTACGGGACTTACTACTGATCTGGCAGGAACTTCCTGCGTGTAATTTATCTTTGCCGAATCTATTTGTAACTTGGGGTTTTTTTCCGGAACCACGGACAGGACGGTGTAAGCAAGAATGCACACAAGGGAGAGGAAGATGAGAGAGTAAACTTGTAGGTGCAATGGTAGCAGTTGTTCTTCTTCAGTGAATGATTAAATCTTTTGCCATTCTTAGGCATTCTTTAGTAGATTCTGCTTGTTACGTTCTTGGTTCACACCACAAGTTCAGTTCATAGTGGCTGTGCTAGCAGTGGAAGAGTAACTGGAGTGATTTTAGTCGGCTCGGCCGTGCTCGCTCCATCTTCAGGACATAGCACTGTTGTGCTCGAAATATTGATTGAAATCTCTCTGATTTGGTTTATACGATCCCGATTTTAAAATCTTCGAAACCTATCCTGAAAAACTATAAATTACTTAAAATTACGCCAGATATTTCGAAAGAATTAAAATAAAATACTATGGTATGATAAATTGATAAGCTGGTCGTTTTAAGCTTCCATTTGTTTTCTAGCACAATTTAAATTAATACAATTAATCTATTTTAATATATAAGCATTGCACATAACGATCATGTGGTAATTAGGTTTTGATTTCAAATTTAGAGCAGCCTTTTAGAAAAATGATTTTTTCATATAATTAAATTGTTTTGATACGGTAATGATAAAAATAATTTTTGATTATTTTAAAAAATCTGATTTAATTTATTTTTAAATAAAAGATATTTTAAAAATTAATTGTAATTATACAAAATCACCTACAATTCACAATTATATTCTAACATGATTTATAGTAATAACATTAACCGATTATAAAAAACAAGTCTACTTAAAATATAAGTCATATGTTAATTAATGAAATATTAAATTCAAATTTACTACTCAATCATAGAAAAAAACCAAATAAAAATTGGAAGCACAATAATCAATACAAAAATTGTAATAGATGGAGTGTTTTTTAATTAAATAATGCATTTTAACAAATTTTTTATATTTTCAATATAGTATATTAAAACTATATAAAAATATATCTAAAATGTATTAATTTTTAAAAATAATTATATATAAAAATATCTTTTTATATTTTTTTTCTTAAAAAAAACTGAAAATTACTTTAGTTGTAAACGGGCACAAAAACCCAAATCAAACCACATGTACTCATCCTACAAATATAGGATGAACGGTCGCGACGACTCGAAGTGTACATCTATGATTTCCTGCGGTCATCCCTATATCTCTCTCTCTCCACAGATCTATCTATCCAATCTTCTTGAATCAAAATCAGAAGCATATCCATCTCAAAACCCTAATTAAAATCCTCTCGCTCTCTCTCTCTAACTCACTTCTTCTCCTCACCACCATCAATCATAAACCCTGATTCCCTAAATCTCACTCAGTTTAAAAATGGCGAGTCCATATCCACCGCCGGTAACCGTAAAAGCAGTTCAGGTACGTACGTACGTACGTACGGTTCCATATTCTTCTTGTAAATATTTATGCTTATAAAATCCTATCTTCTCTTCATTTTTTATGGATAGTTTCTTGTGTGTGGCTTGCTAGGTTGGTTCGTACTTTGTTGGGCAGTATTATCAGGTACTTCAACAGCATCCAGATCTCGTGCATCGATTCTATGCCGATGGCAGCACCATCATTCGTATCGATGCCCATTCTACCGATTCTGCTAACACAATGCTGGTACCTGTTTTCTTTTTTTGGTGATTTGAATTTTCATAGTCTTTTTTTTTATGGACATGAGCTGTTCCTATAAAGCCTACACTTGTTTTTTTGTTTGTGGAACCTGATTTGATTTGGGTAGATGTGCATTTAGCTTTCCATGAAGGGTTTTCTTTACTGTTTATATTTAATAGTTGGTGCCTTAGTGAGTTCGCTACTTCACTTGTATTACTCTACTAGGTGGCTACTTTTTTTTTATATATATATATTTTTTTTATTTTTATTTTTCATCTTTTTTCTTTCAATGGATGCATTCGCTGGCTTTTTTTTGTCTATTTTTTTTTGTTTTTATTCAGGGGTTGTCGGGCACAACCTTTTTTGAACTGTTTAGTGTTTCTGATTTTTTTTAGCAGAAAAGTTGTGTATTGAATGGAAGTAAACACATGTATTATTGTGAATTTGTTGTTGAGGGTAAATGTTTTTTGTAGGATGACCAGTGTTGTAAATGAGTACGGGAATAATTATTTATCATGCTTGGAAATTTTTCTTACCACTTATTGTGTTGTCTTTCCTCCTATTGTAATTATTCATTGAATTGTTTTTGCTTCATTTCTCTCCAGCAAATTCATGCGCTTGTCATGTCTTTAAACTTCTCTGCTATTGAAATCAAGACTATTAATTCGCTCGAGTCGTGGAATGGAGGTGTTCTGGTGATGGTGTCTGGTTCTGTTAAGACCAAGGATTTTGTTAATAGAAGGAAATTTGTTCAGACCTTTTTCCTGGCTCCACAGGAGAAAGGTTACTTTGTTCTCAACGATATCTTTCACTTTGTTGATGATGGAGTTGTTTACCAACAAAATCTAGCACCCAGGCCATCAGAAAACATGTACATGCAGCATCCAGTGGCTGTATCATCTGACGAGACTTTTGATGCACAATTAGATTCTTCTCACTCTCCTCCAGAGCCTCCAGGTAATAGGATGATGATGGGTACAGTGAAGTATTAAATTTAATTGTGAATCGAGTAGTGTGGTTATATACTGGTGTGATGAATTAAAAATTTCCCGTTTTTCATTGTCTGCTTCTCCTTGGGCTTTGGTTTGAGCTGTGAAAGGGTGGGGGTGGGGTGAGTTTATAAGTTTGGATCTAATAGTTTAACTGAAAAACAAAATCAGGATTGTATGTGTGTACACTTGTTTTTTAATTTTAAAATCAATGGACTTTTAATCTCTCGGTTTCTAGTTTCTGAGGGTCATTTGAAATTACAACATACTGCCTTGTATTATTTGGTCTAATCTGTGAGTTTTGGCAGTTTCTGACTATGTTTTGGAGGAAGAAGCTAGAGAATATGTGAACTCAGTTCGCATAGATGATGATCCAGTTGACAAGTACAGTCTCCCAGAGCAACAAGAGCAACAAGACTTTGAGACTGAAATTGTAGTAGATGAAACTCCTGTAGTGGAAACACCTGCTTCATTTCAAAGTGCTGTAAATGTTGGACAAGATTTTCCAACTGCTGCACCAGAAGAACCCATGGAAGAGCCTCAGAAGAAAACTTATGCTTCAATAGTAGGCATCTATTCTCTGCTTGTGTTTGTTTCTTGTTTTGTTTTGCATGCACCTCTGCATCTTTGTGTTTTTTAGCCATAAAGGCATATCTAAAATGATTTAGAAGTGGTTATTTTAACTTTTGAGTACAGTCAATTCTGATGAAGGCCTCTTTGTTGATGCCTTCTTAATATAGAAAGCTTGGCATAAAAGTTGTGAAAGATCAAGGTGATAAACTTTGCACATATATAGTCAAATTTAAACCAGAAAGAAAACATAATTTATGTAAAAAAGAGAAGGGGATGAGGGATGGTATTTGCATAAAATATTACAGGAACAGAGTTGTTTTTATTTTCATGTTTTTCCCTGTGGTATCTCTTGCTGTTAACTTATTTTCGCTGGGACATGGAAAGTAACTTTTAATCTGTATTTTTTCTGATGGTGGACATGTGATAGCTTCTAGTTTCCAAGGGGCTGTCTTCTTCGTCAGTTGTCACTCAGCCGCCTGTTAACAGGAGTGCCCCTACAACTTCTGATTGGAATCATATGCCAACAACCACTGCACTGCAGCCAGAATCTGTATCATATGCAACCGAAACTGGAGTTGAGGCTACAGAGGAAAGCTTTGGAGTAGACGAAGGTCAAGCATGTGATTCTACCTTAAAAGCTCTTCCTTATAACATGACTTACTGTGCTCTGGTGATATTGTTCTCCCTTGTCTGGATTTTTCAGTGATCTTGCTTAATTTATGCATTCTACCATTTTTTACTTTTGGATGGAACTTTTGAATTTTGTAGCTAACTATACTCCGGATATGACTGGTGCCTTGGGAGGAGTTGATGAGCTCACTGCCGGCAAACACAATACCTTGATTTCTTGTTTAATTGCCACACAATCTTTATACATTTTGCAAGTTTTTGTGAGAAGTTTTCAACATGAACTATTTTGTTGGCAGCAGCACAACTATCTGGGCAAATTTTCCTCACTGCACGATGATTTTTGTAGCTTATCAGTTTTTCCCCTTGAATGATATTTATATTTGCAGTGTTGCATTCTATATATTTGAAACCTTAGAGAACATATTCCTGTAGCAATTAACATAGCTGGAAAGCATCAAGTTGATTCTTGATCATCCTCCCATACAGGTGAACCAAAATCTGTCTATGTGAGAAACTTGCCCTCTGATGTTACTGCTGCAGAAATTGAGGAGGAGTTTAAGCACTTTGGTAGAATCAAACCTGATGGTGTTTTTGTTAGGAATCGCAAGGTGAACCTCCTCCTGTCTTCTCCACTATATATTGTCATGTAACTTTTTACGGTGGCTGAAATAGCAATTGATTCATGCAGGATGTTGTTGGTGTTTGCTATGCTTTTGTGGAGTTTGAAGATCTTCTAAGTGTTCAAAATGCAATCAAGGTTTGAATTTAATATCATTTAAGAATTGTTTTCTTTTTATCTTATTTGCTTGCTAATTTATCTCTATGCTTAATGTCAATGCATTCCCCTTTTTGCTTGTTTGTAGCCTTCAGCATCTATAAGGATGAAATTTCTCCATCATTCGAATTAACTCATAGTTCTAGCTTTGTTCAAGTTTCATTTGATTTTCTCCAGTCCTTGTAAATATTTGGTAAGATGCTATGAATTGGTATATCATGTTCCTATGATTTGCTTTTGACGTGCAAAACATGGACCGACATGTTATTTGATTAATTATAGAATGAAAATTAAATCCATGCATGTTTGTATTTCGGAGAAATATAGACATGTTATTTGATAGTATTGTTTTTTTTTTTTTGTGATGCAAACATCAGGCACATTCATGTCTGGGGATTTCAACATTTTCTGATGCTGTATTTGTATACAATATTTCTTCTGCTCAACTCTTTTTTTTTTTTTTTCCATTTTTTGAATGCAGGCATCTCCAATACAGCTGGCTGGAAGGCCTGTCTACATTGAGGAGCGAAGACCCAGCACCAGTATTGCTTCTCGAGGTGGAAGTATGTGCATTCATTCATTCCTTCTCTCTCTCTCTCTCTCTCTCTTTTATTTAGTTGTAATTGTTAAGTGGAGGTCTTTTTTGTATTGAGATCAAATCCATACAATAATAGGACAAAGGTAGGTATCTGATTGATGATTGTTTTTTTTTAAGCAGTGGCAGTTTAAATAGAATTGATGCCACAAATAAATGTTTATGTGGTGATTGTGAAGTTATCAATTACAAATGCGCAATAACCTCAATGGCCAAGGTGGCAGCAGCTGTGTTTGTTCTTGTACCTGTTATAGGACTTAGATTATTCCATGTTGCTTTTGGAAAGTAATATTACTGTCATCACCTGCCATCCTTGTGTTTTGTATCATGCTTAGGGCAGTCAATGCTTTTGACCTTTGTGCTATTGTAGCCCTGCAAAAAAATTGCTTGATTTGTGCTCTGTGCAGGAGGAAGAGGGAGAGGTTACCAAACAGATGCGCCAAGGGGGCGTTTTGGTGGCCGTAGTTTGGGAAGGGGAGGCAATCAAGACGGTGGTGACTACAACAGAGCAAGAGGCAATGGTTTCTATCAGCGTGCTTTCTGATAGGACGAAGGTTATCAGGGAATGAAGTGTGAAAAGGATGAATCACTCTGCCTGGACCTGGGTTTTTTGATCCGAAGGTTATATACAGGTTTTTTGAGCTGTTGATTCCTGATTGAATATTTTCCTTTGATTGGTTTCAGGAAAGATATGTACTTTTAAAGTGTGTCGTTTCACGTGAAAGGAGTTTCAAATGTATCCTGTGCTATTTGTTCTTGGTTATATAGATACGCTCCGAATCCCCCTTGAATGGTTTTTATCACACAGTTCGAGTGGGAAAATTTTGATTCAAGCTCAATGTGGTGAATCGATGTGATCTGCTGCTTTTATGGTTTAGAAGATCAATTTTTCTTTTGTGGGATTGTTTGCCCTTTTGCTACATGCAGAGCCCAAATTAGTCCCCTTCCTAGCAACCGAGCTGTGAGTGCTCATATACCTTTCAAGCACACTAGTGTTCGTAAACATGTTCATCTGTTTGATAAAATTAAACCCATGTCCAACTGTAAGGTCTCTTCTATGGTTTTAGCGTAATAGTGTATGAAAATTGCATTAAGCCCTGAAATTAAATGAAACCACTGTAGCATTTGTTACTTTCCAGGACCACTCTTACAAATTGGAATAGTGATTCTTTAAAAAATCTGAGTTTGGTCCGGAAGCTTCACGCGCCTGGGCTATTTTCTTTCAATACCTATGCCCACACAGCTAAGCTTCTTTTGTTTTCAGATTTTTAGTTTTTTGCTACTTTATGTTTGTTTTTTATAAGAAAACAAATTGAGAAAACAATTCATTGAATTGAATTAAGCATTCAGACCCGGTTTGGTAGTGCTGGTTTTTTCTTCCTCTATTTTTTTTTACCTAGCTTGGTTCCAGCTCCAGGTTGACCTGTCGGGCTGGGTTTTAAAACTATAGTTTTCAGACCTGGCTCGGTGGCAGGCCCAGTCTAAGGCTTGAGTTCCGAGTTTGGACCGGGTTGCTCGAGTCAAAAAAAATTTTTAATCAAAATAACATCATTTCAGTAAAAAAAAAAAAAACAAAAATCAACGGATTATAACTTGGTTTTTGACAGGATCTTGCTGGGTCATCAAGTCAACCGGGTTTTTTTCTTCCTTTATTTTTTCTTCAACCCGGTTCGATTCCAGCCTTGAGTTTGTCGGGTCTCTGATCGACCTGCCGGGCCGGACCGAGTTTTAAAATTATAGAATTGAGTATATTAGCGAATCACAAATTTAACGATTTAATTCGTAATATCCAAGTTATTATTTGTTCTTTTTGTTTGTTTGATGCTTTTTCTGTATTTCAATTTTAAAGAAATATAATTTTATTTCTTCTCTTATCTTTTTTGTTATTAATGATATATATTTTTTATTTAACTCAAATCTAAATAAATATAATTTAATTATTTGTTATTAATGATTTTCCTTTGCCTTTGTGTCTATTACATTTTTTTTTTTTACTTTTCAAAAAATATTTCATACAAAATGCATTTTATTCTCATATAATTAAGAATAATATGAAAATTTTGTTTTACTAAATAAAAATAATATTTTAAAAAATATAGTAAACACAACTAAATAAATATCAATTTTTTTTTTATAACTAAAAATACATTGCGCCTGCGCGCTCCGCGGTGCGGTGCTGAGTACAAAACTAGAGTCTACCAACTGCTGTCATTCACCACAGTTGACAGAGTGTTTTTTAATGTTGAGCAATTCTAGTATTGGAATCGAAGGCATAGTGTTTTAATGTTGAGCAATTCTAGTATTGGAATCGAAGGCATTTATTGATAGACACGATGATCTTGATTATGATACAGTTTTTACATAGCTGGTGCTTTCCGCCATGGATTCTCCTCTCTTTTCCATAACCACAACGCCTTCAGTTAACAGCTTAACCTCTGGCAAAAACCACCGCTCCTTCATGGAAACGTGGTGGCTTAGCATCGAATTCTTTCGGCGGCACCTTACATTCGACATCATCATCATCCTCTGTTTCCCATAGGAAACTAGCATATGCTGCATGAACATGGCTGTAAACAAAGATCGAGAATTTGTTAAGTTGAAGCACCTTGATGATCATAATCTGATTCTAGGACATAATGTTATGCTTTTCTTACCAATCTTCTGGAGAAGCCTGAACTCCACGCTCAAAGTAGCTCGAAGCTCTATCTTGGTCTTGATGCAATTCCCATACTAACTTTCCATATTGTGACAGTATTTCACCATCTTTAGGATCTGCTAAGATAGCTCTGGAGTAATACTCCTCGGCTCCCTGAAGGTCTCGCTTTGTCTGCAAAATATTTGTGGTTTTAGCATCAGTTTTGAGGAAGTAACAGTTAAAAAATTCCATGTGAGGGATGTGTTCTTATGTTCATCCGAGAAAGAGAGAGACTGATCGATTGACGCCCAAGCTGATTTAAACTATACTCCTTACCATTGAACCAAATAAAAAGAAAGAAATTAGATTTGAAGTAATGGAACAGGACTCACCTGATACAAAAATTGAGCATAGTTCCTCAAAATCAAAGGGTTGCCAGGATTTTCCTGCACCATCCTCTTATAATACTCCTCCGTGCCATGCATGTCTCCACCTCCTGAATCAAACTCATCACCACTACCACCTCCACTTCTGCCACCATAACCTCCACTACCACCATTTCCATTACTGCCACAATCAATGCCAGGCCCTCTTGCAAGGTGCATCTCTTCACCAATCCACTCTCTTTTCTCTTCAAAATTTACGTTCCAATAAATCCTATCCATGACTCTCACCTCCTCAGTCAAAACCATGTTCTCCATCTTATTACTTGAACCAAAGTGGCCATTTTCCGCCGCCACATTCTCTTCTAATTCTGCTCTCTCTTCCTCATCTTGGACGTCACTCTGATCTTCATCTTCCTCGTCCTCATCTTCATAGCGCCCTCGCGAAGTACTAAAAGAAAATGATGGTATAGTTTCTAACATCAAGCACTTTGATCTGCCGGAGACTTTCCTGGTTTGGTTCGGATTGTAGTGCTGCTCATCGTTGTTGTTAGAAGAATAGTCTAGTAGCCCTTGAAGGTTTCCCTCAGACTGAGCACGACGAAAGCCTTGATAGGAACGGCCGGAGAATTCAGAAATGGAAGGAGAGATGGGAGAGGAGCTGCAGGAGATGGTGCTGAGACAGAAGCAACCAGTTTGGTGGTACGGAAGTTTGTTTATGCTTTGGTGGTGAATTGGGCTGTGCTTGAATGTGGTGTTAATATCATGATGGTGATTGCTGCTGCTGCTGTTAGTGCTGTCGGAGAAAGACGAGAGCAGGGATCCAAGAACTGGTGTTGAAGAGCTCCTTAGCAACATGGTTGCTAGTGACATGTAGCCCTTTAGCTGTTAAAACCAAGGGTGTAAGATTCAGTGAATAGATCAAGAAAAAAACAAAACTCACATGGAAGATAAGATTTCAAAGGCTCAGAACCAAAGCCAGAGGCCTAAGCCAGTAAGCTAGCCAAGCTTAAATGTCCAAACCCTAGAAGACAAAACTCAATAAAAACTGCTGTACAGTTGAGCAAATGCCCTGAAAGTAGTGTCCTATAGGGTGGGATCTTGGCTCTACAAGCCATGGCGTCTATGGACACGGGACAAAGTTAAATCAATCCAAAAAACATCCTTGAACAAGAGCATCACAAGCAAAATGAGAAAACACTGTACCCTTTTGAGATGCAATCACGCAAAAGCGAAACAGTCCCTTGAGCTTGAACACCTCGTACGTATGAGATTAGTCGAAGAGAAAGAAAGAAGCCAGCTAGCTGAAGGATGACAAAGACTAGATGAACAAAACCATCTAGAACTTCGTCAACAAACTGCATTTATAGCACAGTAAAGAGGGAGGGAGGAAAGGTATTTGACATGATAGATCTTATTTCTGTGGTGGAGAAATCTTCGATGCTAGCTGTGAGATGGGGATATCAACTCGTTTCCTAGCACAAGTTGTTAAAGCAAGTCCATTCATTCTAGAGGGGAAGGACACATGGAAAGTTCTCGTCTTTGAACTTGAAAATTAGGAGACGGATGCCTCTTTGAATGCCACCACCGTATTTGAAAACTCTACATTTTTTTTTAATTAATATAAACATTCGAATTAGCTTGTATCAGCTTATATCTGTTTTTAATCTTATAAATTTTAAAATGAATAATTATTTAAAATTTATAAGCTTGAATTAATAATTTTTATAAAATAAATTTAAAATTTAATTAGTTAAATTACATCTTTATAATGAGTTTATATTGTTTTTTTTTTTATATCAATCATTGCTACGAAACATAAATAGGGGCTGGTGATTCACTCAAAGTCTAAATAAGTTTGAATTAAGAAAATAAGATGGGAAATTGACGGAATAAAAACTGGAATCGACTCTTGATTGGTAAGAAACTCATTGATTATTCTTTTTGAAAAAAAATAGTCAAAAATCATATTTTAAGTCTTCTTCTTTTTTTAAAAAAAAAAGAAAAATATTAACTTATTTGATCAATCAGTTTTTAACCACAGACAAATTTGTTTTATCCTTAATATAAAAAAAATATATTATAGATAATTGAGCTATTGTCATTTTTATCGTATATGGTAAATTTACATTTCAAATTTATTATTTAAAAATCATAGAAAAATTAATAATTTAAATTTATAACATGATGAACATGGCACGAAAGAACACATCACAGTTGGGTCATGCTTAATGTTTTTGAGTCTAGCTTGACACGTGTTCTTTACTAGCTATTGCTGTCTAATTTGGCTTGTTCTTTTGCTTCTAGCCGTACACGTGGCGCTCACGGTTGGATTATTCCATGGAGAACGCGTGCGTTTTATCGTTCGTCTGGGTGTAGAAAACTAGCAAGTTCATCTTTTGTCCGGTTACTGATTTTCTCTTGGTACATTGTCGTGTCCCATGCTCTCAAATTTGTGTCTGCTTCTCATTTCTTGATGGGTATAAGTGCATTTGTTTAATGTTTTTTTTTTTGATAAAAAAATATCAAAAAATACATAAACGTGTTTGATTGAAAAAAATAGAGATAAAACAGGATCAAAAATATGTTTTTCTTCCTCCATTATTCCCATCTTTTTTATTCTGATACAATGACTAGACGCTGTTTAATTATTGTCTTTAAACAGCAAAAACTTGTTTCTAAACTAAATCTTTAATAAAGGCAGAGAAAGATATTATATAAATTTACTCTAAGATTATTATAAAAATAGATTTATCTTATGTTTTGCTTCGTTGTTTCTTTATATGTACAGAAGCATTTGATCAAGCCTGAGCCTGATTGCTGATGTTTCATTTCTCATTTGGATTGGATATAACGAAAAAGAAAGAATTTTGAGAGTGGCTTCTCATGACTTTGCCTTGTCATCTCAACAGTGCTAATTTGTGAAGTTGGACTCTGTTGTTCTGTTTATAGTCTTCTAGTTGTTGGTGTGGCTTCTCATGACTCTGTTGTTTTGTTTATATATAGTCTTCTAGTTGTTGGCTAAGGTCTTGAAGAAACGTTGTCCTTCATGCTTAATTTGTAGTTTGAAGAACCTATCAATTGCTTTAATGGTGTGGTCTTTTGTGCAAAGATTTTTGTCAACTTGTCTCTAGAGGCAAAACAATGCTGTCAATCTCAATTTCCAACTCAATTATAAGCCCTTGAGGGGTTTTGTTCTCGTTTTGAGCCAGAGGCTGCTAATTCACCAGCTCTTCTAAAGCCCCTAGACTAAAATTAGTTTGGTGGAGTACAGATAATGGAAGTGAGGAGAAGTATGGAGGATGTGGTTTCTTCAGGCTTCCTCAGCCTCCTGAGGATTATAAGCCCTTGGGGTTTCTAGTCACCACAGACAAACCAGGTTTGGCCTTGTACTCCAAACTCGAACTGCTATACCTATGGAACAGTGATGGTGAAGGTGTTGAAGCTTATGATTTGGAGTACATAGCGGGGAACAGAGCCACTGTTTACATTCAGGGTTCCCCTAAACTTCGGAGAGGAATAAGGAATGATGCAGCACGTAGTAGTTTATACGTGGATTCAAGCATCCATTATGAAATATTGCAGCAGAGTATCTTCAAGAACTGAGCTAGATAAGATTATTAATCATTTTCCTGAGAGGATAGATATTCAGTGAACATATTTGATGAGTTACCAGTGGAGCTCTATGGAGAAGAAGGTCCTACTGGGTCGAAGGAGAAGAACGACTGGGTGGGAGATGACAGAGGCCAGCTGTCCTCCTCATTGCAGACTCTACTCATTGCGTCTCATTACTCTCTGTCCTGTTTTACACTGCTATAGAATTATTGACCTTCGAGAGGTATCCCTTTGTGTGTTTATATCTCATTGTTGTGTAGATTTATAATCGAGGTCGAGTACGGTTCCTCATCAAGCAAAAGTTTTCTGGGACACAGAAATCTGGCTGACATATATCCTGTGTGCAGGTGCAGCAGCTCTTCCACATGCATTTGCCCTGTATGTTGCTGTTTTTTTTCTGTAATTGATTCAAATGGCCAGGTATAGGATCATGAAGGCTCGTGATTTGTGAATGTAACAGATGTCTTCAGTTTTTACACCTGGCTGAGTCAATGACCCGAGTTCCAGTTTTTGCCCAGATCCCTAGGTTAATATTTTTTTTAAAATTAAAATCATGTTATTTTAGTAAAAAATACAAAAAGTCAACGGGTTATAATCGGGTTTTTAATCGGGTCTACCAGGTCACACCAAATTTTTTTTTTTTTATTTTTTCTTCAACCCGGCCTGGTTTCAGTACCGGGTTGGCCGGATCCCGGGTTGACCTGCCGGGCCGGGTTTTAAAATTATAGATATATCATTATCTAGATTCTTCGTGTAGCTTTACTGTTTTTTTTTCCTTCATCCTCAAATTTTTTAATATTTTCCGGGTTATCTTAAGAATGATCAAGTTGATTAAATTATATTAAAGTAATTTTTATATCATTTAAATTTAAATTCAAGCTTGTTAAGGAGTCGATTAAAGAGATTTTTTTTTAATAATTTTATTTTATTTTCAATTTTATTATTATATTTTTTATATGGGTTGGTTGGGTTATTTTTGTATTGATTAAGTTGATTAAATGTTAAAATAATTTTTATATAATTTAATTTTAAATTTAAAATAGATAAAAAGAGAAACTAAAAGGTTATAAAGTTACGTGGTTAATAATAGTGTTATATAATTCTATACAATTTTACATTAAAAAAAATCAAATAATTTTTTATATCAATTAATATCTTTAGCGTTCATAAGTTTTTAATTAAAAGCTTTTTAATATCCATGTTTTGTTCGAATTCTACTTTTTTTAATGAAAAATGACATCATTATTATATCATGATATAGAGAATTTAACTGTTTATGTTAAGTGATTCTGAAAGAAATTAAATTAAAAAAGCTTTTAAAAAAAATAGTTTAGGTGCAAACTGACACTACCCTGCAAGCTTGAGGGTCTATTTAATGCTTGCCCTTCTCTCTTTCTATACGTGTTCCAATCCAGTCCATTAAAAGCTAAAGCTCTGGGTTCGCTGGCAGTCTCTCGGTAAAACGGTGTGAATGGCGGCTTTGACAAATCGGTGCAGCTAATCCACTAGCTCTAACCCCAAACAGCACTTGTGCAAACCCTAACAGTGACAGACAGACAGATGTTGGCAAGAAGATTTATTTCTTTGTTCAAGAACTCCCCAAGTTCTCAAACTTCAAGGTAACCGACGCTTCTCTTCTACCAAACCAAGAATCCACCTTTTAAATTTTAATTTAATTCAATTTAATTTTGCATAATTAGTGGAGGGAAGTACTTGGATGAAGGAAAGAGCAAGTCTTTTGGTCGAAAGGCAGTTACGTTTGTGTTGGTTACGGTTACAGGTGGTGTGGCCTTGAGTGCTCTTGATGATCTGGCTATTTATCATGGCTGTAGCAGGTAATTTACATTTTTTTTACTGCGTTGATTAGAAAAAAAGTTGATTTCTTTTTTTGTTTTGGGATTTGGGGAATTGATGCCTTGATGGGGTTGCTTTTGTTAGATGAAGATAATGTTTGTTTGAACTAAGAAATTAGAATGGTCCTTAAAATTGGTTCAAATGGAGAAGTAAGATGTTTTGACCCCCTCTATTGGCAGTTTTTACTTGAATATGATTATCAAGGGGGATTTTGTAGATTTAATGTTTCTTTATTGGTTGCACCTTCGTTAGGCATGATATCCATTTAGGGATCGTCTGTGAATGCAAGCAAATCGGTTTGTCTCTTCTTAGTTTCTTGGACAGAATGAATAGATATGTAAAGGTTGCAATGTTAGGGACCGGTGAATCTTGTGATTTCCAAGCTATTTTGCTTCAATTGTTAAGGATTGAATAGATACGTAAAGATTGCACCTTCTTTAGGCATTATCCATTTAGAGATTGCCTGTGAAAGCAGGCATATTGATTTATCTCTTCTTAGTTTCATGGATGGATTGTGTGTGTGTGTGTGTGTGTGTAAGGTTGCAATTTTGAGGACTGGTGCATCAAGCGTTTCTTTTGCTTCAACTGTCAAGCGGATAACCTGCCAACACCACAGCCATGCTGAGATCACCAATGCAACCACAAACACACCACTGCTGGCTTTACTGCCCCCTCAACCAGCACAAGAGTACTGTTACCTGTATCAACATCTATTGTATCACAAACATGTTAATGATGCATCAGTACTGGACCGTGTTGATTATTTAAAATCAAGAAACAGCCAGCAATCTAATTGATGGAGAATTGCACTAATCATATTTAGCGTGATTGAAGGGAAAGGGCAGTTAGAGGAGGGTGGGTTTTTATGTGGATGGTGAGGGTTCGAGGGTTGGGTTGGAAGGAGGATGATTGGGGAGGTTGCCAGAGAATTGTCTAATCAACTTCGGAAATTCAAACTTTTACAGCAATAATTGATTGCTGCTTGGTTAATTGTTGCCTTATGTGATTTCTCATTTTGGTAACATATTTTTAATTCACTATTAAATTTTCAGCAAGGCCATGGAGAAAGCCAGTAATAGTCAAGCAATCAAAGATGCTATTGGGGAGCCGATTGTCAAAGGTCCATGGTACAATGCATCTCTTGCTGTAGCTCACAAGAGGCAGTCTGTGTCTTGCACATTTCCTGTGTCTGGACCACATGGCAATGGAGTATTCCAATTGAAGGCAGTTCGAAATGGAGGTCAGTGCATTAGTGATCTACTATTTTTCCTTTTACAGTCTTCGTGTTTGATTTGTACTTTAAGCTTTTCATACCTGCCAAGCTTATCGTACCATGCTCAAAGACTTGACCTGCATAAGAACCCTTGCTCAGATATGTACATCATTGCTAGTTTTTCACTGCTAATCCTTTAGAACTCTCTGCACTGGTCCGAAATGTAAATTCTGTCGAGGGGCTCTTCTGCTTCTACTGTGTGTGAGTGCATACCTTAGGATGGACCGTCCGTCACCCCCTCCCATGCTCATACCAGGGGCAGCTGCCAAGACTGCTGGCTGTCAGCTGTTGTATTTCATTGAAATAAGAAAAAAGTTACATACCCCTTTCTTGTTGGAGTCTCAACACACACATCTGGGTCTGCCTATGTATTTTGTATTTGTAGCTTATGCCTTCTATTTCTAAGTTAACAGGCAAATAACTTTTTTCTCTATCAGATGACGGTTGGTTTTCATTTTTCCTTCCTCGGAACTGGGAAATCCTGATAATGGAAGCTCTCCTACATATCCCTTCTAATGAAGAAAGGCAGCAAACCATGAGGATTAGTCTCTCAGACAGCTTCTCATCTCCAGCTTGTAAGACATGCACCGAATGCCCGCAGCAGGAATCCCAAGATCCAGAGAAGAAATGAGAAGTTGCATCCTATAAATGGGGTATGCTGAATGTAGTGATCATTTTCAGATTTCTGTTTCATGCAAGTCCCTGTTCTTTCTTAAATCGCATCAAATGAATGAAGCCAGATCTCATGTGCTCATAAGAATTTACGCTGACTGTCCTAAAATTGTGGAATTTTTTAGGGAAAAACGTTAGTAAATTGTAGTTATGGGGTTAAGTTTTTTTTTTTTTTAATTTAATTTATTTTAGTTTGTAGTTGGTGGCATTCTCATATTCTTTTGATACAACTGTGGCGAGAGCTTTTCTTGATAAATGAACTTAATGTATTTTGTTGGGAAGTATAGGATAGTCTACCTAATTTTTCATTTTTGTTGGTACAAGAAATCCTTTAATCAAGATTAGGTAGTTATAAGATTTTGTCTAGCCAAATGACTCCAGTTTTTTTTTTTTTTAAATGATGTCATTTGAGGATTAATTTATTTTTAAAAAAAATTGAGTTGATTTGGATTAACTAGAATTTAATTTTGAATTATTTGGTAATTGTGTTTTCGAAAAAGTATTTTTTAATTTAAAATATATTAAAATGATTTGGTTATTTTAATTCTTTTAATTTCGGTTATTTTTCTAAACTTTCTCTAATATTTAATACCTTTCTTTATTCTACCCTGGTTCAATTTCCTTTCTTTATACTAATCTTTCTATTATTATTTATTTTTATCAAAATATTTTATTATCTATTATTTATTATTTTTATAAAATATTTTTAGAGCTTTTAATAGAAAAACAATCTAAAAATAAAAAAATATTTTTAGACAACAAAAAATTGAACTTAAACAAATTTCAGGGCTTAGTAGTTTGAGTAATGTTTAATATTAAGAAAATATGTTTAATAAAAAAAAAAAGCTTAAAAACACAAATGGATAATTGGATATATATAACAGAAATTATATAATTGTGTTTGTTTATATACATGCATCAAAAATAGAGTTTGGATGTCGCTTATACATAATTAAATAAGATTACAATCCATCTCAAAATAGTAAATATTACTTAATAGTCTATAATAATAAAATAAGATAAGCAAAAGATTACTCCTAGTGCAAATACGAAGGCTATGCAAAACAAACATAATTATTATGAAAATATAATAATTATAACAATGTTTAATCTTATAAATTATTAGTTATACATCCTTGTTTTATTTTTATTTAATACAATCACATTATTACAACTTCTTTGATATCTAGTCCACATCATTTCTTTTGGAAATCTACAATCTCCTAGCGTTGTATTTATACTATTATTTTTCTCAATTCATAAATTTAGTTAATGCAAATCCCCTTCTATTTTCTTCGTCCTTGGAATCTTGTCGATGCTCGTAATCTTACCAGCATTATTAGTCTTCCTTACCCGAGATTGACTAATTAAAATTAGAAATTTATGCTGATATCAATATGGACAATTGATATTGTCTAATCAACCTCTTTCCGAGCATCTTAAATCTAGTATTTGAAAAAGTTGATATCAAGAAAACTCATTGACATTATTAACCTCTCTTCAGAAACAACTAATAAAATTTTAATGAAAATATTGATATAAATATAATTTATTTATTTCGTTAGCTATTCAAATACCTGGAATAACTCGTCAAGTTTTTTTAAATGTCTTAATTATGTCTCATCCTAATATCGATGTCAAGAGTCCTTTGACACAATTTGCCTCCCTTTAAGAGTAGCTAATCAAATATTAATATTGTGTAGTTCATTTTTCTTCCATCATTCATTTATTTACTTACTTACATTCATTTATTTACCTACTTACATGATAATATTAGAACAAATAAATCAATTTCACGATAACAACATTAACGTCACATAACAATGTTATAAATACTAGACACCTACCTATTATGCTAGAAGCTCCTTCTCAGACTTGGGTTAATGACACAATTACTAAAGTATCTTCTACGAACAATTCTTTCATTAATAAGCAATACCCTTAACAAGCTCGGCAATAAAAAAAATTCACTATTATATTTAACTTTTCATTCTCAATATTCCATTTCGATTTCTAATGGAATTAATCCTATGGTACATATAACTTCATCATTTAAATTTCTTACTAATAATCTAAATGATTGACCACACATGACCATTTTATCATATTTTTATTTTTATCTTCTAATTACACCATATATCATATATTGATAAAATCCTTAAACTAACTTAAAAACATGACTAATTTGACTCTCCCTTCATCATTGTTGGCCAACCCTAAAGAAGAAAACATGAAATTGTTGATTTCTATATTTTTTCTTTTTTAGGAACCATTTTTCTTATTCTTTTGTCTAATAATTTCTTTAATTATACTAAATTCTTAATTTATTAAACTCATCATCATGAAGTGAAATAACATCAAATACTCAAATACCATCATTCATATAATTTATAATACAATTACAACACAAGTGGATTCGTTGAATTATATATATAAAAATTTTAAACAAAAAAATTTGAATTTTAACAAACCTTCATTTAAGACGCAATTCCAAATAGGAGCTTAGTTAAAGTAATGATAAATATTAAAAAAAAATATGAAAAAATGAGCTTAAACCCTACTTTGCTAATAATCCACTCAAAAATGGATTAGTTCTCATCAATGCAAAGTAATATTATTTTATATCTAAAAAAATATATTATATTAATAATATAAAAATAAAAAACCAAATCAATTTTGGACTGGTTCACAAATTGACTTGACCAGTCAACTAGATTTGACAAAATTATTTAAAATAAAATTAATCTGAGTTAAACCTAAATTTATGATCGTTAAATTAACCTGTCTGGATAGATCAGGCGAGTTTAAAAAAAGTTAGGCATATAATTAAATAGCATTAGGGAAAAGGAAATATGAGACTTGTGTCTGCCTGGTGGACGACATGAACTAAATGGGGTCGTTGTCTTTAAGAGGAAAAAATTGTAAAGAAAGGGTCGTCGTGGCACACGGGAAAGGTGTTAGTGCTCATTACCAAAAGCAAAGCAAGCCAACATTTCTCTTTTCGGACTCCAGAGCCTTTTATTAACCACGGACCTCAAAGCTTGTTCATTTCTATTTACTACTTTTTTATTAGAAGCATTGATCTTGTTGATTCGAGGTGTTCTTAGAATATTTCACGTGAGAATTAAAGTCTTTTTTATACTTCTGCGTGATATATTTTTTTACATTGGTTTTAAACTTTGAATTAAAAAAAATGAAATTTAGTTTTTTAATCATTATTTTAAAACTCAGCCTAGCTCAATATAATAACTCAGAGACTCATTTAAATCAAATCTTTTTAAAAAATTATTTTTTATATTCATCTGACCATATCTAGATGACTTGATAAATTAACCATCTAGACTCCAACCAACCCAACCTAACCTTTGTATTTAAAGAGAATCTAGCTAAATAATTGATTTACCATTCTTCTCTTCTCTTTCTCTCTACCGTGACTTTTCTTTCAATACCAAGGAATTCAGTTCTTAACTTAAGCTTTTGTATTTTAAAAAAGGTAGAAGAAGGAAGTGATTCTCTTTTTTATTGTTTTTTATTAGAAAATTGATGTTTGAAGAATTATAAAAGAGTTTAGGGTTTTTAAAAACATTTGATGATTGAATAAGTTTTAATGTAAGCAAGCAAGGAAGGGTTTGTTTGTTATCCGAGTCAATGATTTTGTTTAATCTCTGACATGTGTTATATATATTTGTTTAAGTTCTTATACTTATAAATAGCTAAAACATATTTAAATATTATTCTCTTAATGAATTGGTTAAACTTACTTCCCATTTTAATATTATTTCAGGTTTTTAATTTTCGTTAACAGGTTAACCTTTGATTGAGAATTTCTATTATTTTATTTGTTGGTATACTTTACTTGCTTTGGCTAGGTTTTTTCTTATTCTTTGTGATTCAATATTTTAAACACTCTATTATTATATTGTTTTCATTTAAGTTTATATTTTTTATTTTAAATGTTGTATTTTATTTAACATGATAAGTATTTTAAATTATAAATTGTTTTATTAGTGTTGAGGAGTATTTGAAAGATTATTAAATAATGCGTTAATTTATATATATATATATATATATATATATATATATATATATATATATTTGTTTCATGGTATGTATGCTTCGAGTCTTAGTGTAGATGAGATGTCTACGAGGCACTGCTCCTGCGTTGCTAGCAACGCAGGAGCGGTGCCTTGGAGACATCTTGACCTGAGATTCGAGCTTTGACAAGCTTACTGTATGACTGGCCCAATCGAGTTAAAACCAGTGGTTTAGAAAGGAAAAAAAACCCGAACTAATGTAGTTTTGAATAAAATTAAAAGATTAAGGTTAATGTAATAATACTGATCTATTGAGTATTTGATAGGCTGATAACTTATACTTTGAAGTGTATTTTAAAAGTATGTTTTACTTGAAAAAATATTAAATTAATTTTTTTTTTGACAATCTTAATTTTAAAAATAAAAAATTATTAATATATTTTTATGTGAAAAATATTTTTAAAAAGTACTCATCATTAACAAACATACTATAAGATATTCTAACTTGTTTGTTTTTATGTTTTAAAAATATTTTTTAAAATATTTTTTTATTTTTATCCTTGTGTCAAATTAATTTTTTTTAATGTTTTTAAATTATTTTAATATAATAGTGTTGAAAATAAATTTTAAAATTAAAAAATATTATTTTAATATATTTTCATATAAAAAAAATACTTTAAAGGCTTTAATAATCTACCCTGAACCAGGCCCGAGACGAGATGACAAGTGGCGGTCTTTTGTGGTGAAAGCTTTGTTGATGGGTCGCCATAGGGACGGTCTTAGGTGGTCACAGAATGATCGTTCGATTTGATTAAATTTGATTTGATCATGAATGAGGGCGGGCCCCGCGTGGTCCTATCTCTTACTTGTTGTTGTGCGGTGAGATGTTTGGTCCCACCCCTGTCGGCTTGTCGTTTGGAGGAGCATCACCAATGGGTCCCGCTTCTCAACCCACGATATTAAAGCTCTTGATAGTAGATGCGTTCCACAATTTATCGTGATATGAGTGATAACAACACTTTTGGGCTTAATGGGCCGCAAGGACTTTATATATATATATATATATTACTGTCAAATTATTTTTTAATATAAAAATATTATTAAAAAAATAAAAAATAAAAAATTAAATAACTTGATAATTTTTTTAAAATCTAGTTATTAACCCAATAATATTTTTTAATAAAATAATATTATTTTTATTTTTTAAATTAATCTAAGTTAATTCAATTTTTTTTTTATAACTCGAAGCTTGTCGGGTATCATATTTTAAAACTATGGTTCGTATCTAGCCACTTAAGGAATTATTATTATTATATTATTTTGCGAATAACAGATAGATGGCAATAAGCCTACAAGAACTAAAAAATAAAGAAGGAATAAAGGAATTGCAACATGAAAACCAGGTGCTGGTATAAGATGACAAGACACGGAATAATAGTGTTTTAAGGATTGTTTTACACGGTTTTTCTGCTTTTAGGTTTTTTTCAATAATATTTTTTGTTTTGAAAAATATTAAATTGATTTTTAAAATATTTTTTATGATTTTGACGATGTTAAAATAAGATTTATGAAATAAAAAAACTAAATAAAAAAAAAAGGGTATGAGAATGCGAAACATTCCCTGGTGCTGCTAGGTGGGTGACGAAGGCCGAACAAACAATCATCAAGAACAATGGGAATGGGGTTGCCTTGCCTCTAAGGCTCTGGAAACTTTCCTAAGAACATCATTTATTGCACTGCTGTGTTTTGTTTTTATCAGGACAGTCGACAGATATGACCAAGTCTGTTTTTCTAGACGATCCCCTTTTCCTCCTGGGTTTTCAAATATTTCATCTTATATAGCTGTTGTATTTATGTGTGACCGACCGACCACGTTGATTCAATGATCTACATTAGTTTTTCTTTTTTTTCTTTCAATTTGGATATTAATTTGGTTAAATTTGATAAATTAATTTACGATTCAATTGATCCTCAAAAAATCTTGGGTCGACCCTTTGTATGGTGACTTGAGCCTTTTCCTGTCGACCCCGCTCGGGGTTTTAAAACAACGGGAAAGTGGAGGAATTTTCGAGGGGCAAGAAGGTAGAGGGAGGCCTAAAAGCAGACAGGGAGGACCCACAATCATCATCAAGCTCTCCTTCCTCGTCCACCCCACCAAACTAAACTAAAAAAATGTTACCTTTCCCCTTTGCTACTCTTTCCAAGCCAAGCCAAACCAAACCAAACCAAATATCAATATCAAGCCATCAATTTTGTTGTTTCTCCTCTCATATATTTGCGATTTCTTTGCTTCTAAATTAACCCTTTCGTGAACCTCTTCCTTCCCTTTCTTCTCTTTGATGCAAGGGGGTTTTCTTGGTGGAGGAAGTGGTGGGTCGGTGTGTATGTCGACGGTGTCAATGGAGGATAACGTGTTGATGTCATCTGAGGACTCGTCAAGCCCGGATGAGGGTGAACTTGAACTGGGTCTCGGTTTGAGTCTTGGTGGTGTTTCTGGTTTTAAGGATTTTGGTCAGCGTAGCAGTCAACAATATGCAAGGATTTTGATTGCTAAGGATTTGCCTTCCAAGGTTTCTTCTTCTTCTTCTTGTTCTTCAACGACTTCGTCTTCTTCTTCTACCTTGAGTAGAGCTAATGCTACTGCTGGGACTAAGAGGGCTGCTGATTCTGTTTCTGCTACTAATGGTGCTGCCAGGTAGTAATCAACACCCTAATAATATTTATATATATATATATATTTTGTTGTCAAGTATTTACCTTTTTTTATTTTCTCTGGTCTTGGTATTGTTTACTTGACTGATTTTGATGTTGAATTTTGCTTTGTTATGTTCTTGTTTCCTTTTTCCTCTTGCTTTATTTGCCATGAAAATTTGAGGTGTTTATGCATGTGCTGTTGATCCCATGATTCTTGTGCCTAGAATATTAATGTTAGTGTTCGTGTTTTGCCTTGATTAGCATCTTTTTCTATGTTTTCTTTCAATTGTTTTTCGTAGCTCCCACTTTGGCTTGAATGAGAGACAAAGTGGAATTTACGTTTCCGTTTTTTGGTTATGTAGTTTGTGGAATTAATGAATCAAATAGATTAATACATAATCTCAATTGTGAAATTTCCCCCCTGAAAAATGATTCCTGGTTTAAAATGTAAAAAGAATTATAGATTGTGACATCAAGTTGATTCTTAGTTTAACGTACTAATACATGGTTTTAAGAAATGAAGGCTGGTTTCACACCTCCAGATCTCTTATCTCTTTGATGTATAATCTTTAAATCATCTGTGAATATTCTCATACCTGTACGGATGAAGGTTTGGCAATGGTGCAGTCAACAAATTCTCTGCCTTAGCAAGTGACTATCATTTTTTAGCTTTTGAATAGAAATTGCATAATACGTTCATGTATATGCATAAATATTCACGGGCATCTTGTTTCCTGGAGTAGATCAAGCTCAAGTTCGAAACTTGTGGTTGATGTGATGTCCACCGCTACCCTCTTATTGTACCTTATAACTAAAGAAGTCTCACATTCCTTCTCAGCCATACTTGATTTATTTGTTTTTCTTCTTGCCTTGCTAAGAAGACTCATTTGATGGTGCTAGAGTAACGATTTTAACTAGTGTTAGTTGTTGTGCTGATGGTACAATAATGGTTAATTGAGATGTTGTGTGGATTAGATCATACAACCTAACTTGCTGTTTTTGCTATCAAAAACTCTCTTTTTTCCCTTTATAATCTTCCAAACCATTAAATTTCTCAGGTTCCCCTGCGCATACCCTATCATTGGTTAAACACTGCCAAGTTATGTGTTGGAATTTTGTAGATTGACCGTGGGGTTGAGCCACGTAATTTTATTGTTTTGTTTCCCTTAGGAAAGATTTATACCTAGACTGATCCCAAGTCACTCACCCCTTATCATTGAGCCAGGCCCTGAGACATGTTTAATATTTTCATATAAGAAGCTATTTGATCCCATATTTTTTTATGGCACCTGTTAATGCAAATATTTTCCTTTCTGTTTTGGTAAGGTAGCCTTGCCTTTGTTATTAACTATATTTGTTCCTTCCTGCTGGGCAGGTTAGATAACTTCAGTTTATGCATTGTATTTAAGTTTTAGTGTTTTAATTTTTGATGCTATTATACTAATGATTAATTTAATCCTTAGATGTCAATTATATGCATAGCAACAATATTTTATATACATTTTTTGTAGTAGCAACAAATCTAATTTACATGCACTGATATTTTTTATATAGAAAAGATCATATTTGTTGATCTAAACTAAAAAAATCCCCACATGCATCATAAGTGGCTCACTGAATCTGATCTTTGAGTGTTCTTGTTATCTTTATTATTAATGTTTTGCATCTATATTCCTGACTCAAAATTTAGCCACAATCCTATGAGTGGAAACTCTTATCCGAGCACTAATCTTGATAAAACAATAAATAGTTCTTTGTAAAGCACTATTATGTTCTCTTCCAAACTATACAAACAATCAATTAAATACTATTAAGTCATAACCCAAAGTTTTTTGATGAGAAGTTGAGAAATTAAGCTTGATGAAGGAGATTGAAAATACATGGAAAAGTACATATAATTTTTTTTCCACAAGTTTTTGGATTAAATAATTAAAGGTACCTTAATGATTTAGAGATGAAAGAGAGATGATAGTTAACTTGCAACTTTTATCTGCGGCTCAGGTAATAAGAAAAGTTATAGGAAGAAGAAATACACGAGACCACATTAATTAAAACAAATGCATTACTCGAAACATAAACTATCACAAATATACTATATAAGACTTGTTGTTCTAGTGTCTATATAATTAAGATGATTTCTAGTCCAAGTATCGTATAGAAAGTTGGTCATATAAATATGATTCATATTCTTATTGGTATGCACAATCTTATTGAGATTCATTTGAATAGTATACCACATGTAAATTAAATATTATGTGAAATGTCTAACAGAGGCAGTGACTACATTAATTTTAGATTGCTTGCTCTCGTGCCTTAATCCTTAGAATTTATAGATATATAGATGTAGATATAGATATTCTGAATTTACTTTCAGCCACTGATGGTTTGTTTCTGTATCATTTCATTTTGAATCTTGAAGCAGTCAAGTTGTTGGGTGGCCTCCAATAAGATCTCATAGAATGCACATCATGGTTAACCAGGCAAAGTCACAGGCTACTGAAGAGTTCAACTCAATGAATAAACGCAAGAATGCTGTGGAAGAGAAGGTGGGCAACAAAAACATTAATATTGGTAATACCAAGACTAGGACTTCCCTATTTGTCAAGGTGAATATGGATGGAACCCTGATCGGTAGAAAGGTTGATCTGAGTGCTCATGGCTGCTATGAGACACTAGCTCAAGCCTTGGAAAATATGTTCCTAAGAACTACCACAACTTTGAACATGGCACGTGAGTTTTTCTCATCCTTTCATCTGAATTTTATAAATGGGACATAATTCTGGATTTTTAACCTTTGGTAGTTGGAACTAACTAGTGGCATTGGTCTTTCGTGAAATTTGGGATTATAATGCTCAACCTGATTTGAAATATTACTCAATGTTTCTTTTATATCAATGCTTTGCTAATTGCAAACCTGGCTTTGGTGGTTAGATACATTTTTTCTCATTTTAGATGCCCAATATAGATTTTGATGACTGATAATAAACGTATGTGAGTGTCTCATTTGTTTTGCTTGTTCTATGTGGAAAAATGTCTATGCATCACTTATAAGCTTCTGCATGCATACACGCAATAAAATTCTTTTTGATTCCATACTTGATTTTTGAAGGATCTTCAGCAATATCAAGTTTCTTGGGTAGGGAAATTGAATATTTTTCAACGCAGCATATAAAAGTTCTATAATAGCTGATTCAACTGTATGTCTAATCATAGAATTGCATTCTTTTATTTGAGTAAAATCATTAAGGTACCATATAATAATCTAATTGCTGGTGATTATATGTGTTCTTAGGATTGAGCACACCTGAACATAAAATAATGATAGATGCAAAAAGACACTCACAATTGCTGGGCGGGTCATCTGAGTTTGTGCTCACTTATGAGGACAAGGATGGGGATTGGATGCTTGTCGGAGATGTTCCTTGGGGGTATGTACCATTCACTCAATATGATCATTTTGTACTTGATTGCTACAATTAAGGAATTACGAGGAAAACAAATTATCTGTTATTGGATCAGACATTGATTGATACTTGCATGACATATAAATGTATCCATTTACTGAAACTGGAAGCCTAAGCAACAAATTATTCTGTTATTGGATCAGACATTGATTGATACTTGCATGACATATAAATGTATCCATTTACTAAAACTGGAAGCCTAAGCAAGAGAGGCCTACCGATATTTTACGAGTGACCAGATGGCTCTGAAATCTTATTTGCAGATTATGATGGAAAAATTTTCAACTATTTAAATTTGAAAATTACATGTGTTGGTGTTCTGTTAACAGTTCATTGTCTTGTGCGCTTTTGTAGCTTCTAACGAGTCATTTTATATGGCCTGTTGGTAATGTGAATAATCTTCTTGCTTTTAACTTGTGTTTTGCATTCATTCAGGATGTTTATTAGCTCTGTGAAGAGACTCAGAATCATGAGGATGTCCGAGGCAACCGGACTTGGCAAATGAATGTAAAATCAATGTTATGATTTACCTCTAGAAGTTTCATTTTTCTTTAAACTTTTTTTTAAACAATAAAATGATCTTCACAAGTACTAATTATGTTCGGTCATTTCTTCATTTACAGCTCCAAGCTCGCAAGAAAGGAGTGGAAGACAAAGAACCAAGCCTATCTGGACATCTATCCCTAAATATAAGTAATGAAGAAAAACTTTGGATTGACGAGTGATATACAAAGGAAAAAACAAAGAGTGTTTATAGTGAAAACATTTTGATAAAAAAGTAATTAATGGTCCTCAGCGGCTTTGTGTTGGATTTTGGTTGCTGTATGGTCTTATTATACTATTTGTTCATTCTTGTTATACCTCTGAAAATACCCACCTTACTGTTTTGGAAGCAACAAGCACCTTACCTTTTGCTGTAATATATACATGCATAGTCACTGAATGGCACTTACTGACCTGTAAATTCCTGAATGCTTAATCTTTTTCTCATCGTTAAGGAGGTGAAGAACCTTTTGCTCATGAACCTCTCGAATATCATGTGTTAAGCTCATAGAATTTGGGATGCATAGCCAATTACTTGGATTTATAATTTAGTGTTCATGATTATGTGGAATTAACTCAGAATAAATGGAGTTGGTTTAGCTTTGCTGTAATATCTGATCTTTGTTATGATCTGGTCCTCGGGATATCACTTCCAAAGAAGTTCGTATACTCAGCAGGTTATTTTTGAAGTTGCTCTAATGGGAAATGCTTGTGGACAATAGTTCAAAAAGATTTATGGACGTCAGAGTGATGAGATTTGTCGCTTATTTTTGCATCTGGGTGTGTGCTTTGTTTGCAGGCTGGATCCGAAGGTAATGCCAAAAAATAAAACTCTAGTTTTTTGAGATTGATGAGAAAAAAAATTCTCCCTTGGAATTTTAAGCTTTTGGATATGCTCTCCTGTTGTCATTTACTAGGGAATGGTGCACCAGTGTAGTAATTCATCAAGAGATGATGGGTTGTGAGCAGTTTGGACCACAAGAAATTGATTGTTCTTGATACGCCTTGCTTGATTAATTGAAAACTTGGCTTACAGCACAAAAATGATTGTGTTCTCCTGGCTGTGAGAGTCGAACTTCATATACCCATTAAACTTCTGGGCAAATAATTTGAACCTTTGAGTACAGACATTAACAAAGACTAGATACAAAAGAAGAATGATGAAACAAAATAAACAGCAAGGGAACTCAATTAATGTTCCTATACAAGGCCATTTACAGGTGATGTGTTAAAGACAGGCTTATCTTTGTTACTATCATATCCACTGCTGTTGCTACTGCTTTTTCTCCTTGGTTTTGCCTCTCCAAGCATTGTTATCACATCTCTCATTGATGGTCTGTCCTTGGGGAGCTTGGCAGTACAAAGAAGTGCTATTCTAAGAACCAATAGCATCTCTTCTTGAACATGCTTGCAATTTCCTACATTCTGGTCTAGTGCTTCTTCTAGCGATCTGTTGTCTCTAATCTTTCTCCGAATCCATTCAACGATGTCGACAGATTCCCCAAACTCAGGATCTAAGGGCCGCTTTCCTGTAAGAAGTTCTAATAAAACTACTCCATAGCTGTAAATGTCAATCTTTTCATCGACTTTCAAGGTGTATCCATATTCTGCAAAAGGATGGCGTAAGAACGTTGTTATTTACAGAGAAAACATCTTGAAGCGAAATGGGATTGTTTAAATGTTCGTGGGAGAATATAAGAGAACATTTCTCTCACTTACCAGGGGCAATGTATCCGTATGATCCTGCCACCATGGAAACTGTCTCGTTCTTCCTAATCATCATTCTTGCCAACCCGAAATCAGCGATCCTTGCTTCAAGATCTGTATCAAGCAGTATGTTATTGGACTTGATGTCTCGATGAATAACAGGTGGGCGGCAATCATGGTGAAGATAAGCAAGTCCTTGTGCAACTCCAAGTGCGATATTATATCGCGATACCCAGTCTACAAGCAACCTTCCTGCTTGTTTGCCATGCAAGACTTCTCCGAGGCTGCCATTTTGCATATATTCATATAGTATCATCATGTCGGAATCATTATGAAGAAAGCCTAATAACCGAACAATATTTCGATGCCTTAGCTTCCCCAAGAGGTTCACCTCTCCGACAAAATCACTGCTGCTTCCTGTTTCGATGTCTGCTCCTGATCTCCATAGCTTCTTTACTGCAACAACCGTGTTCGACCTAGGCACCTCAGCTTTGTAAACAGTCCCAGTTGCTCCCATTCCAATCACGTTCGATTCCTTTAAGCAAGCTAGAATGTCAGAACTAGTGAAACCAAGCCTCTGGTAAGCCATCAATCTCCATGGCCACTCTCCACTGCCCATTTCATAACTTTTTTCGAAGCAGCTTCCGTTTGAATACCACCTTTTATAGAGAAGTCGAGCACCGACTAATGCAATCCCAACTGCTAAAACTGATGAAATCCCAATGAGCCACCCGGCAACTATGCGCTTTGTATGCACATTTCTTTGCTCCGATGCATTTAGCAAACTGTGGCTACATGGAGGCAGGACACCGCCACAGAGACCCACATTCCCGACGAGATCATCTGGATTGATGGCTCTTAGCACGCCATTTGCAGGAACAGGACCTTGTAGTTTGTTATACGAGACATTCAGCATTTCCAAGGCAGGGGAGGAGCCAAAATTCTCAGGTAATCCACCAGTTAAAGAGTTGTTTGATAGATCAAGAACGGCCAGTGCAGGCATCATTGCAACTGTTTTTGGGATTTCTCCAGTCAATCGGTTGTTCTTAAGATTCAAATTTACAAGTTTCTCACATGAAGCAATGCTAGCTGGAATGGAACCAGAGAAATGGTTTGATGCGAGATCAAGCGCAGAAAGTGAAGGACGGTCCTGGAACTGGTCAGGGATCTCACCTTCTAAGTTATTGTTTGAGGCCATGAAGGTTTGTAGATTTTGAATGGAAAGAACTGTGGAAGGAAGAGAGGATCGGAGTCGGTTTCTTGAGATATCAATGAAGGAAAGTGATGAAGAAAAGGCTAGATCAATTGGGATTTGACCAGTGAGGCTATTATTTGCCAATTCTAACCTCTGAAGCTTCCCTAATTTGCCTAGTCCAACTGGAATTTCCCCAGAAAGAAAATTGTTTTGCATACGTACACGAACAAGAGAGAAGCATGTTGATAAAGAATCAGGAATCGGACCTGAGAAGGAATTGTTGAAGAGAATGAGCTTGGTGAGATTACCACCATTACACAAGCTTGCTGGAATCTCCCCAGATAATGAATTGGATGATACGTCCAACCATTGCAAAGGTGAATTCTTACCGAGATCTCTTGGCAGTGGACCTGACAATGAATTGCTCCACAGCTCAAGCACTGATAACTGAGTCAACCCTCCAACTCCAGCAGGAATTGAACCTGAAAGCTGGTTGGACATCAGATTCAAGAGCTGCAGGTTTTTCAAATTAACAATCTCAGCAGGAATTTCTCCTGATAAATTATTGTCAGACAGGTCTAATTGTTGCAGTGAAGTGATGTTTCCAATCGCCGCTGGAAGTTTGCCTTCAAGATTATTCTGATACAGGAATACAGTCTCAAGTGCTTCAAGTCTCCCCAATTCAGCTGGAATCTCACCACTAAGATTTCCAACTGCCAAATCAAGATACTTCAGATGAGTGAGATTTCCAAACTCTGCTGGGATTCCACCTTCAAACTCATTGTATCCTATAATTATTTTCTCCAGTGATGAAAGCAGCCCCAGCTCTGCTGGTAATTGACCAGTGAGATTATTCCCAGAAAGGCCAAGAAACTTCAACTTTTGCAAGTTCCTGAAAGATTTTGGAATGGAACCTTCAAAGAAACTCCCTCTGAGATCAAGAGTCTCTAGTGAAGTCGCATTGCCAAGATCCTCAGGAATAATTCCAGAGAAATTATTGCTTGAAGCATTTAGCAAAGTCAGACCAGCTGCTCTTCCAAGACCAACAGGAAAGCTACCAATAAAGAGGTTCTGACTCACATCAATGTCTTCCAGTGAAGTGAGATTCGATATAGCTTTTGTCAAAGATGAAGAGAAAGCATTGCAGCACAAGTTTAGAGAAATCAAACTCTCTAGTCTTTGGATGTCATCGGATACATGTCCACTGAGATTCATGTGGGAGAGATCAAGCTTTTCAACAGCTCCATTGGAGTTGCACCAAACTCCAGCCCAGTTACAATGAGCTGAACTGTTGGACAGTGTCCAATCTCGAAGACTATTCGATGGATCTAGAAGACCAGCTTTTAGAGATAGCAAAGCTGACACTTCATCACCCAACACTTTTTTCTCAACCACCACAGCAGAACCAATCCCAACGCAACAGTAGAACAACAAAACCAGGACTTGCAACCGCAAATTGCTCTTGTCCATTGGCTTTGTAGGCAGTCTATCAGTTCTCCACCATTTCAGTGACAGCAGTTAGTGAAGGTTGGAGTGCCTCAGAGAGAGGCAGAGAGCTTTTGTGGGAAGAAATGGAGAGGAGATTAATTGGCGTAAGAGTAGTTATATAAGTAGGAAAGAAATGGTGATTAGTATAATAATCATAGAGGGAGCTCATGAGCTCGTGAGATCTTGGGTTCCGCAACAGCTGTTAATCAGCAAGTAATGACAGGGAAGCTTTTGGACCCATTGGAAGCTTCTCCGACATTAAACATGGCTAGAGAATGTGTTTTTTGATTCTTACTCTTGTTATATGTAAGCACATTCTTCTTCTTCTGTTGCAGTAAGAGCCAACTACTTGAGGTGGCAAGTCATATTTAGCTTTACAAGTACTTTTTTCCACCATTTTTTTTTATTAAACCTGCTACCTGTCGATTAACCCGCGATCCGGTTAACCAAAAATCATCTCGCATCGAGTTTTACAACTATGATTTATACTTAGATTTGGTGGTGTAGTAGGGTAACTTTGAAGTATTGACAAGAATGTAGGAATCATGATATTGATGTGCATGTGAACAATATTTTGCCAATAAAAACCCACATGGTGTCTACTAAATCATGCTGCTCTCTCTCCAAATAATTCTTTCAAAGAAATCAAAACCAACCGATGATCACATTGCTTGGCTCAATTATTATTCTGAAGGCAATCAACATCACAGTTCATGGATTAATTATTTAATTACACCTTTAGTGGGTTAGTTATTTGTTATGATTGAGTAGGAAAGAATCTTTCCATGTTATGTGGTAATCCCATCACACAAACAAGGCCAATACCACCAAGGCCATTGTCCATGAAACTCTCACTGGTTCATGGATGGCCATTACCCGACTCGATTCGGTTTCGAGTTGGATTAGATATTAATCTACCCGACTCTTAAAACCCGAACACAATTGCTATAATTTATGTTATTTAATATATAATTAACTTGGTATGCATATAAATGTTTTCAACTAGTTACTATATGGGTGTTTTCTTGTAATTAAGAAGATTGACTATGGAAACGAAAAATGTCAAGAGGAGATACTTAAATAGATAAAACAAGGGAAGGAAACATGAGGAAATGGAAAGAAGTGATCGACATTACCCCACCAACAGCCAATTCTTTTTAAGATAAAGTTTTTTTTAATGACAAGTGAAAGAGAGAGTGGAGAATTATGTCAAATTTCACATGCACACATGTGGAAGTAAATTTTATTTTTCAAAGTGGAAACAGAGAGTTAGTGACATAGTAACAGCATTGCTTTTATTTTTTAATTTGTATTTGTTAAAATAAAGTAAGAAAATGGGGGCCATGTGAAGCAGCAGCTTCCTAGAGAGAGAAGCCCAATCCCTGCTGCTTCCTATTATTAGAGAGAGAGAGAGAGAGAGAGAGCAGCACTGCTCATATTTATTTACATAAACAAATGAAGAAGAATACAGACATGTATGGATTGAAAAATGCTAGAACAGTGAATATTTGGAGAGTTCATGGGAGCGGAGGGGATGAGGTGCTCCACATGGATTTATGCCATGGCAAAGCGTTGCCAGCCCTTTTATGATCCTGAAATACAACAAGGACGGGACAAGGGGAGGCTGCCCATGTGCCACATGCTTGAGGTGGATGCTATGCCTGGCATTTGCCAATTACATGGCATCGGAAACCATAGCCAATCAACCATCTATCCTACTTAGTATCGTCAGGAACGAAGGCAAGAGCATGGCTGCAAATGTTTTTTTTGTTTGAAAATATGGTATAATTGTTATCGTAATCGTAATTGTGTTCAAATGAACACCTTGATTTTATTTTAAAACATAGTTATTAAATTTGAATTGGCCTGATGGGTTGATTTGAGATCCTGTCAACTCGATGATTGGACCAGTTAGAATAAGACAAGAGACTTGACCAATGTAAAAACCCAGAAAAACCCGGGCGACCCATGACCTGGAAAACCCGGAAGAGATCTTTTTTTTTTTTTCAAATGTGGTTTTTTTTTTTCTAAACCCTTCTTTTTTCGTATTTTTTTAGTTGGTTATTAATATTTTTCAACGTTCATTACATACATACTAGAAGAATATTTTATTTTTTCAATGTAAGATTTAAAATCCTTTAATATATATACTCTATGTTTCTAAAAAAAATATTTTTTTAATATAAAATTTGAAGCTCTTTGGTATATACTAGTTAAGTGGCCCGCGCTATGCCGCGAGCTCATCATTTATTTTCAAACAAAATTGGGTCTTGACAATGGCAGGGCCCAATGCTATTTGGGTGCTGCATATGCATGACCCAAGTTTATTTTGGGCCCTGCACAGCCAATGACCCAAAGCTATTTTGAGTTCTGTAACATGCAGGGCCCAAAGATAGTTGGGTCTAGAAGAGTCCAAGTGTCATTTGAGTGCTGAGGTGTGCCCCGCTCTCAAGCAAACAACCTAATAATAATATTAGAACAAAAATAATAATATATTTGAAATCAATACTTTGTATTCTAAGAAAAATAATAATATTGACAATGTAAATTATAATATTTTTTATATTTATATTTAGAATTGTTGAGTATTTTTAATAATACTATGTTGGGGGCTCACTCTTATTGTTTTTTAAAATGCCATAAAAATTATAATTTAAATAATAAAATTTTCTTTTAAATTTATTAATTATTTTATTAATAATATTAATTATAATAAAAATAATAATATTTTTAAAAGAAATAATAATATTTAGAATCCTAAGACCCATGAACATTAAGTCTTGATGAAGGATCCAATAGAATTGGATCATTGTTCTAAACCCATTAATCTTGGGTCCTGACGTCAGATCCATTTCTCATGAGTCCTTAGCCATGACCTAAACGTCATTTGTCCCCAACCCAACGCAGCACAAGCACCACGTGTGCATTGGGGAGTGCCCAACCCATAGGCAAAGAGCCTAAGCGCCACGTGTGTGTTGGGAGTGCTCACCCATAGGCTTAGCCTCCACCAACAGTTCAGTTCACAGTGAAAGTCCTCATAGTCACAATGAAAACACTTACAATGCATCCACATTGCAACATAATGTAGTGCAATCCACAATGAATTCACTCATGGTGAATAGTAGCCCGCGCTATAGTGAAACACTAATCCCTTTTGGTTATAATTAAATACTCTATATTCATAATAAAAAAGGTATTTTTTTTCAATGTGGGATTTGAAACCCTTTAGTATATATACTTTATGTTAACAAGAAACAAATTATATTTTTTCAATATAGGATAATTATTTTTAATATATTCTTTTAAACTTCATTATTTACAACATATATAGCTTATATTTACATGAATTGTTATATATATATATATATGAAATATTAAAATTTCAAATATATTTTTAAATTTTTTTGAATTAACTCGTATAATGACCTGATTTCTTGACTGGATCGACTCTCGAGTTTGATAGCTATGCTTTAAATAACAAATATGTATATGAAATAGTTTTGTTGGGCTAAAATGTAGAGATAGAACACGATAGGGTGCTTGTGGAATATAGTGTTGCAAGAGATGGGCATGCAATTAAGTAGATTTTTCCACCTCAAGCAAGCCCATGATTTTAGAATGGCTTACATGGCATGATCCACCTCCAAAGCAAGCAGGCCCATCAGGTCTCAGGCCCGAATTGGAAGCAGAGATTTTTCCACCTCTGCATGGCCAGGCTCAAGCTGTAGTACCTCAGCTAGGAAAATCTTAACCATGTGTTGGCGACCAGTCCTGTGGTTTTGGTTCTAAGAATGTGAATGGCTGTCATTGATACACACCATCTCTCCTCTCTTAACACCATACCCATACAGCAAGCACTGGTCTGAGGTCTCCTTATTATACTCTTTCTCTGTCTCTATAGAGTCTATACGTTCATTACTCGCTCTACAATGGCAACCCTGCAGTCTCTTGCATTAGCCTCTCCTGTGGCACAGCACTTGCAACACCAAACCCGTTCTTTCTCAGGTAATTGGTTGCTTTGCTCTTGCAAAAAATACTTGAATTCATCCATCTTCTTTGTTAGAAATGTGCAATACGGTAGAGGTAACTTCGTGGTTTTCCAAACCCAAACTGTAAGTTATGGGTATCCTCGAGTCAGCTTGAGACCAAGTCATCGTATTTCAATTTGCTAGTATTTGTGAAACCTCTAATCTCTGAGTCTATCCTGTTTTTTTGGCAGGCTCGGGATCTTGGGCTGTGAATAAGAGTTCCTACTCCCTATTCAATGGCCAATCGTTGTGCTTGCCTCGCCTGCGGTTGCCCTTGATCAGGCGAAAGTTGCGGACCTCTGGGCTTGTTACTATGATGGTGAAACCAGCAATTCAGTTTGTTCAAGGAGCTGATGAACAGACTGTACCAGATGTAAAGCTTACTAAGTCGAGAGATGGTACGAATGGCATGGCGATATTCACCTTTGATCAACCTTCAGTTTTTGACTCGTCTGCTGAAGTTGGTGATATCACTGGTTTCTACATGATCGACGAGGAAGGGATTCTTCAATCAGTTGATGTTAATGCCAAATTCGTCAATGGAAAACCAGAAAGAATTGAAGCAAAATACATCATGCGGACTCCTAGAGAGTGGGACAGATTCATGAGATTCATGGAGAGATATGCTAATGCAAATGGCTTACAATTCGTCAAGAAATGAGGCAATGCATATCCTTCCCTTTCCCTTCTTTCTTTCACCTGTCCTCTTACTGTTTTCTAAATTTCTCAAAAGCAAAACTTGAAGACATTGGTTGATGTCTGTTAGGTTGTCTGCAACATCACATTCTGCCTCTCTTTAACAAACTTTGCAGTTCTTAATTAGTGGTGTACACTTCCACTTCCTTTCACTACTTCATATGCGTAAGTGAGATGGCTAGGGTTTTAGAACCTGTGTCTCTCATGTATACAATCTACTGTTTCAAATTCCAGTTTGAGATAAGATGGATTGATGGATGGTCATTAAGGTAAAGTTTGTAATTGTGGGGTGCAATTCAGTGATTGATTAGCCATGGATATGTATCTTCTTTAACATTGTTTTACTTCCTCGCATCTCTTTGCAAATCACTCCCCTTCAATATAGAAATTTAATGGCACAAATTCATAGCCTCTAGGCCTGTTTATCATGGATAGTCTGCTTCGTGTGTGTGGTTTTGTTCAAGAATGAAGGGTAGTAAAACTTTATTACCTTGAAAAAATGCACTCAGAGTTCAATTGTACATTAAACTTCAACTTAAAAAAGACTAACTTTCTTTATCAATGAGAACTCCAGCAATTCTCAATGATCATGATCCCCTGAGGCAATACTAATAGCAAATAAAAGCAGACTACTGTAGTTCACCAAATGCCCATGTCACTTCCAGGTCACTGCTACTTATAAGAGATTAACTTCATTAATGCAAACTCCACCAATTCTTAATGATCATTATCCTCTGAGGCAATACTAATAGCACGTAAAAGCAGGCTGTTGTAGTACACAAAACCGGCACTGCCCATGTCACTTCCAGGTCACTGAAATGGGGCTTCTAACCTTGTAAAGTCCATGTTGAGAGTGCACCCATGTCAAATGCCCTTGTGCGAAGTCTACCTCCCCTCTTCCTGCTTTCTTTCTTGATATGAACCATACTTTGTAACTCAAACTTTGATTTATGTGCTTGAAAATTAGCCTTCGAGGTCTTACTCTCACTTTGACTCCTTCAGGTGCTGTAACTTCAACTGAGTAGATGGAATTAGGGCTTCCAACATTCGTTACGTGCCTCTTTATCATCTTACTTCTTGTTCCGTGCTTGAAGATTATGGAAATGGAAGGATAATTGAGGCTGAAACCCCTATTCTTCTGCAATAAATCATTGCAACTAACATTCCTCTGTGTGATAGCAAAAATGTCTGATCTTGTGTATCGAAGTGTGCATAGATGAGTGATATAATCATCTGGCCTGATATCATATATTAGTCCTGGACTCAGGGCTCTTTCTGGGTTTACATGTCCAGCTCCAATGGCGAAAACTCCTGCCGGTTTATCTCCATCCATTATTGGATGTCCTGAATGGTCAGTTACATCTGCAGTAGTCATTATTGCAGATTTAACAGCTGCAGGAGTCCATTTGGGGTGAGCTGAGCGGATGAGTGCAGCAATTCCACTAACATGGGGACAGGCCATGGACGTCCCTGACATGACTGTGAAGTTTGTCCTTCTAGTATCTTCCGGGAGACTGGAGGGACCCAAATTTTGAGGCCAAGCTGCAATTATGTTGACTCCTGGTGCAATTACATCTGGTTTGAGGATTGAGGGATTGGAATAACTTGGTCCTCGAGCTGAGAACTGCGCTACTGCTGGTGCTCTAGATTTCCCGATAACAGTTCCTCCGTATACAATTCGAGCTTGAGGTTTACTAGTAGAGTTTAAGTAAGCTTTCAAGCGAACTGCTTCATTAAAACCAATTGATGTTGCAGGCAAGACATGGACATCAACCGAGTCCTCCTGCAGATTGATTGCGGTATTGGCTAAGATCATTGCAGCCCCACCAGATTCCTTCACAGCAAGTCCTTTTTCTGTCCTCCCATTAACACCTCTGTCACAAACCACCATTTTCCCGAGAACTTTTTCCCTTGGGAGAGAACCTCTGAAACAAAATTCGCTCCCGTTGTCCCCTGTTACATAAACCAGTTCAAGTTCTTTTGTGGTGCTTGATAACCGGTTCCCGGGATACATGGATTCTCCATGAAGGAGTTGTCCATTGTCCAACTGGACAAAAGCTGGAAATCTCCTATCAAGTGTGCTTGCACCAATAGTAGCAATCCATGGAGCTTCATTAGCAACTGAGTTTTGGATAGGGCCATTGTTCCCTGCTGCACATACAACTGAAATTCCATGCTCCATTGCCCGAAAACTGCCAATCGCAATGGTATCTGCAAAAAGTGGCAATGGAAAGCCACCCAGAGAGAGGGAGAGGACGTCAACTCCATCTCTAATCGCAAGGTCCATTGCTGCTAGGATATCAGAGCTGTAGCAACCGCTGAACCAGCAAACTTTGTACATTGCAAGGTGTGCTCCAGGGGCCATGCCTCGAGCCACACCAGAACCTAGACCAAGCACACTCGCCATCGGGACCGAGACTCCTCCAGCTGTGGATGTTGTGTGAGTGCCATGTCCATGCGAATCTCTTGGTGATGCATATTCCTGGACATTTTCTGGTGAGGCTGAGGTAGAAGCCATACGGTGGCCTTTAGTGAAGAACCTTGCACCAATGAGTTTTCTATTACAGTTCGACGAATTAAAGTCTTGTCCTTCTTGGCAAATCCCTCGCCACTTCTTGGGAACCGGAGGCATTCCTCGATCATTGAAACTTGGACTCTCGGGCCAAACTCCAGTGTCAAGCACCCCAATTATCACTCCACGACCAAACCCAGACTTGTACCAAGCATCTTCTCTTGTGGGGCTAAGTCCCAAGAACTTGTAGGAATATGTTGTCTGGAGTTGGAACCTCATGTCCGGTCTAATAGCAACAACATCAGGCAACTTTTGCAATGACTCCATCTCTGATTCAGAGAGCATAGCCGCAAAACCCTCCATGGCAGAACTGTAAGAGTAAAGAAGCCGAGAGGAATGGTGTTCTTCAGAAGAAACAGTTCTTTCAAGAAACGAGAGATGCCATCGAGACTTGGAGGAGAACAAAGGCCTTGTGGTGCCATGTGGATGGAGCTGAACAATGTAGGTTTGGAGTGCTGTGTGTGCATGGAGGAAGGCAAAGAAGTTGAAAAAAAGAATGGAAAAGAAGGGATGTATTTTGGATTCCTTAGACATGTTAAGACCACAGTTTGCAAGGATTCTGATGCATGATTTGGCGATAGAATTGCGGGGTATTTGAAGGAGCTGGAGAGAATTCAAAGATGAGAGACTCGGGCAGCAGTTCTTGGCTCTAAGAATACGAAACTCGTGAAATTTAAGAGCTCTTCATCACGAGGATCCTTTGTTTATAGACAATAAGAGCAAGGCTCTCTTGTTTCCTGAGGATCTATACATGGAGTACATATCCTCTGGTTTCACGAGATGTTTTTGCTAGCTTTAATGCATGTTATATCCGTTAGATTCCATGTCTATGAATCTTGGTCTGATCTTGAGTTTATTGGCTTTGTCTCTGTCCTTTTTGTTCGATGTTTTTAAGCCAACCTGCGTGTTAACTGAGACTGGGATTTCTCATCAGACGACCTTAAAAGGTACCCAACATCGACTCGATGCATTAAAGGGGAAAATACTTCTTAATCACAAGTTTAATCCTTGAACATATGGAATTTGTAATAGATAGAGTAAGGAGCTGCAAGAACGTATTAGGAAGGCGAGAAATGGACAAGGGACTCATTAAATGTCGTTCAAAGTGCATTTATGCACACGCTCTATGCTTCTCTGGCTTCCCTCTCCCCGTGCAGCTTGTGCTTGACTGCATTTATTGATTTCTTCTCTCCATGTCCATGCTCTTATTTTCTTTTATTTTGCTCCTTATTAGTTGTGTTTGGGAGCGGAGCTCTTTGTATTCGGAGAGATGTTGCGATTCTATGTCCAATTTACATGCAATGACAAACATGTATCAATGATAGAATATAATAATAAGATCTTATTTGTTTTGGTATTTTAAAAGAAATTATTATTATTTTTTTATTTTAAATTAATTTTTTATATATATTTTTAGATCATTTTTGATATGTTAATATTAAAAATAATTTTTTAAAAAATAAAACAATATTATTTTAATATATTAAAAAAAACATTTTAAAAAATAATCATTATTATAGACACAAGTACTTTTTTAAGTTATGTTTAAGTTATATGATGAGGGAAGCATCTAATTAATTTTCATATGCAAAGTATGCTTGCTCGTATTAAATTTCCTACACCATCTTCTTGAATAAAATCCCAATGACAAGGGTAAGGGCATAGTTATTAAACCCGGCCCGGCCCGGCGGGTCGACCCGGTGGCTGGACCGGTTCGGGTTTAATAAAAGACCGGCTGTGGCAACAGCCCGGCCAAACCCGGGCGATCCGGCGGGTCGACCCGGGACCCGGGTGACCCGGGCAAACCCGGACGAGACCCGGGTTTTTTTTTTTTTTTAAATTTGGGATAAAAAAAAATTTGGTTTAAATATTTCAACTTAAAATGATAACATAATATCTTTTCAATGTGGGGTTTGAAGCCCTTTCATATATATACTCTATGTTCACATGAAAAAAATTATATTTTTTCAATGTGGGATTTAAAACCCATTAGTATATATACTCTATGTTCCCAAGGAAAAAATCATGTTTTTTCAATGTGGGATAAAAAACCTTTTGGTTTAAATACTTCAACTTAAAGGGATAACATAGTATCTTTTCAATGTGGGATTTGAAGCCCTTTCATATATATACTCTATGTTCCCATGAAAAAAGTTATGTTTTTTCAATGTGGGATTTGAAACCCATTAGTATATATACTCTATGTTCCCAAGGAAAAAATCATGTTTTTCCAATGTGGGATAAAAAACCTTTTGGTTTAAATACTTCAACTTAAAGGGATAACATAGTATCTTTTCAATGTGGGATTTGAAGCCCTTTCATATATATACTCTATGTTCCCATGAAAAAAGTTATGTTTTTTAAACCAAAATGTTTTTTATCCCACATTGAAAAAACATGATTTTTTCTTTAGGAACATAGAGTATATATACTAATGGGTTTCAAATCCCACATCGAAAAAACATAACTTTTTTCATGGGAACATAGAGTATATATATGAAAGGGCTTCAAATCCCACATTGAAAAGATATTATGTTATCCCTTTAAGTTGAAGTATTTAAACCAAAAGGTTTTTTATCCCACATTGGAAAAAACATGATTTTTTCCTTGGGAACATAGAGTATATATACTAATGGGTTTCAAATCCCACATTGAAAAAACATAACTTTTTTCATGGGAACATAGAGTATATATATGAAAGGGCTTCAAATCCCACATTGAAAAGATACTATGTTATCCCTTTAAGTTGAAGTATTTAAACCAAAAGGTTTTTTATCCCACATTGAAAAAACATGATTTTTTCCTTGGGAACATAGAGTATATATACTAATGGGTTTCAAATCCCACATTGAAAACATAACTTTTTTCATGGGAACATAGAGTATATATATGAAAGGGCTTCAAATCCCACATTGAAAAGATAATATGTTATCCCTTTAAGTTGAAGTATTTAAACCAAAAGGTTTTTTATCCCACATCGAAAAAACATGATTTTTTCCTTGGGAACATAGAGTATATATACTAATGGGTTTCAAATCCCACATTGAAAAAATATAATTCAACTTAAAATACTTCAACTTAAAAGCTTAACATAATATCTTTTTAACGTGGGATAAATTTTTTTTTAAAATATTATTTTAAACTTGATTATTTGTAATATATATAATCTATATTTACATGAATTTTTTCATATGAAATATATTTTTTTTTAATTAATCCGGGTCAACCCGGGTTGACCCATGAAACCCGAGACCCGGCCCCTTGGCCGGGTCAACCCCCGGGCCGGGTTTAATAACTATGGGTAAGGGTAACGGATGCCCCTTGCAGGACTCAGTAATCCAACAGCTTGTTTGCTGGCACAAAACAGTAGAGCAAAATTGTGATAGGACTTCCTCTCTTTTCTTTTTTGAATGATCTATAATCGGTATTATGATAGTTTTTGTGGTTATGATTTAAAAAGAAATTATTTTATAAAAAACATTTTTAATTGAGGTTAGTTTGGTAAAATATATATTTGGTTAAAACCATAGTTGAAATTGAGGTTGAACAAAAAATAATTTAATGCGTTTGGTTTAAAATGCTTTTTAAATTGAGGTTATAAAATAAATAAATAAACATTAGTATTTAAGGTTTTTAATTGAAATATTAAAGATTTAACTACTGCTATTACATCATGAAATAAAAAATATTTTATATAAAGTATTTTTTATTATTCCATTAAACTATCTACAATTCCATTATATACAAAATCATTCGACAAGGACTACAGTTTCCATGGCTTACGAGCGTGCAACAACATTAGGTAAAATATCATTAAGAACAAAATTGGAATTGCGATCAAATTCTGTAAATGGTACATCATCATGCAATCTCCTTCTAATGTAATTATATAGTGCCATTGAATAATATTAAACACTAGTTTTTTTTTTTTAATAAAACACAATATTTGAGAAATTTTTTTGGATTTTTTTTTATTTTACTAGGTCGAACCCGCTCCAATGCATTTAAGTTTGGGTCGAACTCGTTCTGGCCCATGAACAGTGGAGAGTGAATTAATTCACTCTCCACTATTCACTTTGCTAAACAATGGAGATGAGAAGGTTGTTTTGGAAATTTTTTGCAATGATTTTGTTGTCGTTTGGCAAAAGATGAGGGAAGGGAACAAGGATGAAAATTTAGGAAATGGTTGGATTTTTCCAGATCTGAACAATGGAGACATCTCAGGTTGTTTTGGGAAATTTTTTCAATAGTTAATTATCTACACTATCGATAAAGGAGAGAGAAAAACATGTCCTCGCAAAAAACATATCCAAATTGCTTTTCAAGAAATTAAGTTCCAGCCTCAGTCTCGGGTGAGAGCCATAATAATAAAAGTGTGGTTAATATATAACCAAAAACTTATAAACAACGTTTTCTTGTAAACACAGCCACAATCACAACGCCAAACACGCATTGAAAATGCTAACAAATCATGGTAGGACTACATCTGATTGGGTTAAGCGTAGTCCGTTTATCTATAAGGGATAAACCTAGTTCAAATATTTAGAAAAATTACTAAAAAAAGTAACTAGTACCTCTACTTATATATATATAAGGACATAACTCATATATAAAAAAAAATGTTTTCATTGTTGAAAGAATATATTTTTCTCTTTCTCTTCTTCCATCTTGGACTCTCTGCATTAACTTGACAAGATTTACATAAATGTTCATACTGTGGAATATCTCTTTGGTTCTAGTAATCAAAGTAGCATTGAAACATTTGATCCAGGGATAAAAAAACGAATTCTCACATCACAAGTAAGCTTTCTTTATATTTACAATGGTATTAGAACATGGTTTTAAAATGTGCCTTCAGTTGGATTTTATGCAATATATCTATTACTGTACAAACATTTTTTTTTCTAATACATATGAATACATGTTAGTTCTTTGTTTGCATTGAGGATTGCACCATGTATTATTTACAAGAAAGATTCTAGAAACGCTTGTCAGATTTGCATTTCTAAAAACAAAGGCATTGACTTTTGACTATATTGATTGTATCATAAATTTTTTTGATCTTATTTTTTTTAAAATGATTACGATGGCATTTGGCATTATGTAACATAAATGCCTTTTATTATTATTTTTAAATTCATTAATTTGAGATATTTAATAAAAATTTTAGAATCAATTAATCTAATAATTATGCATGACACCTCATGTGACATTGTTTAAATAATTTGTTTGAAGAGGTGTGCTTTTTAACTTTACAGACACATTAGTCTGAAGATGTATGCCTTTTAACTCTACAGACACATTGGTCTGAAGATATATGCCTTTAAACTCTATAGATACATTGGTCTGAAGATGTGTGTCTCTAAACTTTATAGACATATTGGTCTCAAATGGTATTATTTTATTTATAATTACCAATTTGATGTTGACAAAAAAATATATAAGAAACAATCTTCATCTCTCTCTAATTTTTCTATGTTTATCAAAAACAAAACAAAACTTCTTAATAAACTTATAGAAGTTGTTGACCAACAATTTAAGGTTTTGTTGTATCCTGAAGGTATATTGCTTTAACCTTGCAACAAATACAGTGGGGGCAATTAATACCTTAAAGATAGTCAATTAATACCTTAATTTGTTATACCCTTGATTATTATATTTATGTGCTTTTGAATTTTTTTTGTTATAGTGGATAAGCAATAACAAATTGATGATTTATTAGGTTATACCATTAATCTTGTTCACAAAATTCAAAAGCACATTGATTATATGTATCATTAGATGAGTAGACTGGCTATGAGTGGTGTTTATGAGTTTTACATGGTACATCAAATGTTAATTGTTCTCAATTCTCTACTTGAAGAATGGATGTCGGTGCGACTATCATTGGAATATAGGCTGGAATCCTTATATTTCAACAATCTTGCTAATGTAATGTTGTTTGAGAGGGAACGTCACTATACTAAAAATGGTATATGATGCACTGGAAGAATCGCATGTCGTTTGGATGTTGCTGCTAAATTCATTTCATGGTTCGAGCATAATAAACTTAGAGGAGATGACTTTGATGAAGTAGATGACGTAATTGAAAACCCTACTTATATACATACATTATGAAATAATTTTGAAATTTATTATTTTTTATTTTTTAATTTTAATTTTTTTTTCTCCTTATTAATTGTGTTAGGGAGCGAGAGCTCTTTGTATTCGGAGAGACGTTGGGATTCTATGTCTCGAACTTGCGTGCTTCAGAATTTACATACAATAACAAACACCATATAATGTTTCGATGTTAGGATATGTCACCAAGATGGTTTGTTTTGGTGTTTTAAAAATATTTTTTTAAAAAAAAAATTTTGTTTATTTTAAATTAATTTTTTAAAATATTTTCAAATCGTTTTGATGTTCTAATATAATAATAATTTTTTAAAAAATATATTATTTTAATATATTTTTAAATAAAAAATACCTTAAAAAATAATCAACATCTAATTAATTTTCATCTGCAAAATATGCTTGCTATTATTAAATTTCCTACACCATCTTGAATAAAACCCAATGACGAGGGTAGAGGGTGGTCTTATGAATCGGACTGGACTTCGTGATTTGATCAGAGAATTGGTGAACCGAACCTAGAACGGTTTAGTCCATCCAAGGGGACAAAACACGCATTCCAACTAACCTGGTAACAATTGGCCTAAACCTACTGACTAAACCAGGTTGGACCGGAGAGATAATTAACCATTGCCAAAACAACCCCAGAGGTCTCCATTGTTCAGATCTGGAGATACAAAAATTTGGGAAATGGCAGCATGTTTGCTGGCACAAAACAGTAGAGCAAAATTATGATAGGACTACGTCTCTTTTCTTTTTTCAATGACTGAAAATGCTAACGAATCATGGTAGGACTACATCCGATGCCTCCTTCCCACACTAAGGCTCAAGATGCATCAACACTCATTTATTATTTCTTGTATTTAATAATCAGAGAAACAAAAAATATCGATATTTCACTACAATACAGTAAAAAAAATTGCTGCTAAGCAAAACAAATAATGCAGAAGGTGAAGAAAACCTGTAATATAAGTATATTAGAAGCAGTGATTGTATATTTTGGATTAAAACAAGGATCTGTGCCTGATAACCTTCATTATAGTTTCCACAAAGTTTTCATCACCAGGTCTTGGCAACGGTCCATACCTTAGCTCTATGGCTATGTGGCATCCATTGGAGATTACTCAAACTTCTATTGCTATATCATCAGCTCTACATCATGACTGACCTCTTCTCTCATTCTTCCATGAATTTTTTGCAGCTTCAGCGGATGAACCACCAGAATCAGCATTGCCATCCTTTGGTTTTGAGAAGAAAGGATCCCACTCATGACCCCCCACCTCACGCTGTCCTTCATCTAGCAATGCATATTTCCAACTGTTCTCCTCCACAAAATTATCATATTCTGTACGGCCTTCAATGATGTTCTTCCTCAACCTTGTAACTTTGTCAATGACTGCCTGTGCCGCGACATCGAAAGCATCTTTAAGAGTCTCCAATTTTGAGCGAGGATCTGCATATATAAGCGATGGAATGAGGTTTATAACATTGTCCCTCATGATCTTGACCTGCTCAGGAGAAATTTGACCAAGCCGTTCTTCAATGCTAACATTTCTCTTACGGATATCATCCTCTGGAATGAACACTGAATATGTGGTATAATTCTTTGGAAGATGCCAAGTATACTGTGTGTACGCCGAACCAGGATGGAAGAAGACAGGAATGCAACCTGCCAGCATTGAGTCGAAAGCTGACCTCCGCGTGTAGGAATCACCTTGAGGCTGGAGACAGAAGAGAGAACTCTGAAACATCTGCATTATGCTGCTTGGCGAATGACACTTGCTCTCCCCAAAATCACATTCCAGCAGCTTGCCCACCTTTGACTTCTTGCACTGATCTATGATCTGCCCTCTGATTGATTTGGGGTTATCGGGGCGTGGCGCCCCGGCGAAAGAAAAGAGCCATTTCCTCTCTAATTTCCCCATTCGATCTTGCCAAGTAAACACATCAGCATCCTTTGCGGGATGAAAATAGGTCGGATAAGGAATGCCAAAATCATTAGCATTCCATGGACTTGATTCGACCACAAGCATTGACATGTTTTTTGCAGCTGGCAAAAATAGAAGCTTATTACCCCAATCCGATTCTTCATCCGTTAGCCTCCTGAAATCCCATGTTATCCTCCCAGCAACCAGAAAATGATCCCTGCCTTGCATAATCCCCCACTCTGGCCTCTTCATGAGCCAGTCAACCAAATCAAGTGAAGCAGCATCCCTCCTCGAAACATTATGACCCCAAAGATACCTAGCAATATCAAACCCCGCATAAAATGGCACAAAAATCGCGGCGGCGACAGAAGAATCATTTGTCAGGCACTCGTACTGCTTCATCCTATTACTGAATATCACATCTACTGCGAACTGATTTGTGGCATACCAACCTGTATTTGAAAACACCCCTTCAACATTCTCCAGTGGGGGTCCCATCCCAGCATTGGTTGTGAACTTACACATATTAGTCCAAAGACTCAAACTCCTACACTCCTTCAACATATCCTCATTAAACCTAGAAGGCAAATCATGGACATAAATATACCTCCCTCCACACGGATCACTCTTATTTTCCACCGTTCTCAAAGCTCTCGTAAAAGGGAACTTCTCAATCTTTTGACTACTAGTAGAGGTAGTTTTCGATGGGGTGGTTTCAGTACTACTAGGAGTAGCATTTGATGGGATGGTCTCACTAGTACTAGGGCTACTTTTCGAAGGGTTGTCTGGTAACCGATTATCGATTACAAAAGCAGGGGTTTTTGATTCTGGGTTTAACGGGGTTGGATCCAATTTGATAGATTTATCAACAGTGCTACCTGCTAGAACAACAAAATGAAAATACAATAACAAAATCCAAAAGAAGGCAGAGAGCGAAGCCAACAAACAAAGGCGGTTATGTTGATTCTTTCCTCCCCCTTTCTCCATCAGCTCAGCAGAAACATTTGTCGGAGACCGGCGTCTCATTGCAAAATCCTAACACTCCAAACCTCAAACCCTAAATCAATCACTACCTAAGTTCAACATTTTTAATCTCACAATCCTCTAACACAAGAAACCCGGTTCTCAAAATCCCAACAGTAGAAACTAGCTAAAACTGAAAAAAAAGATCTAAAATTTATCAGTACTTATGCTGCATCTAGTACTGATAGAAGTACAGAAATTGAAGAGAGATCACAATTTGAGCCCAAGCTATGATTACAAGAACCCAAAAAAAAACTGTGTTTCTATCCTGAGAATTCGATTTACAAATAGAATAAGCATGAATCACTCTTTATCACTGATCAAGTAGACAATCTTTCACCATTTTTCACAGAGAAAAAAATAAAGGAATAGGCTTTTTCATTGGCAAATCAAAAGGGAAGAAGAAGCAGCTTTGGTGAAAGATAGAATGGGACTTACAGAGATTGGATTGGCAGAGAATTGAAGATGAAACATAGAGTGGGGGAGAGGGAGGAGAAGACGAAGTGGGAACTGGAAAAACAAACAGAACGCGTAAAATAAGGCACAGGGGTGGAGGCGCACGTTGGATTTTATGGTGAGACGAGGAAGCTGTCTTTTGTCGGTAGCCGGAGGGATCTTGCCACGTGGAAGTAAAGAGTTGATGTGTCGGTTGATGAAATGTGATTTCACTTCCTGGAATTGCCTTGTATGGAGTTGAATTGAAATCATTTTCCTTGTATGTTTAATAATTTGAGCGTTTGATTTCTAGTTACAACCTGTTTTTAAAAATATTTTAAAAATTATTTATTATTTAAAAAAAATTAAATTAATTATTTTAAGTTTTTTAAATGATTTTGAATTATTGATATTAAAAATAAAAAAAAAATCTAATCTTTATAATAATACTGCTCCTCTGCTTCTCCTAATTACTAACATCAACTCTTTCGGTTATCAATTTTATAATAATATGAATTTTTTGTTTTATATTTGTTTTGGTGGTAAAACTCATGTTTTGCCTCAACCACGTATTGATCCTGTTTTGTTATTAATATCAATTGATTTCGCATAAATACTATAATTTATAGCTTTTTATAACCTGTTTATTTTTAAAATATAATTACAAAAATTATCACAATATCAAACACAAAATAACTAATAACACTAACTCTTTAACTGCTTAATTAATTAAAAAAAAACCGTGTGGGTGTTTCACTATAGTCTCGTCCACAGTAAAATAAATCTTGAGTTACAGTGAAATTACCAATTTACTCTTCATCATTTTATTTATAACGATTTACTTGACGGGTAAAATAATCTCTTGCACATGATTGATTTATCATTCTTTGTTTATTTGATGGCAACAATGCCATATATATATATATATATATATATATATATATCGGTACAATTATCATTTGCCCTTAAAAAAGTTATCCATAAAAACATGTGGTCTATGAGCCTTATAGTAATTTTGATTTTATCAATGAATAATTGAGTTACTTTATTACCCTTACCATTAAAATTTATTAGCTTTGGTTTCAAGAGCTTAATTATAATTTCATAATGGTTTTTTTTATTATTATCATTGTTGTTTAGTCTTAGGAGCATTTTTTTTTTTTTTACAGATTAACAGTGTGATTACTTCATTATCATTTCCATTCAGAATTTTTAGCCTTGGCATCAGGGACTTGATTGTAATTTTATAATGATTCTTTTGTCAATATTATTTAGTACTGGGGGCATTTTTGTTTTTTTTTTAAAAAAAAAAATGAAGAAAAGTTAAGGATGTGTGCCTCGCACACATCAGCGTGTCAACTGCTCCTCCACTATTAGGCGTCGTGTATAGTTAACTCTAGTAGTTTAATTGTGATTCTGCTCCATCATTTAATTCGTTTCGATGTCATCTTTTTCCTTGAGTTGCACGTTTATGGTGATTAGGTCTGATTTGGCGCCAATTTCCTTTTGTTTTTTTCTTTTCTTTCTTCCTCAAATTGTATGTTGGTCATACAAAAAATTATATCAGCCCTTCGATTTCTTTTTTCTTTTGATTTAGTCTTTCTTCTCTTAATTGCAATCGTGTTATTTATATTAATTATTTATAATTAGATTTTATTTTTGATTTTATCCCTGATGGTTTGATTTTGTTAATTTTTTTTAATCAAATTTGGTCCTTATTTTTTAAATTGTTATTTGTTTTTTGTTTTGAATCATTTTCTTGATTAATGCTTTTTAATTTCATCCTTAAACATTTATTTTCATTAATTTTTATGTCAGATTTGGTCCTAATTTTTTAATTGCTAAATTATTTTCTTAATTGATTTGTTTTTTTTCAGTTCCATCCCTAAAAATTCAATTTCATTTAATTTATATGTCAAATTCAGTCATAATTTTTTTAATTGTTATTTGTTTTGTTTTGCATTTTTTTGTTGACTTTTTTTTCTTCTCAATTTCATCATTTAATATTTGTTTGATTAAGAATCTTGATTCTTTATTTTTTTTCAGGTTTGCCTTTAATGGGATCATCCCGATATCATGACCCAGGTCATAAATCTAAAAGATTAGCTCAAGTTGACTTTGATATTTTCTTAAAGTATTTTTTTTCAAATGTTTTTTTCTGGTATTTGTTTTTTATTCCTTATTTGTAGGGTCATCTCAATTTCATGTCCTAAATCATGTGTTTGATTTGTTGACTTGGGTTACCTATCGAGTTCGCTCGGGACTTTTTTTTATATCTTTTCATCATAACAGAAGGTGTCCATTTCTTATATTTTGTTGATATGTTCGGCCTTGCGTAATATTTTTTTTTTATATTGTGAGTTTATTCAATCAGTTTTATTTATATTTATCATTTAAGTCATGGATTTTTAAGGTGAATTTATCTTTTATTTATTTAAATAAATAAGTTTCTTAAAAGCAATCATGTAAATGTTTTATTTTTGCAGTTTCTTTCTTGATTATTGTTAGAAACTTTTTTTATTTATAAAAATAATTATCAATTTATTTAATTAGATAATTACATAAATTTTTTAATTTACCCTTTAATTTTTTTTCATGTAAAAAGATACATTGAAACAACTTATACATCTACTATTTTTAAAAAAGAATTAATAACCCCGAGTTAAATGGCTAGTTTGTCGAGTAAGGGTTGTAGAATTTATCCAAGGCTAAAAAGAGAGTTGGGGTTTATGTCAAGGAATTTATAATAGCATGTTACTGAAAGTTGGTATGCAGGCAATCCTAGGAGACAAACCATTTGGTGAGTTTGTGAGCGTACACGTGGAGATCATGCTGGCAAATAGAAGTGAGAGCCACCTGTGTGAGAAGTAGAAGATGGGACCCAATTCAAGGGTAATTTATAAATGTTTAGCCATCCAATGATGAACTTACAACGTGAGATTTGGTTCTTTCCAGCAAAATTTGTGGAATTTTGGCCACTTCTTCTACTTTGTCGCCATGTGCTGATATTTTCTCCCCTCCTCCTTCTTCTTCTCCTTCTTCTTTTCCACTGCAGATTGAATTAAACACCATATATATATCATTTCGATTTTGGTTAAAATACAACAATTATTCAATTCTATATCAAATAATTAATAACTAAAGTAAAGAAAAATAATTGTGTCTATTTGATAATTTTGATAAAAATCAAATAATATGTATATATATATATAATAAAAAAATTATGAATACAAAGATAAAATTAATTTTTCTCTACAAATACATGAATTCGAGAACGCTTGAAAATGCAAGTTGGCTTGTGTTTTTAAAAAATTTAATTTGTTTTGTTAAATATATATATATATATAGAATTATTTTGATATGTTAATCTCAAAAATAATTTTTAAAATTTTAAAAAATAATATTATTTTAATATATTTTAACATAAAAAATATTTTAAAAAATAATTATAATCATACTTTCAAATATATCCGAAATGATTGATTAATCCAGCGAAACACCTTTTTATTTGGTTAATTAAGGAGAGTAAGGTGAGAATTGTTTAACAAAGTTAGTTGATTACTTTCTGCACCTAATCTCCATTTATAAACCATAAATTACACATAGCCCCTTTATTGGACGAAGAAATGTTCAAATCATTTAGCTGGCAAATAGTAATGTTTGTCATTGGAATAATGAACTTAGATCTGTTGATTTTTGACCTAGAGGTTCTTCAAGAACATGGTATAATTTGTGTTTTTAAAAATTTTAATTTTTTTAATATTAATATATTTTAATATTTTTGAATTATTTTGATGCGTTGATATCAAAAATAATTTTTTTTTAAATAAAATATATATATTATTTTGATGCATTTATAAGTAAAAAACATTTTGAAAAGCAAATGCAATCATATTATTTCTATTTTTAAATATTTTTTAAAAGTATTTTAAATTTAAAAATCTATTAATTTGGTTTTTTTAATGCTCTTTGATTATTTTGATATATTGATATTAAAAATAAAAATAAATATAAAAAAAATTATTTTAATATATTTTCAAGTAAAATATTATTTTAAAAAAATACTCTATATTACAATCTCATACGAAACTGCTTGCCTAATATCTTATTAGAATACAGGAAGCATGATTTCAACATGGAAGGGTGGTAAGAGAATAATCTTCTAAAATGTGAAATACTAAACTTGTGTTTAATAATGCAATGTAAGTGTTTCATAGAAAAACATTTTAATTTTTAATTTAAATAGTATCAAATTTGATGGGTTTTTTTTTATGATTTTAATACATAAAAATAGTAATTTGTTATTTTTAAATCTAGATAAGTTTTAAAAAACAATTTTAAACACAATCTAGACTCATTATTAAACATATTTTTAAAAATTAGAATTATTTGGACTATATAATTAAGCACGCAAAAAGAAGACAAGCGACATAGCAAAGCATAAAAATCAGAGGAGAAACAAGAAATGGATCCAGTGCGCCCCAGAAAGCCAAAAAGGTGGCTAACTGATTTACTCTAGGAGTAATTACGGCGGAGATGGCGGCGTCTGGAGGAGTGTGACCGCTGAACGTGGTTTGTACTATCTCGTGATCCTGAAACTACGTTTGGTGAGGGAGGCAGGATCCTTATAATTAGGTTAAAATCAAATGCCCATAGACAAGTTTATATATCTCTCATGCATTATTATTATTATATTATTTCACATATTCATGGAGCCTCTCTTAGTTGATTTCTCTTTTCACCTTTAAATTAACCTGATTTGAAAGAAGAAAATAAATAAATTTGGTTAACGTTAAGACAGTATGGATAAAAAAAGATACATGTCTTTTTGTATTTTATATTATAAAAAATTAAAAATCTATTTTAAATTTATTTTAGATACATATTTATTTTATATATCTGTCTATATTTTTTTAACCAAACACTAATTATCTATCAAGTTAGGGTTTTTCTTAGAATTTTCAAAATTCTAACCATCTACTAATTGAACAAAATGAAATTCTAGCTATTGAAATTCAAATCAATGGCTTGAATTTTCTTGAAATAATAGATCATGTTATCCCTAATTTGACAAACCTCAATCCCTTATGATATAATTAATTTATATAAAATCATAATTTTAAAACTTAACATGTCTTGACGGGTCAACTCGGGACCTCGAACTGAAACCGGATTAGATTTAAAAAAAAAAAAACAAAACCTCGATTAATTAGATAAAAAACCTAACAAGACCCGTTTAAAACTTAGCTACAATTCATTAACTATTTATTTAAAAAAATAGTATTTTAATTAATATAAAAAAAATTAGACTCGACTGATCAAAATTTATGACGATGCAGTCAAGACCCATGATCAAATATAGTGTGGCTTAGGTCAGATTAGTCACCAAACGGGGTTTAAAAATTACGAATAAAACTAGTTTTTCACGAATGCTGGCTTCATCATTGTGCTTAACTTTTGCCTTTGATTTTCCACCATGTAAAGGCGCAATTAGCACTAGCATTCCATTCTTTTGACAAACCAGTCATCGAACTTTATCAAATATAGTGTAAAGTTTTCTCCCATGCCCCTCGAATTTTCTAAAGGAGGAATCTTCTTTCAAGTAGACTATATATATATATATATATATATATATATATATATATATAACTCCTCTACATTACACTTATCAATTTGAAAGTTAACCCCACAAGAGAAACTTTATGTCTTTTTATTGTTTAGTATGTGTTTAGGAGTTTAATAATTGTTGTTTTTTAAAATATTTTTTATTCAAAAATATATTAAAATAATATATTTTTTTATTTTTAAAAAATTACTTTTGATATCCAAACATAAAAATAATCTGAAAATACAAAAAAAAAAATTCATTTAAAGCAGAGAAAAAAATAAAAAAAATTATTTTTTTAAAAATACTTTTGAAATGCAAAAATAAACTGTTAAAGGTTTCATTTATTTATTTTTTTACAATATTATTTATGATCTTTAATTCAATATTTATTTTAACAAAACACTTCTTTTTATAATTATATTTAGGACCTCAGATAATCAGGTAGGCAATCACTCCCTCCACATCTTTGCAAAAGCAAGTCAAGCTGAATTCCAGGCAAATACAAGGGGATTAGTGACGGTAGATACAGTGTGCCGGCCTCGTCGTCTAAAATTTGTTCGTCTATGGCTATGACTCGTCAGTCGTCGCTAATGTAATAGTATGTACCTTTATTTTAGTGTTAAAAGTATCTCGGGTTAGTTTATATTTCATTGAAAAACAAAATTTATTTAATATTTACGTTGCAAGTATAAAAAAAAATTTTAATATAAAAAATATTTAGAAAATAGGGGATTTTTTAATATTGTTATCAAATCTGATTTAATAAGTTAATTTTAAAATCTCCCAACTCTATTTTTTATTTAACTTGAGTTTTAAATTAAATCGTGCAAAAGTTATCTTAATGTGAACTGATTGATTTAATGAATTCAACAATAACAAATGAAAATTTTTAGTTTAGTTTTAAAAAAATTCAAGTTTTTTTTTTAAATATTGAGATAGTGATATATTAGATTGACTTGAATTTTATGATTTAACTATTAAACTCATAACTCAAGTCATGATTTCAATAGATTTAATATTTTTTTTAATCATTATATATTTAGTTATATGATAAAAAAATAAGCACTTATAAAATTAAAATTAAAATATTTATTTAAAATTATGATAATTTTATAAAAAATATAATAAAATAAATTATAAATTACAATTCAAAACACTCGATTTCACCTCAAAATTTTTTAATGTTTTTAGTAATAGTAAAAAGCCAGTCTTGGTATAGGATTCTGAAAGATAAATCCATCAAATAAACTATGTTTTTGTACTCTCAAATATTTTTAGTGTCTTGTTTTCACCATTTTACATCAAGGTTACATGCATGTATTAATTAGAAGCCTTAGAAACTTGAAGAGTAGTCCATTTTTAGAGTCTCTCTCTTTATATATATACTGTCTTGTCACCATTAAGATGTATGGATCAATTGGTGAAATGGTGACAAGACAATAAAATAACAACATTGATCTTGATGTAAAATGGTGACAAGACAATATAGAAATAACAACATATTGTCTTGTCACCATTTCACTAATTGATCCGTGCATCTTAATGGTGACAAGACAGTATATATATATATATATATATATAGTTTGCATTGCTATTTTATTATATATCAATCATTATAGATAAAGAGATATTATATCATGGATTATACCTGTAGAATGATGATTTTGTCACTTGAAAAGAATTTTGGTTGTCCAGGGTAATTTTATCTTTTCAAAAACATCAATTAATTATTAAAGGATCCTTAAGGATTATTTTTGTCTTTTCAATTTTCTCAAAATAGTATAATTATTTATTTGCCCAAGCTAAAGAAAATGAACTGATGGACAAGGTTGTTTATGCCTTTTCATTTTTTGCAAGATCATGAAAGGAACTTTCTATTCTTGCATTTGGGGGAAATAAGAAAAGGGTCTAGAGACAATTTCATTTTTTCATCTTGGTTTTTTCATGAATGTCGGAATCACGAGAGGTGCTTTGGACTTTTCACTCTAATTATTAGTTTTTTAAATAAAAAAACAATGGTGTGCGAGATGCATCTGCGATCTTATAAATGTGTGTGCGGTGTATCCCTGTGGTCAAATATGTTGTTCCGTCATGTTATCAGAAGCGCCGCCTCGCCCTCTTTCTCATGGTTCGATGCATGATTTTGATCGATTGATGGTTTTTTGCCGGTGGTTTTTTTCCTTCATGCTTTTCTCTCTCTCCTAGAAAAAGTGCACACATGTCCTATTTTCTTTTTGCTTGTCAATTTTAATCCTTAGGTTTTTTATTCTTTATTTAAGTCCTTAGCTCTTTTGGGAAAGTTTTTGATGTTTTCAATTTCATCCTTAAATTACAATTTATCATGGATTATTGTTTCTAATTTGATCTTTATTCTTTTGATTTCTGATTATTTTTCCTGACTCTTTTTTTAAAGTTTTGTTGTTTTTCACTCAATCAAAGTTTATGTCATTTTATTTTTCAATTTAGTCCTCATTCTTTTGATTTCGTTTTCTTTTCTTTAAAGTTTTTTTCCTTTTTGATTTAACACTCTAATATTAATTTTTTTGATGCCCTTTATTTGATTTTTTATTTTGATTCTTAGACTTTTGATTCCCTTATTCTCTTAATTATAATTTTTTGTATTATAGATTTTTTTCCCCGGTTTCAACCTTCGGCGTTTGATTTGTTGGGGATCGGGTTTTGTGGTTTTTTTATTTGTTGTGCTTCCAATGTAATGACACAGGTCACGAGTTTTAAGAATTGGCATGGTTAGAGATTCCTTTTATTTTCTCACTTGCTTCTATGATTTTATCATTTTGCATTATTTTTTTCAAAAAAGATTGGTTTTGTGGTTATATTAAAAAAAACATTATATCGGTTTATCCTGATATTTTATTAATAGAGTTTTTTTAAAAAAAATTGTTTTGTATTTAATTTTCAAGTTCTTTTTATTTTATTTTATGCTAATGAGCTTTATTTTATGCTAAATAATTATTTTGAAATAATATTTTTGATATGGCCGCCCTTGCATAGTTTTTTTACTTTTATTTTATTCACTTAGTTTCATATGTGTTTCTAGTTCTATTATCTTTTATTGATTTTAATTATCAAATTTGGTTGGCACAAACAAATAAATATCTCATTTTATGAGATTAAATATCTTGATCTACATCTACCTCTCATTTTTTTCAATTTCTTTTTTAATTGCTGTTAATAAATTTTTTTGTTTATTTACAATAGTGATTATCAATTTATTTCATTAGATATTTGAGTAAACTTTTTGATCTACATTTTGAATTTTTATGTAAAAAAATAATATGAAAATAGTCTATCTAACTAGATTAAAAAAAAAACATTACGGCACGTGACATAGGCCAAATATCTAGAATGTGTATAGACACACATATGTGGTAATGTCTCCTGCAATAAATTAGGGCTCCATGTTCGAATGGAGATAAAAATATTGCCTATAATTAAGATGTAACAACCATACAAGGGGGGAGGGTTATGCCAGGAGGTTGAGCACCATGCAGTTAATGTTGAAGCCTTCGACGGCAATGGTGGGCATCCACTCACATGTTCATCACCACACGACAATATTGGCAACTCCCATGTTGACCATGCATTTTAACTTCGAATAATGTTTATTTCTAACACTATTCTATATATATAACCTAATTTTATGTAGCATCATACACTTACAAGTATTAGGAGAATTTCAGAGAAAAAAATACTATATATTCAAATTAAGATGTTGCTTTTTTCTTTTCTTTTTTACTTGATTCATGGATGTTCATGTATCAATTTAAATGTTGATTGAGATTATATTTTTTTCTTGAATAATTTTAAAAATACATTTTGACATTGATTTGATGTGTTTAAAAGGATAAATTCTTCTAAATATTAATCTTAAGATTCAAACTCAAAATAATAATAATAAAAAAAATCCATCACAATCATGCCAACCTTTTTGAAAGTTAAGATGTTGAATGATATAAAATAATGTTCATGATTATTGTAATAATTAATCAATAAATTTAGTAGGCTTGAGGTTTTGTGGAATATGGTTGACTTGGAGGGTATGAATTAAGTTTTATAATCATATCATACAAAGAAAAAGGTTGTTTAAAGAGTTGTTGGATATGAGGAATGTCAACCGATTAAGGGACCGTTTATAAACACAGTTCAACCCGTGTTTTTAAAAAACTCAATTTTTTTTGTTAAAAATTAATTTTTTTTATATTTTCAGATTGTTTTGATGTGCTGATCTTAAAAATAATTTTTAAAAAATAAAAAAAATTCTTTTGATGTATTTCTAAACGAAAACCACTTTGAACCGCAATCACAATCTCAAACATGCCCTCAACTCATGAAAAAGCATGGTTGATTATCATATTCTATTTATTTTCAATTTTTTAATGAACTTATTATCTCAATTTATATAAATTTCTCATATTCTAATTTCAAAATAAATTGTATCTATCATCAAAGTTAAAGGCATTGTAAACATAATAATAATAATAAAAAAGTTGTTTACTCATTGGGAGTTCTAAAATTCAAGATATTTAGGAATAAAACTGATATGTTGGATAATTGGTTGATTTTTTAGTTCAAGCAACCTAATCTTATTCTTCATAGTCAAGATATCTGGTGATTTGATATGAAAAGCCCAAAGAATTGGTAAGTGGTAGCAAGTGATGTCTGGTAAGGTAGGTGGTGCCTAGTAAGTCAGGTGACCGGTAGCTCGTACCTGCAAAAGTTTTTTTTTGATGGACTTGGATACTCTCCGATAGTAAAATTAGTAATTTTATAGAGAGAGAAATTTTAATGATATTTTAAAGAGATAGATTCTGAATATATATATGTAATAAAGAATAAAGATTGTGAACCTTTAACTTGAAGGATTCATGGTATATTTTTAACCCATGAATCTTGTCGTTTTATGGAGAAGAGGAACTAAAGTATAACTCCACCATTGTGATATTTTGAGTTGTATTCTACTCAAAATAATATGTATTAGATAAATATAAAATACTGAGGGACTTGCATGGGGTTCAGGAAAAATTCCTTGGCAAGTGTTAGGGTCGGTCCAATTAGAGGTGAAAATTGCTCCAGGCACGTTGCTAGGACCTAAACATGCTCGGCTCGGACATGACATCTCGAGCTTATGAGGGCACTAGGCGTACGCCCATTAGGATGCACTAGGCATGACATACACCCAATGCATTGAATGAGCATATGTGCACTGGGCAGATACCCAGTACACTACATAACACCAATGCAGTGGGTATCCAGGAGCATGGACTTGGGTCCATGTTCCTGGTGTGTGGGATTGGGCTCCTTACCCAAGCCTATGTTCCTTTAGTGTTTTTGGACTTTTTCCTCTTTTAAAAGATTCTTTTGGGTTCATTTTTGGATCCATTTTATTTGGATCAATCAACTTATTTTTTTTCATAACTTTATATAAACATTTTTTAATTGTATTATTTAGCAATGTTCTTGCAATGCTTAGAATGGTTTGGCTTTAATAGTTTGATTATTTATAAATAAGCAAATGTTTTACTATATGAATACCTTTATGGTAATTTTGTCAAAATATTATGCTAATTGATATAATTGATTTTGCTAAATTATTATGTGATTGATATAATTGTTTTCATTTGTATTATTTTTGTTATATTTAAATGAGAATGGTAATAGATTTGATATTTATGAAAGACGCATATTGATCCAAATGCTAAAGTTTATATATAAAAATCTTGACAATCTAAAATCATGGGAACATAGCCTGGAAGGGTGTAAATGAAGAGATAATAAATGTGATGACCAAATTGCAAGGAAGAAAATATTAGAGACCAAAAATAAAAGATTTAGCTATATAAACAGTGACATGAATAGTTAGATGCGAGAGAAACTAAAATACAATCAAATAAATTAGTTTGAATGTATCAAAAACTCCGTTTGACTCGGCTGATTTATAAAATCTTTATGATAGATACATGCATGTCACTATATATATATATATATATATTCTTGTGAATTATACGATTAAAAACATATTTTGACCGCACAAACAACGATTCTAGATTCTCATCAATACAACAAGATCTATGAAAATAAAAACAACAAGAGCAACATAAAAGCTGCTAGCATAGCCATCCCAAGTGACCCGAGCTTAGAAGAACCTGATGCATCATCATCTTCGTTTCTTCTTTTTTTCTTTGATTTCAGCTTCATATCTTCCAAAAAGATGCTAACTCCAGGATCTCTCATGCTCACCTCACTTCCAAGCAGAATGGAATTGTTAACCCCTTGAACATTGTTGTTTACGAAAATGTTGATGCAATAACTATCTTGTGGCTCATCCTTGACACCATGACGGACGAACATTGTAGCCCCAACATTTCTTCCTTTCAAGTTAACTCGATCAAACGAGCCATGGCTGCTTTCTGGGTCCATGAGATTTTGATCATAGGTTGGTCTCAGCAATGGAGCTCTTATCGAATGAAGAGAGGAAAGCTCGTGGCGGTTTGATCCTCCCAGCTTCTTGGTTCTTTACTTGCATTGTTTTGAGTGGTATATTTTCACTTTTCTTACGCTACAAGGAAAGGTAATGTTCTCATGGAATGACTTGAGTCACAATCTAGTGCTTCTTGTGTTGCTTAAGCCATTGGAAATTGTGAGATTTGCACATATTCTTCAACATTCACATGCTTCAATTGAAGTAAGTTACATAACAAATAAAATCATCATCTTATAAAAATACATACATAGAGACCATAATTGTAGAGTAACATAGATTCTAATCATAGTCCATAAATCCACCCAGCATTACTCGGTCTAAGATGAGTCATGAGTTAACTGAATTAACCTAACTTGACCCTGGACAATCAAATAATTTTATTTTAATTTTTTTAGGTCAATTAGATCACAAGTTGGCATGTTAGCTCAACTGAATTATATCATGTCAGCTCCCTAAATATTTTTAAAACCTAGGCCAAGAAGGTCCTAAACCAATCAAGTCTTGAATCAACCTGCTAGGTCAAATCAGATCCCAAATTAATCGAGTCTATGATCAACTTGCTAGACCAGGCTAAATTTAATAACTCATTCTAATAATAACTAGGCACCGGGGTTACAAAAAATATTCAACATGAAAACTGTTAAAAGAGCACCATTGCTTTCATTGATTGCCAAGAAAACCATATAGCATTAGACAAAACGAAACCTTTTTGAATTTAGTTGCCCAATCAATTAAAAAAAAACGGATACCTTGCTTCTAAAAATAGAAAAATAATCTCAAATTACACCTACATTATATTTTGTATTATGTAACATGTGAAATGTAAGGGAATGGGATGAAATTCTTCATTATATTCGTTTGTTTGGTTGCGAATCTTTTAATAATGTAATGGAGACTTGATAAAAAAAATTCATTTCTTATAATTTTTGAATATTTATTTTAATCCATTTTTTAATTTACAAATTGGTTCTTATTTGCAAGTTTTTATTCCTATATTTATAAAATTTACAATTTAATCCTTATGATGAGAAACATCATTTCAACCCATATCATATCACCTTGTTATTATCGATAATAACAATTCTCAAGTCTTTTGATTTTATCGAATTTACCCTTAAAACATAATGGAAATTAGACATATACTCATTAAGTGCTTGCATCCAAAGCACTAAAATAGACCTTAATATGCAATAAAATTATCAATCGAGTCTCAATCGTCACTCAAATATTTATGATATATCATATTTTATTTAGAAATCTATAATGAAAACACTTTAACAATCACTAATAGTAATTTCAATTTGGATCCAAAAACCCAGCTAAACTAGGAGTTGTTATTTCTTGAAATTATAATTAGATCGAATCAAAAAATAGTTCAAACCAAACCAGTTTGAATCGATCAAGATTAGTATTTTTACATTAAAATCTAGAAAACCTAAGCTTGTTTTTGGTTTTTTAAATAGACCTATATTAAATTGAACTTTAATAATTTTTTTTTTTAGTTTAGTTTTTTAATCAAACATTTTTTATTAGGCTTTTTAACAAAACAAGTCCAACTCTACTCATTTGAAAATTGAATTGAATAGAAAACCTTCTTTTCCCCTGCCCAGCAAAATCTTTCCACTATACATGATCAAATTTGCTTTCCTATGACTTTGGTGTGCACAAAAATAAATTTGTGGAGACTAGGGAAATACGGACACATCAAATTAGTAGAAGTGTTAGCATTTTTTTTAATATGCAGATGCATTAGCAACACATTAACAAATCTAATACAAATAAATCTAAATGAGAGAAAACTAAATAAAACACATCCAGCATAGTTTTAAGGAAAAAAAAAATCAAGAAACAACATCTAGAAAATCCATGAAACTACAAATGCCAAAAGATCTTACAAGGTTAATACTATAAAAAAACACAAGCAAATTAACAACTTATTAGAGTTTGACTAGTAAAAAAGTTAACATCACAAAATTAAAAGGGAATTAACAAGGTACAATAAGTCAGTTATCCAAAACAATTATATTCTAGTATTTCACCAACATCACCAAAAATAACAATAAGTAGAGATTTTCAAACTTTCCAAGTTCTATAAAATCATAAATTAAACATGTTAGATTAAACATATGTAAAGAAACAATGATGTAAAATAACAAATTTTAAATTTATAAGACAAATTACTTGAATGCTCTAATGTCGATTGTAATTGGTGCTAAACATAACCAATTTTGACAACAAACAAGTCCTTGTATTATTGATGGAGATAAAAAGCTTCGAAATAGATCTAATATACAACAACTAGTGTTGAAGGCTATTTTAGAAACAATTATAGATACCAGGAAATCTAACACATGTTGTGCCACATTAGAAAGAATCTTATATTTTGTAGCATTACACCTACACCTGTTTTCATGGATGATTTTTCAGTTTATGGGGATTCTTATGAATTATGTCTAATGCATTTAGAAAAAGTTCTTGAAAGGTGTGAGGAGAGCAATCTTATACTCAATTGGGAGAAGTGCCATTTTATGGTGACACATGGCATTGTCTTAGGTCACATTATCCCTTCAAAAGGGATAATGGTAGATAAGTCAAAAGTTGAAGTCATTCAGAAATTACCTACCTCTAGGACTGTGAAAGATGTGAGATCCTTTTTAGGACACGATGGTTTTTATCAAAGATTCATTCATTCTTTTAGTACCATTGCCAAACCATTGTGTAACTTGTTGTCACAAGATGTCCAATTTGATTGGACATCAAAATGTCAAGATTATTGACCACTACACCAATCATGCAATCTCCTTATTGGTCTTTACCATTTGAACTGATGTGTGATGCTAGTGATTTTACGGGCAAAGAAAAGATAAGAAGCCTCATGTCATTTATTATGCTAGCAAGACTTTGAATAATGCTCAATTGAATTACACCACAACTGAAAAAGAACTCTTAGCTGTGGTCTTTGCTTTAGACAAGTTTAAGTCTTATTTGGTTGGATCTCTTGTTATTGTTTTCACTGATCATGCAGCATTAAAATACTTGCTCACAAAACAAGATGCCAAGCCACGTTTGATTCAATGGATCCTTCTGCTCCAAGAGTTTAACCTTGAAATTCAAGATAAAAAGGGAGTAGAGAATGTAGTGGCTGATGATTTATCCCGTCTTTCAAGCTATGAGACCATAATTGATGAATCTCTAATAAATGAACTCTTTGCTTATGAAAATTTATTCTTTGCAGGTACTGTCTCCTACATTGGCTCTCCATGGTATGCTGACATAGAAAATTACCTGGCCATAAGTCAGATTCCTTCTCATTGGTCTAAACTTTACCAACAAAAATTTTGGCGCAACGTGCATGCCTTTTTTAAGATGACCCCTACCTATTTAAATATTGCCTTGACCAAATTGTTAGGCGGTGCATCCCTGATCATAAAATTCCAAGTCTCATTAACTTTTTGTCATGCATTAGCGTGTGATGGCCAAGAAAACCACTGCCAAGATCTTGCAGTGTAGTTTTTATTGGCCCACCATGTTTAAAGATGTTCATGCCTTTTGTGTTGCATGTGATCGATGCCAACAACTAGGTAACCTCACTCGGCGTAACATGATGCAGCTTAATCTTATTCTTGTTTTGGAAATATTTGATTGTTGGGGGATTGATTTCATGGGACCTTTTCCAAGTTCATTTGGTTACCAATTCATCCTTGTAGCGGTTGATTATGTGTCTAAATGGGTGGAGGCCATTGCATCTCGAACCAATGATCATCGAGTTGGTGGTTAAATTCTTGAAATAAAATATTCTCTCGTTTTGGCATGTCCCGAGCTATGATTAGTGATGGGGGGAAGCATTTTTGTAACAAGCTCGTTGGGATTTTGATGAGAAAATATGGTGTAATTCACAAGGTTAGTACTCCTTATCATCCACAGACTAGTGACCAAGCTGAGTTGGCAAATAAGGAGTTCAAAAACATTTTAGAGAAAACAGTCAATCCAAACCGTAAAGATTGGTCTCTACGACTAGTCGATGCTTTGTGGGCATATCGCACTGCTTACAAGACCTCTTTAGGAATGTCTCCTTGTAGGCTAGTCTATGGAAAGCCTTGTCATCTCTCTGTTGGATCATGCCCGATTGAAAGCTTGTTGGTTAAGAGGTAAGATGATACATAAAAGTGTACTTTGTCTAGTTGGGTGAAAATACTCTCTAAGAATTCGAAAATTAGGTTGATCATTGAACTGTGAAGGTCCATTACCTTAAACACTCAATTCACCATCTACATCTTCAACATTAGCCATGATAAGGAAAAAATAATAATAATAATAATATAACAATTATATGAATATGAAAGGAAAGGAAAAAAAAAAAGATTGCAAATAAAAGTAAATAAAACATAAAAGATAAAGTAATAACAAAAATAACAATACAACAAATTAAGAAATTCACACTCCAACTAATAAGCAATATTAACAACAATAAACAGTAAAATATAATTATAAAAAGCATGAATAAAAAGGCGGTAATACCGGCTAAGCACTTCAGACAATAAATATTAAAAAAATAATCACAACAAAACAACAAAATAAAATAAAATAAATAATATGCGGTAAAACCAGTCTTATAATATAAACAATAAATATTAGAAACTAATTAGAATAGATATTAAAGGAAAAACAATTGAACCAACCAAAATCCAACAATTAGTAGTCAAGTCCACAGTCCAATATCCAAAAAGTTGAGGTCATTTTTTTTTAAGTGGTAGAACCAGCCATTTGATTATATATATTTTATATATATATAAAATCAAAACTAAATTTGTTACCTTTGCTAGCTTCCCGGCAGCGGCGCCAAAATTGCTTGACAATAACTTGATTGAAAATAATTAATGAATTTGTTTTCAAAGATGAAAAAGTATAACTAGATTTTAAATGACAAGAAAAAGTAAGTCTTAGTCCAAATCAATTTTAATGGTGATTTCTTCAACATATATATATAAGATAACTCAACTTAATATCAACGATGATGATATTTGATCGGAAGATATTACAATGAAGTTTAAAAAGATGAAGATTAATTATTGTTTAAGAATGAACAAGTACTTTCATATCAAGTAAAACATGGAATCAAGCAATCTCTATACCAAAACTAAGGTTTGTGCATAAAAATTCAAGATTATAACATTACCTAAATGATTTCTAAAATTTCTTTGCAATAATAAAACATTCATAAAGAAAATGTGAAGATAAACATTAAGATTCATTCATATCTTAAAGAACTCACATCAACCACCATCATCCTTGATTTGGATCCAGGAAAGAGATTAGCCAACCATGATTATATATAAGAACACTTTAATAAACATGAAATAACTTGAATAATAAGTTTTACAAACTAAAGAACCGAAATCTACAAAGAAGATCACAACACAATTTCAGTAAAAATTCTAACACAAATCTGACTCTAACTTTAGACAACAATTCGACCCTCTTATAATAGCCAGGAGATGGCTATTATAGATATATTTATACGTCATTCTGTTAGCTTTCCAGATCATTAAACCACAACTCATTTGGACATCTGAGTCAAAAGTTATGGACATAACACCGAAAGGTGTTCTGGAAAATCAAATCAGGACAGCTTGGAGAACATTTTCGTGCACGTTTTTCTTCCTCCTTTATGAGCTATCTCTTTTTTCTTTTTTACCCAAAATAATGTGACAATGTCCTCTCCAGTTTTCCATCCATGTGCTTGCCCTCTTGGTTCAATAAATTACCCAAAATAAATCAAATGTTATTTATTGTGTGGACATGTAAGATCATAGATTGTGCTTGGGCTGATTTAGAGCTTGTAATTGTGTATCAAAAGTATCTTTAAGTCTCTTATTTTACATATGTATTTATTATTTTTATTTGGATTTTTTTTTTATAATAATTGATGTGCTTTTTAATAATGAAGTTTCTTTTAATGTTTCAATAGGTTTTTGGAGCTTAAATGAATTATTTCAGAAAATTCAACGTCGGAATTCAAAACAAAGAATTGAAGAGAAATTTAGTTGAAGATTGAAGCAAATCTTGGTTTAAATAAGTGCTACAAATTTGCCCCAAAAATCAATTATATTCCTATTCTAGAAAGGATTATCATATGATCTATTTCAAGCCCAAACTTACCTTATGTTGTGTGCAAACTTCAACCATCAAACACTCAAGGTTTCAATGTAAATCTTAGCCCAAATAATAGGTACATTTGTATCCTTATTTGATGCTTCAATTAAGCCCCAAATCAGCCCAAGCACAATCCATGATCTTATATGTCCACACAACAAATAACATTTGATTTATTTTGGGTAATTCATTTATCCAAGAGGGCAAACATATAAATGGGAAGTTAGTTGTAGGGACATTGTCACATTATTTTGGGTCAAAAAGAAAAAAAAGACAGCTCATAAAGGAGAAAGAAAAACGTGCACCAAAGTGTTCTCCAAGCTGTCCTGATTTGATTTTCCAGAACACCTTTAGTGTTATGTCCAAAACTTTTGACTCAGATGTCCAAATGAGTTGTGCTTTAATGATCTGGAAAGCTAACACAATGACCTATAAATATGTCTCCAATAGCCATCTCCTGTAGGCTTCTAAGAGGGTCGAATTGCTGTCCAAAGTTAGAGTCAGATTTGTGTTAGAATTTTTACTGAAATTGTGTTGTGATCTTTTTTGTAGATTTAGGTTCTTTAGTTTGTAAAACTTATTATTTCAGTTTGATTCAAGTTATTTCATGTTTATTAAAGTGTTCTTATATATAATTATGGTTGGCTAATCTCTTTCTTAGATCCAAATCAAGGATGATGGTGGTTGAGGTAAGTTCTTTAAGATATGAATGAATCTTAATGTTTATCTTCGCATTTTCTTCATGAATGTTTTATTATTGCAAAGAAATTTTAGAAATCATTTAGGTAATGTTATAATCTTGAATTTTTATGCACAAAACTTAGTTTTGGTATAGAGATTACTTGATTCAATGTCTTACTTAATATGAAAGTAAGTTCATTCTTAAACAATAATCAATCTTCATCTTTTTAAACTTAATTGTAATATCTTCTGATCTAATATTATCATCGTTGATATGAGGTTGAGTTATATTATATATATGTTGAAGGATCACCAATACATCACCATTAAAATTGATTTGGACCAAGACTTACTTTTTCTTGTCATTTAAAATCTAGTTACAATTTTTCATCTTTGAAAACAAATCCATCAATTATTTTCAATCAAGTTATTGTTAATTTAATTTCTTTTGAGTTTTTTTTTTGTTACCTAGCTTAATTTCCAGATCTAGCTCTCTGTGGATATGACCTCGATCTTACTGAGTTAATTGCTACATCGCACACTCGTTTGTTTTTCAATAATCAAAACTAAATTTGTTACCTTTGCTTGCTAGTTCCCGGGCAGCGGCACCAAAATTGCTTGACCGCTTTTTATGATCGACTTGTTTTAACTCGCAAGTGCACGAGTAAAAAAAATAAAAAAATCAAATGGCTGGTTCTACCGCTTAAAAAAATTGACCTAAACTTTTTGGATATTGGACTGTGGACTGAACTACTAATTGTTGGATTTTGGTTGGTTCAACCATTTTTCCTTTAATGTCTATTCTAATTAGTTTCTAATATTTATTGTTTATATTATAAGGCTGGTTTTACCGCCTCTTGTTTATTTTATTTTATTTTATTTTGTTGTGATTATTTTTCTAATATTTATTGTCCGAAGTGTTTGGCCGGTATTACCGCCTTTTTATTCATACTTGTTGTAATTATCTTTTAATGTTTATTGTTGTTAATATTGCTTATTAGTTGGAGTGTGAATTTCTTAATTTGTTGTATTGTTATTTTTGTGCTATTACTTTATCTTTTACGTTTTATTTACTTTTATTTGCAATTTTCTTTTTTTCTTTTCTTTTTCTTTTTTCATTTCCTTTCATGTTATATTATTATTATTATTATTTTCCTTATCATGGCTAATGTTGAAGATGTAGAGGGTGAAAAGAATGTTCAAGGTAATGGACCTTCACAGTTCAATAATCAACCTAATTTTCTAACTCTTAGAGAGTATCTTCACCCAGCTAGACAAAGTACACCTTCGTGTATCATCTTATCTCTTAACCAACAAGCTTTCAATTTGAAACCGGGCATGATCCAACTTCTTCCCACATTTCATGGTATGGATTCTGAAAATCCATACATACACATTAACTTTGAAGGGGTATGTAATACTTTTTTTATATACACCTAGATAACTCCACATGTTACTTATCTCATTAAGTATAACAATCATAGTCTTTCTCACAATACATGCATGCGAGCTTCAGAATCACCATCAAGTTTGTTAAAGTGATTCTAAATTTGAGATTTTTTTTTTATTAGATCTAAAAGGTTGATGATTGTTACCTTCAGTAGTACTATTTGTACTAGAGGTAGTAACCAGAACAGGTGAAGGATTGAGTTCCAAACTTAAAGGATTTGATTTTTTTGGTATAAGATCTTTCTAATTATCTATCTGAAAAAAAAAAAAAAACAATAATAATATGTATTAACTAATAATTAACAGCAACCGATCAAGTATTAACAGTATATTACAAGCTAAAAAATTCCAAAAATTACATCCACCCAAATGAATCTAGCATTAATATCTATTAACATTAGGTTAGTCACAAAATCCTTCATCAAAACCAACAAATTTACTCAAAGAAAAAAAAGAATAATCAAACAATCTAGTATTAATATAATGTTGGTTCATTATCATGGATCATCAAAACCCAAAAATTTATATTAACAGTAAGTTTAATCAAAGAAAAAAAATAATCAAACAATCTAGCAATAATATCTATTAAGTTAGGTTAGATAAAACCTGAAAATAGGTTGCGTCGAGTCACTGAATACTTCTTTGTTTTTTCTTTTCTTTTTTTGGTATCAAAACAAAATACTTCGTCAAAACCCAATTTGAACCTGAAAAGCCTTTAAGATTATAAAATTAAAATCAGCAATCAATTAAAAAAATTTGCAAAGAGAACAAAGGAGAAGAGAGGAGAGAAACGAGTCATGAACTCATGGCGACTGTCAAGAGAGAGGAGAAAAAATAATACAGCTGCTAATTAATACATTAAATTAAATGAAATAATTAAGAAATTTCAAAAGCAATTAAGAAAAACCCTAACTACTAATTACAATCCAAGTTATGAGAAATTAAAAAAGAAAATTGAAGATTACCTTAAAATTGATGGATTGGGTTTTCGATAAAAAAAGATGAATGAAAGAGGGGCAAGGGGGGATGGGGAAGTGCAGCTGCTGCCAAAAAGGAACAATAGAGGATAGAGGAGATGCTGCTAGCAGCTGCTGTCAAAGGAAAAGGGGGGAAATGTTTTAGGGTTATTTTGGTTTTTAAATTGGTTTCTTCAGTTTTTTTGCTGCAGCTGGTGTTTTCAGTTAATTTGTTTTTTAAGTTTTTTCAGTTGGTTGGTTTTTTTGAACACCTCTCAAAGTAATTAGAAATCTGCAGAAGTCGAGAAAGATAATGCACTAAATGGGTGGAAGGAAAAAAGAAACTTATGAATGAATTTCTCAGAGAACAGGGTCACAAATGACATAGGACATACTTTGCTTCCTCAAAATACACATCCAGGAAAATCAGAATACCCACAACATCATAATTCGACAGTAATATCATGGTTTAACAAGGAGAAAAATATACCATTGCGAGTTGTTCGGCCATGCCATGGTTCAATTCCTCAAAACTGTAGTTTCCCCAATTTTCATGGTTGTTTATGACAGCATGAAGAGATTTGCTAGCACAGGCACAGAAACCATTACTCAGATTTGCAGAATATTTCAAGAATATGAACTTGAATACATCTGCAAAAATTTTGCAGTTCTAGAACTGCAGTTCCTTTCTCTGAACAAGCAAGCAATCTAAGCAATCACATCAATTCTTCAATTAAGGGCTGGCCAATTGTTTCATCTTTATAATTAGAAACTTGACAAAAGTTTATAATTCTTTTATTCAAGTTTCAACCATTATCAATCCAATGGGCAGTCAAACACATATAATTAATATTTTAGATTAATGTTCAGATACAAGGTTGTTAAAAACATATTTTTGACATGGCACGGAAAATGTAAAATAAACTCGGATCGTAAAAACAGATCGTGAAAGCATAAGGAATTTTTTTAGATCCAATGGGATCGTGAAGTCGTAAGGAATTATAATTAGAAACTTGACAAAAGTTTATAATTCTTTTATTCAAGTTTCAACCATTATCAATTCAATGGGCAGTTAAACACATATAATTAATATTTTAGATTAATGTCCAGATACAAGGTTGTCAAAAACACATTTTTGACATGGCATGGAAAATGTAAAATCAACTCGGATCGTAAAAACGGATTGTGAAATTTTAAGGAATTTTTTTTCATACATAGATCAAGCACCTTAAAATACATGCTTCAAATAAAAATTCATATTCAAATCAGCCCTGTAATCAATCCAAACATGATATGATTCTAATTAAATTTTTGTTAAAAAAGAAGTACCACAATACATGTGTTAAAATCTGCAATGATAACAAAACTCACTATAATATTCTCATTCAGCAACTAAACAATTAAAATCCATGCATGGCAGTCCCCAAAATATACTAAATCTGCAATGATAAAAATCAAAAGGGAAGACCAAAAACTTATTTCTCCGATTCAAATGACAGAGAGCATAAATAGAGTAATTATTTCTCCGATTCAATAATAATTGACATCTCAATTATTTTTTATTCTCTCCTGTCTCCACCATTATTAATTGTTAAACATACTTGTTAACGGCATTGAGAGCTTTCTTTAATTTACCTTCTCATCTACATAAATTTTCAAACAATCTCTTTAAATCATCAAACATCAAACAAGAATGAACATTAAATTTAGGTTGCATTATCCAACAAAAAGATTTAAATCATTGACTCTCTACAAAGTTAGATCATTTTTGTTAGGACTTTTCCACTGCCTTAATAGTCATCAGATTTTCCTCTACCTTGCCAACCACCCTTCATTTTAGGGCTTAGGTTTTAAAACCAAAGTTTTTTGCTTCAGATCAATCATAAAGATAATGAAGCATGGGCCATAGTAAAACCAAAATATGATATGATCACTTTAAAAAACCCAAATAATGCATCATTAGCATGGGCCATAGTAAAACCAAGACTAAATATTCACCTCATGCATTTCTCTCAAAACAGCTTCCTCTCCAGCAGCCTTAGCTCTTAGCACTCTTGATGGAGATGATGCAGATGCTCCTAAGCAAGAAACTTGAATAAATCTGATGATGCCTCCAAGTTCTCTTGAAATCTGCGAGAAAGATAATGCAGTAAATGGGTGGAACTTCTGAATGAATTTCTCAGAGAACAGGGTCACAAATGACAGAGACCTAAGATAATAAGATAACATAGGACATACTTTGCTTCCCCAAAATACACATCCAGGAAAATCAGAATACCCACAATATCATAATCCAACAGTAATATCATGGTTTAACAAGAAGAGAAAAATATACCATTGCGAATTGTTCGGCCATGCCATGGTTCAATTCCTCAAAACTGTAGTTTCCCCAATTTTCATGGTTGTTTATGACAGAATGAAGAGATTGTTAGCACAGGCACAGAAACCATTACTCAGATTTGCAAAATATTTCAAGAACATGAACATAAATACATCTGCAAAAAATTTGCAGTTCTAGAACTGCAGTTCCTTTCTCTGAACAAGCAAACAATCTAAGCAGTCACATAAATTCTTCAATCAAGGGCTGGTAGAAAAGCCTGTACACCTCCATAACTTCAAGATACTACATTGCTTCTCATCCGGCAATGCCGAAAGATCAACCATCCTACGTACCTAAAATTAGAAAATAAACTGTTATTATCCACACGATCAGAGTCTGTTCAAAATGAATTCTTTGCAAGTATTTGATTGAAATTTGAGGGATCAATTAGTAAATTTTATCAAACTATGTATAAAAACAAATTGTTCGCAAGTATACATCAATCAATTTAATGTTTTTTCAAATAAAAAGCAATTTGAAAAGCTATTAAATAAAAAACTCGGGGGATCAATTCGTAAATTTATCTTAATCACAGGAGTCTCACCAGGACGGACAAGGTACCCTCCAACTACCATCACATACATCCCTGTACAATTCAAAAATACACCCAAGAAAAACAGAGCGGTCTATATATGCTAAAATGTGCCAAAAGAAAAAATAAATAAGAAAGGAAAAGGGGTACCTAAGTCCCAGTGACGGAGGCAGACGTCGCCAGAAAGGCAAAGCTCGATGACACCAGTGCCGTCATCGAGAAGGAGACGGCCGTCACCGTCGTTGGAGACCAAAATTCCCTGGAGAACAACAACAGAAAGGAATTACATGGGGGAGGGGTAAAATGGAGAACCGGTAAAAAGAGAAGAGGAGGAACCTGCACCCAGGCGCGTTGAAAGAGAATGCCGCCGAGAGTCAAGGCGTTTTGAGAAAGAGTCTCACTAGCGTCTTTCAGTTGGACACGCAGTAGCTTAAGCGCTGTTAGACTGTAATTCATCTCCTGATCTCCACCGATTCCTCCTCCCTCTCTTCTCTACTCTCTTCTCTGCATATAGAGATTTTAACAAAAAATACCCCCCAGAAACAAAAATCAATTTATGACACCAATTATAATCATTTGTCACTACAAATTTGCAATCTCGACTCAAAATCAACAACAAGAACAGCCCATTTGAACTTTCAATCACTTTTACACATAACAATTAGGATTAAAGAAAACAACAATTCTGAAAAGAGAAAACAAATTTTCCCAAATAATGTAAAACAAAGCAAAATACTAAACCGCAAGACTATTCACAACTTAAGAGACAATAAAGTGACCGATGGACATACGGAAACAGAGAGAAAGAGAGAGAGAGAGTAATAAGTTACCGTTAGGATTACTGCTGCAAAGAGAAGTGAGATTAAAGAGTTGCGGGCCTTGTAGGGTTTATGTTGTCGTTGAAAGCCTATCAAGTAGAAAACTTCAAAGATGCTGTGGTAATAGTGGATAACAACAATAATTTTCGGTGGTTTTTACTTTTCGTTCCGATTCAAGGTTTACTTATTTTATATTTCAAGATTCTTTTTTTTAAAAAAAAAAAAACTCATTTCATCCTGTCTATTTGGAAAAGCGTGCGTTTCCAAAAATAAAAATAAAAAAATACAGCAAAAGCATGTTTTTTGCTGCTTCTAATTTTTTGGGAACGGGATTGTACCGCTGTCAATCCCGTGGTCCCAAACAATGCCTTACCTCGAGGAATCGACGGCGTCACGTGTGTTCCAAGTTTCCAAATAAATGATGGAACATGAACATTTTAAAAGGAAAGATCAAATAATCTTATGGGAAAGAATTAGGGGAAACCCTTCCGCTGGTTTAATTGTAAACTTCAAATGATGTTGTGCTCATAACTTTTACATGGTTTCTTCTATGGTCTCGTAATAACAAATTTCAATAAGTTTCAAACTTATTATCATGAGACCATAGAAGAAAAACATTACACTTGAAAAGGATGTAATATATATACATAATTTATTTAAATCCGTATAATTTATTTTTATTGACAAATTGGTTCTCATTTTCAAGTTTTTATTCTTATATTTTATAAAATTCACAATTTAATCCTTTTGAAGGAAAAGAAGGGAAACCTCAATTTAACCTCTAGCATTATCAATCGAGTCTCATATCTTTTGATTTTATCAATTTAACCCTAAACACATAATAAATTAGACTGTCACCTTTCGATCCATTCGTTATTAATATAAGTTAATATTCCATCCAACATACACAAACTTGTTATGTGCTAGCATCCTAGGCACCAAAACAGACCTTAATATACATTAAAAATACAATTTTAGTTTCAAAGCATAATAAAAATTTCTCCAAAAACCATCCAACTTTTTTCTTTTCTAAAAGTTGCAAAAATGACAATGGTATGTCAGGCAATCACACAGCCCTGAAGCTACTGCTGGGCATCTACAATTCAGGTTATTCCTAACTACACAAACAGTTAGGAAACTGGACACTCTTCAGAAACTTATGATGCTGAGGCTATGAACTTATTATGAACTTCATAAACTTTATAAACGATACAACTGCAATATCCCAAGTAAAACATGGTTTATTCAGACGAATGTTTCTTTCACCGTGAAAACAATGTCATTTCGTCCATGTCTTAGTTCCCTCAAGAAACCGATGGTGACATATGTGTTCCAAGTTTCCAAATAGGTGATGGACCATAAACATTTCAAAATGAAAGATCAAAGAATCTTATGGGAAAGAATCAGGGGAAACCCTTTCACTGATTGTAGAACCAAATTGTGGGCCACCCTTACGATATGAGATGAGAAACTCAATAGGGTATCCCTTCAGCTTATGCGGTACAATCCCAAGATCATTGAATGTTAAAGCTGCAAGCCAGACCCAGAGGCAAGGAACACATAAGTGAGAAAAAGAATGAAACAAAGCAGCAAAAAGGACAACCTTAACTTACTGAACTAACCATTTTCTGACACAACTGAATCGATAGTAAGGGCATTGATCTCATCCAGGTTGAAGATGTTTGGAGTGGGTAATGGAAATGGAACCTTATTAATTAATACTGCTCGTGGTGTTGCAAGTGCCTGCAAACATTCAATATGCAGGTGCAATTAAATGAAATTAAGATGTCAACTAACAAGAAGTTCAAAATTTCCATCTAGAAAAAATAGGCAAGAGGATGCATAGCCATAAACATATTGGTGAAAGCACGCCCAAGGTATGTTTATTTGGCATTGTGCATGATAGAAGATATCTGCTGGGTATCAGGAAGTGTGAGCATGAGCATGTGCATGCACACTCGTCGTAATAGTGATATTTGCTGAATATTAGAAGTCTGTTTGTTCCAAGACAAGCATTTTTGTATCTACAGTACAAGTGAATTTCAGATCAAACAGCTCAAACTCGAGCAGTATCATCTCCTCAGTGCAGGTGAATCAGATACTCAATTTCAAATGACCTAGAGCCTTATGGGTAGTTCAGAGCAGTAATAAAAGCACTTTCTTCTTTGGAGTAAAAATAACTACCAGCATACAAAAGCTCACATATTTACCTTGGCAATGGGAAAAGGAACTTTCACATATCGAGGCCATTCACGAATCACGTCATGCATAAGGTCTGCCTGCATTGCACAGAAGACTTTAGCATTTCAAGCATCTCAGTATGAAAATTAACAAAATGGGAGAGAGGTTACCAATTCTTGCACGGTAAAGATTTCTGGCCCACCAAGCTCATATACTTTCCCCATACTGCTTCCATCATCTTTCAAGGCTGCAATAATTGCAGCAGCAACATCAACAACATATACAGGTTGGATTCTGCAAACAAGACCCTATTAGGAATAGAGACACAAAAAGTTCAGAAAGGTTTTTTTTTTCATGCTTAATTCAAACATTATTGACATACTTGGTAGATCCATCTCCAATGAGTGGAAGAAACGAATATTTTTTTGCAAAGTGGGCCCACCGGTTCAAGATCCGATCCTCTGTACCAATCATCACAGCAGGTTTCATGACTGTTGCCTGTAACAAGTCAATGTATGTAAAAACTTAACTTTCAAAAAAACAGCATGCTTACAACCAAGAGGGGGGAAATTGTAGAAGGTGGAGCAGTTTCTTGCATGGTCTTAAACCAGCTTCGATTTGCACCTTACAAAATGGTTGTCCAACTAATTTTTTTCCCTTCCCCTCTCCAATATGTTTTGGATACCACAGTGGACAAGTTAACCTAAGGAGGACATCTACGTATTTGCATTAGGGCAGTTCCTGTTATGGGAACTTTAGAAATATCTGTAAAACAAATTGTGCAGTCTCAAGAGAAATACATGACATTCTTATAGTACCTTACATCACAGGGTACATAGTTGAAGTTATCCAAAATAAAAGGGGCTGTACCAATTCAAACCAGATTAAGAGATTATCAATTCTAACACCCAAAATACTTCTCTAATCCCACATAGCGTTCGCAAGCACACACAAGTGATGTGCGCAATAAAGAAAATTTAATCTTCAAATAATTATGTCTCTGATTGCAATCGGCTCAAGAAAATATAAAAGCATATCAAACAATCAAAACATGAATCAAATAGGTGCCAAATGCAAGCAGACAAAACACAACATATGCAACAAACCCTTGTCACTTGTGCTTTGAATCAACAAAAAACACATTAAAACACAAGTGCATGCACAATAGAGGAAATTGGAAGAGAAGATAAAGAGGTGAAAGGAAAGGGAAGAGAACAGGCATCTCTCTTCGTTTGTCAAGAATGATAAAAGGGAAAGGTGCTTCCCCTCCAAAATAACAAAAATATTTTCATTGGAAAGTGGATAGAATAGAGGGGAATGCATAATTTTGTTGGATCAAGGTAACAAATGCTTTCCACCAAAAGTACAAGCAAAATGCTCCACTCCAAAGGAATGGTGAGGATACTTAAATGTATGATGAAATTTTGCTTTAGGAGTGTGGATCCACCATAGGGCTTACAGCTAAATGACATCTCCAAAATCCCCATCTTCTTCAAAACCAAATTCACAGCCTCTATTAAACATTAAGAAACACAAAGCACATAAAAGGAGTATGGGTGATAGCAACTCCTGTGCACATAAGCCATGCATGCATCAAGATCATTGTAGGGTTGAAACTTAGCTCCCATGATATGATCACTTAAAAAAGCCCAAAGGATGCATCATTAGCATAGGCCATGGTAAAACCAAGACTAAATATTCACCTCAGGCATTTCCCTCAAAACAGCTTCCTCTCCAGCAGCCTTAGCTCTTAGCATTCTTGATGGGGATGATGCAGATGCCCCTAAACAAGAAACTTGAATAAATCTCATGATACCTCCATGTTCTTTAGAAATCTGCATAAGTCAAGAAAGATAATGCAGTAAATAAGTGGAAAGCAAAAGGAAACTTCTGAATGAATTTCTTAGAGAACTGGGTTACAAATGACAGAGACCTAAGATAATAAGACAACATACGACATACATTGCTTCCTCAAAACACACACCTAGGAAAATCAGAACATCCACAATATCATAATCCAACAGTGCTATCATGATTTAAAAAGAAGAGACAAATATACCATTGCAAGTTGCTCGGTCATGCCATGGTTCAATTCCTCAAAACTGTAGTTTCTTGTCTCATGATCCCTTCCTGTCAATAATAATGCAAAACTGAGTGAGTAGATTTGCAAACTCTAAGCACTAAAAAGCTCAAAGATACTACAAGTGAAGTACATACCAATAAGATTAATAACAACATTGGCCTTCGCCATTACAGCCTTGATAGAATTCTCATCTCTTGGGTTGTATTTCATTGGTACTATCTGAGCAAGTCAAATGACAAGATACCAGCGTTATCAGGAAAATCAACATGACAAAATATCCCGAAATATGCAACAATAAAAAACCATGCTTCAGCCAGACAGTTTACATAATGAAAAACTCTATATTAATTCACCACTCTACCTGACCCAAATCACCCATCAACTTGAGGTGGCGATGACTATCCTCAGAACCTCTAAAAGGAACTAACACTTGAGAACCCATTTTTGCTGTAGTACAATCAAGCAACATTAAGAATTACTGACCAACAAACACGCTTCAAGAGATCGATAACAAACTAATACTGCTGAAACATAAGACTTGAATCAAGGGTAAAAAAACAAAAAAGAACACATTTTGGATAGAAATGATCATATTAGTAGTTAAGTTACAACCATAATAGAACCACAGCAATGTACTTCCCATTCAACTCACCAAGTTGTTGCACAACATATCGACCCAGGAACCCCGTTGCTCCAAACACCGTAGCAACAATTCCACTGCACACACAAAAAAAAATAGGCATCAAAACACAATTAATTAACCCTAGACATCAAAACAAAATTAATTAACCCTATACATTAAGACACAATTACTTAATCATAATTAGCAAGAAACATCTTTCTTTATCATTTCAATCGTAAAAAAAAGGAAAGGGAGACCTGACAGAGGATCTGCCACCGGTTCCCTTGCGTATAAGGTGGCCTACACCTTTGGCAGCGAGAGAGGAAGCGTGTCGTGGATGATCAGCTCCATAATCTGAAGATTAATGACTAAAAAAATAAGGAAATTGAGAATTAGGGCATCGTAAATGTTTATAAAAACCTGAGAATGTGGAGGATTACGGTGATCGGAGAGCGGGTAAATTGACTCGAAAGAAGATAGCGAAGCAGCTGGCTTCAGCGATTGGTGCCCTAATCGCCTCGATATGGCTTGCATCCTTCTTGGTTAGAGAGAGAGACTTGAGAGTGAGCGTTCGGCACTAGAGAGATGGAGAGAGAGATTGGAGAGAGATGTCGTCACTCGTCAGAACTCAGATGTGAAACATTTGGATTTGGATATGGATTTTTTATGTTGCGATCCGGCCCAACTTATACGGGCTGGGTTAACAAACGTAGGCCCATATACGCATGACCTGGCTGGTTTACGCATCGTTTTGACATCGGGATTCGATGTTTTTTATTTTTTCCTAAAAAGCACCGATGTTTTTTTTAATATAATTTTAATATTAAAATTATTAAAAATCACTTAAAAAAAGTTAAAATACTTTTTTATATAAAAAAACATTCTTAACCACGTAATCATACACACATTTAAGATAAAATAAAAAGTCAAATTCTTTTTATTTTCAGTTAAGCAAGAAAAAATATTATGAGACTAAAATCCTGTTTGTTTTTATATTTTAAAAATATTTTTGAAAAAAATTATTTTTTTAATTATTTTTTATATATATATTTAAATTATTTTGATGTATTGATATTAAAAATAATTTTTAAAAAATAAAAAAATATTATTTTAATATATTTATAAATAAAAAATATTTTAAAAAACAATTATAAAGATACACTCAAATAAGTTGTAAATCTTAAAAACATAGATCATACATTAACATGGTTCATTAATAAGAATTTAATAAATTTATTTAGATTTCAATCTTAAGATTTAAAACCCAAGAAATAAAATTTCATTTTAGATATCAATGTTTATTAATTTTTGTAGTGGTTTTAAATTGATTTTTAACAAAAATAAATAATCTTTTTTTCTTCTTTAATATAAATTTTACTTTTATTGTTATTTTAAAAATTATACTTGGTTATTTGGAATTACCTCAATTATTATGATATTAAAATAACTATAGCCTTAGCCGTGTCAGGCCTCTAGCTATTATAACCATGTGGTGAGTTTAGGTTCCATTCCATTCTGCCACCTCGGGTTTAAAAGGTATCGTCACATAAACTATATTTTTTTAAAAATTAATTTTTATTTAAAATAATATTTTTTATATTTTTAAATGATTTTAATATTAAAAATAATTATTAAAAAAATATTTTTTTTAATATATTTTTAAATAAAAAATATTTTAAAAATAATTACATTTATGTTTTTCACTTGAAAACATATTAAAATAATATTTTTTTTAAAACACAATGATAAATCAAGACATATTTAAGTCTGAGGTTGAACAGGAAGAAAAAAGCATAACAACAGTACCATTATTTTCTACCTCTTTTATTCAAGACAGCAACCAAACACCAAAGTAGATCCTTATGAAAGATTAAATACATGAATAAAAACAGAGAGAAGCAGCAGCGAGGATTCAAGGAGAAATTGGCGGACAAAATTTCTTAGCATCAAAAAGTTTCTCTACCCTAAGACTGAATCAGGTGGACTGAGTGGGAATGGCATTTGACGAGTTCAGCTCTAATGATTTTGAAATACAAAAGCTTGCCTCAACCTAGACCCTACTTTATGGACATCATTGAACAAATACAACTGTTCCCTCCTCTTATTTGTTCTCTTCCCAACTCATAAACTTATTCTCTGTTACAAATATGATAGAGATGAATGCTCGGGGGGAGTGAATTGCCTTGCCTTGCCTTGCCATGATAAATTACCTATTCCTAAAGGGACTTTGTGCAAGCACCTACACCTGTGCCTTCAGCCTTCCCATTTGTCTTCCAGTTTGCTGAACGCGAGGAAAGCAGCACCGGCCACTTTATTTTGGAGCCCTTGGCCTGCTCTTGCTGACTCTCACCTGGAGGTTTGGGCATGCCATCTTGTTCAAAAATCCGGGATGCCACTTGACCTTGATGAATACTCTGTTACCAGCTTTAGAAACATGGATGATTTATCCTCTAACAGCCGTGTTGGAGTATCAAACTCTGCAACTAGACCTGCACAAAAGAACATGTTTCATGAGCATTTTGTAGCGGTTGATTATACACATGGTATACCGTCTCAAAAGATTGCTTAATAATGTGACTACCACAGCAGTCCCAGACAGTTGTAAGGAGTTCACCAAGAGGGGAATAGGGATAAATAACCAAATTAGTCCCAAAGATTAAGTTGTCAAGCTTGTGAGCCCAAAGCCCTGAAAAAACTGTTTTGCAGACGAAATCGGACAGGTAAAACAGACAGGATCATTCTGATCTAATGACGTCGTAACTAGATTCTCAGGAGAGAAAAAAATGACGTCCCAGCTAGAGGTTGTGATTGAAATTGTTAACCATGTCAAGATTCTGAGCCACATTTACCAAGTAACCTCTTGACTCTGAACCCAAGAAACATTTAAATGGTTCTCGATCCAGATGAAAGGTTAGATTTTCACTTCATAAAACTCCTCCCAAAAGAAATTTTCACTTAATCAAAGTTGTTTATGTTAATTGTTTCATGCTACTTGGAGTTGAAAAAATAAAATAAAATATAGATATGCACGCACCATCACTGAGAACCAGAACAAGGTCACTGTCAATGACAGTTGGGATGCGATGTGCAATTGTGCACACCGTGCAATTCTTAAACTCTGTCCGGATAATCTTTTGAATGAGATTATCAGTAGCTGTATCAACAGATGCTGTCGCTTCATCAAGCACCAGAATTCTTGCCTGCTTAAGCAAAGCACGACCCAGGGCAACAAGTTGCCGCTGTCCCACACTCCAGTTGTCTCCATTTTCCACAACTGCAGATTATGCACTCAATTACAACCAATCATTTATTTGAATGCACGAATAAAACTTTGACAGTACCACTACATTAACAACTTGTTGTTACATACCTAGTGAGTCAAGCTTTTGCTCTTTCTGTCGGACTATCTGTCCTAGTTGTGACTTATCAAGAGCCTGTGCCAAATAGTTGAACTGTTAATTGGGGCACATCATCATAAATGCATACACATAATTTTAAGATTCAATGCAGTTTATGTTTTGGCATACAAGGCAACATATTGTTAAAGGCTGGAAATAAAGTCATCAAATCTACAGTGATTTAAATTGGACCATTCAGTACATGCTTTGGGGATTGTGTAAAAAAAAATAGAATTGCAATTTGGAAAGAAAAAAAATTACTCTTCAATCTAAATTCCAGAACAAACTAAATAAATTTATAATAATAACAATATCACGCAAAGATTTTTCAGAATTCTTAGACATTTCAAGATCAGTCATAATTTTAATAATTCAGGCACCACTGAGATTTTTTAAAATTCTGAGGCATTGTTCAGGAAGAAGAGAAAGACCTGCCAAATTTCCTGATCTGAATGCTCTTCAAGGGGATCAAGATTTCCCCTAATGGTCCCTTCGAATAAAGTAGGATCCTGGGGTATGATACTCAGGCGGCTACGAAGATCATGGAGGCCAATTGAAGAAATATCGATGTTGTCTATAATGATCCTCCCACTAGCTGGTTCAATTAACCGAAATAATGCTTGTATCAGTGTAGATTTACCACTTCCAGTTCGTCCCACAATTCCAATTTTGTTCCCACCAGGAAAAGTACAGGATATCCCATGAAGCACCATAGGAAGATTCTCACCATAACGAACCTTCAGAAATAAAAACAGTGCTGATTGTTAATAACAGACTCAAATCAAAATTATCATGGCCAAAGGATAGGGGAAATCAATTCCAGAAAAAAGGGATTATGATTCTCCTTTAGGAAATGCTTTGCAAATAACAAAACATATAACAGATTAAGAAATCTGACTCGAAATAATATTGAGCAATTAAAAGAGTTCCTCAACATGACAATGCACATGCATACTGGAATAACTTAACACGATACCTTTAAATTGATCAGATCAATTGTTCCATTCTCTGGCCACGAGGATGGAGGGCGAGAATCCTCTATAACTGGTGGGGCTTCACCAGGAAGTTGGCTATACTGATAGATCCTTTCAATGGAAATAATTTTATTTTCAAGCTTGCAAAAGCTAAGTATCCACCGTGATAAGCGTGCATTTAAATTAAGGCCATAAGTCACAGCAAGCCCTGCCATGCCTGTAAAAAACACGCAAATGTGAATAGAAGGACCATAAATTCACAAATTCCAAATGTTACATATTATCAGATAGATCAAGTAATGCACAGTAACATCCTTACTTGGATCGATACTTCCCTGGGGAAAGCTAACAAGTAAAACCATGCAGAAAGCAAATACAAAGGTTGAAAGCAATTCCATGCGTAGGCAGAGCCACTCAATAGCAGCAAGACTGCAAAAGAATGGACGAGCAAAACAATCAAGAAGATACAGATTCCTCTTCAAGAACCTCTTCTCTTGCCCAAAGCCCCTTATTGTGGCTGCTCCTGCAATTGTCTCACCAAAAAGATGGATGATTGGAGATTTCTGGATGCTAACAATACGGACCAGTTCCCTTGATGAAGCCATGTAGTATTTCTGCAATCATGGATACTAATAATAAGGCAATTTATCCTTCAATACCATTTATACAATAGATTTAACAGAATATGAATCCTTAAATGGGTAGTTAAAGTCAAAATGCTATAGGATTTATGTTCACCATCAACAACCTCAGTCTTTTCTAATTATTTAGTGGAAATTAAATTTCATCAGTGATGATTGGAACAGCTCAAGGTACTGGGAGAGAAATGATGAGGTTTCAAGCATTTAAATCATCAAACCAAAAAAAAAAAAAACAGTTTCTGAAACCATACAGATATCAATTTATATGATGGGTACAACGGCAATGTGTATTGACTTTCAGTTGCAAAAAAGGTAATATAATGTTTAAAGACGTAAGAGACTACATTGAGTGAACCTTGAAGGACCAAAGGATTGTTGCTGAAATGCAAGTCAAGAAAAAGATTGACAATTAACTCCCAACATCCACCTTATGGATTTTATGCTTTACTCAAAATGAGGCTCTTGTGAATCCCTAGTGTGAACGAATTATTAGACCTCTGCAGCTTATATTTGAAGCAACAACATGTCCAATTTCGTTCATGACCACACATCACATATCAGTGGTCTCTAGAATCAGTTTGCATAATTACAAAGCAATAACTGTTCATTTCCCTAATCTTGTCCAACAACCAACAATGCCATTGTTAACTAAGGGAAAAGGATAATTAATCACCTGCATCCAGAAGCAAGCAACAGCCATTGGAACAACAAGCAACAAAACTTGCCAGGTGACTTTGGTCATTACACCAACAATCCCAAAAAGCTGTATGGTAGTTGAAGCAAATCCACCAAGCCTGAAAGGAATATCAAGATCCACTACACTTTGATCAATTGACACCTGTAAGATTGTAAATGATCAGCACAAAGCAAAGTGAAAGACATAAAAGAGAGACAAAGGAAGCAAAGAAAAAGAAAATAGTCGTCTACCATATATGGGTGGAGAACATGTATAGGATATATATTTCCAGCAAAAAAAGATGGAACTTACTCGATTCAAGATCCGTCCAGCTGGAGTAGAGTCAAAAAAAGACATTGGTGCTCGGAACACACTTCTAAGCATCTTCAGAAACAATTTCTGAGCTGCTGCTAAACCAAATGTAGCAACCAGAACAGCCCTGACAAATATAAACCACGAGCTCCCAAAAGCAAGGGCCATATAAACACCTAGAAGGACCATAGGGCTCACTCTAGGCTGGCCTCCTTCCATTTGGGGATTTGCCCAGGCCATCCACCAATTACTAGCTATTTGAAGAAATTGAAATGAAGCTTGTGCAAGGATTATGAGTGGAATCAATAAGCCTTTATATGCTGCAGCCATATAGGACAAGTAAACCTTCATGCTGACTCTTCCTCTTACTCTTTCCTCTTCCTGAACAAGCTGCTTTTTCCTTGAACGTTTTCCTTTCTTTTTCTCTTTGATTGCTTTCTGATCTGAAGCTGATGCACTCTCTTGCACTTCCTTTGCTAAGCTTTCAATACTACATTCTGACGCATTGCATTTTTTATGTAGTGTGGCAGATCCATCCAACAACAAATTTTCATCTGATTCATCTGATGAGTGATTTAGAATATCCATAGCCCCAATTGCTTCATTGTGAGCTGAGACTAAGGTGTTAAAGTCAGTTCCTGCTTGCAAAAGTTCATCATATTTCCCTGCCTGTATTATGCGGCCTTCCTTGAGAACCTGATGTGATGAAGATAGATATCAGAGAATAATTTTTTATGGAATAAAGGAAAAGGAGAAGCATCAAATACATGGTCTCTGATTTACCTTCTTTAAAGCCCCCCTTCCCCAAAAAAAAATGTAAAGCGAGGGTCTTACTAAATGAAGCAAGCACAAACATGATCTAATACTTTTGTTGAAATGTGTTACGACATTTTTATGCAAACATGTGCTCATATTCTACAAAGTGACGATGCCCAGTTGTACATGCTAAGAACCTATGATGCTACCAGAAAATTGGTTGAGTTAAAAAAGGTGAGATGGCTATGCACGAATGTTAGAATGACTATCCTAGTCTCAAATTAAACACAACCTGGTATTTAAATCAAGCTAAAAGGGAAACATTCAACTCTATGAGATGCAAAACGTAAACCATAGATACCAAATCAGTTCTTTCATTACACAAGCATTACATAGAGGTGAGATATTAAAACAACTCCATACCAGAATTAAATCGGCGGTGGGCAGAAATTCAACCTGATGGGTCACAAAAACCACAGTCTTACTTGCTAATGCTGTCAATATGTATTCCTGCAGTTCACAACACATTTAGGCAAACTGCATTCATTTGAAAAGCAACATTGATTTTACACAGGGAAAGTCCAACCTTGAACAACTCTGAACCAGTATGCGCATCAACAGCACTGAAGGGATCATCAAGCAAATAAATGTCTGCATCTTGATATAATGCTCTTGCTAGTTGAACCCGCTGCTTCTGGCCACCGCTCAAGTTTATACCTCTATCACCAATAATTGTCTGATCACCATGTGAGAAGAGTTCCAAATCCTTTTTCAGTGAACAAGCATTGATTACGTTTTTATACTTTGCTTTATCCATTGGACTTCCGAATATAATATTTTCTTCAATATTTCCAGATTGTATCCATGCTGACTGTGAGACATAAGCAGCGGTGCCACAAATTCTCACCTGGAAAAGGAAAAGGGAGAACAGGAATGAATCTTCAATGCATAATAGATTCCAGAAAGAAGAAATCACATTTAACCGGAAATATCATTTAAGCTATGAAATTAAGAAAATAGGTCCATGAATCTAACTTACTTCGCCAGAGATTTTGGGAATCTCGCCAAGGATGCAGGAGAGAAAGCTTGATTTGCCAGAACCAACCACGCCACAAACAGCTACCCGCATCCCCCTCTCGACTTTCATTTGTATCCCTGATAATGTGGGCCTTGAAGAAGAAGAAGGGTCCCAGCAGAATACAGCATCTTTAATTTCTATGGCCAAGTTTGTAATGCTTCGAGGCAGAACAATGGTTGCATCTTCCTGCAACTCTTCCTCCTGCAGGAATCCGGAAATTCTATCAAGAGAAACTTTAGTCTGGGCCATCATCGACACCAAGTCAGGGAAATTCCTCAGTGGTTCTTGTAGTATTCTGAAGGTGGCCAAAGCAGAAAGAACACCTCCCGCTGTGAGCTGATCACCTAACAATATAGAAGTACCAAAAGTGACAGCTGAAACAAATATGGGAGAGCTCCAGAAAATGAAGGTAATAAAAGCTTGTGAATAGAGGGCTTTCCGAAGCCACCGGAACTCCACACCTCGCATCTCCTCCAATTTTACTCTATACCTGTCCTCCCAAGCCTGCAACTTCAGAATCCTCATGTTCCTGAGGCACTCTGATGTTTTCCTCATCCTTTCATCCTTGGCAGCCATTAATTTGTCTTGATAATCTTCTTGTATCCTAGCCACGGGGATTGTGATAACAATGGAGATAATGGTGGCGATCAAAGTTGCAAAGGAAGCAATTCCAACATTCTTATACAAAATTGCAAGAGCAAGAACTATTTGCAGGGGAAGCATCCATATATCATGGAGATACCAAGAGTAATCCCCTACTCTTTGGACATCAATTGCCATGTAATTAACAACCTCTCCACTGGTGTGATTTTGCTTGGCCAAGCTCGACAGCTTCAGTCCCTTTCGGTACACCATTGCTGTTAAAGCTGACCTCACTTGCATACCCAAGATGTCAACCCCAAGATACCATTGCCGGGTCGTTAGCGTCTCCACAAGCTTGGCTGAGAAGAATATCCCAGCAAGAATATAGCCCTCGTGAGGGAAAGTCTCCTTACCCCCCAGATAATCAACAAAATAGCTAATCATGTACGGACCAACGTATGAAACAAAGGTGTTCAGCAAGGCAAAGATGGCATTGCAAGCTGCTTCCTTCCAGAATGACTTCAGAATTGCCCAAGCTAAAGACGGCTGCTTGGAAGGATTTTCAGCTTTTCTTCTTTCCCAATTTGAATTCAAAATCTTATAGTTTGTCTTGGCACGATCTTTCGGTGCAAGAAGGGGAATGTCCTTAAGCTCTAGCGGTCTCTTTGCGCCAATAGAAAGAAGAGGGTTTAACCAAGAAAGGGTTACTAAGCTGAAAAGCCCAGCATCGCTATAAGGAGTGACCTTAAGACACCCTGCCTCTTCTTCAAGAAGCAATGGCTCCTGAAGATCAGAGTTCCTACAAACTTGTATACCAGTAACACCTCTAAACGCAACAAAACATAGAAAAGCAAGAGCTGGGGTTGCAGCAAAATTCGCCACAACATGAGAACTCAAATGCTTTGAACCTCGAGTAAAAAAACTGCTCCCATCAACATACAAAGTGCACAAACAAATCAAAAATGAGAAAAACCACCACACCCTCAACAAGACAGGAAATTTCTCAGACAGCTTAAATTTACATTGAAGAGCTGAAAAGCTCAAGACAAACCAAGCCAAACCTTGTGCAGCAGGGACACAAATCTCAGACCAATCCACATCTTTCCCCTTAACAGCCTCTCTAATCAGAGCAACTCCATCAAACCCCAACACCAAGAATTGCAAGAGCAAAACATAGAAACAACAAAACAGACACAACTTAAAACCCGTACCGATTATAACATCACGAATCTCTCCGTCAACACTAGACCTTCGAATTGGAGTCGGATTGGGAACTGTAGAATCATCCTTGAGGATTCTAACTCTGCCAACACAGACAAATATCTGTCTTGCAGAGATAATGAAGAGAGAGACGATAAAAAGTGTCAAATTTACACAAATGGAGGCGAGTTCCAACGTGGGCAGGCCTTGAATTGCCTTCAAAACAGGGTTGGTTGATCCTGAGCTGATATTATTAAGCAAGAAAACGATACCCATTATTGGAAACAAGAGGTAGTGATTGAAGAGAGTAAGCCCTCGTTGTGGTCGTCAATGAGAGGCAGCAGCAATTTGATGAAGAGGAGAAAAGATCAAATCGTATAAAGAAGAGGGGCATTTCACCATCTGGGTTTTGAACAGAAAGGTGTTGCTATATTGGAAATAGAATCTGCAGACACATTGCACAAAGAAACAAACAGGTTTTCATCAACAACGGACACGAATACAGAAAGAGAAAGATTATATAAAGAACCCTCCTTCCGTCTTTGCTTTGATCCTTCTACCTAAAGACTCTCTCTCTCTAAAGAAACATAAGGAGACAGAGAGATGGACGTCAAAATCTCGAAATCTGAAAGGGAAAACACCAAAGTTACTGACCTCGAAAATTGTCCAGGGTAAGCCGGTGGCGATTGTCGAGGTAAAACCAGCCTGTGATTGATAGGAACCTCTTCGTATCACCTTAAACACCCAAAAAAATAAAAATCTCTTTTCCTTATCCTCCTCCTACACCACACACGCACACATATAAAGAAACAACGAGTAGCAAGAGAAAATGACTTAACTTTCAAATGCAAAGATGGAGAGAGAGAGAAGGAGAGAAGTAGAAAGACTGCAACTTTTGATCTCTCTTTCTCTTATCTTTTCTAACGATAGGAAATAAATGTATTGACTAATGTTTTTATCTCTTGGTTTTTACACATATCTATAATTGAAGTTCGCTGCTACCTTGGACGGTTGCTGGTAGTAACTATAGCACTTGCCGTGTTGGATGTCTCAATGTGCTGTGAGTCACTCGTGGTGACAGAAATGGGAGGTGCTCCTTTAGACGAGAGGCTAAAGGTTCTACCTTTTCCTTGACAATTAACAACGTTTTCAGGTTTTTAGCTTATGTTTTCAACCTCGCTTGAGTTCCCATGTCACATATATATATATATATATATATATATATAAACAAAAGAAAAAAAAAAAACAAAGAGATAGCCAGCCAGCCAACCAGGGAGTGTGAGAATAAGAATATTAATTGCTACAGCATATTTGCGAGAGCAGAATGTGGATCAAAGTATGTGATAAGATATTGATGAGGATCCACTATCCAGTTAAGAACGGGTTGAAAATAAATTATATTGTTTTAGATTGGAGATAGAATTGTTTGTTTATGCTTTACAGTGGAAGATGACGTTGGATTTCAAGTGAGTGTATGAGTGTGATGCCCATGATGGAAAGCTTTTGAGGTATTGATTTTTAATTTCTCTTGCTTTCTACATTGGACAACCTTTATTTATTTATTAGTATATAATATAAATAAGCAAAGTGCTTTTCAAGAATACACTTTCCTTTAAAAAATTAAATTGATTATATTTTTAGTATTCCGTGATGATGCAAAAACATTAAAAAAAATCTAGAAAAAATATCATGATACCAAACATGCATCAAGTGCTTATATATATATAAAAAAAATCAATCTTGTTGTAAAATAATATAAATATATTTCAAGATCTCATCTAGTTTAACTATTGAATTGAAATGATTTTTTAACATAGTATCAGAACATTGATGACCAAGTGATTTCAAGTTCAAATCTCATCATTCTTATTTATTTGATTAAAATTAAGCATGAAATAATATAAGTCTATACAAGTTTCAAGCACAAAGGTTTTTACTTGAGGGAGAATGTTAGAGAATAATATAAATTATATTTTAAAATATCACATAACTGTTTAAGCTATTAAATTGAGATAATTTTTTAACAAATTTTTAAATATTTTTAAATGATTATATTAAAATTAATGAGAGAGAAAAAATCAAATATAAACATTTGTGATCATGCTCGAACTATATATCATCAAACGAGAGTGAGTGTGTTGCATGGTATACAAAGGACACCAATTAACAATGTATACAAAGACAAGATCATGCATCATTGATGTCACAAGTGTTCATCAGACAAACTGGCATTGTCAGTGGGACCCAGCCGCGTAGGAATGGAGGGAGGGCTAGTAAAATTGTAAATAAACATCTTTTGTTTCTTGTGTTGAAGACAATAATCTACCCACTTATCTCAAGTTTCTTTGCTGCTGTCATGAAAATAAAGATAAAAATGGTGACCTGACTTTTTGTGCTTGCTATATGACCGTGTACGTGATTTTATTTTATTTTTCCATGGATTATTTGTTTACAAAGTGCTGCTGGATCGTACTTTACTAGGTTTTAAATTTTTTAAAAAAAATAAATTAATATTTTTAGTATTATTTTATCATTTTCTTATTAAAAATAAAAAAATATTATTTTAATATATTTTATAAAAAAAATATATTTTAAAAAACACTCTCCATTACGATAACATAGCTGTAATTGAAAGCTTTCAAGTATTGAAATGGCATGATATTTTGCTGTTGTAGTTGTGAGCCCGCACTCGAGAATTAACTTGGAATTACTAGATCATCGGAATCATTCATGGGTTATTAGAATTAAAGGTGATTATTTTTTATTCGGTATGGTTTTTATATATAAAAAAATCAAATCAAAATTAAAAAAAAAAAAAAATCGTTTCAAACTGATTTGGCTTGGTTTTTCGGTTTGACTGGATTTTTCCGTTTGGTTTTTTATTTCATGTTTATAAAATCGAAACTCAACCCAACCAGTCAGTTTTTTCAAAATTTTAATCGGTTTAATCGTTTTTTTTCACGATTTTATTTTTTTGATTTGTTTTATTTTCTCGGTTTAATCGGTTTTTTGGTTTTTTTATTCATTTCTAATTAGAATAATCTCGATTAATTATTTTTTATTAAAATAAATCGCTTTTTTTTATCCCTTTCATGTTAACTTCACCAAGTTTAGATCAGATCAAATAAATTATTAAAAATGTGAATATATCAATCAGTATTTATCAAGTAAATATTTTATCCATTCAACTAAAAATCTGAACCGAATCAAGATAGGATGACAAATTTCTCGGGAGATCCAACAATTATGTTTCCTAGCTCTCCGGCACTGCATAAAACGACAGCGCACCGGCAACACTGCCGGGGAAAGAAAATCAGCGTCTCGCAGCCCGCATGAACGAGCAATCATCTCTTGATATGATTGGAATTTAAGATAATTCCAAAATGGCAATCAAAGCATCTAATTAATTGCCTTGATCCATTATGATCACTGTACGATTATTGTTAATTAATCAAAGCATCTAATTAATTACCAAAAAAGGTAAGAAAAAAAAGTAATGCAAGACATTTAAAAAATATAACAAGGAGAAATTCTATTAATGTAAATAAAATATTCAATAAAAATACGATGAAAACATATTTGCTAAGGTGAAAACATATTATTTATATTTATTTTTTTAGAAAATTATTTTTTAGTTGTTTTTAATTACTATGAGTTTAGTTTTAATTCTATTAATTATATTTTATTGCTCATTTATTTGTTAAATCTGTATAGGAACACATTAAGTGATAGATGATTAAGAACCTATATAAAAGTGTGATTACAGTTACTTTTTAAAATATTTTTTATTTAAAAATATATTAAAATAATATTTTTATTTTTTTTTTAAAAAAAAAATTGATATCAATATATCAAAATAATTTAAAAACACTAAAAAAATATTAATTTAAAACAAAAAAAAATATTTTTTAAAAATATTTATAAAATATAAAAACAATCAGAGCCTAAATAGATTTATCAGGCTTTTTCCGTTCTGTAAAAAAAAAAAAAGATTTTATATTATATATTCCAATATTATATGATGTATGTTGTGGAGAATTCTCATTGGATATTCTTATTACCAAGTACCGAATGGTGGAGAATTGTGAAACTATGTGCCTTCTATGATATTAATCATAAAAAAAAAATAAAAAAATCTCCGGTTTTTAATTAATTATTTAAATAAATCGAGTGAGGTTTGATTTTATTTTATATTTTAGCAAGGGCGTATGACAGTACGACAATTCGTTTTTTAATTAATCAGATATAGTCTCTGGTGATACTAAACCCGGCCTGTTAGGGTGGAAAAAATCAAATCGAAACCACCCTGGTTTGATTGCTTCAATTTTATTAAAGCTCGTTTTAATATATATATTTTTTAATTCTAACTTCGTTTTAGTATTCCTTCAAATACTACTGCACTTCCAGATAAGTTAATTAATCCACTTCAACTTGAGCAACTCATAACCTGCATTCTAGAGTGATACAGGAGATAGCCAAGTTTAATAACTTCTTGGTATTTTGTTTATTTCTTGCTTAAAAATTATATTTAAATATTTTTTATTTTTTAAAATTAATTTTGAATATCAATACATCAAAATTTTTAAAAAATAAAAAATATATTTTTTAAAAAACTGGATTTTAGACGGATTACATGGTATTGATGTTAATTAATCAAAGCATCTAATTAATTACTGTAAATAAAATATTCAATAAAAATACGATGAAAACATATTTTCTAAGATGAAAACATATTTTCTAAGGTGAAAACATATTATTTATATTTTTTTTTTTAGAGGAGCCTTTTTTAGTTGTTTTTAATTACTATGAGTTTAGTTTTAATTCTATTAATCACATTTTATTGCTTATTTATTGGTTAAATCTGTATAGGAACCCATTAAGTGACAATTGATTAAGAGCATGTTTGGAAATGTAATTGTGATTATTTTTTAAAATATTTTTTATTTAAAAATATATTAAAATAATATTTTTATTTATTTTTAAAAAATTATTTTTGATATCAACGTATCAAAATAATCTAAAAATATCAAAAAATATTAATTTAAAACAAAAAAAATTAATTTTTTTTAAAATATTTCTGAAATGTAAAAACAATCATAGCCTAAGTAAATTTATCAGTTTTTTTCCATTCTGTTAAAAAAATGAAAGATTTTATATTATATATTCCAATATTATATGATGTATGTTGTGGAGAATTCTCATTGGATATTCTCATTACCAAGTACCGAATGGTGGAGAATTGTGAAACTATGTGCCTTCTATGATATTAATCATAAAAAATATATATATAAAAAAAACGCTCCGGTTTTAAATTAATTATTTAAATAAATCGAGCGAGGTTTGATTTTATTTTATTTTTTAGCAAGGGCGTATGACACTACGACAATTCGTTTTTAAATTAATCAGATATAGTCTCTGGTGATACTAAACCCAGCCTGGTAGGGTGGAAAAAATCAAATCAAAACCAACCTGGTTTGATTGCTTCAATTTTATTAAAGCTCGTTTTGATATTTTTTTTTAAATTCAAAATAACTATGTTAATATCATTTTAGTATGTATTTAATATTATAGTATAAAGTGTTTTTTAAAAGTTTTTTTATTTAAAAATATATTAAAATATTTTTTATTTTTTATACAACCACATAAAAAAACACTTAAAAAAACTTTGATTTAATATTTTTTAAGACAGACACATATTTAAAAAGCATTTGCCCAACTTACAACCTGCATTTTAGAGCGATAGAGGAGTTTAATAATTTTGGGGTATTTCTGTTCGTTTCTTGCTTAAATCTCATTTAATATTATGATAATGATTATTTTTCAAAATACTTTTTGCTTGAAAATATATTAAAATATTTTTTTATTTTTTAAAAATTAATTTTTTATATCAACATATCAAAAAGATCTAAAAATAAAAATAATTTTTTTAAAATAAATTATAAAAAAAAGTTTTTTTTTCTTGGTACATAGAATTCCCTACTAAACCAGGCCTGTTATGAGCATGATGATACTCATCACTCCGTTTTTTAATTGATTATTTAAATAAATCGAGTGAGGTTTGATTTTATTTTATTTTTAGCAAGGGCATATGAGTATATGACACTACGACAATTCATTTTTTAATTAACCAGATATAGTCTCTGGTGATACTAAACCCGGCCTGGTAGGGTGGAAAAAATCAAATCAAAACCACCCTGGTTTGATTCCTTCAATTTTATTAAAGCTCGTTTTAATATATATATTTTTTAATTCTAACTTCGTTTGTATTCCTTCAAATACTACTGCACTTCCAGATAAGTTAATTAATCCACTTCAACCTGAGCAACTCATAACCTCCATTCTAGAGTGATAGAGGAGCTAGCCAAGTTTAATAACTTCCTGGTATTTTATTTATTTCTTGCTTAAAAATTATATTTAAATATTTTTTATTTTTTAAAATTAATTTTTAATATCAATACATTAAAATTAAAAAAATTAAAAATATATTTTTTAAAACGGGATTTTAGACGGATTACATGGTATAGATGCTGGCTTGAGATAATGTCACGGTAGTGTAATGGGAGCAATCACATCAAAGTTGGCAAGCCAGCCCCATACGTCACTGGACTTGTACAGGGTTGCTCGGCAATTTGTCTCCTACTAGAAACTTCTTTCGTACGTATAATTGTACTCCTGATCAAAATTAATTACCATAATATATAAAATATCTCTGTATAATCATACTTATTCGTTTTAAAAAAATGTTTAAGCACACCAATATATTTATATATATTATATTAAGGTAAAAAAGAAGAAGAAAAGTTAAACTCTCTAGTGGCAGTGGCGGGGGCTGGCACTGGCCCCGGCACTTGCAAGAATTTCTTTTGCAGCCCCTGATGATTTATAGTCTTGGCTCTGAAGTTAGAGAAATTTAAATCTTGATTCCCTGAGAAACCTTTTTTTTTAATTTAACCCCTCTAATTAAGTCTTCTGGCGCCGCCCCTGAAACTTCACATTCAAGTTTATTTTTCATTTTTAATTGGCGAGTATTTCTGAGACTTGGATTCATAGGTTGACCCTTCACGTTATCAATTTTGGTTTGAATTTTAAAAAAACATTAAAAAAATATTTCTTGTAGATATATTCTCTCAGTCCCATAGTGTTTATACATAATTTTTAGATATAAAAAAATTAATTAATGGTGTTTTTTTAATAATAATAATAAAAAAAAAGAAGCCATGGCGGCTGTGAATTTTGCTGAAGAAGAAATATTTTGAAATAAGTTTTACTAAAACTTGCAGTTTATTTTGGATTTTTCTTGAAATCAATGACCGGCGTGTTGCATCCTCGTCATCAACCAACCAGTGGTCTGGAGGTAGCAAGTAGTTTACGTCTGTTGACTTTCGTTCGGTTCTCACTCTCAAAACCGGACGGGAGACTCTGAGTCATAGTTCAGAAGGTGGGTCCAGACTTATTATTTTTTTATAATAATAATAAAAACTCTATTTAAAAAAAAAATTGACTGAGCCAGTCTAATTTTTATTTTTATTTTTATTTTTTATTAGCCTAGACTAGTTTAGATTTAGGGTTGAATCACCAACCCATTCCAAATTTTCAAACTCTATAATTTAATTTATACCATAGTTTCATAAACGAGAAAAACTTAGATTATTAGATGAAAAAACTAATTTTTAAATAATCAAAATTTTCTTTGTTAGAACAAAGTAGTTTTATTTATTTCTAGATCAATCACGACCAATGTCGTTTTGTTTTCTGTCATTGACAACGTGGCTTTCATTTTGACACAGAGGGAATTGGACCAGCGAAGGACAGGGACGACCGACCAAAGAAAAAGCCGTCCTATAGCGTGTCTCATGACAGGTTGTAGTCCCTCTCAAGGTGTGAAATACACTTCAAATTTGCTTTCATTTTAAAGGAGTGTTGTTTACTGGGTAAAACTTGTTTTTTAAATTAATTTTTTATTTAAAAAATATCAGATTACTTTTTAGATATTCTTAATAATTCTGACATCCTAATATACAAAAATAATATAATTTTATATATAAAAAAAGTTTTTATGCAGAGGGACATAAAACTTTGATGGAAAAATAAAAATTCCATAGAAAAATAAAGTTAAAATATGAAACACGATGAAGAACACGAGGTATTCATTTTGAGAGAGGCATTCATTTATCTCCATTATTCATCACGGCATTGTCTCTATCATTGCTACAAACACCACAAAATACCTGCAACAATATTCTACGCCGCAGGAAAAGTTAAAATTATCAAAATCTATAAATATTTATGCTCACCAGGTAAAATATTTGAAGCGGATAAGTACAACTTATTCTCAACATATTTTGATTTATTTTTTTTATATTTTAAAAGTATTTTTAAAAAAATTTAAATTTATTTTATTTTTTTATTAATTTTAAATTAATATGTTTTTAGTATTTTCAAATTATTTTAATATGTTAATATTAAAAATAATTTTTAAAAAATAAAAAAAATTATTAACATATATTTTAATATAAAAAAATATTTAAAAAATAACAAAACCATACTGTCAAATAATCTACTGCTCATTTCTCTTTCTCTGTATACACTTTTCTCAAGCTCTTCGTATCATTTTTTTTCTATATATTATCTTCTTCGGAGAGTTTTTTATTCTGTAAAGAAATTTGTGCGGCAAGAAACACCGAGCCTATAGAAAAAAACCCAAGTTGCAGCCTATAGAAAGTCCATTCATGGCTGAAGTTTTCACGACTTCATCATGATTAATTAATTTTTTATTTTTAAATTGTTGCAGCAAGTTTTCACTCAGTACATGTTTGATGTAGCTGGATTCATATCAAAAGTAAACTTATTATAAGATAGCTACTGTAATTACATTTTTATATCTCATGATGATGATGATGGGTATTTAACTATAGATTGTGTTAAAAATATTCAATTCAGCCATCCCTAATAGGTTATAAAATAAGAATGTATTAAAAGATATTTACATGATTATTAACTTTAGATTTCATATAATTTATCGAGATATATGTAAATTAATTTAAATATTTATGTTAATTAAAAAAAATACATGAATGGAAAGATTTATAACTATTTTTTTTTTATCTATTTTTTTTGTGATTATGTTATATGTGATGTAGTGGTTTTTGTTTTTTGCCGGGCCACAGAAAAAAAACATTTAATTAGTTAAATAGTATCCACTGACCTCGCATATAATTGTGTTTCAGATTTTAGTTTTGTAGAAATTAAAATAATATATTTTTATTTATAAACACCTACTTTGTATTTATATTACACGTAAAAAATTATCTCCCAATAATTTTAACCAAACTCATTTTTAAACATAAACAATATTTACAAGTTTTTTTTTTAAAAAAACCTATTTTTATTTTAAATCACAACCATGTAAACAATCACATTAATATCCAACACAAAATTAACAAAACCAACCCAAGCCAATTTAGAAATCAGAAGATCCACTATATCCACATCTCAAAACACCATGTTTTCAACAAGATGATAATTTCAACCACAAAAAAAAATGTAGAAAAAAACAAAAAATGAAATACCGTTCATCAATGCGAATACATCTTCAATGCTAAAGCTTTACAATCCTGTCTACGATGGAGACGTAGATGGTTTTTCATTTTCTTTTCATTATTTTTTTGTGTGTGTTGATGCATCCACTTGAACAAATTTTAAATTCAAAGTTGGTGAAATTATAAATGAAATGAGCTGCCTTGCAACGTGTTTATTACATACGATACCATGTTTTCAACGAGGCATGAATTCTGACCACAGAGAATTAAAAAAAAAATAGAAATAGCACCATAAATTTAAAATATCACATTACAAGTACCAACTACCAAGAATGAATACTATTTATCTCCCTACCACATTTGTATTGATGGCAAGGTTTGGAATACTGTTTAATGTTTGGTTATGGTTGTATTTTTAAAATATTTTTTATTTAAAAATATATAATAGTAATATATTTTTTTATATTTTAAAAATTATTTTTGATATTAATACATTAAAATGATAAAAAAAACTCAAAATTTTTAAATTAAAACAAAAAATATTAAAACAATTTATTTTTTAAAAAATAATTTTAAAACATAAAAATAAACAGAATGTAAAACAACTAATGATTATATAAATATATCATTGATTATAAATTATTATTATTATTATTATTATTACATGTGAGATTTGAATTATCATTAAACTAGGGCTCACAAGTTAGAAGTGAAATATTGCAACTCCTGATTAAATAAAAATCTTGACTTCATTTATAAAAAACATTTAATTTAAATGAAGAGTTATTCCCACTCGAATGTATATACAAGTTTTGTTTTATAAATTAAAGTCTGAAAAACAATTTATTAAAAATATATCTAACAAAACTAAATCATTTACAGCTACACCAACCCGGTATGTGGACAAGATAGCGACGGCAGTGCGCCCTTATGCAGTGGCATAGACAGATCAGAACGGACAGCTCAGTGGCTGCACCATGTGTGGCTGGTCCTTGGGTGTCCAGCTCTTCTATCTTTAATATTTTTGTTGTCTAGTTTATGTAGCCAACTATCGATCTTGGCTACCATGTCATTGATTAATTTTATATTTTTGCAAAAATAAATAAAAGAAAAAGGCACCCCTGACTCGTACCATCAAATGATTAGATTTTGCCATGAGTTATTGCGACTGGACAAGATTATATATATATATATATATAATAATATGGAAATATATAAAAAATAATATTTTTATTATTTTTTAAAATTATTTTAACTTCAGTATATCAAAATAATCTAAAAATATAAAAATAAATTAATTTTAAATAAAAAAATAAGTGATAAATAAAAAAAATATATGAAATAAAAAACCAAGAATTATTTGTTCTATTGGACAAGCTTATTCCATCCTCTATAGCTGGACAATAATTATTTTTTAAAGGTAACTTAGACAGTGTTTGACACTATAATTAAAAAAAAAATATATTTTTTAAATTAATATATTTTTTATATTTTTAAATTATTTTGATGTTTTTATGTTAAAAATAAATTTTTAAAAAATAAATATTATTTTAATATATTTTAAAATAAAAAAATATTTTAAAAAACAACCATCACTATACTTTCAAACATTCTCTTAAGACATAACAAGGAAATATACGTGGAACTTGTCATTTTTAAAGTGATCGGAACCTAAACTAAGCTTGAATTAGCTTAGAATTATTGAAAGAGCCCGTGGGTAGATTTAGAGAGATGTTTTGAATACATTTTCTATTTTTTGAACGACTAGGAAGACTTAGAATATTCTTCTAAGAAATATCCTTGGAAAAGTATTTTCTTGGAAGAATTTTTATTTTTCCTTTCGAAGACCAAGAGAATATGGATATGGTAGATGTTGCCTGCCATGAGAGGCACATTGCCTCTTTGTCATTTTAAGCATGTGGGAGAGGCCCTCTTTTCAAAGAATAATGGATAATAGGCACATAACAAGAATATACCTTGCAAAATAACTCTCTCTATATATAAGGAACATAGAGATTTCCTCGTCAAATAATTTTCTTAAAGATAGGAGATATTCTCTTATTGATTCGAGTTTAATCAAAATTAAATTCTCTAAATGGATGATTTTCAAGATATATTTCACATTCATTCATAAAACAAATTATGTTGTCAGCAATTCATGAATTATCAAACAGTTTATTTTTTAACAAATCCAATATTAAAAAATAAAATAAATTAAATTAAAAATAATTAAAAGATAAAAAAAAACAAAGTATATCTTATTAGTGAATAAACTTGTTGACCCTATAATAAGTCGGGCTAGTACGCCAAACCTATAAACTGAGTTATGGACTTTGTTAGGATTATAATTTATTTTTTTAATTTTTTTTAATTATATGATAACAAAAATAGATAATTGTGAAATTAAATATCAATCCAATACCAAGATGTTTTTTTAAATCGTAATAATCTCATAAAAGGCGAAGCGAAACCAATTATGAAATTAAATTCTTCATTAACCTGATATTTAAGGATGAAATAAAAAAACAAATAAAAAAAAAAATTAAACTTGCTAGACTTGCGAACCAAATCAACCAACCAAACCTGTGAATAGGTCCATGGACTTTATAAAGTTTGATAACATAACTTTTATCTGAAATTATTATTTTTTAACTATATAAGAAAATGAATAGATGATAAAAAAGTCAAGTTTAATTAAAAAAGAAAAGCACTCTAGTAAACTCGTAAACCGGGGTAATTCGGGTTACCTTGAAAAACCTGTAAACCATGCTAACCTTATAGAAAGATAAAATAAAAATAAATAAATTATGAAGCCAAAATTTCAATCATCCTAATATTAAAAGATGAAATCAGCAAAAAAATTTTTATAAAAAAATCAAAACAAAAGGAAAAAAAGAAAAAGAAAAAAACACTGTGGATTACAACTGTTATTCATAGTGCAGTGTTTGTGGGCGAACAATATTTTTCTCACACCTTTTAATTTTTGTTATTTTATAAAGTTTAATAACATGACTTTTCTCAAACACTATTTTTTTTAATTATATGAGAAAAAATAGACTATAAAAAAATCAAGTTCAATTAAAATCAAGATAACCTATCAAATTCATAAATCAAGGCAGCCTAGGTTATCTTGACAAACTCATACACCATGCTAATCTCATATAAAGACAAAATAAAAGGAAGAAAATTATGAAGTTAAATTATCAACAATCTAAATCTTAAAAGATAAAATCAACGAAAACATATTTGAGGAAAAAATCATAACAAAAATTTAAAAAGAAAAAAAGAAGAAGAAAGCAAAACATTGTGGATTGTAATCCACAATGCAATGAGTATTGGATGAAAAATGATTTTTCTATATCCTTTAATTTTTGTTATTTTATAAAGTTTAAGAACATAATTTTTTTAAAAAACTATTTTTTCTAATTATATGAGAAAAAAATAGACTATAATAAAGCTAAATTCAATTAAAAAAAGAGAAAAAAAACTCCATTAAACCCATAAATCAGGACAACCGAATTACCTTGATAAACCTACAAGCCATGTTAACCTCATAGAAAGATAAAATAAAAAGAAAAAAAATTACAAAAAAAAATTTTCAACCATCTTAATTTATAAAAAAATAAAATCAACAAAAATAATTTTTAAAAAATCATAACAAAAAGAAAAGAAAAGAAATCATATATTCAAGAAAAATAATAATATAAGAAGACACAATCCATAATTCACAATTCCCCATATTTTATGAAGAAAGCTAAAATGATTTCCCGAGCATGCTTTGAAAAAGTAAAATAACTTTAGTTGGAGAAAGAATATATGTAATGATTTTTCATTTTTGTGTAGCATTGATTCTCAAATGTGGGGTTAATTAAGAATATATGAAGAGCTGTTAAGTCCGAAAATTTGAACTATCAACTTTGTAAAATATTCATTTTGATTAAATTGGTCAAATTTTATTTAACCAAATTAAAAAAATAAATAAGTGATAAATAAGAAACGGATAATATAAAATTCCATCTTTTATGACGGGACAAGAAATTTGCTCGGGAGGTGTATTTCAGGCAAGAACAAGGATTTTAGTCCTTATTCTGTCCGAAATGTACATATTCGATTTTTTGAACGACTAGGAAGACTTATATTCTTCTAAAAAATATCTTTGGAAAAGTATTTTCTTGAAAGATTTTTTTTTTTTTCATAGACTTTAAGAGAACATTGATATGGGAGATGTTGGCTGCCATGAGAGGCAACTTGCCTCTGTCATTTTAAGCACGTGGGATAGGTCATTTTTTTCATAGTTTTAAAACTTGTTTCGGTTTAGGGGATTGACTTGGAACCCAACCAATTCAGGATTGTAATCGGGCATAATTAAAAGAAAAAAAAACCTTGATATGACGCGACTAACCTGGTGAAAAACTCGGTTGCAATCTGTTTATTTTTATTTTTTTTACTAAAACAACGTCGTTTTAATATTTTTTTAAAGGATTGACTTGGTCACAACCCGAAACTCGAGCCTTGAACCATGTTAGTCACCAGATCGGATCTAAAAATTATATTTTTTTCAAAGAATATTGGATAATAGGCACATAAGAGTGCATGTAATTTGAATAAGAATATACCTCACAAAATACTCAAAAAAAGAAAATAAAGACATCTTCATAGAATAATTTTTTAATTGGATTATTTTGAAGATGTATTCATATTCATTCATAAAATAAATTATATTATCACCAATTCGTAGATTCTATCTGGTCAACAAGATTATCTTCGCATTGGTAAATTACAACCATGCAAGTGTATTTATTTTTTTGCCAATTAGCTACGAAGAATCAATGCAAAATGATGATTTTCTTCCAAGAAATGAAGGCACAAAGACATGGAAAGAATCAGAAGCTGACACATAGAAAGCGATCTTTTGTAGAAAAATTCCTTGTAATATTCCTACGAAACAAAAAGATTTTAAATTAAAAAATATTTTTAAAAAACACTCATCGTACGTCAAGGAGTGATTCTACATATTAATAAGCTCACGAGCCTCTCTTATTTTATAATTTTCATAATGTAGCCCCTCCTCAATTAATTTTCACAAGCCAACTCGGTATTTAACATCAGAATTTGGGTGGAAGGACTTCTTTAAGCTTATTTTTAGAAAAAAATTGTCTCTTTCCAGGTACTATGTTGTTTGAAAAATTAAAAAAACTTAAGGTAGATAAAGAATATATGTAATGATTTTTCATTTCTGTGTAGCATTGATTCTCAAATGGGGTAAGTAAGAATATATGCAGAGGTGTTGAGTCGAAGTTTTTCATGGATTTGATCTTATCATACATGGACCAAATCAATTTGATTCCTCCTTTAGCATAATTGGTTACTGTAATTCATCACTAGAGAAGGGTTCTGTAACATGATTGATTCTGTTACTATAATAATTTAGGTTTTTTGTGATAGAAAATAATATAAAATTATTTTGAGAACACAATATGTCATCGAATAACAAGTTTCTCGGTTGGAGTAGTTCTTTAAAAGCTTTTTAAATAAAATCTAGCATTGGATTTGACAATCAATACTTGGATATGCTCTGGTGGGAAATGATATGCCTGAAGTAACAATTCTAATGCTCACAGGACCATTTCTCAGGTTCAGGATTCCGGGAGAGGATAAGAAAACCTGACAGGTCCTGTCTGGTGGTGAGAATTGAAACTTCATCTGAACGTAACCAGGCAGATTGGGACTATTTTTCAAGAATTTTAGATTGGATATTCCCAGCAGATTATAGCAGAATCAGCATATGTACAAGCTTTTTCAAGTTGATTATGGTATCCATCCTAATTTCTCCTTTAGATCAAAATTCGATAGAACTTGGTAGAAATGTAAACAATCAGGATGGTGATTCAACACTGAGGCAAAGTATTATGCTGGCTTCTCAGCAACTTAGCTTGGTCACCCCAAAATCATGAAACAATTAATTATTCTCCATCTTTTTAAGCTCTGCCTGCAAAATGTCTGTTACCTTTTTTTGTGTCATGTCAAATTTGGGAATCATACAGACATTCGAGCATCAATTTCATGGTGGAAAGAAAAAACCCACCAGAATTTTTTCATTTCCCCCTTCTTTTGCTTGTGTAAAATAAATGGCAATCAATTAGGAAACGAAACAAATTCACCATCAAGAACATCTTACAACGTTGTTTCAGGTTCATTTGGAGCAGAATCTGATATATGTTTTTTTCCTAAAACTAAGCAAATTCACCATATTTTTTACGATGTTCATAGGGCAAACAGCAGCAAGGTTTGTCGAGTGCAGGATTCCGAGAAAGGATAAGAAAACCTGACTGCCCGATCTCCTGGTGAGAATTGAAACTTCATATGAACGTAACCAAGTTGACTGGGACCATTTTTCAAGAATTTTATATTGGATATTCCCAACAAGCTATAGCAGAATCAGCATTGGTACAAACTTTTTCATAATCTGGTTCAAGCACATTAATATCAAGATTAATTCAGCGTTAAAATGCATAAACACAATTCAAAATCAAACATTTACTACTACTGTAAAACTTTCAAGACTTGCATGCATAATAATTGGTTGCTTCTTGATTGAACATGGAAATGTGTACTGCTAGAGCTAGAACTTGAGGGATGGGTTTAGACTTCAGACTTTGCTCTTTATAGAGAAAATGAATTGCACTACTGCACTAGCTAGCCAGCTAGCTGATAATAGACAGCTACTGGTGGGTTTTAAAGGAGAAAACAACGTTTTTGCAAGGGACGTGGGAGAGAGCTTCGATGGTCTCTTTCTCCATATATATATTTTTTTGGTTTCTGAACTTCTTTAAACGTCTTGGTCTCCACAAATATCGAAATGTGGAACTAAAAATCACTGTAATTATGGATGATAATTTGATATTCCCAAATCATCACCTCATACATCAAAATGTAGAACTAAAAATCACTGTAATTAGATCTGGGCTATTGTTCAAAGCTGTTCAAGAAACCTAAAGTGGTAGCTTACTGTTATTAAAGCATAATTTGTAAGAAAAAATTTAAAATCCTGCATGCATCTAGTTGTAGCCTTGACCCTTCCCTTCAAACTCAAGGTTACCAGTGAAATCACTTGCTTCAGAAGACTGCATCTGATAAGGAAAGCTTGACATGGGAAATTGTATAGATGGCATAATTGGCTGCTTGGTTGGAGCAATATAGCTCACTGAGGAATCAACATTGTTGAACCATACATTATCCCACATCCATGGAGTGCGGTTAGCACAAGGCAGATTACTACTACTAGACAGCTTACAACCAAATTGATCGCTGGTATTCTGATCGCAAGCCATCTTCATAATCACATCTTCCATTGCATTTAGATATGACGAAGTCCTATGAGCATTCTGCTTAGGTTGGAAATGCATTGGTGGTTGAACGTTCAATGGATTTGGTTCTAAGTAAAGTTGCAGGTCTGTTGAATAACAGTTGCCATTGTTGCTCTCCCATAAACTTGCATTCCTTGTAGTCCCATGAGAAGTCTGATTACACTGGAAACCGACAGGTAACTGATCATCTAAAGGCCTTGGTTCATAGTAAACCTGCAAGTCTGTTGAGTAGCCATTGCTATACTTCCTCTCCAGTAAGTTGGTCACCTGAGAACTCTGCTCAGGGTAGAATGCCATAGGTGGTTGAGCATCAAAGGGATTCGAATTGTGAATAAGCTGCAAAAAATTGTCATCTCTGCTCTTCATGTAGCTTTCCATGTTGTGAGAAACGCTTGGACTCAGCGAGGCAGCTTGCACCCCTGGTGCACCCATGACATACTGATTTGCGTTGAAACTTCCAAGTTTCTTGTCAGCAAGATCGATTTTAACATCCAAATGGCCAACAAGAACCCTTAATTGATCTGCATAAAGCCTGTTGAGACGATCATCCCATGCAGGGTACTTAGCTTTGATAACTTGCTTGTGCAATCTTGCAAGCTCAGAATCAATCTGTTTCTTTTTATCAGCAAAGTAGTCAGAGACCTGGTAACATCTTCTTGGTTGATCACTGCCCTTGTACCTGTTGATAATACACCTAACATCTTCAGACCTTGGAGGCCAAGTCTCAGGTGCTACAGGAGGATGATCATCCTTGTGCTTTGGTCCGAAGATTATTACGCATGCATCAACACCGCAAAGAATAGTGAACTCAGAAGCCTTTTTAAGCAAACCTGCCTTCCTCTTCCTGAAAGTAAGCATACGAGATTTCTCCTTCCTTATCAATTCCATTTTGATTCTTTTTTGACCCATTGTTTGATCTAGCAAAACGGTGACACTTATCAGAAACACAAAGCATCAATGACATAAAAAACAAAAAAACGTGTTCAGTTGAAAAAACAAAAACATAAATATATTAAGATGTTTTTACCATCTTTATCTCTTCTATATATTCATCTCTTTTATATATATCGATAGAGTAACTAAAATTCGTATTGCACAGTAGTGAAAATTAATATCAATCACTATAAACTGGGATAAATCACTATCTGTAGGGATGAAGGTTTCTTATGCTTCAGGAACTCTGAATATATCCATGCAACAAAAGCTGGGATAAATCCCAGTTTACACAACGCGCATGATAGAGTCAATACATCACCAGCATTGAAAGCAAAAGAGCAACAGAAGGAAACCGAACCACCACAATCACAACACAATTTCATTTATTTATTGTTCAATAAAATATCCCTTTTCCTACGATTAAATTGAAACAAGAATTGTGGTAACAAAATAATCATTACACCATAAATAATTAAATAATCATCTCTTTCTAGGCATATTTACATGTTCCGCATGCATCGACCTAAATTGTCATAAATTAGAATTAAAATCAAGAAAAAAAAAATCTATAACCCTATAAAGCATATGAAAAGAAGAGTTTACAAGGTAAAAAGCTCTCATGCAACCCTGAAATAGAAGCTAGATTTTTTCCTTCCAAACGAAAAAAGAAGCTAATTTTCTCATGAAAAATAACAGTTATTATTACTATAAAAGATACAAAGACAAAGAAAGAAAAAAAAATCAAAAGAATAGAAAGCAGAAGAAAGTACCTTTAATGGCAGACTGCTAAGAACTCCAAAAACCTAATACAACACTCAATGTAACAATAATATTTCTATAACCCTTATGGCCCTTTATTATATAGGAAATATAAAAGATTTCCAAGAACACTAAAATTGATTTTCTTTCCAAATCAAGAAAACAATTAGTTGCTGCAATTATTTTTCCTGCTTTATTTAGGAAACAAAGCTATAGCCATAATGTCTCGGAAGATTTTTTCTTTCTTTCATAGACTTTAAGAGAATATGGATTGGTAGATGTTCGCTGCCATGGGAGTGGGAGGCCCTCTTTGTCACTTAAGAGTGCATGTAATTCGATACATAACAAGAATGTGCCTCGCAAAATAACTATATATATATATATATAGAGAGAGAGAGAGAGAGAGATTTCCTCGTCAAATAATTTTCTTGAAGGTAAGAAATATTCTTGTATCAGTTTGTGCGTTGACATATTTCATGTTATTCAATAATAATATCTTCGCATTGTTCAATTGCAACCATGCAAGTGTATATAGACTTTATTAGATTCAATAAAGTTTTTAGATAAATATTTTTATTTAATTATATAATAAAAATAAATACTCACAAAATTGAATTTCAACAAAAATAGACATTTATTTGAGGTAATTATTTCTATAGAAAGTAAACAAAAATCAATAATGTAATCTATTTCCCAACTAATCGATCTAATATTAAAGGATAAAATTAAAAAATAATAAATTAAAATCAATTGAAAAAAACCATATCTTGTAAGTAAACTTGTCAAACCTATGAATCGGATAAGTCAGGCTAGTACATAAAATCTGTAAACTGGATTATGGACTTCATTGAGATCATAATTTGTTTTTTTTAAACTATTTTTTATTTAATTATATGATAAAAAATAGATGATTGTGAAATTAAACATTAACCCAATATCGATATTTTTTTTTTTATAGATTATGATAACTTCATAAAAGATGAAGCGAAACTAATTATAAAATTGAATTTCCAATTAATTTGGTATCTAAGGATGAAAAAAAACTAATTAAAAAAAAGTTAAACTTTCCAAATACGTAAACCAAGTCAATCAGTCAAACATGTGAATAGGTCCATGGACTTTATAAAGTTTGATGACATAATTTTTATCTAAAACTGTTTTTTAATTATAGAAGAAAAAAATAGATGATAAAAAAGTCAAGTTCAGTTAAAAAAGAAGACACCCCACCAAACTAAAAAACCAGGGCAACCCAAGTTACTTTTATAAACTTTTAAACCATGCTAACCTCATAGAAATGTAAAATAATAAAAAAAACAAATTCTCAACTATCCTAATATTAAAAGATAAAATCGACAAAAATAAATAAATAAAAAACATAACAAAAATTAAAGAACATAAGGAAAAAGAAAAAAAAACAGCATAACACCGTGGATTACTATTGTCGTTCATAGTGCAATGTTTGTGGGTGAACAATAGTCTTCTCACACCCTTTAATTTTTGTTATTTTATAAAATTTAATAACATGACTTTTCTTAAAAATATATTTTGTTTAACTATATGTGAAATTTTTTTTTATAAAAAAATCAAGTTCAATTAAAGTAAATACAACCTACCAAACTTGTAAACCGAGGTAACGTGGATTATCTTGGCAAACTTGTAAACCATGCTAACTTCATATAAAGACAAAATAAAATGAAGGAAATTATGATGCTAAATTCTCAACAATCTCAATCTTAAAAGATAAAATTGATAAAAATAGATTTAAGAAAAATATCATAACAAAAACTCAAAAAAAAAGAAGCAAAACATTGTGAATTATTATTGTAATCTACATTACAATAGGTATTGGGTGAAAAATGGTTTCCCTATATCCGTTAACTTTTTTTACTTTATAAAGTTTAATAATAAGATTTTTCTCAAAAAACTATATTTTTTTAACTATATGGAAAAAAAAATAGACTATAAAAAAGCCAAGTTCAATTAACAAAAGAGAAAAAAAAAGAAAAGAGAAACCCCACCAAACCTATAAACTGGAGTAACTTAGGTTACCTTTACAAACTCGCAAACCACGCTAGTCTCATAGAAAATAAATAGCAATAAAAAAATGAAAAGCACACACAAGCAGTTGGTTCAACCCTAATTCCCCAGTGGAGTCGTCATTCTGTCGATACGCGACGTCGGGCGACGACTCCTCTCATTTTTTGTTTATTTAACAAAAAAATATTTTTTATTTGGGGGGAAATAAAGATTTCATTGGAGTCGCCATCTAGTAATTTGAGGAAACTAGAAATCCCAAATTAGACATTGGTCCCAGAGATTCGGGTACTGGGTTAGTTATGATTAAGGGAAGGTAGACACCACCCTTAAAACATCCTTTCAAAAGAAAGGTTACCCTTACTTGTGTGTTTTTTATTTGATTTAAATGCTATTATATTTTGAGCTTATTTGCAATTTTATTTTTTTAAAATAGTTAACGTCGGTCCCTAAAAATAGGAGACACGTTAAAAATGACATCAATCCCTAAAAATATGAGACTTGTCTAAAATATTGACGTTTAACTCTAAAAAGGAGATTTACGTCTGAGTTACCAAAAAACTATGGACATAATCCATATTTGGTATTTAAACTTTTGACATCGGTCCTTTTCTAAAAAAGAGACGTGTCGACGAACAGTATTTGTTTATAAAATAAAAATTATTTTTATATCGTTTGAGAAATGGGTATAACCGTATTTGATAATTGGGGCTTTGGACCCACGAACGATAACCCGATAGGATGGGTGTTGGACCCGCGTTGTTACTTTTTTTTTTGTTTTGTTTTATTTTTTTATTTTACAACATGCAAGAAACTTTATATACAAAATAACAAAAATGATAGAAATCTAAAAAAAATAATTACTCACTATAGGTAAAAGACTGAAATACCCTCGGATTTATCAGAAATTTATGAAAATGCCACTGGCGACGCGTGTGGCTCACGCGCGGCTACTGTTGGTGGCGGCGAGATTTCTGGCCAACCGATGGTCGGTTCTGGTAGATCTGAGGTCGAGGATTCTGTTGGTGGTGGTCTCGACGGCCGTTGATGGCTGGCGAGGGAGAATCGACGACTTGAAGCTTCGGTGGCCGGCGACGATCGCGACCTTTTTCCGGCCAGATGAGGCGGTGAAAACGATGAAAACCACCGGGGTTTTACTTTAAAGCATGTGAGGAACCTTTCTGTGGTGTTTCGGAGGCTTGATACGGCCGGAGATGGGAGATCGGAGGAGAGAGAGAGAGTCGCCGGCGAGAGGAGAGAGATGCTCTGAGATTTACTACGGTGCGGACGCGTGTATGGTGTACCGGTGCCGCTGAAGGATGTTAACCGTTGGATCTTGGATGAAAGAATCGGATGGCTGGGATTGGCTAGATCTTCAGGTTGGTCGGACGGCCCAGATTGTCTGGTTTTTGATCCTGTGTGGCGCGGTGCACTGAAAGCTCGGTGCACCGGATGACGTGGCGCAACGGGATTAAATCCTGGAATATTTTAACGGCTGAGATGTGTTGGGATATGTTTGGTATTTTTTAAATTATTTTTTTAAAAAAACAATATCCTACTCTCGTGAAGAAAAACTAAAAAAATTAGGAATAGTATCAATTCTTTCTCTTCTTTTCTCTTCCATTTATTTCTCTTCTTTTCTACCCCTCCTTTAATTTCCCTCTCCTCGTGGCTATTTATAGCCAATTACGAGGGGACATCGAGCATCTTCTTTAAATAAAAAAAACATATTAACACAATTGCTCCCAACTGCTCCGCTCTGCTCCGTTGAAAATTTTTTCTGTATTATTGATTTTTTGTTTTATTATATATAATAATAAATATTTATACAGGTAAAATTAAAAATTCAAATCAGTATTAGAAAAAGCCCGTTTCAACCGCAAAAAAAAAATGGAATACCAAAAAAACATTTGATGGGTATTAACCCGGTAAACCGGGTTTTAACCGAAAAATGATGGTTTTGACCCAAAAATAGCTCGAAACTCATTTTTCATCCCGGTCGACATGGTTTGACCCCGTATTGACCCGGTGAACTCGGTTTTGGTTGAAAATGACGTTTTTGACCCGAAACGGCCCGTCACTCATTTTTAAACCTGGTCGACATGGTTTGACCCGTATTGACCCGGTGAACTCGGTTTTGGTCGAAAATGACGTTTTTGACCCGAAACAGCCCGGAACTCATTTTTAGACCTGGTCAACATGGTTTGACCCGTATAGGCCCGGTGCACTCGGTTTTGGTCGAAAATCACGGTTTTGACCCGAAACTCATTTTTTACCCTGGTCGACATGGTTTTAATGAAAAGATGCGGTTGACTTGAGAAAAAAAAAATATTTTTTTGATTTTTTATAAAAATTTTCTTAATTTTTTTGGATTTTTATAAATAATAATAAAAATAAAATTACATTCAAGAAAATTTTGGTGAATCCAAAATTGGGCTACAACAATTGCCCCCTCTTTACAATGCTTACGGTGCAAAGGCATTGGAAAATTCATTTTTTTTTTACTTTGCATAGTAAGTTTTGTAAAGAAAAATGATGGTGGTATTGAAAGATATACAGATTTTCAGTTGGTCTATTCTTCTAGGCAACCTGCCCAAGTGAAAAACATGAAAGTGTTTTCAACAATGGTTTAGTGAAATACATGAAAGTGATTTCAAAAATGTTTTTTTTTTTTTTGACTACCACGATGATAAAATACGAGGAAATTCGCAAGTGGTCTCATTGTTCCAGGCGACCTGCCCGATAGTGAAGAAGAAAGCAAAGAATTTTATGAGTGGTCTAATTGTTCCAGGCGACCTGCCCGATGATAAAATGCGAGGGAAATCACAAGTGGTCTAATTGTTCCAGGCGACCTGCCCGATGATAAAATGCGAGGAAACTCGCAAGTGGTCTAATTGTTCCAGGCGACCTGCCCGATGATAAAATGCGAGGAAACTCGCAAGTGGTCTAATTGTTCCAGGCGACCTGCCCGATGATAAAATGCGATGAAAGTCGCAAGTGGTCTAATTGTTCCAGGCGACCTGCCCGATGATAAAATGCGAGAAAACTCGCAAGTGGTCTAATTGTTCCAGGCGACCTGCCCGATGATAAAATGCGATGAAAATCGCAAGTGGTCTAATTGTTCCAGGCGACCTGCCCGATGATAAAATGCGAGAAAAACTCGCAAATGGTCTAATTGTTCCAGGCGACCTGCCCGATAGTGAAATACTTGAAAGTGATTTCAGCAGTGAGCTTCAGGGTTGATGAAAACTTCTAAAGAAGTCATACCTGTACGGTTGAGATTTGATTGTAAATCGATCTCAAAGATGATGTAAGCTTCTCACGAAAGTCTATATGTACAGCTGAGATCTGATTTGAAATGGATCAAAGGAAAGCTTCTCAAGAAAGTCTGTATGTACGGTTGAGATTTGATTTGTAAATGGATCCAAAGACGAGAAGCTCAAGAAAGTCTTATGTACGGCTGAGATCTGATTTGAAATGGATCAGGAAAGCTTCTCAAGAAGTCTTATATGTACGGTTGATTATTTGAAATGGATCCCAAAAGATGAGGAAAGCTTCCCAAGGAAGTCTTGTATCTACGGCTAAGATCTGATCTTCTATTGAAAATGATGGCAGGAGCAAATTCCCTATAAATCACGCAATATTGGGCAAAAACATCATCCACTTCTCACATTTTCAATACTCTCAAAGTTCTTAACTTTTGAAGTTTTAACCATGTCTTCCTCTTCTTCCAATGCTAATCCAAACCTTGTTCCTGCGGCAGAGCCTGTAGTTTGGCGTACTACCTTTGAAGTGAATGGTCGTCCAGTTACAATAGAGGATACTGTAATGGACGATGAAGATACCGCTGTAGCCGTGGCTAGAGACATGATCCTTCCTCGTGATGAAATGATGCTGGCAGCGAGGACCGATATTGAAGCAGTGAATCAGTCACTTGCTCTTAGTATCAGAGCTACTTCGTCTTTGGTGAATGTTGCGGAGCGTCTTCATGCCAGAAGACTTGAGTTGAATACTCAAATTCCTGAGCTCCATAATCAGATTGAGAATTTAAGGAAAAGGCTCCATGATGAGAGACGTTACAGGAACGAATTGGAGAGGAGAAACCAAGAGCTCAATGCACGTGTTGACTTTTGGAGGGACTATGTTAACACTCGACACCTCGAGTTCGAGGAAGAGATGGAGCGCATATAAGCAATTTGAGGAATTCCGAGGCATGATTGGCATCAAGATGAAAATATCCCTAATCGTCCTGCAGTGTTTAACGTTTGTACTTGTAAACCATTATGCCTATGAATAAAAATCCATCTTCTCGTCTTTATTCATGAATTTTGCTTTTTGGAATTGCCACATTTGATATGATTTAAAAGAACTTCAATTCATCTTTGTCTCGTTGGATCCCGTGAGGAGTTTTGTTTCGAGAGATATCTGCAAAACAAATATGCGATGCTTGTGAAGTGAGATGATATGCAATGCATCTTACCTGTTTTTGAAATATAGATCCCCGTTCATCTTGTTTGAGGGTTTTGACTTTGAGTGAGCTCTTTTGATTTACGCGTACTTCAAGTCTACTCAAGCTGACCCATGTTGTCCATTTCTATTTGTTTGAGTTTCCCAACAGTCACTGCACGTTTCTCTATTGGTAACTTCACTAAGAGAATCAGCTTCTCCGTGGCCCGACATTGTCCTGAGATTTCATCTGCATTTCTCTTACTGAAGATGTATCAGTTATCTTGTTGTCTAACTGATCATATTGTAAGAGTCAACAATCTCCTTTCATAGATACTGAAAATCATACTATTTCAGTCCGCATGCTAGAAGAAGCCACAGTTTATCACGTGTATTTTCCACTAGGGAAGCAAATTTCTTTGTGCCATTAGGATCTGGTAACGGATCTGGTAACCTTCTCTGCCCCCTGGGAGAATTAACTGCCTCATTTCATTTCCTCCTTTGCTCTTGTTGTCATTAGAATCTCTGATTTTCTAATGGTGCCTCGTAGTGTGCCATATATCCATTTTTCTTACAAAGAAAACCTTTTTTCAAAAATGATTTTTTAAAAGATCTGTTTTGTTCCAGAAAACTGAAACTCTCAATGTCTGTTTATAACAATGTTCAGGCAATTCTGGGGCTTTATGTCAAATCTCTTGGTAAAAGTAATCTAAGATGAAGGTAAGTGATGAGATGACCTTCTGCTTTGGTTTTCAAAGTGTTCAAGCGATTGCTTGAAGGTATTTTGAGAGAAAAGAAACAATTTGCCTTTTATCTTTAGAAACACTCTTTTTAACAGCATGAATAATAATGAGTAATTATTTGCTATGCTATGACTCTTTGTGGAAAAGTCTCTTATATTTTGAGAACGCCGTTTATTGATCCAGGTCGCTTACTTGATTAGAAAGGACTTCAAAGGCACGTAATGTAGTTTATGGCTCAAGGCTATAAAAGAAAGAGTATTCCATAAGCTCAAAAAGTGTTTAAGGGCTTATAAACTATAGATCACTATTATCTTGTCTTGGCATTTTCTTTTGCTACCTTGACAACAAAAATGATGATGAATATTCCAAATGAGGAACTTCTGTTTTCTTTTTGTTATTCCCATATTTGTTAGGAATTCTCTCAATTGTTTGGAATTTAATTGAATTCTTTGTTGTCAGACTTTCTTTATAAGCTCACATGCCTTCAAGACAATTTCCTTAATCATATTTCTCTTTTTGCCCCCTAGTGTAGGGTGTGATCTTAGTTAAGGTTCTCGTGAAAGAAAAGGCTTTAAATAGACTCGGCTGAAATTGGGACTGCAAAGGATAATTTTAAAGAAAGTGAAAGGAATATCAAAGATGGCCTTTCCTCATTTCAAGTAAGATCAGTTAAAACCAATAAACTTTGTCTATATCCAACGTAATGCTTTGGATTTGTAAGATACCATGTTTTGCGAGTCCATGACAAACTAATGTACTACCAACCATTATTCATGCTGATAAAATGTCTTGGCAGCCTCAATGCCAAACAATCCTTTTGCATCCTTGAATGATTCAAGTTACAAATCAATTTTGCACCTTTCACTTGCATTAGGTACCATCTTTTCTAAGCATTGATATAATCCAATTTTAATGTTGGCATTAACCTTAAAATAGAAATTATAATGATAATGAGGATTCAAATAATAAGCTGCTGCATGTAAGGGTTTGTGGAGTTGAAGTTCTCATCTTGCATCAACAATATTCCATATAGGTATATAACTATATAAAAAAAACAATAAAAATACCATTACAATCTAGGAATATCTCAATTGGAAGTATCTCTAAAAACATTCATATTAATAAATGACAACATTTGAAATAAAAATTAGCAAGATATATATCTTTTTTTCACAGAACCAAAATTCACTTGTATCTTCTCTTTTGCTACATCCATTGCTTTTTATATAAAACTCATAACTGGTTTTTCTTCTGAATAAACTAATCGAAGAACTTTAATTAGAGGATATGTTGTTTTAATACATATAGTGACATCATGCCAAAACTTGTTGTCCAAAACATAATTTTAAATTCGTTTCCCTTCTTCTATTCTTACAAACCTACATGAACTCCATTGTTTGGAAGTAAACATAGTTTATTAGCTGCATTTTATGATCATTCAAACATCCTAGAGTCAAATATGCAGTAGCAAATCGAGTGGCAGAAAGCCTAATCAAATCCCTTCCTTTTGTAAAGTACCTTAGCATAAAAATAAGAATAGTTTTTAAATAAATATATGAGGTGATTCTCCTTCTCTTAGTAATAGTTACTTGATGAACCACTAACTTCTTCTCAAAATATTCTAATATCAAGTCAATACAATGGGCAACACATGATGTCCAAAACAAACTCTTTCTTTTTTCCATAAATAATTGTCCCGCAGCATTATCGATGACTACTTGGACAATATTTTCCTCCCCAATTCTCTCCACAATGGAATCTAACATCTCAAATACCTTATTAGCAGTCTTGGACATATTAAAAGTATCCACCGATGACAAAAAAAATTGTCCCTTTAGGACTATTAGCAAAAAAGTTACAAATACAATGTCTTTTTTTATCTGTCCATCCATCATACATTATTGAATAACCTTTTTTTTTTTTCCATTCTAGCTTGTACTCCTCAAGCAATTTCATTATTTGATCAACTTCTTGCTTCAAATACTTTTCTCTAATATCATGGTAGGATGGAGGCTTGAAACTTGTCACATATTTTGCAACCAATTCAAGTGCTTTAAGAAACTCAAGGTTTTTTACACAATTAAATAGAATTGCACCAATGTAGAAAAACCTTGCAATTTATCGACATGCTTATTCTTTAATATTCTTTTTTAACAATTGATTTAGGGCTATTTGTGTACTTCCACTCCACTAGCTGCTTTATTTCCTTTGTCCTTGGAGCTAATTTCTTTTATTTCATTATCATCATCATCATTTCCACTATATTGATGGGCCTTTCTTTTCTTTTTATTTGCTTCTTGATTTTTCACCAAAACACCCAAAATCATTTGCTTAACATTTTCTAGTACTTGCTGACATAGCTCAATATCTTTACGAATGTAAGCCAAATGCTGCTTGAAATGAAAAATACCTCAGCTGATAATTTTTTGACAATATTTGCACCGAACTTTTCTAGAATTCTTATCAATATCTATACTATGTTGCCATCCCACATCAAGCCTATTACCAGAAGAATTTTTTCTAGATGCCACAAGTTTAACAATTCAAGAATCAACTCAAATCAGCTCTATAATCAATCCAAACATTTTATGATTGTAATTAATTTTTTGTTAAAAAAAAAGTACCATAACATGTGTTAGAACAATAATGCATCTAGATATTAAACATCCCATATGAGCTATCTAAAAAGAAGTACCATAATATTGTTTTCAAAAACTAATTAAAATCAATAACCTAAGTCTTAATCAATAATTTTTGAGATAGAATCATGTAATGAAATGTTGATAGACTGAACATAGAATAGAACTCATTCTAGCTTGTAATGAGATAAAACTAATTAAAAATAGAGGCATTGCTTTGAGTGAAGTTGGTAGTCATCAAATAGAAGGCTAACCTTTATTAAAATGACAGAGCAAAGTTTTGATTAGGGCACGAAACTGTTCAAAATTCTACTATTTTATTAGAACGCAACCCAGTGATGGTGACTCATTTAAAACTAGTCTTTCTATCTGCTCAGGGTGGCTAATGATTTAGGGAATCAAACTCGATCAACATTTCATATATAGGGTAAACAACAAGTCATGTTAAGATAGAAAACACAGACAAGTCATAAGCAAAAGGTGGGTTAAAAAACACAACCTAACAAATTTTATTGATCAACGATCAGTTTAGTTGGACAATCAAATGGTTCATCTAAAGAAAAAACTATACAATCAAATGGAACTTTAAACCATGTAGAAGGATCTAACAATCCAAAGAAACAGGGAGCCGGAAGTTGGGAACCAGTGAAGAATGGACACGGAGTAATGTTAAGCTATAATAGAATAAGTTATTAAGTCCTAAGCTATCTAAAATCTATACACACGTGATATCTATTCAAACATAAGATAGAGCATGCACGAGATCAACATATAAAAAATATGGATAATAGAGATGCCAATGAATGTTGGTTTATGCAGCGCTAGTTGTGTTTTTCACTAGGCGCTAGTGAAAAGGGCCTTGCAAATCTTTTAACTATTGTAGCCATGTATTTTCCTTGGTGCTTCGAAAGAGGTGAAAAACAGAGTAAGGAATAATTAACAATGTGCACTTTAGATTATGATGCTTTTTGCAGGAGATTAAAAAAGATAAACATAATAACTTACTTGGTGGAGACTTGAGAGACGCCGTTGTTGTTGTCTGGAGTCTGGACTTTGGATCTTACGGTGGCTGGTTTTCTAGACGCTGTGGATGATGGAAAAATAAAAAATAAGAGGATGGTTGGGGGTGGTTGATTGTTAAAAGGCTGAGAGAAAGAGACTTCGAATTTAGAAATTTAGGGATTTCAATTTTATTTTGTCATCTCTATGTGTGGGACAGTAGGAGTGAAAGTGAAAGAAGTAAAGAACGACATAACGTGATTTTGCTTTTGTTTAGTAATAGCAATAGGCCAATAGTGGTTGGACTCCTGGAGCAATAGGCCAACAATAATGATAATTTATGTTCCCTGATAAAATCATTTAATTGGTGGTGAAATCACAATTTTAAATGATTTCACTTGATTCCAACTCGATTTCACCTTTTTTTGAGTTTTTAGAACGATTTTGCATGTTAAGCATATATTAACGTGTAACATCATATGATTTTACGAGTTAAATCACGATTTTAACAACCTTGAACCGCATGCTTTAGCTTTTTGAAAAAGTAAAATAACTTTAGGTGGAGAGAATATATGTAATGATTTTTCATTTTTGTACAGCACTGGATCTCAAATGTGGGGTTATGTAAGAATATATGCAGAGCTGTCAAGTACGAAAATTTGAATTATCAAAATTTTAAAATATTTATTCTAATAAAATTGATCAAATTTTATTGTTGCTGGAATAATTTTTTTTTGTTTCTTATTTAGGAAACAAAGCTATAAGCCATAATGCGTTTGAGAAATATTTTCGAGTATCTGGTGGATAGATTGATTGGTTTTAGGGCTTTTAGCCAACAAAGCACGGCTTAATAGATAGCCACAGTGGAGCTATTGACGCAGAGAAAAAGATACTTGGCGATGGCATTTCTCTGAATCTTTGATGTTTATTCAAGATTAGATTGTTTGATTAATTTAGGGCTTTAATTCAGGATTCTTACACATTAACTTCCCGAGTGCTGTAACTTTTAGCTCTAATTCATGTTTACACTATGGTATTAGACATGGATATCAAACCCCGGTTGAATTGACAGATTAACCTGGTGATATATTTATCTAGAACATGATTGAGGCCATATTTGCTTTCGAATCGTGTAAGAAATAGAACTTATCAGACTTAAATGATTTGACGAGTCTCAATTAAATAAACTTCAAAATTATTTTTTAATTTTTGTTTAAAATAAGAATATTTTATTTTTTTCAAATCGATATTGTTTTATTTATAAAAAAACTAAAATGATATTATTTTATTAATTTTTTTTTAAAAAAACTCTGAAATAACATCCTAACGCGTGACTAAGTCTGGGATATAAATGGTGAATTGCATGCTAATTTGCTCAGGTCAAGTTTATATATATGTGCCTTTTTTCTTCTACGCAAAAGCTACTCTAAAATCTATATATGACATGTTGCTAGGATGCCAATGATTATCCACGGGTTGAACTTTTTTTTATATTTATACTTTATTTATTAATTTTTTAGTAAGAAATTTATATATTTATAAATTCTTTATAGGGTTTTGAGTATTGGTATCCATTATTTATTATTCAATAAAAAATAAAATAGTTAACATATATTTGAAGTATATATTTGTATATTAAATGATAAAATAATAAATATTATAAACATTTTTATGTCAACATTAAGATACATATATCATAATGTATTAAGAAAATTTTAAATATTCTATATATCTATACAATATAAATATATATTTTAGGCTAGATTGAGACGAGTTTCACAATATTCATATTCTGCCCATTATTCATTGAATAAAATAACTATTAATAAAATATTTATTTATTCAGGTTGGATTAATTTTCATTGAGTTCATTAAATTGTAATTTTTTATGTTTTGTAAATACTTAGGTCTGTCAATATCTGCATTTGGGTTATCCTACAGAGAGAGTATAATCTCTCAATGATCAAATTAGAATTACAAAACATGCTAGACCCGTTAGAAATCATGCATGGCAAGGATAGGTCTATTAATTGAATTCTCATTGTTCCAAAATCCAACCTCACTACTAGGAAGAGTGTCATTTGCTGAGCCTGGATATGCTCTGGTGGAAAATAATATGCCTAAAGCAACATTTTTAATGCTCAAAGGACCATTTTTCAACAGTGTGTTGGTCTAGCGGATTTCTATACAAGGATGGAAATACAAATTCGATTTCCAAAAAATATATTTATTGGAAGGGATAGCTATGAATCTCGAAAGAAAATAATCTCACTTTTTAAATAAAATGTAAGGATATCTAGGTAAGAAAAAAAAAAAAATAGACCCATTTTTCAGGTTCAGCATTCTGAGAAAGGATAAGAGAACCTGACAGGTCCTACCTGATGGTGGTGAGAATTGAAACTTCATGTGAACGTAACCAAGCTGATTAGGAACATTTTTCAAGAATTTTAGATTGGATATTACAAACAAGTTATAGCAGAATCAGCATTGGTACGTACTTTCTCATGCTGATTATGGTATCCATCCTTCTCCTTTAATCACAATTCGATAGAACCTGGTAGAAATATAAACAAACAGGATGTTGATTCTACATTGAGGCAAAATATCATGACCTAGCTTGGTCACACCAAAATGTTGAAAAAAATTAGTTGTTCTCGATCTTTTTCAGCTTTTGTTGCCAGCCAAAAAATGCCTGTTCCTCCCTTTTGTGTTTGTCAATTTTGGGAATCATACAGACATTAGAGCATCAGATTCCTGATGGATTATGCATGTTATATGAGACGCAGTTTCATTTTGTTGAAGTATTGAAAATACTAAAGTTTCATTTAATAAAAATTTCATTCGCGGGGCATGCATGTATGTATGGCATGAAGGCCTCTTGTGTTCATACCAATAACAAAATCAAATAAATCAGAAGGAAAGGGGGGAAATGAAGTGTGGTGAGTCAATTTCATCAACCACGGGTAGATTGCACTAAAAGGATTAACTAACCCTATAGACTTCCTAATAAAGCAGAGGCCTCATCTTGCAAAACCTTCCATGCTGCAGTAACATGCCTCTCTTCAGTCAATGGTGCTCCCACAGCAAAACGTAATATGTACTTGCCTGATAGAACCTGCAAAGATTGGCTATGATCAGACAAGTAAACTACAGTTCTCCTTCCCCTTAAGTAGATGATAAATTACAAAAAAAAAAAAAAAAGAAAAGAAGAAGAAACCACTGCATGAGCATTTTAGTTACTGCAGAAAAGATATAGAAAAGTAACATCGATCTTACTGTATGTGATATGAAAATTTTCCCTGTTGAGTTTACAACATCTAATAGGTCATGGTTCAGATTGTTTCCGTGATCTTCATTGTTGTTAGGAGGTAGAAGGCGAAAACAAACCAATGAAAATATCCGAGGGGTGACAACCTGCAACATGAATTATGGTATAGAGAAATCACAAGAGTATTGATTTGCATAAAAAAACATAGCTGTGGCCTGTGGGGAAGTTTCATAAACACGTAGACATAGAAATGATTAAAAAATGCAATGAAATGATAGTGGTTGTTTATGGCACCTCTCTTTCACACCAGTTTTCAATCTTTCACCCTAGTTTAATGCATCTAGCTTATTACATTACAATAGCAACACCAAAAGGAAAATTCCTGTTTCAAGGCAAGCAGTGGTTGTGTGCCAAGGTGAGTAGCTAACATAAATGATTTCTTATTCTGGCAATTGAAGGAAGGTTACCCACTTATTTCCTATTTTTTCCAAAGGGTTCAATAGGCATTTCAGCTTAATACCACTAAGCCCAGCAATGGCTTATCCCATGTCAGGTGCGCTAGCTGACATGAGAGGCGGTACTTACACCCCTTCAACAAATAGAGGAACAGCCATTTCAGCATCAGCTCATCCACCCTTACAATTTAAACTCTTCTGTATCAAACTAACAAGACTCGGGACCGAGTTTAAGTAAAAAACAGCAACCATATCAACAAAAATCTGCCAATTTGGTGAAATTAAAGGTGTTACAGATAAAAAGAATAGAGTAACTAGACCTGGTTAAAAACGTTTTATCTGTGAATAGGCATGTATTAGAAAGATCCGTGGATATTCAAGAAACGAGGTCCAATCAGGTGTGTAAAATAGAAACACATATAGACACACATAAAAAGGTCTATCTACCTCAAATCTTGAATCTGCAGCAACAAGCCCTTCAAAATATTTAGCCAAGTTGATATGATTTCTGATGTAGCACTGTAGATTTTCCAAACCATATAACCGCAGTACCATCCACAGTTTCAGTGATCTGCGAGGTAGCATTTTCAGTATGATTAAATTGCACTTCTGGTATATGGTGCATGGCTGTGCAGTAGAGAAACTTGTGAGAGGATGCATTCACAAAAGTTTTCCAAATCTTTTTGATTTGGCTGAAAAGCCTATGAAGGAAGAGGCATTGAGGCAAAAGTTTGATGGCACACCTGAACCGACGTCCAAGAGGAATTTGCCAATCTTTGTAGTCCACAACCATGTTTGCTTGAGAGGCCTGACATGTCAATATGTTAGGAAATACCATGACTGAAATGTGCATCATAATCCATAAATTATGATTAGTTAAGAATTTAATTTGTTTGATATTAAAAATCCAGTCATCTACAGCTAGCAACTTGTTCTAATGTTACATAAACCTGTAACCTTTCAAGGCTTATAAACATGTTAAGAAAACAAGTTCAGAGATTAACATGTATAACAAAATTTAAATCATGAAAGCTGTAACCCCCAAGTTGGGAGATTATGAATATCTTCTAAGAAAATTAAATGGGCTATTTTGGAGCTTTTGAATTGCAGATCGATGAAAACATCCAATGGCAGTCAAATCAAATTCATTGTAGCACACTTTGGGAAGACATGAAAATTCCCACCCTTCAAGTCCTCACAACATAATCCTTTACTTAGTGAACTTCGGGTGCAAAAATTGTATGGAAATAAGATTAAGAAGTTGTTAAGGATTCTTACTTTGTTCTTCAGGAACTCGGGATTCGTAGAGAGGGACTGGATTAAAGCATTTCTATCCTGTTGTCCAGCATAAAAATAAAACTCATTTAATGTATTTGCATATTCAAACAACTAAACTAACCAAAGGAACAACAATCAGCAGCCCAAACAATTTAGGAATTACAGCAATTATAGTCCTCGTGTTTTAATTATAGCAACTAGTTTTTCATTTCTTCCTGGACAATTAGAAACCAGATATTCTAGATTTACCAAGAATCCTTGTTTATCTGGAACTACATGGACTACTTGACATTTCAAAAAAAATTCGAGAGCTGAAAGCACATTTCTGATGCAGCATTTTAATGATTCCTTTAGTGACAATAGTGCAACACTTCAAGTGATTTCATCATGCATCATTTTAGATTGCACAAAACAGAACTTGAGTATCTGCTCCCACAATTATTTTTGAGAATCCCTTCTGTATAAACTGGTTGAATCAAAGAAGTTTGATATATTCTTATACTGAAGAGGATGGTAGTAAAGATATGAAGATATCTGACTGAAAAGTGCAGAGCTCCAAAATATTGACTTTTTGACCAGACAGAAATATGCATATGCACAGAGCAATAGATATAAAAAATCTCGACCATGAATGGATATGCAGTGCAATAGATGTTTCACTGCAAGTAGTACAGAAAAAGGAAATGGCAATCGTGTATATTCCATGAAATTTCTTTTAAAGATATTGGATATGATGATTTTTATGTTACTGACTTACTAAATGGAACCTTAACCTCAAACTCCAAAAGAATCCCACCCCAATTCTCGTTTTCCACAGGAGGGAACTGCCACTGCCCAATAAGGGGTTCAATTACGTATGAACTGCAACTTAAGTGTACACAAAGAGTGTGCATGCTAGCAGGCACGTGTTTGTGTGTGTGAGTGAGGGAGGGCGGGAGAGTGTTCAGATTTTAGCACCACTGAGAGTGAGTGAGCTGTAAGTGCTTGTGGACAAAACAATGATCGGTGCAGATAGCATGAAAAAAATGTAAAAATCATTAAACATGGGCCAACATATGATAAATATGAGCAGACAAGAAAAAAGCATACCTTTACCCAAAGAGCCGAACAATCAAAGTTTGTCAGAAACCATTTATGAGCATTCATGTTGAAGGAGTCAGCTTCTTCAACACCATCAATGTAACAACGATATTCTGGACAAATACAAGCACTTCCAGCATATGCAGCATCCACATGAAACCATATTCCATTATTCTGTCAAGAGGCCAAGTATACAACCTTTGTTATCACGAACAAAAACTTTCATGGTAGTGTCATCAAGGTCATCATATAGGATCTATCAAGGTCATCATATAGGATCTCACACACCTCTAGATAAAAAAAATCCTCAAAGGGTGGATCTTCGGGACTTTCTTTACAAGAACAAAAAAGTTTGAGAACTGGAGTGTACTGAAGGAGGTTTTAGGATACAGAAACGCCGGAATTTGTTATCATAAACAATTTTTCATTACAGGCCTTCTAATAGACAGGTTAATTTTGATGTCAATGTTTCTGAGTTTTTTAACATGTTTCTTTTGGAATTCTACTGGGATGTGTGTGTGTGTCTTAGAGAGAGAGAGAGAGAGGGTTACTTGGTGAATTCATTTTAACCTGCAGCCAGGGTAGCCTGCTTGTTTGACTTAGCTTGTGCTAGTTACCAACCCATCCCTTCCTTATGCTCTCTAAACAAAATTCTACCTATTAAACTTTAATTGTGGGTGCAAGACTGCACTTGCCATTGCTGCTAGATCTTGATAACAATAGAGTATGGAGTTTTGCACAGGCTTAAAGCAGATTTCTTGCTTATTTCACTAAACACAGGCTACCTGTTACCTTAGCAATCTTTCCTAGAGAAAGCAAAGGGTCAACAGCTGTTGATGATGTAGTGCCTACCTGCAAGAACATGAAAGACTTTTAGTACCATTAAAATACCAAAAAAGAAAAAAAAAAGGAAAAAGTAAAATCTACTTACAATCACATTACATGACCATGTATAAGGATTCACATACATAATCACTGATTAAAATGGAACCTGAACTTTATATCTGGATTATTGCTAGTCCAACCAAATTTTCTTGTACAAAAAAATTTACAACTTCAACACCCATAAGAAACCAAACACATTTCTTATCTACATATTCTGTGATCCCATTAAGGAGCCACAGCCTACTGCAACAGTAGAAGTTCTAGCTTGCAAACACAAACTGTAAGGTTCTAGTCTTGAGAGAAACCATTACATGCAAGAATTGTAAGTGGCAGTTCTATTTCTAGAGTTTTATCACAGGGAAAAAATAGATAATGTCCTTTTGAATATCTATCCTAATAATCAACCCCTAAGTGCATTGCACAATTTGGTGATGCCCAAATAACTCCCAAGTCAAAAACCATAAGGATCCACAGATCTATATCCAGTTCCTGAATTCAGTAAGCTTTATATGTGCTGCAGATGACAAAAATCTTACGATTTATTAATTCTCAAGCATATGGTGGCGGATTTATCTGCAGCTAGTGTGATCAAACTAATCTTTTGAGAACCTATTGAACAAAAACATGTTTGCAACCAATTCAAAATCCAGTTACTAAATGTGTTAACAGTTGACTAAATCAAGGATTTAGAGAGCTCTTTCTAGTTTATTCCAATAGAGTAACCAGATGATAAGTATAGGTTTCAAAGAAGATTTTCATATTCCCAAGTCATCATCAGCATTCTACCTAAAAATAAAACAGTGCTTGCCCAAGTACAGAGCCAATAGACCTTTTAGGATGCACCAACTTGTTCTATTGACGTGTTTAAAAGACAAAAAAAAAAAAAGAGTACACTCTTAATTCTACCATATGTTATACAGAAAGAATCACCAAAAAAAAACATATGGTCAAGGTCAAAGAGCATCAAAATAAAGCAACCAAGGAAAGTATTTTCAGTGTCTTACTGTAGCACATAAGAAGAAAGGGACCAATCCAGTGGAAATGTCATCTGAAATTGCTTTACTAAGTAAATCTGGAGAAAGGGCATAATTTGTTGAAGAGTCTGTTTTTAGCAGCTTGCAATTTTCTGGATGGATCCCTCCTATCTGTCATTAATTAGAAAAAAAAAATATCATACGAATATGAAAGACATTACAAATAGCAAGAATAACTTCACCATGGTAAAAATATATCCATAAATACACACATCTCTATATAAGTGTAAAAATAAAATGAAATGAAAAACATGTGACTGATGAATAGTGATATGTGCTTAAAAAAGCTCTGAAATGTATATATTATATTTTGATTATATAAAGACTAATCATGGTGCTAGCTTTCACTAGCATGGACACATGATTCGTCCCATGTGAGGGGAGACCTTGACAAACTCCATCATAATGGAATGTTATGGGAGTTTTTATTCCTAAAGCAGCTGGAACAATCGGTTTTAGTACCACACCAACTTGGTTTCAGCTGGAACATGTAATTTTATCTGATTTAAGAATATGAAAATTTGATGCACAATGCAAGAGAAAATGAAAAATTGAAAACTCCCCCCTCCCCTCGGGCCTGAAACCCCTACTCAGAAAATGAATGCTTATAGTTCAGCACGAAGCATCATGTTCAGAATACCTTTTCTGTTGGTCTTCTTGAGAACAAATGAACAATGGAAAGTTCATGGTATGAAAATGCTCTTTAAGTTATCAAGGAGCTGGAAAGGTAGCTTTTAGTGCTGCACCAACATAGTTGCCAGCTTGTGCTTAATTTAATAAGAAGTGGCATCCATTGACCAAAGTTAGAGAAATTATCGAGTAGAGCAAAAGTAGATTGACCAAAGGCTACAGGTAAGAGTAAGACTATGGAATAAGAAGTTGAAATGCTGTGTTGGGTCATACATGAAGTGCATTTACTATCACTCAGCTCAAATGGTACCACTTGAATATTTATACTTGATTTATGAAAAATGGGCACATAACACAGTCATTACAAACAAAATTTTGGACTCCGCCCCCTCCTCCCCCAAAAATAATCGTGACTCAGAAAACGGAAGTCAATAGTTCAGTATAAAGCATCATCTTCGGAATTTTTTGTGTTATTAATGGGTGCAATTTTATGGATGCTTGTGCATAGTTTTACAAAGATACCTGGCAGGCTTTTTGCAAAGCAGAGTGTGTTTGATCGGATGCATAGACAACAAGCTTTTCAAGGGCATTTTTTCCAAGCTTCCTCAAGACCCTATCACGAGCAGCCAGAAGCACAACTAGAACAGCTTCACTTGCAGTGCCCTGTATCACTCCACCACCTTGTCCTGCTTTGCAAAATACAAACATCAATAATTTAAACTCTTTTGACCATAACTCTGGCATCAAAACTGCTTATGCAAGTGTCCTATGAGTGAATCATTGTGCAATGCCATCTTCAGACAGCCGTTGAAAACATTGCAAGAAACATTTCAGAATATCAACTGAAAAGACTGAACACAGCTGGTTTCTGCTATACCATTGACAAATTACTGAGCATTTTATGGCATCCACGTGAGCACATAGACCAAGTTTGTGCGGATATCTTGTTAAAATTGTATGACAAAAAGTCTTTGCCGCTTTTCCTTACGAACTTTAACATTCATTCATTCATTCATCAGAACCCTTACCAGTAGAGAGAAAGTCTTCAGGTAGCTTGAGCAATTTACCAAGCCAATCTAGAACAATCATTTCAAGCTCAGTTGCAGCAGGAGATGTTATCCAGCTAAAACCCACCATATTAATACCAGCACTAAGCATTTCTCCCAAAAATCCAGCAACACTACTGTTAGAAGGATAATAAGCAAAATAACTCGGGCTTTGCCAATGGGTCACCCCCGGTAAAATCTTTGCTTGAACATCTGCATTTACATCGAGAAACTAATCAATGGCAAGAAAAAAACAACAAAAAAAAGTTCATTTTTTCCCTCTCTTTGTTTGTAAAATAAAGCAAATTCACCATCAAGAACATTTTGCAACGTTTCAGGTTGATTTGGAGCAGAATCTGGCAGAAGTTCGCGTAGATATCCAGGCTGCACACACAGAAAAAACTCATTTGCCACCAAATTCACACACACTCATACACAACAAAAAGAGTGACCATAAAGAAATCAAAAGGGAAAGAAACCCAGATAAAGTGATGAATATTAAAGCTAAGGAAGGTTAAAAACCTCAACTTGGCTGAGAACAGGGAAATTCTCAATGGATTTGTAATAATCAGCAATAAAGTCGACCATTTTATGTGCGTTCTCTCTCAGTTGCTCTGAATCCATTGGTTGCAACCCCTTACTCTCCCTAAAAAGCACATTAACATCAAGATTAATCCATCATGAACATGCGCAAACACAGTATAATCAAAACATACACTACTACTGTAAAACTTCCAAGACTTACATGTTTAGTGAAATGTGTACTGCCAGAGCTTGAGCTTGAGGAGTTAAGACTTGAGACTATATTCTTTAAAGAGAGAAACAAATGCACTAATACTCTGGTGGGTTTTAACGGAGAAAGCTATGTTTTTTAACACAATCGTTTGGACGGATGGATAGTTAGGCAAGGGAAGGGAAGGGAAGGGAAAGGGAGATGGAGGGAGCTTCGATGGTCTATTTCTTCATGCGCAAATTATGAGTCAGTCCCTTTAGTTTTAAAAAATAAATTAAATAGTCCCTCTATATTTGTTAATTTTATGGAATTTGTAAAACTTTACATGTAATTTTAGGACGGCTTGATTTTTTCAATCTTAGCTAAAAAAGAGATTCTAATAATCCAAGAGATCTAAACGATATTACTGATATCATGATTTTAAAAAGGTTTGATTTTTTAAAACATTATAACAAGGTTGATTTATTTTAAAGTGATGTTTAAAATTGTGGTAATAGTCAAAGTATTTTTTGATGGTATTTATTTTTTTATTTTTTAAATTTTATTTTTAATATCAAAACAATTTAAAATTATAAAAATAATTAATTTAAAGTAAAAAAAATTAAAACAATTTTAAAAATAATTTTTAAACACAAAAGCCACAGCCTATGTGTGAAATTATGTAATTCAAAATTTTGAATCATGATTTCAGTAATTAGGGTATTCATTGACTTATTTTGATGGTATTTTTTTTTCTTTTCTCATTAATCTTTCCATATTATAATTTTTTCTTTTCTATTTTTTTAAAAATAAATTATAAAATAACATAAAATTGATGAAAAAGATTAAATTATAAAAAGCATATATATATATATATATATATAATTTTAAACCATGAAAACTAATTAATTAGTTTTAAAAATTACAAGGACTAAGGTATAATTAACTCATATCACAAATCAGTCCTCAAGGTGTAAATTTACATTTTTTTTACATTTTTAATTTAACAACATTGCTTTGAAACATCATCATTTTTTTGAAAAGAAAAAAAAAATCAATCCACCAAAAATACTAAACACAAACTAGAGTTATTAAATTTAACTCAGGATAAGATTAGAATTTCGAATAAAAAAAAGTTAATATTAAAATAGATTATACTTGAGTTTTCATCTGTATAAAATTAAATCAATTATTTCCTTTAATTTTTTAATCCAAATTAATCTAGACCTGGAATTGACCCAAGAAATCTGTCCAGGTTTTACAACTACACAATTGCTGTGCTTTACAAAAATACACAAAAAACTCAACTAAATGGAAGTGCCAAAAAAGAGTGTTTTATTGCCCTGTTGACATTTACAAGAAGGTGGTCTGATGGGTGATGAAGGGAGATGGTGTTTCAAAAAGCCCTAGATCATACTCCCCATGTAAGAAAGACAAAGACTATGATCATATTGCCTGTGTCCTCAACTGATACAACAAACATATCATTGATGCGAGGCATGTGAGGAAATGTTGCTATTTCTCTATCTACATTACAAAAGTCAGTTTCTTTTTCGCAACTTTCAGCTGCATATATCAGTTCACAGTTGATGGCTCCGAAAGCTGTTGCTGAGTAATTGACAATGGCAACAGAGGCCATCATCCTGCATTTTACTTAGATTATGCTCATTACCACCTTGAAAAACTGTTCCAGTGCTTGCAAATTGTTAAGTTAGAAGCTCCCGTGCTCGAAGCTCGACAAACGAGAGTCTGACAGAACAGCAAATAGTTGTGTGTCTACAAAATGCTGCAGAACACAAAAATCAATACCCGAAAGCAATTGAAAGTCTTGTGATCAACCAATTCAAAACTCAAGATTGCATATATTAAGCTCAGTTTGAGAATCTAGAAGCATGTATCCAAATATAAAATTGCAAATGTAGGTAAAGATTTGTAAGACTACGTTTGTTAACGCGACCAACCATATAGTTGCCGTGTTAGCATTAACAAAGATAAAATATATGTTTGATATTATGATAGCTTTTATGATTGTGATTTGAAAAAATAAATTTAAAAAAAGTCATAAATTATAATTTTTTTCTTAATCAGGATTTCAAGAGAGTTTTCAATAGGACACATGCAAAACCGTGGTGTTTTGATTAACCAACCACTTCAAAAACTATAATTGGAGCAAATCTCAGTTTCATTCATACCTCACCGCACTATCAAACAGGCAGCAGCATTATTGGGCAAAAAAGTTGAGAAGAAGGGTAAAAGAAAACTAACAGCGAAGGACTAAAAGAAAATGAAAGTTACCTTAATAAAGGATCGGTCCCTACTATTAAAGGAGTCAATGAAGCTATCTTTGAGAAGTAAAGAAACCTGAAAAGGATCAATTCCAGATAAGTATATACTTGGAATTGAAGGTACTTAATTTTATTTTTTTTAATGATGACCTCAGGTGTTCTTACCCTGTCATTGTTTGATTGCACGCTCGTTATTGTATAAGATCTCAAATCTGAACAAAGAGACTCCAAGTAGCGTCTCATGACAGTCAAAAATCGTGTTGCAGCTTCGGCCTGGAATTATCAAATATAATCAGCTACCATATAAGAGTGCAGGATGAGAAGAAATCTAACAGTAAAGATTCGATGAAGATGTGAAGAAATCTAACAGAATAATGATGGTGGTGGTGAGTTTAACAATGACAGTAGTGATGATCATTATGTCGAAAATGACAGCAGTAATGGTTAAGATGGTAGTCTTTTCTTGAGAACAAAAATAGTAATGGAAGACTATTCCATAAAAATCATGCATGGAGGTTTATTTCGGATTATCGACACAATTAGCATTAAGAAGGCTGCAAAAAATGAAGAGATTTTCCCTGTAATGATGTGCAAAAGCAATATACACTGGCCCCGCACCATTCTTACAATAATTTTAATCAACATTCGACCGGATAAAGTTTGCTTAAAGAAGCCACCATGCCTGTCAATGCTTTTGTGAAGCTTAAGTTTCCAAGAATAAGACAGATAGACATGCAAGAAGAGAGGTTTTGCATTGAGTCCAGCTACAAGTAATACCTGCACTTCATTGCACCTATACACAGGATGCCTTTCAGCAACCGAGCTTTCTAATGATAGTCTGTCGTGCAATGGCCGAAGTTCAGAAACAAGCTCTTTATACCGTGGAAGTGTCGGCAAGTGACACATTTTCACCTGCAGTGGAGAGGAAACAGTAAGAACACTTGAAGAGTATCATGTTTAATGAAGTTCAGGCTCCAGTATACAAAAGAAGGGAACGGTCAAAAAAGCTTCCCAACCTGGTTTTTGAGCACATTAACATGAACAAGGTTAGAGGTTTTTATCTTCAAGTCAGCAGGTCTGTGCTGTATACCAACCTGTATGAGAAAAAGGCTATATTAAAACATTTGACATGAATTTCTTAGTGTTCTGGATAATTTAGCTCAATGTCTTGACCAGCATAAATTTCTTGGATCATACTTCATGTAACAAACCTCCAATATCCAATTTTATTTGACAGGTTAACTCAAATCACTACCGCAAAAAGTTACATAAAGCATGTTTCCAAGTGTTTGAAATAAAAAGTTCAATGCCAGAGAAATTGGAAACTTCTCACTGAAGACAATGATTGTAGACTTTACACTAGATCTTATATGATATATTTTTCAAAACTATTTCAAATATTGATCAGAAAAACAAGACCAAAACATACTGCAGAGCTCATAAACTCTCATAACAACAGATAAGATAACGATGATCGGAGCAGGATTGTTGAGAACATGCACCTTTGCCCATGTCCTACTAAGCTGATCCCTCAAAAAAATCTGGGGCAAAAAACCCACCTCCCAGTGCTTAATCTATATATACCGTTCTGGTCCTTTTTTTTTAAGGACATCTGCCTTGTTGGGTGATACATTCTCCTGTTTAAGCATCGACCTCTACTGGAAAAAATGAATCACGGTCTTGCTCACTTTGCAATGAGCTTTTCTCAATCTTGAGTGGAAGATTTTGAACTTGATTGAAAGGTTCAGTGAGGCTCATAAAAAAAGTTTCCAACACCTGGACAATTTACCCCCGAAGAGATGAGCAAAATTGTTAAACTCAACCAAACCTCCATGGCAAGACATGTTTATGCCTGAAGATATGAAATAATATGTTAATCTTGCGTTTCAGCCTCATGATACATCAACCCTTATCCCAGGCCAGCTTGCATCAACTTCGAAACCTTGTGATCTTCTAGTATGAGCCACCCTAGGTACTAACATAAACCAGTCCAACCTCACCACACCCAGTTACATGCAGGTCAGAACAGCAGTTCCAAAAGGAGAAGTTGCTGTAAGGTCTTTCACAACACCTGATCGATCCTGCATTGTTTTCAGAGAAGTGACATTTTGCCAGACTGACAAGTAATTGATTCCCAGAAATTCAATGTTTGCGAGCTCTTCAGCTACAAACTGACAAAGGATTTTTCTGGAGATGGAAGGAAACTCCCTTCAGAAGCATCCAAAACTGGCAACAGCCCAACACGTGGCCAACAATAGAACTTCCAGCCACCATTTGATGCCAGACTCAATGTTAAAATCTCAATTCTCTTCTATCATCTCCAATCCTTTAAAATGTTGCTTGCCCATTTGACTTTGTGATCACAGAAAGGACAAGATGATGACATCCTAGTTCCCGGAGATAAATAAAATAATAGAGCACAGTACAAATTAAAAGGAAGAAACACAAAAGGCACAGACCAATACAATTGCATGGTAACTGTCTTAGCAAAAAGAGAAAAGGTTAATATCTGAAACTCACTATAAAGGGAACAGGTGCATCAAGAAAATCAAGCATCTGCCGTGGCAAGATCTGCGAAAGATCAACATAAATTTTAGCCAAAAAAAGTCATGCCAGATCCATAAGCATCTAATAGAAGCAGAAGTGAAGAATATTAAAATTCCATTTCTACTAAACCAAAACCTAAAAAAGCAAAGAAAGAAAGAAATTCCAGCATCCATTTTGACCAAAACCAAGAAGCTACTGCATCTCAACACAACTTCACATATCCTGAACAGACCACCGCCAATTATCTGATGTAGTATTCCAACTCCAGTTAAGCTTAACGTATATTCAGAGAGTAATATTTCAATCTTTTCTGTCTTTTTAACATTTCCATTTTGGCTTGCATATCAGGATTCTTAACAAGGATTAGTTATCCATTGTTCTTTTATTATGTCTCATTCATTTACATGAACTTTCAACGACACTTTGAGGAGAAATAATCGAGGATGTGTGACAGTAACGTCATTATTTTAGCTAATTCCATGATGTTCTCCATTGGCTCAAAACAGAAAACTATAGGGGTATAAAATTTATGAAGCTTACTGGAAGCAATAAACTCTGCCATTGAAATGGACGAATCATGGGGACAAGAGATAAAACGACTGCAGATAAAACACCCTGCAACAAATGGAACTCGAGTCAGGACAGAAAACCAATTCAAAACAGCTACTTTGCATAAGAAATTGTCCAGAGCTGCAAATAAATATACATGCGCGCATACAAGCGTGTTCATGAACAAATAATTCATCTGTGAGTTGACAAAATTATCTCCAATAACAACATTAACTCACCAGGTTTGGGCACACTACCACCACTTGTTTTTCCAGTAATACGCCTGCAACCAGTGCCAAAACCTGGAAGAATAAGCATATATCAGACTTCCAACCACCAATCTGAAAATGCAACATGGAAGAAATGGAAATAGGATTGCCTGAGCAAATGGAATAAGATTTCAACTACAATGGAGGGTTAAGCTTGAAATTGTTTCCTAACTACCTGCATGGTTTCTCAGGATTCCTTTTCATAAAAACAGAAATTTTCGAAAGAAACTTAATGGTTATAATTGCTGATAAACAGTCCTAGCCTGAATCTACAAGACCAAGACTCCACCTCCGTATTACACAGCAACCCTTTTCGACAATTATGCAGCCTCAAAGGAATTGATTAGAAATACGAGTGCTTGCTTAAGGATGTTACAAGTGGTGAAGCAGACAGTTGGAAAAAGATTGAACGCTGCTGAATTCAAGACAACATAACTTCATATGATAGGGACTTTACATTTTCCAGTGACAGAACCCGACATACAGTTGCAGTTGTCCATATTGACAGCGCAAGAGCTTCCTCAGCAGCAGCTAACTTTGCATTGACCTTTTGTACAGAATACCAAGATTAGAATATCAAGAAAGCATTTTTAATTATTTATCAAGGAACATAGTCTAATGACAATCAAAAGGCTAAGAAATACCTTGGCTGCTTCGAATGAAGCTAGATAATTATTGCAAAATCCAAGGTCAGAGGTTGGAGGCCGCTTATACTCGATAGCTTGTAAATGATCAAGAGGCTGAAAAACTATCCCGTTTCCTCGTTGGGGAAGAGGCATTGCATGATAACCACAAATTATCTGTAACAAATCATTTTTGTTTTCCTACCCAAGATCCAAGAGGTAGCGTTCAGAAAACAAAAAAAAAATGGAATGGAACTCGGTATGTCACATGGGTGAACAAATGTATAAACAACAGGAACAATCATAAACTAACCTTAGCCCATTCCAATATCAAGTCATCACCAAAATCTTTTTCATGATCTGGGAAAAGTTCGTCATCATCGTCCTCTGATACCATGCTTCTAACTGAACTGTCAAAGACAAAAATATATCACTATTGTACCGAAATAACAAGTGCCTTGGAGTTGCATGGCTTAATGGAGTTGAGACACATCAAGAACTCAACACACAGTTAACATGTGACAAATGTAACTGCTACCTAAATAGGGTATCAAAACTTCCAAGACGATCTAATCTGCGGCTCCTAGAGCAGGAAAACATCCCAAGTACTGGAGAAACATGACCATTTTCATCACCTCCATAACTTCTTTCTAAAGCATCACAATGGCTTTCTGGAGACAGGGAAGCATAATCATCAAAATATTGCAAATACTTCCTGCCATCCTTATCTACTTCCCTTGCTTGGCTGGAATCTGAAGCCTCGCTAGCAGTAACACTTTCAGGAGATTGAGGTTCCCAAATCTTTGGTGATAAGGTTGGAATCACATCATCAGGTATAATTCCAGCAGCAGCAGCAGTAAGGGCTACTGCACTGTCAACAGGTATCGCAGAAGCCATCCAATCAGCATCGTACTCTCTATCAAGACAGTCAACATTTTCATACATTTGCCCATGCTGTTTAGATACTGAAGGCATGCAAGCAGTGAGTGACATTTCACTAACAAACTGAGTTATCCGATTCAAACGCTCCTGTGCAATGATACTGCATCCATGTAAGTAATTAAGTAATGTAGTGAATTGCACTGAAGTAACTGAGCCAACGTGGAAATCATTAAATTTATTTGTCTCCCTAGAAGTCATTAACGACTAATTAATTGATGAAATTAATATTAACCTGTTCAACATCTCATAATGTAATTCAAAGAAAGGAACCCTCGTGAGCACACAGTAGCAGCGAGGTGCAGAAACCAAAAAACGGCAGCTTCGACCAGTTGATCGAGAAAGGGGTGACTGGCTGCTTAAGATACCAGGTGGCCTTTGAACGATTTCTGTAACATGCAAGCAAACCCCGTAAAGTGTATCATTGTCTGCCACCTGATCACGATAACAGAAGGCAATTTTAAAAATCCAACCACTCTTTGTATTCAAAGAACCCCATGAAAAACAACCAGACAAATTCTTGAGACAAATCAATGTCCAGCCACCAGCATTAGCAGTGAATCTTTTTCTTTGATTTCCAAACGTTTAAATCAAGATCACACGAAATTCATCAAGATAACCAACTCATTTATATCCCAAAAGGTTTTCCCAATTTGGTCCTTTTTTCCCTCCAAAATGTGTTCTTCCCATCTTACGTACTTCAATTTTCTTAATTCTATTTTTTCAAAACAGAAAAAAAAAAATGAAGAAGAGATGAGAATGATTCCAACAAGCTGGGAGGTCAAGGGATTATTTAATAAATTTTGGAACAAGAGGGGCTAATTATTTGTTTCTTGAAAACACAGCTACTAAATTTTATTTTCGTATTGATAGTTCAGTAGCTCGGGAGAAGGAGAATTCACAACTTAAAACCTCCATTGAGGCCAAGAGAGCATGCCAACTTAGGCTTTGCAATGGCCTAAGTTGCAAAGCTAATTATTTAATAAATTTTGGAACAAGAGGGGCTAATTATTTGTTTCTTGAAAACACAGCTACTAAATTTTATTTTCGTATTAATAGTTCAGTAGCTCGGGAGAAGGAGAATTCACAACTTAAAACCTCCATTGAGGCCAAGAGAGCATGCCAACTTAGGCTTTGCAATGGCCATAAAAGGTATGTGTGATATGTAAACAAGATGAAGAACAAAAAAGGAAAAGCTTACCTTAAGTGAAAATATGAACGAGAAATCGTCTCTGCCCAAATGCTCCTGCAACAAAATGAAAAGGAACGTTGCGTTTTGACTCTAAGGTTAGAGAAGTTTGAGAGAAAAATGCTTAACTAATATTAGATTTCGGGGATAGCATATAGCATTAGCATTAACTAGCAAAAACTCTACATGGAGATGACTTGCCACGGCCTTTTTTCAAAAAAAAACCCAGGTTCATTCAGCTTGAACAAGTACAGTATCTGTCAAAAGATGTCTCGACTAAACTAGGGAGGGAGCTGAAGAAGAGAGCAACTTCTAAAGCAATGTCAACGAAGACACTTTTCTAAGTAATGAGAAATTCATACCAAAGGGTGTTGAAAGCACATGAGATATCTTAAATATTCTAGACTCCTGTGTTCATTCCTATTGTGCTGCGTCTTCACAATTGTGTATGAGCATATATTACAATGCATAAAAAGAAGTGTGGGTGAAGCAAATCGTAATAGAAATATAATCGAGAGAACAAACTGATAACAAATCACTGCTGCTGCTTATCTTGGTAGCTTCAACCTTGCAAGTGTGCATGATTGAAGAGTGGATTCTCTAGCAAAGGAGGGAACTATATATGAGTCAATTCCATACCTAGTGGAATTGTCAAGTCAGTTTCCAGTGACTGGGAAGAATTGCACCTATGTAAAAGGTTCAATAATCATGATCTTGGTTAAAGACCATGTAGCAAGCATAGAGGTGCTAGCCAGTGAATAAGTACGGTAAATAAACAAGAAGTAAAACATTGCTTTTGATGTCAAAATTAACATGGATTCAGTAATTAACTTCCAGGCCCTAGATTGTGCTATCTAGGAATCGTAGCCTCCGCTAAATTACTCTTATCCAATCATTGTTTTTAATAGGATAGTGCAGCTCTGCAATCACAAAAGCTATGGGGATTTCTTGAAGCAAAGAGAACAATGCGGACAGGATGTAGTACGTTAGCAAGCTTGAAAACAGTAAGATATGCGAGGTGAGAGATGTTCTAGCATACCTGTCCATAAACAAGTTCGTTTAGTTCACTCAATGATGGAGTCCTCTCCAACAACCGCGTCTGCACCATGAAAATCCAACAGAAATGAGGAAATAGATTAAAAAGGAGAAGATGACCAAGAAATCTGTATATAGGGACCGCGTAGTACAGTTACATTAGAGAAAAAATAGATGGATTGATAACACTAGAAAGTTCTTCTCAACCTCAGGACTGTGATGGGAACATTTGATATGTACTAGACCTTCAGCCCCCGCACAATGAAGATCAATTAAATTTTTTAACATAAAAACCGAGATCCTTGAATTACAGGTGACACAGCAAGAGTGATCAAGGGGAGAGGAGGCAACTTCAATGCCCAAGAAGTAACGAAGGGGGCCTAAATCTTTCATAAAGACGGTGTTTGTCTTCCATTATACATAAGAAAATTAAGCTGTGGAAGTTAGCTCCTTTACTCTCTACACTTTAGCTACTTTAAGAGACTCTGTCAGTAAAGATAAATAGACACTTTCGAAAACCATGTTCTTGAGTGTCTTGGAGCTCTAAGGTCATGGTTTTCTGGAGGTTGCAAACACCCATTTGGAATTATAAACCCATTTTTAGCTCAAAACCTTTCGTTTTCCAACTCTACTACAATCCAAACACGTACTCTTAGACAGTGGAAGATCTGATATTCTATATGCAAAGGACACATGATCAACGATAGTTGAACTTGGCTGGCTGCATTTTTGTCTATTGTTGGAATGCAACACCATGGCATCATACAACAATGATCGATTTACAAAAGAGTGAGAAAGCAAATGTTTTAATGTCATATGAGTGAGGAATACATTGCATGTAATCTGTACAGTAACTTAAAATTAGCATGAACTGAGGAGCCATGTAGATTAAAAATCACAGAGACTAAATCTTAATTTATAGATGATCCATGTGAACGTCAAACCTTGACACCTCCAGGAAAACAGAAGGCAGCTAGATCCTTTGAGCGCATAGCTAATCTCTTCCCAGGAGGATATTTAAATAGTATCTGGAGCAAAAAGAAAGTAGTTAAAACATGAAAATGAGCTAAGTACTTTCGGCTGTAGAACAAAAAGCAAATCCCCTCTATCACAAGGGACTAGGAAGCACAATGATAACAGCTAAATCATTTTCTCAAAAAGAAGCTGCAGCGGAGAATTCCACAGACTTAAGCAGAAGTGCCAACTACTATATGGGTTCAATCAAGTATGAAACTGTAGCCAATGCCAAATCATATTCAAATTACTGATGTGGCTAACCTGAGGTTCCAAAGTTGGAAATGAAGGTGCCCGTCGCTGCATGGAGTTGAAATCCAACAAGCCAGACTTCTCCATATCCGACTCCCACTTCTTCTCTGTTGCAAATGCATCCTCCACTTTCTCAAGATTGGCATCCGGGTGAAGCCCCGCAACAATGAAGTGTTCAAACAGTGATGTAGGCTCATATTTTGAATGATTCTACAACATAATTAAGCACACATAATTCACTAAGTATAACAAAAAGAAAAAAGTGCAAATCTCAACATAAACACAACAGAAATCGGATGATTGTTTAGTTTAGTACCAGAGATTTAGAATTAAACTGATACCACTGGCGTTTCTGGTTTGCCAAGACCTCAGGATTAAAACTCGGCAAGTAACCTCGTTCCCTCGAATCACCACCCCAGCGCCAAGCATTTTGCATCCGAGTTTTCAATTTACGAAAGCTACTGCTACGTAAACTCCCCGCCCCATTTGTGAAAATTTCACTCTGGCTACGCTGCATTGACTTAAAACCAGGATCAGTTCCTGGGTAGACGCTATGCAGTGCCTCACCAGCCACCCTAAATGCCTCCTCTGATAAATGCTGCAACACCGAATAAGGCGAATGCGGACGTTCTTCTTGTGATTCACCATCTCCTTTTGTGCCCATTTTCTATCTTTTAACAACCAAGTATGTCACTTATCTTGTCATTAACCTCTCTAGATCACACTTGTCGACCATTATCAACATACTAATACCCCAAGCCAGACGTCAAGAAACAAGCCATTTGAAGCTTCCTTCCTTGAACGTTAAGATTTATGACATACGCAGCAGAGCAGGATCAAGAAAACCTGTAAAGTTGAATCGAAAAAGAACAGAAATAAATCAAGAATTTATTAACTCAACGTTTGTGTACATGTTATTGAGAAAATTCGAGAAAATTAAAGAAAAAAATGTGTAACGGATGATGGGAAGATTTTGAATTCAAGGGAAAGAAGTTAAATGCAGAATTTATGAAGTGATGGTTACAAATTTTGGTAAAGATGGGTCATAACAGGCTTAATTTGCTTACCTTTGTGTTATGGTTATGGAGGTGGAGAGAGAGGGAGAGGGAGTTTTTTGGTTAGCAGAGGGAGGGGGAGAGAGAGGTTTGCTAAAAATGGAAGGGAGAGCTGCAGGAAAAGAGAAAGGGAAGTTAGGCACAAAGCGAAGGAAGGAGATGGAGTGGTAATGCTTTTTTCAAAAAAAAAATCATGAGAGGGAGAGAATACAACTTGAGTGGATGTTGATAATTTTCATTTATTGCAAAAACTACCCTCTTGCTTCAAGTATTCTATTTAGTACTCATTTGACAATGCAGTGCGTTGCAATTTATGTTTAGAGAGTGTTTATAAATATAGTAATAGTTATTTTTAAAATATTTTTTATTTAAAAATAAATTAAAATCACATCAAATAGATAAAGGAGATGTGTGTTAAGAAAAATCAAAATAAATATAAAAATTAAATACATAATTTCCAAAAACCACGAAAACTAAACTACAAGAACTATATTATAATTAACTCATTTTTCAAATGCTTACGACGTAACAACCCTTCATATTCAAGCACGGTCCAATAAAAGGTGTTTGATTAAGGAATTGCTTAAAAGGAAGGGGTGTGATTGATGAATGGAAATAAAGACTGGGATTTTCCATAATTACCAATAAATTTGATTCCAAAATTAAAACAATAGTATTTCAAATAACTTCCAATAACGAGAAAGTGCATTTGACTTTGGACCATCGGCGTGTCGCGTCAAGCACATCAACCGTTGACTGCATGCGGGCTCTCGGCTCTGAACTTTTCTTACTGTGTTCTTCAGATGTAGCTTCTCCTTAGATCTAACCCGTTGGATTGAGACTTTGGGTCCCGCATATAATTATCGAATTGACCCATTTCACTTTCTGCTTTGGGGCGTTTATTGCACGCTCACGTTAGAAATCTATAAAACATTAATTCCATGCAAAAAGGACTGTTATTTTTGTTGTTTGAACTAATTAGTTAAAAGTCATCCAATATATATCTGAATAGATGAAAAAGGACTTGCATTCAAATATAATTTTTGTTGAGTAAATGTATATTTTGTATTGTAATGTATGGTGTTTTTCATAAGTGTTTTTTACTCAAAAATATATTAAAATTATATTATTATTTTTTTAATATCAGTATATTAAAATCATCAGAGAGCACTAAAAAGTATCAATTTGATGTTTTTGAAGTGAAGCGCATTTTTAAACCGAATCTAAAAACAAAAGTTATTGTATTTTCAAATACTCGTTAAGTTCACTTACAAAACATTGTTTTAATTTCTTTGAATTAAACTATGCATATTGAATAAAAAAAAAATTAGCTAAGATAAAATATTTATCACTATGTGCATGATATTAATAAACATCTCAATATTTAAAAAAAAAACATTAAGAAATATATCTTCGTATAACTATTTTACTCTTCAGCAAAAATATAAAAACATGTGAGCTCTTTATTATAAATATACTTATATAAGATTGTTATGTAAAAGAATATAATACTGATTCTCAATATCTTAATATTTTATTGACTTGTTCATTTTATATTTTCTTTTTTATCTCATGTATTTTTAATTATCTAAGTATTGAAGATCTTCCTTATAGTAGAGCTTGCTTATGTTTACACGTGACATATAAGTTTTTTTTAATCTCTCATGATTGATAACAGAACAATAAAATCAACTTAATTTTTGTTACTTCACTTAGCTTTGATTATTGACTAAAAGTTGTATGAATTTTTTAATAGAAAAAAAATAAGATAAATTTGTAAATGTTTTTTTAAAATATATTAAAATAATATTTTTTTATTTTTTAAAAATTATTTTTAATATCAACATAATAAAACAATTCAAATATATATATATATATAATAATTTTAATTAAAATAAATTTAAATTTTTAAAAAATATAATTTCAAACATGTTCCAAACGAAATATTAAACCTCTGGACAAAAGTTAGCGTGCAAGCAACGCGCATTATTGCCGTGGACAACGTCATGAAACCAAGGCATTAATAGCGGGAAAACCGTCCGAGTTTGCACATGCATGCTGCCGTCCTTCTTTCTCGAGCACTGTAATTTATTAAATTTTTTAATATTTTAAATTTTTTTGGAAGTAGCTTTGTGAGAAAGATTCTCTCTTTGCTGAAAGCTAAGCAGATTGTATAACTTGATTGATTAATTAATATATAATATATAATATGCTCTATCGATATTGGATTGTTATTATTATTATGTCTCGTTACTATTATGAAAAAAAATTATAGGAGCATAACATAATTATTTTATATCTCATATTTTGAAAATAAAAATTTTATTTTAAATTTATTCTAATAATATATTTATTTATATATTTTTATCTTATTTTTTCAATCAAATATTTATTTATTTGTATTATCTCTTCTTGTTTTTTTTAGAATAAGAACCACACATTAACCTAAATTATCATGTAAGAATACAGGGTGTGAGATATGAAGCTCGATGAGAAAGTTTGAAGAGAACTTTTAGCCCTTAACATTTTCTTAATTATTGATGCACTGTATTTTTTTATATATAGAAAAAAGTATTTTTAAACCACTTTATATAATAATTGAAATTAAATATTCTTCAAGATATTATTTATATTGATAAGATACCTTCAAAAGAATTTAATATTTGATAAGATATGAAGCTGGATAGTATTTTATAAAATTTTTGGGATTGTGGAGTGGAGATTATTTTTTAAATTGATTTTTACTTGAAAATATATTAAAATATTTTTTTTTAATATTAACCTATCAAAATAACAAAAATAACATAATAAAAAATAAAACTAATTTTTTTAATTTTATTTTATAATATGATTCAACTACAGTTCCAAACAACACATGCACCAGGGAAGACTCGGTGTTGCGGGAGGGAAAAGTGGGGAAGGGGTTTGTTGAGGATGGCATAACCAATTATCAGTGCAGATGATGCCTCTGTAGATGAGTGCCATTAGAGGTTAGGTGAAGCTTGGTGGGCAATAGCTCTCGAATTTATTTTTATTTTTTTGTCCTCTACAATTGCATCATTTGGAAAAATAAAATAAGCTTGCAAAGCCCACAAAATTCTTAGAAAATTTAATGCCACTGGTCTCTCTTCTTCTTTTTCTTTCTGTTTTTTTATGGTCGATGGACCACCTACGGTGGTGGGTGGTGGTGACGCCACCAACCAAAAGGCCGAGAGATGCATTTAATCCCGACCTCCGTCCCTTAAAGCCCATACAGACAATGCAAGGCTGTCATGTTCAAACGCAATCGCCCGTAAATAGGATATCCGAGGGAAGAACATAAATTAATTAAAGAGAGTTTAATGCATAGTCATAAACCCATATCAGTTTTGCTTTATTTTTTAAAGTATTTTTTATATTAAAATACATTAAAATAATATTTTTTTTATTTTTTAAAAAATTATTTTTAAGATCAGTACATCAAAACAATTTAAAATATTAAAAAAAATTAAATTTTTTAAAAACCGATTTGCACGCATTCCGAAACGGTTAGAAATTAAACAAATCTAGGTTTTAATAAAAATTTTGATTAATTTATTCAAAAAATTAAATTTATAATCATTAAAGGACTTAGTTATAATTTTCAAACATGATGGATTAAGTTATAATCAAGTTCAAATCCATGCCTAAATATTAATTTATTACCCGAAAGATTCCAATACTCTATTTTTTTTAAAGGATCTGTCATGCTTATACTTGCATGAAGAGCAAGTGTCCCCAATCCTAAGGTTTGAATGGAGATCTAAAGCAAGGCAATGTTTAATATTTTATTAAATCGTGATTTTTAAAAATATTTTTATTTTAAAAATCCCATCAAGTCAATAACTTGATTGTTATGAAAATATCACGAGCCAGACCAATTCTAGCTCAAAAATAAACGTGGACTTTGAAAAAATAAAAAAGACTTTGATTTTTTTTTTGGTTCTTGTAACATACATTGAATTTTTTGTAAAGTTTATGAATACCTTTCTAAAATTTTAATTTCTTAAAGGAAAACCAAAGAGGTATAGGAAAATTGCAAGATGTTTTAATGAGACAACAATGATTAAATAAGTATTTGGAAAACACGGTTTGTTTAATTTTTTTTTTATTAAAGATTATTTTTAATGTATTTTAATATAAAAAAATACTTTAAAAAATCACAACTTAAAGAAGTTAATACATGCCTTAAATTGTTCAAAACATGCGTACCTATGTTGCATTGTCTGATTATGGTGGTGGCTCCTGTCTTCTGCCCACCACCATCAATCCTCCATTATTACATCATACCTTGATAAATATTCATGGACCACTCGGGATTTTTCCTCTTAATGACTTCCAACTGAAAACAATGAAAGCTTGGGGTCATGAGGAAAGCAATGTGCATATGTTTGGTAGCAGTAGCCTCATGTTGCTGTCGGCTAATGTTTGAAAGTGTAGAAAAATTATTTCTTAAAAAGTGTTTTCTTTTTTTACATGTATTTTTTTATTTATTTAAAATTTATTTTTGATATTATCATATCAAAATGATATAAAAATATTAAAAAATTATTAATTTTAAATAAAAATACTTTTAAAAATATAAAAATAAAAATTACTGCCAATTTCATGGCAGAGAAATCCGATGCCATTATTCTCTATTTCCACATTTACCAGCCACCTTTTATCACTCAGACACGGGAAAAATATGTTGTGAAATTAGCAATACCCGTCAATGGTTGATCAAATTCATTTTCAATGTAATTGCTTGAGTGATGATGCATTCACGATAAGCCTAGCATGATAATTACTGTATTTTAAAGTATATTTTATTTATAAATATTTTATTTTATTTTTTAAAATTTATTTTTAATATCAACATATTAAAATGATAAAAAATATCAAAAACAATTTAAAAAAAATTGAATTTAAAAAAAAAAACACAACCATGCTGCAATACTACAAGTGCATCATTTCAAATCATGGTTAGGATAAAAATAATTTTTTTTCCGAGCAATAATTTCAACGATATCATTACCATGTAAATAAATAGTTAGTCAATAATTGCTTGGATGTTGATGTATGACCATTAATTGTGTGTGTTTAGTATTGTGATGTAAATTATTTTTTATTTAAAAATATATTAAAATTATTTTTTTATTTTTTATTTTAGCACATTAAATCTTAAAAAAAAAATACTAAAAACAAACATTAATTTAAAATTTTTTAAACCCAAACACACTCCGACATAATTTCAAATAAAAAAAAGGAGGAGGAAACAATCAAACCCATCAGACTAGTATTGATCGCAAGATAGATCTTGTGATGTTGAATGAACGTACGAGGCCCAAGCTCAAGTATGAATGGAAGGCATTGAACCACCACGGCCCATTACTAATGCATGAAAGAAAAAAGATTTAGAAACAAAATCACAATTGAAGGGATAGATATATTAATAATAATAATAATAATCAATAGCAAGGATCCCCTGACGATTAAAGTAAAAATTAATTTAAATCCATATAATAGAATTATCATAATATTATTCATATTATCTAGTCATATTCATATATAAATCGGTCTAAAAATAACTTAAATTACCTGTATTAATTCTACAAACAATTTATAATTTGAAGTGATAAAAAATAAAGAAAAAATAAAGAATAACGTCAAAGGAATTGTTTTGAAAAACTTTGTAAATATTTTAAAATCTCGCAAACAATCTAAATTCAAGCTATTCAACATTAAAATGTGTTTTTTCATTATCTCAAAACATAAAATATAAAGACAATAAAGATAAAAAATTACATATTTTTTTATACTTAATGTTTTGTGTAAATTGAAAGTACAGAAAATTATTTTATTTATATTTATATTTTTTTCTATTTAACTTCGTAGTAACTAAATAGTATTTTATCGATATGTTTGTAATGTATACAACAAAAAAAAATTCCCATCAAGTCAATAACTTGATTGTCAAGAAAATATCATGAGCCATACCATTTCTAGCTCAAAAATAAACGTGGACTTTGAAAATATAAAAAAGACTTTGATTTTTTTATTCCTAGTTTAATCACTTGACCATTCTCTGTTTCTTTAAGAGAAAAATTAAAATCAAAGCCCAACCAAGAAACAGTAACAGTGGACAGGACAAAAGTTCTCGCCGTTCCAAACAGCACCAGAAGTTCAACCTAACTAACCACTTGCCAGGAAAAAGTCTCGTGACGCACCAAGACCGGGTAAATTACAACGTAATCCTTATAGTATAGAAAAATAATCGAAGAATCCTTATAGTGTTATAAATATGTATTTAGTCCCTATATTTTAAATTCACTTATATTATGGCCCTTTTGTCAATTTAGTTTTGTTTTTAGGGGATATGAGTGGTATTGCGGATATTATTTAGGGGTGCGAGTGGAGTTTTATCTACACCTTTCTCCCTTTCTTTCCAGGCTCCAGCCCTCTTCCAACCACCCTCCCTCCCTCACTCACTCTCTCCCCCAAAAATAATAAAAATAAAACTCAGACTCTCACTCTGTATTTTATAATCCCTCTACACTTGAATTGGGGATTTCTAGATTTTGATCAGCACATGGTAAACGTCAAGTCGTTTACACAAAAAACTCTCAATTTTGCCCTAATTTACAATGGATTCAAATTCTGTTGTGTTCGACATCAGCTCAGACGAAGAGCCGGCGATTGAAGAGCCCAAGGAGTTCGAAGACGATTGTAACTGGCTGACGGAGCTGTTACGGACCGTTGACAAGGAGAAGGATGATTCTGACGAGGTTGTGATTGTCGGGGAGTATAATCCGCCGAAACCTAAGTCCAAGTCAAAGTCGTCGAATCAGGTGGCGGATATTAAGTTTGTTCTCGATGGTGACGATGATGATTGCGTTGTGTTGGGCGGTGATCCTGATAAGCCGGTTTCTGCTGCTGATGATGTCTGCCGGAACGAGACCGATAGTTCTGACGACGGTGATGATGTTCTTGTTGTTGCTGAAAAAGGCCAGGTAATTCCTTTCTTTTTTTAAAAAAAAAAAGTTAATGTGTGTAAATAAGATGGATTTTTTTTATGTTAGGGTTCTTGTGTGTTTGAGAGAAATATAATTATGTGGTTTTGTTGGCGACGAATGGTGTAATTATTGTGTGTAGGAAATTGTTGTTGATTTTGTGTTGCAGTGATGTGAAGGTGGAGGATGAGAAATTGAGACGAGTAAGGGGATAAGAAAGTGCAACCCCGCTGGAGATTTTACCATCAATTTGTTGTTTTTGAATGATGGTTTGTGCTGCATTCATGAAATATTGGGATGCTTATTGTTCTGTTGGAAGTGAAGGATTAGGGCTGGATTCTTTCAAGGAAGGTGAAAGAAAGGAAATTAAAATACATGAGCTATGGCGAAAGCCTCTCGAGCCTGTCATGAAGGGAGCTTCTAAACTGATTATTTGGGACTGCCTCACCGTTACTTAATGTGATAAGGGGTTTAATTGAGAAAATTACATTTCTTAATGGTTGAGCATTTGGTTTTGGTTTTGAGATTATTCATGGAATCTTGGTTAATTTTGTTCATGATATTCACTTCTGTGTCGCATGCAATGCAAGTTGTGTGAATCATTTAGGTACTTGGTTGGAGGTTACTTCTGGCCACTATATGTTCGGGTTCGTTCCCTGAATTCGTGTTCATTTTTAACATGTGAGAGGTTTGTTAACAGATTTGTAAACTACCCTTGGTGGGTGTCTTTTTATTCTGTTTGTTGCTCATGTATTACTAGGCCTGACTTGTTCCTGGAGTTGTAATTTGATGTAAGACAGTCATTTTAACAAGAGGAATTATTCTTCAAGTGAGCTGCTTTGTGAATAGTATTTATTAGTAGCATCTGAAAAAGTAATTGAAATTTCTTAGGCTGCACAATTTGTGTTCATTTTTAACATGTGAGAGGTTTGTTAACAGATTTGTAAACTACCCTTGGTGGGTGTCTTTTTATTCTGTTTGTTGCTCATGTATTACTAGGCCTGACTTGTTCCTGGAGTTGTAATTTGATGCAAGACAGTCATTTTAACAAGAGGAATTATTCTTCAAGTGAGCTGCTTTGTGAATAGTATTTATTAGTAGCATCTGAAAAAGTAATTGAAATTTCTTAGGCTGCACAATTGTGTGATCCTGCTGGCTTCGCGTGCAGCATTAGAACTGTGTTCTGCACACTTATAAACAGAGGTTTAAAGCCTGTAATCTATGTTAATTTAGTTTGCATTCATTCATTGAAAAATAAAGTATTGCGCTCACTTCTGCACATACACGGGATAAATAGTTGTAAAGCTTAAATGCTCAGAAATATAAGAGCTTTTGGGCTATCAGATTGCCTATGACTATATATTAAAACTCTTAGAATGTAGATAACCTCAAGCTAGGACACAATGGTGGAAATCCAACTCAACATTAAGCCTGGAAATTACCAAAATCAAGATTTGTGAATGAAGAGAACATAAATCAATGAAATCAATTTCTTCCTAACCTAATTAAATGTGAAAATATGGTGTAAATCTGCCGATATGGACTTTGAAAACTCTTTAGCAGGCCCTCATCTGCTTAAGAGAAGAACTCTAAATGTTGTGCATAATCCATGGATTTTTACTATTCGCTGTTAAACCGTCAAAATTTGTCTGCTTGCAGTCTGATAATCTCTTTATTTTGGTAGCCCTAAATCCCATTTTCCCCCTGTTTGGGCATGAAGCTGTTGGTACTATTTCTCTGATGCTTACCTTCCTTTTTGCAGGTTGCATGTCGAGACTACCCTCATCCAAGACATCTTTGTGTTGAATTTCCTTTTGGTTCTACTCCACATGAAAGACATTGTAACCTGGCAAGTTTGCTCTAAACTCTTCTGTAAAAGCCAAACATCAACTCTTTATAGTCAATACTTACATTCTGCTTTTCTGATTTCTTTGTTTCATGACATGCAGTGCCACTGTTATGTTTGTGACTCACTTGCACCATGTGTGCACTGGGGTACAGGTGTCTCTACTATTGACCATTGTCATGCCACTGATAAGCAGGAGACGTGGAAAAATCAGCGTAAAATTTGTAGAACAGGGAAAGATGTTCCAGTTCCAGTTTCAAAACTTCATGACATTACTGTTCCAATGGCCTTGCCCCTACTTAACCATGTAGCATCTCTAGATATTGTACCGCATAATCAGTCCTTGACACACAATCCTATGCTGCAGAATCAGGTTTCCAGGATACATACGATCCGTTCTTGCTCCTCCTCCACCTTCCCAAATATCATCAGACGCCATAGAAGACGCCAACCAGGATGTGTTCTAGGCGGAAATAAACTCCTATCTCGCCCAGTTTCACAACAAGCACTTGGTGTGCGTACTGATGTTCAACGGGATAGACATCCTAATGCCTTTGGTCAGCGATTTGTCTCATCTAGTACAATGTATAAAAGGCTGGGACTTGTTGCACATGCTTTGGGTACAAACAATCCAACACATGTATCATTGAACATGAATTATGCTCCTGCTTCAGGATATGCAAGGAATGATGCTCCTCTGGCTACATCAAAGGAAAGTCCCTCTAGTATGCATTATGGTTTACCCAATGCAAATTTTGAATCACATACATACCAGAGCTCCCCCCAGCCCAACATGGGCAGTGTCATTGTAAATACGTGCCTTCGAGATCTGAAGTAGGCAGTCAAGCTACCCTGCAGTCAAACGATGGCCGAAGTCTTTATCAGCTTGGGAATCAAGGTGAAAATGATGCAGATTCGTTTTTTTCTGATTTTGACTTTTGTCAAGTTAACAACTCAAGCCAAAGTGATCAGGGAGCTTCTATTGAAAATATTATTCATGGAACAGTGTCCGACAATGAGCCATCAACTGTTAATCTGTTAAATTCTCAGTTTGCTGAAATTGAAAGCGCCCAATTCCACTACAACGATCATGAGCTTGTTGATAGCTTTTTTTTAAACCAAGCTGTTCCAGTGGTTTCAGATGGTTTTGTGCCTCATGATCTGAATGGCTTTTCTCCTGAACGTCCTGCTATTGACACAGGTATGCTTTATTTTGATGAAAATTTTTGGAATGATCCGACACATGTTTAGCCATGGCCACTGCTTGTCTTAAGAAAATAAGCATGGATGATTGTTGCCGCTAATGTTTCACAAAATAAACATAATAGCTGTTATTTTTAAGCTGATCGTGTAAAATCCTTCTTGACAAAAATTGTACAAAGTGGCTGGCTGTTATGTGTTCCTGTATTTATGAATCCAAATGTTAGATGAACAACTCTGTAAATTTTCTCTCACTCTTTTCCCCTGGAACCTCTATGTTGGCTTCCATCATTTCCATCTATCCATTTTCTGCAACTCACGCAAGTCCAAGAGCTGGTCGTCTATCTTTCTTCAGTAGGCTATTTGCAGAACGCTAGAAGTATTGATGTTGCAATGTGATGAATGGTTATCAATCCTCGGCTGTTGGTAACCATTGATCCAGATACAGGTGCTGTTAAGAAAGGTCCGATATGCGCAGGGCTGGGTCATGTGATAGTGTATGGCCACAGCTGGGTTAAGTATCAGTCTGTAGAGAGCCAGAAATGGTCTTTTATTTCCATAGTCTGCTGTTGGTCACCAATGGTCGTCACGAGATGATTGTCTTGTGTGAGAAGCCATGGACTCCGCTGACAGTGATAATCCCCTGTAGCATATTTTATTTTACTGGAAAAGAACGTAGCCTTATTAGTTATGAAGAAGCACTATGTTCTATGGTTGGTTCCATTTTATCGGCCTGAGAATTTTCACCAGCATTTCCTTAAACATTATGATCGTCTTGCCTGAAACCATGGATTGACTTGAACGAGGTCCTGACTGTTTTTCTGGATATGATGGACTTAAGCGAGGCCCTCACTCTTTTCTTGGTTTGAAGGGTAATCTGAGTTAATTTAATTTGATTGTTTTTTTTTTTTTTTTTTTATTTTTTTTAAAAAATTGTCTTTTAATATTGGGTTTTAATATTTGGTTGAATGAGTATTATAATTTGTTTTTTATAGGGTGGTTATGATTTTACTATTAAGATCTTGGATTTGACAAGTTAATTTAGGTTAATATAGTTCAATCCAATATATTTTCATTTCAAATATTTTTAAAAGAAATGTTTTGAAATGTTTTTAGTTAAATTATATTTTTAATGATTATTGGGGTTGTTTTTAGATATGTTAAGTTGATTGTGTCATACTCTATGAATTTTTATATGATTAAAAAAAATTATACTAAAAAACATATTATTAACACTTAAATTTTTTTTTTTGCTTTCAGATCTGACTTGTAGTTTTAAAGCTTGTTTGACAGTATGATTGCGGTTACTTTTTAAATAACTTTTCGAGCTAAAAAATATGTCAATGATGTTTTTTTATTTTTTAAAAAATTACTTTTGATATTAGCAATATGAAAATATTAAAAATATATTAATTTGAAGTTAATAAAAAATTAATTAATTTTTTAAAAATATTTTTAAAATATAAAAACAAATAGGCCTATTAGAATATATTAAATGTGAAAAATCTAATTAAAAAAAAAACTGAAACAAAAATCCGTGTCCCATAAGCGCCATGGGTTAAATGATGAAAAGAAGGGATTTTTTTCTTCCATAATTGGGTTAAATTTAATTTATTTTTTATAAATTAATTATTTAAACAAACTATATCTGATTAACTCAATTATAAAAATTAATATAATATATATATATAATATTTTTTAAAAATTAATTTAATTTGTTGATCCTGGACTTTAATCAGGTTTGACTCCATACCAAGTCAGATAATTACACAAAAAAAAACAAGGTACTGTTACTCGACGATATAGACATTTGATTAGAGATATTTTGACTCGGGTGAGTCCATTGCAGATTAAAAAAAGTAATTATTGCAATTGAATAATACTAAATATTAAGAAATATAATAATAAAAAACTTTAATAATACACATATAACACGAATTAGTAAAATCCATATATAGATTCCGAATTAAGATCATGTGTATTTTGAAGTTTTTTATTATCTTTTTTTTTGTATTTTTACTATATACTTTTTATTTATTTATATTCAATAATAAATAAAGCTATTGTAACACCTCTTAGGTCTCAGCTTCCGAAACTTCATGAATATTTCCGTATTGACTTAGAACGTGTTTGGAAATATGATTGTTGTTGTTTTTTATTAAAAAAATATTAATAATATTTTTTTATTTTTTAAAAATTATTTTTGATATTAACACATCAAAATATTAATTTTTTTTTAAAAAATTAATTTTTTAAAAATACTTTAAAAACCACTCCCAAACACCCTCTAAAAAAAAAAAAAAATCCATCACGCTAGACTCCCACTGTAAACCACGAGACAAAAACACAAACACCTTTCGTGTTTCAAGAAACGCCGACGGCAGCTGCCTCTTCTACTCATCAGTAGTCTGTGTCTCTGCGTGTCTTTCCTTCTCTGAGTGTCGTAAACAGCAATTAGGGAAATGGCGCTATGGATGGAAGCAGGGTCAGAACCCAAAACAGAGAGCGAGATTGCTGACCTCCAAGCCATCTCCGCTCTCAAACACTCTACTGCACTTGAACTTAAGGTAATTATTTATTAATTTATCTCTTCTTCATCTTTTTCAAGAATTACTGCTATTATTTTTATTTCCGTTCAGATTCTTGAATGCCCATGATTTTTTTTTGAAGGAGAAAGGTAATGAATATGTGAAGATGGGTAAGAAGCATTACTCTGATGCTATCGAATGCTACACGAGGGCGATAAACCAGGAAGCTCTTAGTGATTCTGACAACTCAATCGTTTATTCCAATAGAGCCCATGTGAATCTACTGCTCGGAAATTACCGGCGAGCTCTTACAGATGCTCAGGAGGCTATTAAGCTTTGCCCCACCAACGTTAAGGTAGTTTTATATTTGTTGTTGTTATTATTATTATTTATTATTTTTATCTCAAGTCCTTCCTTAGCTTGCTTTATCTTCTGGAAATTGCTTTGATGTTCTGGTCTGCTGTGAATCATCTGGTTTAATTACTAGGCAATATATCGAGCTGCCAAGGCATCTCTGTCATTGAGTTTGTTGGTGGAGGCAAAATCTTTTAGTGAGAATGGACTCAAGCAAGACCCAGATAACGAAGAACTGAAAAAGCTTGCCAAGCAGATAAATTTAGTGAAGATGGAACATGATAAACGCGAGGCTGAAGTTTCAAAGGCTGTGTCAGAGGCTAAGGTTCCATTTTTGAACTTTTAGAATGAATGATGAGCTGTAAACGATAGGTAACAATCTTTTCTCTACTTCAAATGTTCAGGACCTACTTTCTGCCATTGAAGATAGAGGTTTGAAGGTGGGGAAGGCAATGTTTGGAGAACTTGTTGGATTGAGGAAACCAGTACTTGATAAAAATAAAATTCTTCATTGGCCGGTTCTTCTTCTGTATGCAGAGGTTATGTCCAGTGACTTCATTGAAGACTTCTGTGAAACAGACATGTTTTCGGCCCATCTTGACATGATATCCATTTTATTAGCATTCTTTGTTTTTATTACCATATGTCCTATTAATTTGCATTTAATGTTCCCCGCCCTTATATATATATACTGCATTATATGATATCCTTAGCTTTCAAACATGTTCTCAGAAAGTTGTCCGCCATTGTCATGGGATACAGAAAACAATTATACCCGTGAAGCTGTTGAATTATACTATGAGGTAAGCTCTTTCTAGTCATAGCAATGATCACAAATCATCTCATTTGTTATTCGACATTGCAGTGTTCTATCAAAGATTTAATCATGATCCTCTTGCTATTGTGGTGTATGCAGAATAATCTTATGTATTAGGGCTGCTAATATTGTGTTTGTTTTGTGTGCGTATTTGGAGATAAGGCTGCTTATATTTTTAAACTGCTAATTATTTTCGAACATGATATACCCCTTAGGCGTTTCGAGTACTACATACTCATTATTTTGAAGTAATGCCCAGATCATAATGATTTAGAGAAGATTATCTGTCCGAAAGTTCATATACATCAGACTGACAATATTATATAGCAGTGGGTTGCATATGTAGCTTTGGTGGTGACTCTTTACTTCATTTCTAATTACTGCTCTTCATTCATCAGGCTGGTTCTGGAGTTCCTTTATCCAAGAAAAAAATTCTTCATTATCTACTAGATGGAACATCGGGTGCCAATGTGGAGAGTGTTGATGAAGAGAAGGACACCATCGAAAGTCATGGTTCAGGTATCATAAAATTTTCTAATATTCCCTTACAAAGACTGTTCTTTTCAAGCAAGTTTGATCACTTGATTTTGGTTCCACTTTCCAAAGAGAAGGGGATTGCAGCCACTCTATACCTGCTGTATTTTGTTGTTTGCTGTTGCTTCTTAGTTATCAGTTCCATGTATGCTGTAGACTGATAACTTCTGGTATGCCAAAACTAAGGTCTTCAGTTGGGGGTTGGGATCAACTGACTTGTACCAACAGCAATCATTTAGCGGTTTGTTCCTTCTGTCCTTGATAGAAAGGAGGGCCTCTGTTAAGCATGTGGATTGTGTTCTTTAGTTTCCAACATTCTTGGTTATGATTCCCTAATAAGCATTTTCACTGAACCAAATCGAATGGAATGACATGTCACCCTATCATCAATGTTAGCCAAATACAAATAGTTTCCTTTAAAATCATGCTAGCCAACTGCATTATGTTGACTCTGTCACTGAATTTGTCAGAAACCATTTTATTATAAGAATTAAGGAATAGTTATCTTTAGAAACATGCTAGTCAAGTGGATTATGTTGACCACAACTGTTTTATTGGAGGAATTAAAGAATGATGCCTCGAAATGTTGAATACTGTGATGCTAGATAAGTTATTAGGCGCACCTGCTTCACCAACGGCTTCATTCTCTAATTTTAAGTTTCCTTACCTTGAAACATGCTTATTTTGTTAAGACTGGTGATATAGGTTGATGTGTTATTATTTAATCAATTTGGTCCACATTCACAATTGTTAGGTAGCCAAAACTAAGGAGGTTGAAATCAAAGAACCTCTGCTATATAATCAAAGAACATGTGCTATATACTTGCCAGAGGAAGTACTAACTGTCAAGGAGTGAAAACTACAAGGAACTAGCTAACTACTGGTGTTGGTACAAGCCATGTTTCTTTTGACCATTTATTTCGCATCAACATGGATTGTTTTATGTATTACCCAGGTGAATGTATCTAAACTTCTTCTGTTTAACTTTCCAGGAAAGGGCTCTTCAAAATGGGTAAAAGTTAATGAAAAGAGAATGCTTTGTGATGTTTTGAAAGAACCTGACTTCATAATCTCTGGGATCCCAGGTCTGCGTATAGGTTCTTGACAATTTTTGTGTGCATAAGTGCAGCCATTTCATTTCCATTTCGTTTTATTTCTCTCCATTCAATTTGGTATGTGCAGTTTTTTATGTCGTTTCAAAACGCTCAAGCTTCTATAAGGAGTTCAAAGCTGGCAAGTGGTCTCTTCCACCATGAGCAAGTTGTGTCTGGACGATGACTAGTGACACTGGTTTTCAAAGGTTGTCGACATCCACTAATGAGTCAAAGCAAACTACCTCGATGGCACCTAGTACCAGCCAAAATTTCATTGTTCAGGATTATAGATGTAAACCAACCATAAAGTATCACTACCGTCAGCAGCCCCAGCACCGTGTCTGGAAAAACAAGGGTGTCATGTATCAACTGTTCAGGCTAGGATGCTGCTTAAATTTCCCCATATCAAACCATTGAAAAGGAGTACTTATTGCTTATTTTATATGGATAGCCAGTGCTGAAAGCGCTTGAAAGATGTGTAATGAGGCTCCTTTAGCCCAACTTTTGCTAGTCCACTGTTGTGACACCATTTGCAATTGTTATTTATCAATATATCGACCCACATCTCTTTTTTTATCTTCTCCCTTAAATGCAATCCCAACCAATTAAGTTCCTTGGGAAAAAAATGGAAAATCTTGCCTTTGTTTTTTTAATGGAATTCTGTACCCTTCCAAATTCTTTTGACCTTTTCTTAAAAAATAATATAGTGGTGGCAAATCAGGCATTATCTTTAATACTTGATTTTCATAATGACATACGCCAAGATCCTCCCTGAGTCCAAGGAGGAATAAAGGGAAATCGGTTATAAAGTTTGAGTCTACGAGTATTTGTGTCAAAATGATATTCTATTCAACCCTGGGATCTCCTTGGAATCTCCTTCAACCAAGGAATCTCTCTATCTTTTCTTTATAAAACAAACCCTACATCTTCCATATAATAGGCACGCACACAACCATTTTTCTTTCCTTTTTTTCTATTTCTATTTACAATGGCAGCTCTAACTTGCTCTGCCTCTGACCTCCAGTCCTTACTAGGCGGTGCTGCCAATGCCACGACAGCTGCTGAGTACATTTGTACTCGCTTTGTTTCGGTTTCAGACCATTTTGTTGACACAGCTTATGCTATTGACAACACTTACCTTCTTTTCTCTGCCTACCTTGTCTTTGCCATGCAACTTGGCTTTGCCATGTTGTGTGCTGGGTCTGTACGTGCCAAAAATACCATGAACATTATGCTAACCAATGTTCTTGATGCTGCCACTGGTGGCCTTTTTTATTACCTTTTTGGTTTTGCCTTTGCCTTTGGGAGCCCTTCCAATGGATTCATTGGCAAGCAGTTCTTTGGCCTTGAAAGTTTTCCATCACCTTCTTTCGACTATGGTTACTTTCTTTATCAATGGGCTTTTGCCATTGCAGCTGCTAGGATCACTAGTGGATCCATTGCTGAAAGAACACAATTTGTTTCATATTTGATATACTCCTCATTCTTGACTGGTTTGGTTTATCCTATTGTCTCTCATTGGTTCTGGTCAGCTGATGGTTGGGCTAGTGCTGGTAGAGCTGATGGTAATCTTTTATTTGGATCCGGGGTCATTGATTTTGCTGGTTCTGGTGTTGTACACATGGTTGGAGGGATTGCTGGACTCTGGGGTGCTCTCATTGAAGGCCCCCGAATGGGAAGATTCGACCATGAAGGCAAGTCGATGGCTCTCCATGGACATAGTGGTACATTGGTTGTTTTAGGCACATTCATATTGTGGTTCGGGTGGTATGGTTTCAATCCAGGTTCATTTCTCAACATCCTAAGAACTTATGGAGATGTTGGTTCTTATTATGGCCAATGGAGTGCTATTGGTAGAACAACCATGACAACAACACTTGCAGGGAGCTCTGCTGCACTAACCACTCTCTTTGGTAAACGCATGCTTGCTGGAAACTGGAATGTGACTGATGTCTGCAATGGTTTGCTAGGTGGTTTTGCAGCAATCACCTCTGGATGCGCAGTTGTAGATCCATGGGCAGCGATCATTTGCGGATTTGTTGCAGCTTAGGTACTAATTGGCTGCAACAAACTGGCAGACAAATTCCATTATGATGATCCTTTGGAGGCAACACAACTTCATGGAGGGTGTGGTGCTTGGGGTATTATCTTCACTGCATTGTTTGCAAAGGAAACATATGTCAACGAGATTTATAGTGGGAAACCAGGGAGGCCATATGGACTGCTTATGGGAGGTGGTGGAAGGCTCTTGGCAGCACACATGGTCCAGATTTTGGTGATCACAGGATGGGTGAGTGTGACAATGGGGACATTGTTCTGGATACTGCACAAATTCAAGCTTCTGAGGATCTCAGCGGACGAGGAGATGGCAGGAATGGATTTGACAAGCCATGGTGGATTGGCATATGCATATTATGATGAACATGATGATGAAATGCAGAAGAAATCATTTATGATGACAAAGGTGGATCCCTATGTTTGATTTAGTTTCAAGAACTGCATTTGATCTTAATCTTCTTAATCTGCTTGTCTTTTTCGTTATCTTAGCCTGCACAGTCTAGACTAGGAACCAATGAATTAACTCAAGGAATTTGGATGGATGATGAATTCCTTTGAGAAATCAGTATTGGAATCTTAAAAATCTGGATTTCATTGTTGAATTATTTCTCTCTAAGATGGATTATGCTTTAAATTATGAAAGTTCTTCCCCTATAATGACACCATCAAGTGTCTTTCCTCCATCAGTAAAAGGCATCAACAAGTTGGCAATCGCATGCAGGTGGGGCTTTCTCTTGACACTTCAAATTTATATGAAGGATCTCATGATGATTACATCAAGATTTGGTCAATTTCTTCAAAATTCCTGCTGCTTGGGATTTTTGGAAAAGATTTCTCACAACAAGAACTATAAAATAGCAACCTCCTGAAGAAGGCAAGGCAAGGCAAGGAATGGCCTGGCATGGCGGCACCTGCTATTTGCAACAACTGTTTAAACCATTCAAGCACCAACATAAGCATTCTATTTACTGAGATACTAACCAAACACAGATGAAAAGGGACATCTCAAATCCTCCTATTTTATTCGAATCTATATTAATTGTATAAAGCAATTGGAATGCTAGTGCTGGTTGCTTTCCAAGTTCTAACTTCACCCACGCATCCTTGCCCTGAAATCAACTCCACCGGAACAATGTGCAATCATGTCCAAAGACTTTCCATTTCCCACTGCACTGCTAATCTCCATCTTTCTTAGACAACACCTAGCTGCTTTTTTACTTCGTCTTCATGATCAGTATACACATAAGCAAGCCCACCATGGCTTGTCATGTCCATTCCTGCCATCTCTTCTTCTGCTGAGATCCTCAAAAGCTTCAACTTATGCAGAATAAAAAACAGTGTCCCCATAGTGACACTCACCCAAGCCACAATCACCAAAATCTGTACTATATGTGCAGCTAAGAGCCTTGCTCCCCCTCCCATGAACAGCCCATATGGCCTCCCTGGTTGACCTGGATAAACTTCATTAACATAGGCCTCCTTTGCAAACAATGCAGTAAATATAATCCCCCAAGAACCACACCCTCCATGAAGTTGTGTTGCCTCTAAGGGATCATCATAATGGAGCTTCTCAGCCAACTTGTTGCACCCAATAAGAACCCAAGCAGAGACAAAACCGCAAAGAACTGTAGCCCATGGATCGACAACGGAGCACCCACCAGTTATGGCAGCAAACCCACCAAGCAAGCCATTGCAAACATCAATAACATTCCAGTGACCAACTAGCAACCTCTTGCCAAATAGAGTGGTCAATGCAGCAGTACAACGTGCTAGAGTTGTGGTCACTGCAGTTCTACCAATAGCACTTCATTGTCCATAATAAGAACCACTTTCATAACTTTTCGAGATGTTGATAAGCGAACCAGGATTGAATCCATACCAACCAAACCACAACAAGAAAGTACCTAAAACAACCAATGTGCCACTATGTCCACGGAGAGTAACAGCACGACCAGCATGATCAAACCAGCCTATACGGGGACCTTCGATGAGGGCACCCCACAAACCAGCAACAACACCAACCAAATGGACCACACCAGAACCAGCAAAATCAATAACACCAGAACCAAACAAGATTTTCTGCTCTTGCAGGGCTAGCCCAGCCATCCGCGGACCAGAACCAATGTGAGACAATAGGATAAACCAAACCAGTCAAGAAAGAAGAATATACTAAATAAGCAACAAACTGAGTTCTTTCTGCTATAGAACCACTTGTGATTCATGCTACTGCTATAGCAAAAGCCCACTGATACAGGAAATAACCATAATCAAACGATGGCGATGGGAACTTGCTCAAGCCAAAGAAGTGTTGGCCAATGAATCCATTTGATGATGGTGAGCCAAAAGCAAGAGCAAAACCAAAAGTATAGTAAAACAGACCACCGGCTGCAGCGTCAAGAACATTCGTCAGCATGATGTTCATCGTGTTCTTTGCTCGGACAGAACCAGCACAGAGCATGGCAAAGCCAAGCTGCATTGCAAAAACCAAGTACGCAGAAAAAAGAAGGTATGTGATATCCACTGTGTATCCTGTATCAACGAATTTGTTTGAGATAGCCTCAAAACGGCCACAAATGAACTCAGCTGCAGCCGTGGCATTGGCACCATCGCCCAGAAGGGGGTAGAGGTCAGAAGCTGAGCATGATAGAGGGGATGATGCCATTGAAAGGTGGTGTAAGTTCTCTTAGTGCTTCTGCCAAAAGGTATATGTTGATGATGGTGGGGTTGGTGACTAAATATAAGAAGGAAGGGAAGGACTATAGAGAGAATCTGATGGTGGGGACTTGTTGTTTATGGTATCCGTATATTCATGGCAAACTATGGGGTGGCTATTTGATGGCCGTTGACTGTATATTCTCTTTGGCTAAATGAAGCCTGAGGTCTATTTCTGGCTCATAGAAACGATAGAACTTAGCTGTATCCTCCGCCAATTCCCAATTTTAATGCTCAACAACAAGAACATTTACTAATAAAAATTATAAATATATAAGTGAACTTTAAATTAGCGGAATAGAAGATACGAAAATACAGGGAGCATACAAAAGACTAACATGATTCCACATGTTTCTTTAACTAAATATATTTATATCTTTTGTATCTTTTTTTTTATTGTGAAATGCTAACTGGTTAATTTTTTTAAGATTATGATTTAATGGCTAGTGTGTATTTTTGTATTTTTTTTTTCTTATCATATTCTTATATACTTAATGCTAGTTTAAAGACAATGTGGACAACTGTTAAAAGGAATTTTATTTATAAAAAAAAATTGAACCTGACATTTTTTTTCCTTAACACTAAGATGATTGTAATGTTTTGAAATTAATAAGATAGGATATTACAACAAAGCCCTTAGAGGCTTAAAAGTTGGAATAAATGAATAAGGGGTATTATGGTAATTGAACAAAAATTGATAAATATAAATAGGAAGTAAAAAAAATAATGTGATATGAATTATTAGAGAGCAGAACCGTGAGAGAGAAGAGGGAGGAAGAAGAAGAAGAAGAGAGAAAGAAGGGAAAAAAGGAAGAGATTGGAGGAAATAAGTGAAAAAGGTAAGATTTAGGTTGTTTAATGTGTATAATATGTTAATTAAGCTTTAATTTCAGTTTTTATGAATGTTAGGGTTTTGAGAATTTGTGTTTGATTTAAATTGATGAATTAAATTGAAGGTTAGGGTTGATTGTTGTGTTTAATTGATGATTTAGTTGATTATGGAAGATTATGATGATTTTGAGTTATGAATTTGTAAATGGTGAAATTTGAGTTAGAAATCAGGGGAACAGTGGGGTCTGTTAAAATTCTGGTGGAGGTTGAAGATGACGAAAATTCAATTTGGTCCCTCAATTTCCGAAAATTACAGTTTAGTCCCCGAACTTTGGAAAATTACAAATTGGTCCCTGGAGCATATTCCGAGATTCTGAACAGAATAACATATGAATTATGGACATAATTACTGTATAGATAAGAGAATTTAACACTTTCAATTTAGTCCTCCAATTTGACAAAAAGTACGATTTGACCCTAAAAATTTAGTAAAATTCCAGAATGATCCCTGAAGCATAATGATACATCCTGGACAGAATTGAGGATTAATTAAGGTCAGAATTTCAGTATATTCATGGATTTATGACAAATTTCAGTTTGGTCCTCCATTTGACAAAAGTTACAATTTGGCCCTAAAAATATGGAAAAATTCCAGATTAGTCCCTAGCTGTAATATTAGCTTTTAGATTAGTTTGATGAATAATTAAGGGTTATTTAGTGAATTATTACCAATTTTATTAGTTGTTTTTATTATGGATTAGATTTCGGGAAAACCGTTAGATTTTGGGTTTTTAAGAAAATTGACTAGTTAGTTCAAAAAATATAGGGTTACGAATACACCCTTAGTTAAGTGTATTAAATAGGTTAAATGTTCTTTCGAGTCGTTTTTGAATATGTCTCCTTTGTATTCAGATAATCCTGATATTCTACCGGCAGGACGTCAGTAGAATTTCCTTCGGTTTCAGCTTGTGGTGTTGTTTGCTTTTGAGTCAGGTGAGTGGATAATTTTCCATATGCATGAGAAATATTATAAATATTTGATTTGTTAATATGAATTGGATCATGCTTCTTGATAATATATATGCTGATTATTATCCTTGATATGATAAAGCATGATCAATTATTGAATCTGATTTCTTGATATGAACCAATATGATTTGACTTCTGAATTGATAGCTCCTCATTTGATGGATGTCATGAGTTGAGCTTTGAGATATGAATATGTTTGTTTGATTATGATTATGAACCTATGGTATGTCAGTCAGAATACCCATGCTAACAGGGTAGTGTTAGTCTTTGTGCACATCGTATCTGAACCCTAGTTGGTCGGGGGAGTCACCAACCTGTGTGGACTGATCATCCCACAGTACAGAGCCCCATGCTCATTGCATTTTGATTTTCTGACGAGTTTTACCATATGATATTCTTGTTATGGCCTATTTGATAAATCTTCGTATAAGAACTAAAACCATACTTGTATATATATTTCTCATTGTTATATTACCTCGTGTGTGTATATTGAACGTTATCTACTCACTGGGTTGTTGAACTCACCCTCTCATTATTTATCCTTTTCAGGCTTATAGCTTGATAGCAGGTCACTTTTGTTGAATCTTCTGAACCTGCTTTTTGGTTGTAATTTGTACCTTCCTTTTGTGTCAAGTTAGTGCTCCAAAACTATGAAATGATATTAACTCTTGTACTAAGACAATTACATTATATTATGAAGTTAAGTTTGTTGTTAATGTTGCGTTAAACTCTGATTGAGTTGTTTAAAGGATTGTATGTAAGTTTGGGTTCGCATAGGTTTGGAACCTTGGAGGGGAACCTTGCCTATGTGCCGGTCATGGATCTGGGATTCGGGTCGTGACAATGATAATGTATTTGATCAATTTCAATCAATTCAAGTTAATTCGTCAAACATGTGACCTAAGTTGTGGAGGTCAAGACAAGCGCGCGAGCCTGGGTTAGACAACCTAGATAACTCGTAAAAGGTAGTTTGACTTTTCAAAAATCAATTAAAGTTGACATATTTTTTTAAAAAATAAATGGTGACCATGATTGTGGATTCTAATGGGTTTAAAATATTTTTTATTTTAATTATATGATAAAAAATAAAGACTGATTTAAAATCAACATAATATTAAAGTATGAAATTAAAAAAAAAAAACAAAAACCCAATGCTGAAGGTGTTAGAGCCTTAAAAAATCCAAGACATGTAGACCTAAATCCCGCACTCCTAGGCAATTTTTTTTTTAATAAGGGATGGATGACAAAAATACCAAATAAACATCATAAAATTCTTTTTAAATCATCTAATAACCTCAAAATACTCAAAAAAAACCAAAATCGACTTAACCTAAAAAATCAAAAAGAAACATGATCTTCTTTTTCAAACATTTTTATAGGAAAAATTCACCACTGTTGAACTTTTTTTTATCGAATGGAACTTGTTGACAAGAAACTTGATAATTTTTGCTTTTGGTACCGCAATAACCAATTATTTTCTCACTATTCATTATTTCCCGACAACATCATCTATCCTCTCTTTAACCTAAGAAATAAAAAATAAATAAAATAAAATTTTAAAATAAAATAAAATTATCATGAATTTATGATGAACCATATATTTTCTTTGTGTTTTGATTTGGGTTTAACTTCATATAATTAGACCCTGAAATGATACAATTGAAAGGGGGGAAAATGGAGAAGGTTTAGTGTTCATATGAACAATTGCTAACTTTTAAATTTGAGGTAAGCTATGCATTTTTTTATGTTTTAATTTGGAGTTTAATTTTAAATAATTAGACCATAAAATAATAAAAAAAAATTAAAAATGAAAAAAAAAAAAGGTTGAAGGTCCACCTTCATATAAAAATAAAAAAAATCTTGGAGAATTAATAGAATCTAGAGAGAATTTTATTTCAAAATCATAATAATCTAACGATTTATGCGTATTCTTGAATTTATTATTATTATTATATGTTTACCATTAATTATTTAGTATGTGTTGAATTTGTTTTTTTTTTATGCAATCAAGGAAAGGCATAATTATTATACCATAATTATATTTATAATTTCCATTTTAAAAATCGAGAAACTGAATCGTTGCACCTTTTTCGATTTCTCATCTGGCTTTCTATAACTGCAGGATTCACTTGTTGGGGGGAACGACCATTGATTTCACAAATATATCTTGGAAAAAGGAACCCTAATATTTTAAAGGGGCAAGAATCTGTGTGCAGATGGGATTCCATGCATCTTGATTCTTCCCAGAGAAGGTAAATTAATTATTTAATCGGTGTTTTCGGTTTAGAATCAGTGATTGATTGACTTACTAGCAGCAATTACAGTTCATTACCACCCTGTAATTAGCATTTTGGTTGCAAAATTAGCTATAAATTCACTGCTTAAACTTGCTATGATTATTTTCGGTTTGGTTTTTATCAAAAAATATTAACTAGATCGAAATTAAAAAAAAAACACCGAATCCGGTTCAAACTGAGCGTTTTCAATTCGGTTTTTTAGAAAAAAAACCGGTTTGCCTTGGTTTTTTTGGTTTGGCTCGATTTTTTTCAATTTGGATTTTTCTGGTTTTTCAGTTTGGGTTTGGTTCATTTTTTTTTCAGGTTTATAAAACCGAAACCGAACCGGTCAGTTTTAAAAAAGATTTAATCGATTTTTTTTTACGGTTCGGTTTTTTCAATTTCTTTTCCAGTTTTCTTGATTTTTTGGTTTTTTTACTCACCCATGCTTACATTTCATTGCCACCCTGAATTTATATTGACTAGTGACTCCTTGGCCTAAATTCAATGGATACCAATTGAATTCAAACTTTTTTATATAAATAATTTTCACTTAAGAATATTTTAAAATAATTTTTTTAAATTTTTTTAAAATTTTTAATATTAGTATGGTAAAATCATTAAAAAAAACACTTTAGAAAATATCAATTCAATATTTTTAAAATGAAAAATACTTTTAAAAAACAACAAAAAACAAAAACTATTACACTTTCAAACACTTACATCTAGTTTTTAAGTTATATCTCCAAATAAAATGCCAAATTTTTAGAGATACTTGAAGGGACCAAGTAAGTTTAAGATAGAAATAAACTTATGTAGTCGGAGTGATAATTACATAAAATAAAGAAATTTTTTAAACAATTTTAAAATGATTTTTTGATCATTTCAAAACAAAAATAAATAAATAAAAAACATATTCTCATTGTCCTAATTATTATGTTATTTCTGAACACTTAACTAAATATCAAGATTACTCTTTAAAGAAGATTCCATTAAAGCCTGATTCTTGAGATAGAATACACTCCTAACTGATGGAGTGCAGTATAACATGTCCTGGCAATCCCGAATGCTCACCGGAACTTTTGCGCGTTTAGAATTGTGGTTTAAGAATTTTTTTTTTTTAATAACATGTTAAAATTATTAATTTAATGTTTTTTAAAAAAAAATTAAAAAAAAAAAAAAAAAAAACCATCCAAAAGCACAAGCTATCCAAACACAAACACAGGTTCCTGGATCAATTAATAAGTTTAGTGGCGGATTCATATAGCACTTTCAAGCCTGTTTATTTAAAAAACAATCACCACAGTACCAAACAAGTCACATTTTCATCATCTCCTCGTGTTATTCATAAATCTTGAGTTAGAAATCAGCATCCATTCACATTCACTTTCAAATCTGCAAGACAATCTCTCCTGCCCTAGCCTCAACTACATTGGAACAGTTTCTGGATGCTCATGTCTTCACCAGCATGCCTGCTAAAAGGATTTTTATGCGCTATGGGATGGTAGGAAGTGAAACTGTAAGTAGTTCCATTAGCACCAAGCCTCTGTCGACTAGGTCTGTGCCAAAGGATGTTAACCGTTAACTAAAGTAAATATACATATGCACAACATACCATTGTCCAGCAGCCATAATTATTTCCGGCAAAAAATCAGTCTCTCCATCGGACAATCCAAAAGGTCGGATCAACACACAGATGCTTCAGTTATCATCATTGTGACATTGCAATAAGTAACACAGATATTCATTTAACACAAACACAGCAAACATACCATCCTCATCCATGCAAAACCTCAAGATTCTATCAACATTTCAGTAAGTTACAGCACCACCTTTCATACAAGTAAAAGCTTATAAGTACATTGTGCACCCAATTCTTATTTCATGCATAAAATCCTTGCGCCTAAACGGTTTTTTTCTTTTCCATTCAACCGAAAAGAAAAGAAGGCGACAGCACAGCACATCGCATTCCCTATAAAATAAGGCAGGCAGGCCATGAAACGCCATGGGACTTAACCTTAGACTTGCATATCAAGCACGCACCGGAGGCAGCTACCTTCATGCAGCAGATCAAATGCCTGGTTCATCTCTGGAAGAGTCAGATTATGGGTGATGTACTCATCAACCTTAATTTCCTGTGATAAGAGTGGATAGGATAACTCAGCATCCTGTTTAGTTTAAGTATTGAATGCACAAAGAAATATATAGTTACATGATATGATCAAACCTTTTTCATGTACTTGTCTACGAGCAAAGGCACCTGTGAACGGCTCTTAAAACCACCAAAAGCTGTTCCTTTCCAAACACGGCCAGTCACTAACTGGAAAGGACGAGTGCTTATTTCCTGGCCAGATGCTGCAACCCCCACAATAACCGAGGTTCCCCAGCCCTAAAAATTTCCAGGCAAGTCACAAGTGATCTCTAGATAAATACATGGCTATTACCACTAATTCAAGCATACTTGCCTTATGACAGCACTCCAGAGCAGCCCTCATTACAGAAACATTTCCGATGCACTCAAAACTATAGTCAACACCACCATCAGTGAGATCAATGAGCACCTGTTGAATTGGTTTATCGTGGTCCTTTGGATTCACAAATTCAGTAACTCCAAAATCCTTTGCTGTTGCATAGAAATTTACAAGTAGTAATTAAGATGGGAATCTAAGCATGATGTATATTGATATAAGCATCTTTCCTCCACAGCTTGGAAACAGATAATCTCTTAGGCTAGATAAAGCGAGGAAGATGATGCTGGAAAATCGACACTCCCATATTCCACATTAAAAGGCAGTTCTGATATGTAGATATGTTTCCTTTCAAGTAATAGGTTTTGGAGGCGTTTATTTGAACCACAGCTGAAATGCAGTGCGTTAGGCATGGAGGTGTGCTAATTTAGTTATAATACACCACACCAACGGCATGGCAATTTTAAGCATATACATGTCATCCAGTATAAGACATTTTATTTTCCTACTAGTTGCCAATTGAATGGACCAGCAGACAACAAACTACAACCATGTGTGTGGGGATTCAGGAAGGGAGAGGGAGGAAAGGAAGTGGAAGTATATGAAGGGAGTTGAGGGAAGACAAAGGAAGGGAAAATGGGAGTTGAGAAATATTTTTTGGGTAATAGCAAGGGTGGGGAAGGTGATGATTATATATCCTTGGGGTTATGAGGTAGAGTTTATTATAAAGTTACCCCTTTCTCCTTTATTGCCCACCAACTTGGGAGGGACCTTTTCAAAAAAATGGAGAGGAATGGAGGGTTAAAAAATTCACTTTGCCTCCCATTAAAAAGTTCTTCCAGAAAAGGTCAGTCGATTAAAGACACAATATCCCTCGGTTTGAGGACAGAACAATGATTGTCAAACAGACAAATTATGTAAATGTATTCTTGAACACTCAAGCATGCTAAATGGAATGGAGAACAAAGAGGTACCTCTATCAAACTTTTTGCTGTCAATATCTATACCAATAATCCGTGAAGCACCAGCTGCTTTTGCACCCTCTGCAACCTGTCCATGAAATAAAGTTATTTTTAAGTGGACAACAGAAAATGGTTCTATTTTTCCAAGGGTGAGGGAGACCAAGCTAGATAGGCATTTTCACAACTTACTGCAAGGCCAACTGTCCCAAGTCCAAAAATAGCAACAATGGACCCTGCTTCAACTTTTGCAGTGTTCCAAACTGCTCCAAGACCTAAACATAACAAGTGTGTTATACTAGCATACATGAAGATGAAAGCATTACATCATCTAAAAAATCTAAACAGACATCGAAAAACACAAGAAGGCTTCAATCAGAAGAGTAATCGCATAAATAAGAATTAATGTTGCAGCTACGCTTAATTTTTAGCAAGTCAGCTAGTGATTCAAACAGAAACTTCAATTGCAACAAAAGAATCTTCCTAGAGAAGAATTTTATTTTAAAGGGATGGATTTAAAAGTTCCTAAAGCAAATCAATAGTAACCACAATGTAGCAAAAAGAACAAGCCATTAGGAAAACGTGTTGGGGCATTGTTGAATATGAACAACAATATCCAAGGAAAACAATGCTTACAATGCTTTAGGAACCGGCTCTCCACACAAGTATGCCAAAGATTAACAATAGAAATGCAGTTTATCAACAGAAAAATTACAATGTCGTAATTTAAAGTATTGAAAAACTAAGATACACTTACCGGTAGGAACACCACAGCCAAGGAGGCAAACCTTCTCCAAAGGAGCTTTTGGGTCAATCTTGGCAACACTAACATCATGTACAACTGTGTACTGGCTAAATGTTGAGGTTCCCATGAAATGGTAGATAGGTTTTCCATTAATTGAGAAACGAGTTTTACGATCATTCATCATGACTCCAACACCAGTTGCTGTGCGAACTTTGCCACAAAGGTTTGTCTTCCCTGATTTGCAAAACTTGCACTCTCTGCATTCTGCCTGGTAGCAAGGGATAACATGATCACCTGGTTGAACCTCAGTCACACCTTCACCAACACTTTCTACAATCCTGTGTCAAGAAAACCAACCACATATCCTGTTCCAATAAAAGACAACACAAGCAATTGAATACATTGGATAATGTCTATGATATGCATACCCAGCAGCCTCATGACCAAGAATACAAGGGAAGAGCCCTTCTGGATCCTGCAAGGCAAAAATTAAATAACATCAACATCAAACAAATAAATAAAAATAATAATGGCAGCAACGATATAAAGCCCAAAAAGAAAAGAAAAAAATGGAAAAAATCTTGAATGTTTATTAGATTAAGCAACAAGGCATTATGTTTAGTTCTTCATAAAAACACATAATAAAACTAATATATTTGTAATAACTGTTCCTTTTCAGGCTACTCGAAATACACCAAATCAAGAGCATCTATTCTCTTACTGCCCTAAGCCTTGCACTTTCTAGTTTAGATAACATTCAAGCTTATCGCACTGACAGATGGCAGCAAAGATCAACCCTTTTTGACCAATGAAGACCTGGAAATTCCTAAAATCAAGCGCATCTTTTCTTTTACTGCCCTATGCCATGCACTATACAGTTTAGCCAACATTTGAGCTTATCACTCCCATAGATGGCAGCAAAGATCAACCCTTTTTGACCTATGAAAACCTAGAAATTCAAGACAAAACACCCAAAATCAAGTGCATCTTTTCTTTTACTGCCCTATGCCACACACTATCCAGTTTAGCTAAAATTCAAGTTCATCACACCCATAGATGGAAGCAAAGATGAACCTTTTTTGACCAATGAAAAGCTATAAATTAAAAGACAAAATACCCTAAATCAAGTGCATCTTTTCTTTTACTTCCCTTTGCCACACAATATCCAGATTAGCCAACATTTGAGCTTATCACACCCATGGATGGAAACAAAGATCCACCCTTTTTGACCAATGGAAAAATAGAAATTCAAGACAAAATACCCTGAATCAATATCATCTTTTTCTTTTACTGCCTCCGTCACACACACTATCCAGTTAGTTAACCGAGCTTATCACACATATAAATGGCAACAAAGATCAACCCTTTTTGACCAATGAAAACCTAAAAATTTCAAGAACAGCCTTTTCTTTCTTTCTTTTTTCCCCTTTTTTCTATAATAATTGCCAACATTTCCTACAAAAAAATTAAAAATATATATATATGTGGGCATTATCAAAAAGAAAATAATAATAACAGTACGAAACTCTTGAGATCAGGAAAATTCCCGGAAAAGGAAATGAAATTTATAAAAGAAAATACGATACCTTGCCACTCCAGGTGTAAGCATCAGTGTGGCAAAGAGCAGCGAAGAGAATCTTGACTCGAACCTCACCGGCCTGTGGTGGAGCCACCTGCACTTCCTCTATCACCAGCGGCTTGTTCGCCTCCCAAGCAACCGCAGCTTCAAATTTTCATTTCCAAATCCAAAATCATAGATTCGGCTATACTAAATAAAAAACACACACACGTGCATACATAGATACATTACGTCTGGGTGAGAGAGAGCGAGAGAAAGTACCTCGGCAAGTGATGACCTGTCCCTGGGTAGCCATGGATAGATGGATGGATGCAGTAGAAGTCAATTATAGAGCTAAGAGAGTGGCGGTGGTGTATGGTGTTGATGTTTTTTATAGATAAGTAGGGGCTAAGGAGTTCCCCGTTTTTTTTTTTCTTTTTTTTTTTTTAATAAGAGGCCATCATATTTTTTAAAGGAAAAAAAAACTAGTTATTTGGTTTTTTAAAAAATAATTTATGAATATATTATATTGATATAAGATTGTTTAACTGATTGAATAATATTTTTTTATTATTGAACAAAAAATAAATGATAATATCAATAATAACACTTAAATAATAATGAAATAAGCATTGATGTATTAATATTATCATTTATTTTATATTATTTATCATACTTTAGTTAACAGTCATTCATAGAATTCAATCATAGTTTACAATTATTTTTCTTAGTATTACAATTCTAAAATTCTCATGACCAAATATTCAATAGTTAAATCCTTGTATTTTTTATATATAATCTCTCCAGCCTAATTTCATTATAAACCTAATCTAAATATTTTAGAAAAAAATAAAAATATATCATCTAAATGTAAATATTAATTTTAATATATGAATTTAAAAGATTAAAAAACATTTAAATATTTTGTTATCAAACAGGAAAAAAATCATAAACCCAATAAAAAATATACTGTTTGATATTAAATATAAAAAGGATTTTATTAATTATTAGTGATGGCATAGGCCAGATTTATAATGTATGGCCAAGAAGAAACAAAATCTTTTCGTGCGAGGTCAATGCTTTGACAACTCTGTGGTAGCCAATAGGTATGATCCACGTTCTGCAAGAGAAATTCTAAATGTTATGGAATAATCATTTATTTAATGATAAATACACTTATTTAGTTTAACTTGAGTGGTTAAAGGAGTGATACAATTATTTTAACTGCCAAGCCTGCCTGGAAATTTTTAAGTTTATGCTAAGCTAAATTATCAATTGAAATATAAATAATATTGTAGTATTTAAAAAATATATATATATACATTAAAATAATATTATTTTTTTTAATTTTATTTTACATATAACGATTTAAAATAAAAAAATAATCTGAAATAAAAAAATATAAAAATATTTTTAAAATATAAAAACAAATAAACTTAAAAGGAATGAATTTTATAATCTGATAATTTAAGAATTGTTTTAAATTAAATTTTATTTTGAACTGTTTGTTTTTTATACTGACGACCTAATGAATTGATACTTAAGACTATTGAATTTTGTAAAAAATAATACTATTAAAAATAATAATAATAATTCACTCGGATGTATCTAGGCCTAAACTAGTTCAGATTTCAGAGCCTGGGCCACAACTATGCCTATACTTAGAACTTTCTTCGCTAAAGTGCCTTGGGTTCATGGTGGGCCTACTCTAAATTAGTTGGGTTTTGGAGATGTGAGTCTCTCGTATTGATTTCGGGCTTTTGAAACAAGCCTGCAAAAGTGGGCTTATGTGGGCTTTGGTGACAGATTTGAGAGCCAGGTGAGTGCAACGGAAGTGACCTGGGCGCAAAAAGCCTTAGAGCCTTTTTGGTGTGATAGTAATCTCGCTATTAAATAAAGATTTAGAGACTATTGAGAAAAGTCAATTGTACCGTGTTTCAAAATGATATTCGGAATGTTTTTAGAAGTGTGATAATATGATTTTTTTTAAAATATATCAAATTTTTTTTTTTTAAATATAATTTTTTGATATTAAAATAATCATAAAAAAATAATTTGAAGCAAGAAAAAAAATCAAATTTACACCTACTTACAAGGGCTTGATTAGCAACTCTAAGCTGCAAGGATCCTAACAATGTGTTTAGTGTATGAGAATATTTGGGAAATAATTAATATTTTGTTCTTCAATATATCAAGAGAGAGAATTTAGTTAACGAACTTGTGTTCATATATTTTTTTAAAAAATATAATATATTTAAGAATAATAATAATAATAATGTTTTTTAAAGTATTTTTTATTTGAAAATTTATTAAAAAATAGTTTTTTATTTTTTAAAAATTATTTTTAATATAAAAAATAATTTAAAAATACTTTTGAAAATAAAAACAAACATATTAAGAATTACTTTAGTGATGACTCTAGAATTCGAACCTTGTATATCAAGATGAAAACATACTTTCCTGACCACCGACCATGCTTTCTCAGATTGAAACTGTGTTTTAAACATGAAATGAAGATTCAGAACTGGCCGTACGAGGCGGCGACTCTTAGGTTGTCAGACAGGAGAAGGTAATTCAACGTGGGGGTGTTGCCATGAGCATGAAGCAAGAAAAGGGAGGAGGCAATCCTTGAAGAAGAAGAAGAGTACAAGGACTCGTAACAAGTGGTAGAGGCATGCCCATGAAGCTTTGTCGATAAACATGAAATGTATAAATAGTAGAGGATAAAGATGAAGTGTTTTATTTTTTTTAAATTTTTTTAGAAATATATTAAAATAAATTTTTTTTAATTTTTAAAAGTTATTTTAAAATCAACACATTAAAATAATCTAAAAAGTAAAACATCAAAAAAATTATTAATTTAAAAAAAATAAAAATAAAAAATAATTTTTTTAAAAAACACTTTTAAAATACAAAAATAAACATGACAACATTATATGAAATACGTCATGTTTTTTATTTTTTAATTTTATATAAACACGTTCAAATCATTTAAAACACATATAAAAAGTAACTCCAAAAACACATTAAAATAAAGTTTCACTAAAAAAACAAATAATCATCATGGACTGAGTGATGGGTAACGAGACTCTTGTGAGTCAAAATGAGCTCTAGAAAAGGTGGTGTTAATGTCTTGCAAATGACAACATCATGTTGCCATCTTTCGACATCCTTCCTAAATGAAATCTTGAGAAATCACGAATTAGATCTTCTTTTTTGACGTTTTTCAAGATCAACTATGTAGACACACGTAGTGTCGTAAATTAAGAGACTCTTCTCTCCTTGGGGCGAGCCTCTCGAATGCGAATGGAAAATGACTCCCTCAACTTTTTAATTTAAGCCTATAATTAAACATTATTTAGTTTTTACTTATTATTTGACCCGCGCTTTACCACGGGTTAAATATTTTTATTTTTATAAAAAATTATTTATGCAAATTAATAAATGTATTTTGATATTCAAAAAATATAAAAAATCAAAATATATGTTTTTATGACAACTATAGTTATCAAATCTGATTTTAGAGTTGATCCGGTCAAGAAATCGAGTCCTAAATTACACAGGTTGACTCGAATCAAATCCAAGAAAAATTAAAAACAATATTTAAGGTTGGTAGTGTGGAGAAAGTAGTGGTTTTATTTTATATATAACACTAGTTATTTGATTACACTTTATTGTGGGTTGTAATTTAAAAAAAAAAAAAAAAGGATATACATGCTATTTTGATATGTTTTTTATATCATAAAATTTAAAGTATAAATAAAAAAACTTATGCAAGTATTTAATCAAATATATCGATAACTATCTATATAAATAAACAAAAAAAGTCTTTAACAATAATTAAAAGAGAAACTGGAAAAATTAAATGAATATAGATCAAAATATTTGATCCCGTGAAAAATAAAACTTTTACTCAATTGTGTCTACTGAATTTATTTATTAAAATCAATATAAAATAATAGAAATAAAAACACATACGAAACTAATTTAATAAAATAAAAGGAAAAAAATATGCAAGTACGGACATATTAAAAAGATTATTTCAAAATAAATATATTTTTTATATAAAATAAAGCTCATCTATATAAAATAAGAAATCTTCAAAAATTAAATACAAATAAATATATTTTTATAAAAAAATCTATTTAAAAAAGACAGCAAAACCTATGTGATAGTCATGAAATCGGGATAAATTGATAGAAAAAATTAAAAATAACCCCAAAACCAATTTTATTTTTAAAAATTATAGATTGATAAAATCATAAAAGAAAATGAAAAAAAAAGATGTTGAATCGCATTAAATTTTCAAACTCATCACTCATGTCATTAGATTAAAACACTACAAATTGAAAAACAATAAAGCTCGACCCCAACAAATTAATTGTAATTATATGACAATTTGCGATTCAAGAACGAATTTGAAAACATAAATTTTTTCATAAAAGGATCAGGGATAAAAATAAACAATAAAAAACACAAGGACTCAAATTGAAAAAAACTAAAAAAAAAGAGAACATACATTTACTTTCTCTGGAAGACCAAAAGGAACGAAGAAAAAAGAAAACGACCATCGATGACAAACAACTCATCATTTGTTGCCATACTAGCAGAAAGAGGAAGCGATGATGCTTTAAAAGACATGACTGAAGGGCAAATTCGGCTACTGAATGGTAGCACACGCCGCTAAAAAGGTGTAAACGTTGTCAATGTTCCAATAAATTTTTTGAATAAAAAATTATTTTTGAACTTAAAATAATGATACCTTTCATTAGCCCGAGAATTGCAAAAAATAATACGTGAAAGTACACAAATACCCCTAGAAAGCTTGTTTTTATCTTTTTTTCTAAGGGTAAAAACATGTTTTAATTTTATTCTAATAATTTTTTTTGACCCATGGACAAATAAGTAGCTTTATTGTTTTAAATTTTTTGAAAATATAAAATTGCTAACACGTAAGTGAAAAGGATCAAATTACCCCACCACCACGACGGATCCTGTTTTTTAAATCAAAGGATAAGATGGTAATTTCACGTTAGCAATCTAGAAAAGCCCACATACTGTGTATTTTTATTTAATGTTATGTTAAATTTCGTGCGGTTCACATTTGACAAAATCAGATCAATATTTGCACGTGGAAGTGCACAAGCGTTCGACATTCGATCAACTGTATGAACAGCAGAGGAGAGGATCAAATGGATTTGGATCCAAAGAGTAAAAAGAAGACCTGACACTTGACACCTCTACTCCATGTCGGTATCTTCATCATTCCACCCTGGTCAACTCAAACGGTGTGATATTTATATTCTTACCCAATGATTCCCTGCCAGCTCTGCAGCCCAGTCAACCCTTTGACCAGGTGAAGGACCACCTCCCTTTGTTCCCGATCCATCTTTCTTCCTCGCGTGCCCTGGTTAAGCTTCCGTGTGATTATGTATTTCAACCCCTTTTTTTTAATTATTCTGTTTGAAATTGATATTTATTTAGATATTTGTAAATGAATTAAAAAGATATTATTTCAACTAAAAATTATTTTTACAAAAGCAATCAAATGTGTTACTACATTGTTTTAAGTAAAATTAAAAATATTCTTAGAATTGATTAATTGAGTTTCATTTATATTGGACCGCCTCAATTAGAATATGATTGAATTAATAAAGTATTATTTAGAATTGCAGTTTGATTATGTTTTTTAAAAATTTTAAATTTTTTTATCTGAAAAGGCTTTAAATTAATAATTTTAATGTTTTTTATCATTTTAATATTAAAATAAAAAAAAATACTCTAAAAGATAAATTATACCACCCTTCCAAACATGCTATTAATCAGTCTAGTTTCACCCAATATATAAATATTATTCAAAAACCTATCATTGAATATCTAGTAATTCAAACTTGTAAGAATATATTTCACTTGATCCACCTTACCTGGTTGTAGCGATGGAATAATAGTCACAAGCTCATGGGATAAAATCCTTAGGTCAAAATCCATCAAGAATTACTATGATAGAGTATCTGCAAGGCGTGGTCGGTTTAACCTCATACATTGTTGATCGTGACATGGCGTGATGTGATTAGTCAATGGTTAATAATGAGGAGGCACTGACTCCTGCCAACACAAAGCCTATTCATATCAAGGTATCTATCTATCTTATCCTCCTCTGCTTCCATGTTAAAAAAGAGATATTCCTGCGCTCGTTCTCTATCTACTCTCCAATAATATATATGCACGCAGAGAGAGAGGGAGAGGGAGGGAGGGAGAGTCACTAGAAAAGAGACTAGAAAAAAGTAGTTCGATCTTGTGTTTTTCCACAGTAACCTCAATCTTTTACCCTTCTTTCAACTAACCACTTTAATGGCTGAAAACCTAAGAATCATCGTTGAGACGAACCCCTCACAGTCACGACTCAGTGAGCTTAACTTCAAGTGCTGGCCCAAGTGAGTCTCTCTTAATCTCCCCTACATGTATATACAGATGTGTAGTAGCTAGCTAATCATGTAAGTAATGATCTCTTTTCATTTATGGCTGTGGTAGTTAATCCAGAGTTATGCTTCGTCGTTTTTGTTGTCGTGAAATAGATGGGGCTGCTCTCCGGGGAGGTATCAGCTGAAGTTCGATGCAGAAGAGACGTGCTATTTGGTGAAGGGGAAGGTGAGAGTGTACCCGAAAGGGTCGCCGGCGTTTGTGGAGTTTGGGGCAGGGGATCTTGTGACCATACCCAGAGGACTCAGTTGCACCTGGGATGTGTCTGTTGCTGTTGATAAATACTATAAATTCGAGTCATCTTCATCATCGCCACCTTCTTCTTCATCGCAGTCAAGCTAGCAGTGTCCCGAATGTTATCTCTTCTTCCTCTGCATGATCAATCAATTTATTCTTTTGAATTTGGTTATGGTTAGCTTCTATTATTTAGATTCTTCTCTCTCCTTCTGCTTCTTTCTATATATGTTTTTTTCTTTGCTGGGTGATGTACAAGGCGGTGGTGGTGGTGGTGGTGGTGGTGGTGGTCTCTTGGTCAAAGAACGGGAAAACGACTAGTAAATTAATGCATGCGCTATATTCAAACTAATCTTCTTTTTCGAGTCTTTAAATAAGCTTTTAATGCTCCCGTTGACTGGTCAAATCTGAGATATTTTTTTATTTTTTCAATATTTCATGGCGAGAGGGATGAGTGGCGCTTGTTTGTAGGGAATGATATGGACACCTATATTTGTTTTTATCAATGAGATACTCTTCTTGCTGTAAAGACGAAGATGCCCACTTCTGACTGCCTTTTACAAAAACAGAAAAAACGTTTTAGGAAATCAAATAAGTTGTTGATGGCTTTTATGATTCCTAAAAGCCATCTACAACTTATTTGATTTTTTTGGCTTTATTATGATTTTTTAAAAAAGTTTTGTTTTTTTATAAGGAAATTCATTAGATTAATAATATATATTTTTAATTTTTAAACCTAGGTGAACCTCCTAATCTCGGTATAATATCTGAAATCTGTAACTTTTAAAATCCTGAATATGGGTTAAATTAAGAAACTTAACTCTCAGTATATTTAATTTTGAATGATAAAATCGTGTAAAAAATATTAATAAAAAACTTGCAAAATAAAAACAGCAACAAAAAAAATATGGATAAGATTTGATAAAAAAAAAAATCAAGGAGGATGAAATTTGAAAAAAAAAAAAAAGATGGTCCCGAATAAATTAAATTGTAATTAAAAGAATGATGATCAAATTTAAAGTTTAAAAAATCATTGGGGGTGAAGTTGAAAAATATTTGTAATTCGATAGATTATTTATAAATTAAAAAATAATAGGGGTGGAATATAAATAAATTGTTGAGGGCTAACCCAATAGAATAAAAAATACAATTTTTTTTTTGACAAAACAAAACCCAAAAAAAAGTTGATAAAAAATAAGAAAATATTATTTTAAGAAAAGGAAAATAAATCACAAGAACCTTTTAAACCTAGCATAATCTCTAAAAGTCAGTAACCCATGAAATAGTTAACCTGGATTCAATCAGGAATAACGAGGATAGAATTTAATTTAAAAAAAAACCCAAGGAGAATGTAATTTAAAAATAAAATAAAAAAATGATGCCAAATAAAATAAACAATAATTAAAAGAATAAGGACTAATTTTAAAGAGAAAGAAAAATCATAGGGGGTGAAATTAAAAAATTATTTGTAAAAATTAAGCAAACCCAGGTAAATATCTTAAACCTGATCAATTTTTAAAACTTGTGAAACCATAAGTATGAGTCAATCAAGAAGTTTATGATGAGTCAATTTAAAAATCTAATTTTAAAAAAGTTTTCAAGGCAAAAAGATTGACAAACAAAAGAATAAGGATTAAATTTACTAGAAAAAATAACAAAGGATGGTAAAATTATAAAATAAAATCATTTAAGATTTAAAATAAAAACTTGTCAAAACTAAAAAATTAACAAACAAAAAAAGAGGGATTAAATTTGGAAGAAAAAAACAAAGGAGGGTGAAATCATAAAGTCAAATCAATTAAAAAAATAATTACAAAAATAAATAGCAATAAAAAAATAGATACCAAATTCAATAAACTATTCAAGATAATAAAAAATGATAATAATAATAAAAAAAAGAGACTAAATAGGAAGAACCAACAAATTCAAGGGTTGTTCTTGAATTTTTAAGATGCCGTTGTAAAAATCTAGGCGCTGCGAAAGAGAAAGGGTGAAAAGAAATGGTTTCCGGTTTCAAACTGCTGAGAATCTTGACATGTGCGTCACTTTATTTGATTCGGGACACATAGATCTTTTAAAAAACCATCCTGGAAGGCGGCATTTTATGACCGGATAGCCGACCACATGCCAACTTGTTTTTTTATATTTAATAAATATAATTTACAACAATCCCCCTAGGAAGATTATAATAAAAACAATGTAAATGGATGGGGAAAAATCATTCGGTGAGAGTTTAATTGATTTTGTTTTTAAAGAAATCAAAATAATTATATTATTTTAAAAAAAATAAAAATACAAAAAAGTTAATAGTAGTTGGTATTGAATTATTTTTTTTACGATTAAATTTGCAACTTTTTTTTTCTAATAATAAATTTACAATTACACTCTTATGATAAATTGTAATTTATACCTTGATCCATGTTAACTTGCTCAGGGATTTAGTTTTTTATTTTATTATTTTTTGTTAATAGGGGTCCCCATCTCTTGCTGTGTGCTTAGGTAGGCTGTCTAATTTAACACAGCCGCTCTTTCGGCTTCCACCGTATTCTTTTTTAATATTATAGTCTCGAAATCTGACTTTATCGGAGTCAATGAGCATCCATAGCAGTATTGATTGTGCTAATTAATCTCCTAAGTTATGGAATATAACCTAACCAAGCACCAAACACTCAGGAGTATATGGGACGTAGGTCTATTATTATTATTATTATTATTATAGTTGCAATAACAAAAAAACTAAATATTGACCTTTAAAATTGATTGAGGGTAATTTAGTTATTTACTTTAAAAATGTACAGTAAAAATATTTTATTGCCCTTGAAAGCTAAAAAACTATGTCTTTCGTATGAGGATTTTTGTGTATTTTTCCATTTGTTTACATAGTTAATTAATGATTGGAGCCTTCAAAGCTAAAAAATATTGACCTTACAAACATGAGTTTTTTTTTTTTTTGTCTTTACATAATTTTTGTACAGTAAAATAATATATACAACCTTTGACTTAAAAAAAATTAAGGCTGGCTTTGGGAGGGCGTTTTCATTTTTGCAAATTGATTTTTTTATATTATTTACATGCCCTTGGGTTGTGTTTAGTAATTTGCATTATTAAAAATTTAATAAATCAATTAAAGAGGTTGGTACATGTTGTTCATGTGTCTACACATCAATGTCGCGTGTGTTCTTCCATAGGTGTGTGAGGTGTCTTTCAATAGCAAAAAACTATCGATCATTGTCTCATTCGACGTGTAGGTGGCAATGCAGATGCTAGAGTGACATGTGTGGTTAGGCTAGAGACGGTTCGATAGCTATAAAGTTTTTTTCTCCTCCACTTATTTTCTCTCTCCAGGGCCATGGTATTAATATAGAGCTTTTAAAAAATCAATTATGTCCTCTAATTTGTATTTTTTTCGAATTTGATCCTCATTCTTTTGATTTTGATTTTTGATTTTAATGTTTCTTGAAGTTTTTTTTTTAATTTTGCCATTATAATTTATTTTTATTAGATTTTTATATCAAATTTGATCCATATTCTTTTTATTGTTATTTTTTTATCCTTCGCATTATTATTTTTTCAATTTTTTCTTTTAGAATTTAATTTAAATTTATTTGGTTTCCAATTTTGTATCCAATATGGATTTTTTTCTTTTTTCACTATTCTCTCTCTCATTCCCTAAAAATTCACGCATAACCTTCAAAAAAACAATTGCACACTTTGTTTTTTATTTGTGATTTGATCGATTTTGGCCCTTCTATTTTTTATCAGTGTTTATTTGGTTTTGATATTTTTTGAAGTTTGTTTTTCAATTTCATCCTTGGACATTTATTCAATTTGATTTTTCAATCCAATTCGAACTTTTGATTGCTATATTTATATGTTTTATAATTTTCTTGATTTTTTTTCAATTTCATCCACTTTAGTTTTGTTGCATTTGTTTTCTTAATCAATTTTTTTTATCATACTTCTTTTAATTGCTATATTCTTATTATTTTTTTATTTTTTTTAATTTTATCCCTGAACATTCAATTTCATTTTATTTTATATCCAGTTTTGGTCCTTATTCTTTTGATTATTTTTTTTAATCCGTTTCTTAGTTTTTTTTTATAATTTAGCCACTAATTATCTTCTTTCATTTTGTTTTTATGCCATATTTGTATTGCATTGTTTGGATTTTTAATTGTTTTAAGATTGAATATTTTACTTTATTGTTTTCAATGGTTGCCTTCCAACTAGCAATCTTTTATTGAAGTATTTTTTTTTCTCAAATTCATAATTTGACATTTTATTATTAAGTTCTTAGCTTCATTGTTTGTTTTATTTTTTTAATTGTGTTATTCTGATATCATATCTCGGGTAACAGGTTAGTGAAGTTAAACATTGTTAACTAACAAATTTATTTCTTCACAATTTCATCATTCGAGGTTAAATTATTGGTCATTGAGCTATGTGATTTTCTCACTTTTCTTTCTGTTGGGTTATCCTAAGTGCAGGTTAGTAAAGTAACCTGAGTTAGCTTGTATTTTTTGACCAAGTTTGTTTTTTATATTTAATTTTTGTTTTTTTTTTTACTAAGTGCTTCTTTTAAAAGTCTTTTTTTTTTTTTTTTATCCTGGTCTCATGTCACGAGTGACAAGTTGGTCGTGTTAATCCAGGTGGACTTGGTTTTTTTTTTTTTAATAATTTTTTTTAATTTCATTATTTTGTATTAAATTATTTGACCTTGAGTTTTGTCATTTTGCATCTCTTATTGTTTTGTTATTTCGAGAGTTAGTTGGCCAAGCTAACATGAGTCAATTTGCATTTTCTTTCACAATATTTTTTTATTTAACTGTGGTAATTTTTGTTAGGTCCTTCTTTTGTACGTCTAGTTTTTTTAACCCCTACCTCATGTCGCGGGTGGCGGGTTAGTTGAGTTAATTCAAGTTAGCTCAGATTTTTTTCTTGTTTTTTTTTTTAATTTCATCATTTTTCATTAAATTATTTGCCCTTAAGCATGACCATTTTTTCAATTTTCTTTTTGTTTGTTTATTTTGAGAGCAGATTGGTAAAATTAACCCTGGTTAGCTCAGATATTTTTTTATAGCTTTTTTTTGTTGAACTTTGGTTTGTTTGCTAGCCTTTTATTTTTAATTTTTTTTATCTTAATCTTATATCATGAGCTGTGGGTTCGTCAAGTTACCCGAGTTGACTCGAGTTTTCTTCTTCAGAATTTTATTTTATTTTTTTATTATTTTATATTTGACAATAGGCTATTATGTCTTAAATTTATGATTTCCTTTTGCTTTCCTTTCTCTAGGTTGTTTCAGCCTCATATCTCAAGTTGTGTTTTAGTAAATTTAACCCGATTTGTTTCGGATTATTGTCGCCTGAATATTATTTTTTTTTGCATTGAAATAATTTGGCCCGACCCATGGCGTAGTGCGAGCCACCTTTGTAGTATAAACTAAAAGAGATGATACTTTTACGGTTCACCACCTCACGAAAAACTATTTGTTTAAATGTTTTTTTTTTTAAATCTACTTTTCTTTTTCTAATTTCATATTTCAATATTTATTTTATTGGAGATTAAGCTTCATAATTTATCGTGGTTTGCTTTATACGTGGTTAGCTCGGTTTCATAACACGTGTCACCGGTTTGGCAGGTTGACTCAATTTTTTTTTACTTTTGTTAATTGACAATTTATTTTTTCAATTTCATACTTTAATATTGAATTGATTTTGAAATGGACTTCATTTTTATTTTGGTTTGTATTTCTTTTTATGAGTTTATCTAAGTCACACGACTCAAGTCGTTGGTTTGGTGGATTAATCCAATTGACTTGATTTCTTTTTCTTTTTTTAATTGTTATTTTTATATTTCATCATTTAACATTAAGTTGATTGTGAATTAAACTTCATGATTTTATTTTGGTTTACTTTCTATGAGTTTATCTTAGTCTTATGACTCGTGTCACATGTTTTGCATATTAACCCTGGTAGTTCTAGGTCGTTTTATTGTGTCCTTTTTTACATTGATTTTTTTACATTTTTAACTTTCAACGATGTTTATTGAAAATGGAGCTTTATAATTTGTTTTAAATTGTTTTTTATGGGATTATCATAGTCTCGCAAGTTTGACAAATTAATCCGGGTTCACTTGGATTATTTTTTTATGTATTTTCTACGAGATTATCATGATTTTATAACTCGGGTCATAAGTTTGATAGGTTAACCCAGGTCAAATTTGTTATTTTTTAATTAATTTTTTCGATTTCATTCTCTAACATTGAGTTACTTGATAATTAAATTTCATAATTTATTTTGATTTGCTTTATATGAAATTATCACAGTCTCATGATCTGGATTGCAGATTTAACATGTAAATCTATGTTGATCCAAATCGATCCAATATGATGTCATTTTAATATTATTATTTTCTTAAAAAAAATGTTTTGAACTTTTATTAATCAAATTATATTTTTATCAATTATTTAAGTTACCTTTAAATCTAACCTACAATCCAAGCCTTAAATCAGGTCAACCTCGAAGAATCAAATATAGAGAGATAAGAAATATAACTCCACATGAAACTCATCTTCCTCGTAACATTTGCTTAAAGCATGTGTTTTTTGAAATTACATGTATTTTATTTCACTGGGGATTGCCATGCATCATTGCTTGAATCATAACTCAAAGGCATCATAGGGTAGAAGAAAATGAAAGTGTTTCAACCTTGTGATAGTTTTTAAGTGCGAGAAATGTCCCCTTCATCTGCTAACATGACAGAGGTCAAGTCTACGTGAGCCAGCACCCATTGAAGCGGGCAACATCTAATTATTAAATAACAATTCATTTTGGGCAATGAAAAAAAGTTCAATTGAAGGAAGGAGAAGTTTTTTTTTTTTTGTATAAGCATAAAAGGAAAAGGTAGAGGATTAAAAGGAAAACATACAGACTTGTATTAGTATACTACTGAGGCACAATATTTTACATTTTAGCACATAAATCAGAATACACTTCCCAATTTGCTGGTGCGGGGAAATCAGGAAGTGTAGAACTCCGGAAGTTAGTCAAACCTGCTTCAAATCTGGTACTGCAAGACGCGCAGCGAATGTTAAGCATCTGCCTCGTATACAATGGTGTGAGCTTTCTGGCCCTATGGTAGCAGACATTGCAGAACCTCAGTAAATGTACGAACATTGATAGGGCAGAATCTGAAATTTCGTTACGTTGTATAGAAAAATGAAATATGGTGGCAGAGTCAATACCACCAGGCCTGAGCTGCACAGACTGCACAAACTGTAATCATGGGGTTTTAACCTTCTAGAGCATATGTCTGCACCTGCAACCGACACAAAAAAAGAGATGAAGAAAAAGATAAGAAATTACATACTATCAGAGGTCGGATAACTTAAATTCTTGAAAGCAGTGGATTGTAATCTACAATGGAGGAAAAAAAGTTCTCAAATTTTGCCATGGCACTGGAAAACAGGGTCAATCTCCTTTCACAATAACAATTGCTGATTTTATTTTTACAGGGTAAAGTATTTGGTTTGCTCCGAGGGACAAGAAAATAGCAGGTAGAGAACTCACCAACATGAGCATTTTAAGGCACCTGACAAAACATAACAAGCTCGACATGAACTAACAGTCATACAAAAAAAGCTACCCAACCTAGCACGTTTCCCATTATATGGCAACCCGGTTCCTGTTAACAAGAGGTAAACACTAACATGTGAACGAGACAACATGAACCAGCCAGATCATTTGGGAAAAGCAATCCCATTTGCATTCAAAAGGTGAACTGATACTGTTTCGTAGCAAATCGCAGTGCTGCTGAAAAAGGGTGCATGGGAAAAAAGGGAAAATCTATAAAAAAATGATGACCCTTAGTTAATAACAAATTTATTTCACATCATGTTTCCACTTTTACATTTGACACTGCATAAAACTTTGATAATCAAATAGTGCTTTCTTTTTATTTAAAGTGTAATTGCACTGGTGCTCGGTTCTGCCATCCAGAGTAGATTCATAATTGGAAGCATGCAAAAAATCAGGGAACTGAAAAATGTCATCCTCTAGTCAATAAAAGGACAGAAGAAAACATGAAAAAAAAGAAGAAAATAAAGCAACCTTTCATTCTATTCTACCTCAGCCATGTTCTCGTCAGGAAAGTAACTTGGTCCTGTACAACAACTACCATGGGCACCATCATACTTGAGGACTCTAAGTTTCCCTTCCTGCAGTTCACCAAAAACGGTTATGCAGTTCAAAAGTGCAGAATAATAAGATCAGCATGATCGAAGAGAGGTGTAAACCTTGGTTCCATAAACAAGACCTCCCCCAGCAAAGGGATGAAAACAAGCGACATTGACCTCATCCTCTGCACTAGGAAGCACTCTCACAAGTTCCATATCTGAAACTCTGTAAACCTGATTGACAGAAACAGAGGATTAGACCAAATTCTGGCCTACAGTAGAAATGGAATTGCAAAACAACCATCAGCTATAACCTCAAAAGAACTAGATTCCCAGAAGGAATATAGATGGTATATAACCCTTTCTGCTAAAATAATAGGATTAAAATTTCCTTTTCCAAAGAATTTTTCTTTTCCAAATTCAAAACCATGGTTTTCAATAATTGTGGCAATTGCAATCATGGCTCTGGGTGTTAATTAGAAGCACATACATTACCCATCGAGGATCATCTTGGCACATTTACACTCAAAGAAACCATTTCCAGTAGTACAAATTTCTATGTTTTTGTCTATTATTAGCACAATCACTTCCAGATTTTATTGCTATTCAAGATTCATCCCTTCATTATCAAATAGAAAAACTATCTCAATCAATTCTCTGTCAGCAGATCACAAACTATGTTTGCCAGAGCAACAAATTTGTGCTTTATAGGAGAGCTACCTATGTTAATTAGCTCTTGCCCAGGCAACAAGTGTTAAAGCATGCCGATGTTAGTGAATAAAGCAGAGAGTTTAGTTGTTTTTACATGAATGAAGCATAAATCAATATGGAAAAGGACACTTTATCGCCAAATAACAATCACCTAACTGAAAATTCTCAAGTAAAAGCGGAGGAAAATTAAAGGGCAGAGGGCATTAAAATGAACTTTATACCTCCAGAACCGTATAAATAGGTGACTTTGTTTCCCCATCAATGACAATGCTTTTTAGAAGGGATACGTGGCGTCGACCGTAAGCCAGTAATATGTGCTCAGATGTTGGTGAGAACTGAACGTGGCATCAAATACAATGCACAGCAATATTAAACCAAAATAGAAATGTAAATGAACAAGCAAACATATGATCCTCAACATCCACACCAACATAATTAGAAATCCAAACACATGAGATGAACAAATTCAAACTGGTATATAAAAGAAAAGAAAAGGTATATCAGGACTGGATATTCTAATATTTGCAAAATAAGTACTCAATAGTGTTATCTCTGAGTCACAGCATGTAAATCTCAGAGCATCATGTCTCAGGTTCTTTTTCTTCCTTTACCAAAAACAAATGAAGAGCAATTGAGGATCTCAAAAGTCTAGAACACAAATTGTCCTCTCACAGAGTCCAGCCCACAAGAAACTAATGACAACAAGGACAAAAATAATAAAAAAAGATGTAAACAATACTGATAGACCAGAATTACAGCTCAAAAGGTCCTTTTGTTATCAACTTAGCCAGAAGTGCTTAGCACCACAAAGAAGAGCATACAGTGAATTACAATTCAAAAATCCCCCTTCAGTTACCATTTTAGCCAACTGTGCTTAACAGTTAGCACCACAGAAGTGCAACAGCATGTCATTTACAAATTAAATGTGATTGTATGTTGAGAGTGCAAATGAAAAATCAAGGGAACACTAATGAGCTGAAAACCAGCAGAAAGAAGAAAGGTAAGATTTGAGCTTATTATGCCCAATACATGATACCCAATCAGCTAGTGGCCAAATTTTTTTTGCATCTTGTTGCAAAGAAAAAGGTCTGATTGTAACGGAAATAAACCAGTAAATATGAGGAAAACATATACATCCGACATTTTCTTTCATCTATGAAAGATCACTGACCTGGATTGAAGTCAAACAATGAGCAGCTCTAATTGCACGTGACACAAGCACTGAACCAAAACTGTATAAATAGAAATTTGGCAGATAAGATAATCACTTCTTTGGATGAAAGAACAAGAACAATCAAGTGCATAGTAAGAGCTGGCTAGAATTTTACGTTGCCTCCTCCAGGGAATATATGCGAAGCTCGTACATAACTTGGTGAGCTGATATTGGGTGTCGAGTAGGAGAAGTTGCAGTTCCAGTATCTTGATGGACAAGCGTTTGTAAACCAGGATCAGCTTCCATATGGGGCAGCATGCAAGCAACACAGGCAGCTAAATATCTTCCACATGGTGAAAAATGAGCACCCATTTCACTGAAAAAACAATAGTTGTCAGAGACACACAAAGTGAATATATTAAAAGGCCAGCCAGAATGTATTAGTAAAATGCAACACCAAAAGACTTGACCAAGCTGGCCATTATGACTTGAGACAAAATTGATGCTGTTATTTGATGTTCACTAAACATAAAGATGCAAAAAAAAACACCCCATCCATGCTGTAGCTAGCAAAGAATGCAGTAAGAAATCAACAAATAGATAATTTCTTTTCAGTCCAAAAATTTTATTTCCATCATGCCGATTGGTTTAGTAAAAATCATAGGAGAAGCAAAAGGAAAGGCAAAAACCATAGCCTTCAACATACCTACAAAGGACAGCATGAGGTATGGTTAAGCGACATTTATCAGAATTGAGTGGAGCACAAGGATGTTCTATGTCATGTGACCACACTCTAAGCTTTACAGTGCATGGTAACTCTGCAGCAGCTGCCAATGACGTGGCAATTTCAGATTGGATTCTATTAAATAAGGGCTGATTATCAGTACCCTCGTGTTGCATATTGATGGGAGCCACACTTTCCCCAGATTCAGGCACAGAGAACCGGGAGCGTGAAACGCGATGCCGCGAGCTAGATCTCCCAGAAACCCCAGATAGGCTAGTGCTTCCAGGCATTGCTAAAGAAGCCACTGCAGCTTCCACATTCTGAGTAGACAGATAAGATGCTAACGAGGAAGGGCCAATATACTGGGCTGAAAGTTCATGACCACCACTATTAAGAGGAAGTGTCGATGGAACACCAGCTTGGCTCTGACCCATTAACCATCCTTGCAAAAAGGGTGGGAGCTCCCACCTCGTGGAGTCTCTGGAGGGTAGAAACTGCTGAAGTTGCCCAAAATCAGTGGACTGCTGCCTAACTGAAGTATGTGCAGGTACTCCATCTGTTGCACTATTACCAACACCAAAGGTCTCTAAATTAACAGAGTTTCCTTGTGGGTTCCCCCCTACAGACTGCATTTCATCGGTCTCCATGGCATCTTCTCTGCTGTTAGAAACACCATTTCCCATTCCAGAAGGGAAAGCATTACTTACTATACCTTCTGCACTGGTATATGAACTAGAAGGGACTGCAGGAAATGTCTCCATGGGAGATACCAAGGGATCATATCTATCTGCTGCATTCGTATCCATTTGAGGCTGGGTTGAAGTAGAGGACTCCACTAGCATTGTACATGAATTGACATGTCTATTAACATCTACTCTACTATCATCTATGGAAAATGAAGGCACGAACAGCAAAGGAAAGGACACAAGAGGTAGTTCAGAAGCCAAGCTAACACGATCATTGGACTGACCATTTGCGACAAAAACAGCAGGAGGAGGATATCTCGGGTAACCGGGAGATGTTGCCCGTGTCATTGAGGAATCTGAAGAGTCAAGATCATTGACCTGCATATCAGTCCAAAAATGTAACCTGCGCGATAGAATGAGTAAATAATCAAATAAGTGACCTTTGAGTTATTCACCTCAGCAGTCAAGAGAAATGGAGCCCCGTGCGGGTGAAAATGCACTGCTCGAAGAGAACGCCTAGTCCTCAATACAATGGTTGGTGAAGACGCCTCCCCTCTCTTATTGTAGTGCCATATGTACAACTGACAAATGAGATTGAATGTCAAAATGCATGTTAAACTACAAATTCAACACAACACGATCCTCTAACATAGAGAGGAAAAAAAATCAAACACACTGAATTATAGTAAATGTAATATTAAATACCTTGTGACCTGATGCAACAGCCAGTAATTCTCCTTCTGCATGGAAAGCAATGGAAGCAATAGGACGATCTGTGAGGGGAAACAAATTCACCTTGTCATACAAGCTCAACAACTATAGAAGAAGAAAAGCACTTTAAAATAATAGAAGCATAAAATTGAACTTACAGAAATCACGAGATCCTATACACTCTGATGTGTTTGCATCCCATAAGCGAACTTCATAATCCAAGCTTCCACTTGCAAGAATTTCCGGATGCAGTGGGTGGAACCTGACCTATAAAATTAAGACCTTTAATATGGAGAAGATAACTTAAAAAGTTTTTCATTGACAAGGCATTTGATTTGAGATAAAAAAGAAAAGAAGAAGAAATAATACCTTTAAATGGGGAGAAAAGGAAAAAGAACGGAGATCAACAACAAAACTATGATTGTATATGAAAGATAATGGGAATTGGTTGCGCAACAAAAAGGAAAGGGGAACAATAACCCTTAAGAATATGCAGTTCTTGTAATTGATAAATTGTCTAGACTACCATAGCACTAATTGAATATACTGCTGAAAGATAGTTATAGAGCCCTGACCAAAAAAATCAGCATGTTCACTGAATATATTTTATTCCTGGTACTTTTTAGCAAGAGATCTCAATGGAGCAGGGGGGAACTTCACATTTGAGCCTATGCCAAACAATTGCAATGAGGCATGCAATTTACCAATTATTCACTCATGAGTAACTGGTCAGAATTACAAAAAATCAAAGAAAAAGAGCAACCATTTATGTAAATCCTAGCAAGAATTCCAAATTCAAACTTACCACCCATGGCGTCCTCCGGTGACCCATCAACACCTTTAAGCAATTTCCAGTTTGACAATCGATTATCTTCACCGTGTGATCACCACTGCGATTAAAAGCAAGGAGAACTAAGTACAACTTCCAGTTGCGCATGACCAGAAAAAAAATCAGAGTGAGAAAAAAAACTCTACTGCGTAGAAGCAAGTGTTTTTCCATCAGGACTAAATGCTGCTGCTATGGTCGACCTTGGAGGAGGCACCAACGGGCAATACTTGGCCGATAAATGCCGCAACGACTCCGCCTCAACCCTAAATCACAAAACAAACTCAAAATGTGAAGCAACCAACACTCTTAAAAAAGATTAAAAAAAAAAAAAAAAACAGCACATCCGTTACCACGAAATAAGACCGCGTTTTGCATCTCTAGCTTGCTCAGTTTTAGGTGAGGACGACGAATTCGAATTCCAATGAGAATCTTCTCCCCACCGCCTTTTCGGTGTGTGCTTCGTTCTCGGACAAATCTCTCTCTGCACTAACAAACAGAAGGCATTTCTACCACTGAAAACATCAAAACAAATCACACACGCCAAATCAGCACCAAAATTCAATCAAATTCACCTCCCTACCAATTTCAACTTCAATTTAATCTAAATTCTAGCTCTTGTCAACCATCACTACAATCAGATGCAAAAAAAAATCAAAATTCTTCAGAAATCTGACCTTTGAAGAGGATTAGTGGAGGCAGGAGAATCGAGCGGATTTCGATCCAACGGAAAGGACAGTCCGGTCATTTCCTTGGTAGCACAATTCAGATTCATATGGAGAGAGGAAACTGAATCTAATCTTCTGCAATAATATCGAAGATCGTAAAAAATTAGAGAGATAGGAACCCTAATTCATTGATAGATTTGGATCGAGAGGCTCGTCGATGTATAAGAGAGGGGGAGCGAGAGGGGTACGCGTGTTGGATTTTGGATTTGAAATGGCGAGAAAACCTAGTAAAGGAAAGAGAGGAAGAGGAGCTGATGAGCTACGAGCCAATTGGAGGAGAAAGGGGAGAAAAGAAAAGAAGAGGAGAGTTGTAGAGAAAACGAGGTTAAAAATGTTGATTTACTGTAGTAAAAAGACGTAGTTAATATTGCTATTTTTGTTACTGTATTTAATATTATCTTATCTTGGTGAGATTGCAAATTGGACCTACTTTGTTTTGTAGTTTTAAAATCTAGATGAGATCTAAATTGGTTTGAATTAAAATATATATATATATATATATAAGATACATTAATTTTTTTTAAAAAAAATATCTTGATCTAACACTATATTAACGGTGTAATTATCCTACACTGGGTTTAAAAATTATATTTTGTTTAATTATTAATTTGTTATTGTAGATGGTGAATGCTATATGTGTTTTTTTTTATTAGATGGAGGGCTATAATGTTAATATTCGTTAGGATTTAAATGTTAATAATAAAAGTTTTAAGTGGATACATCAAATTAGTCATGGTGGATCTAGGATTGATTTGTAACTGTTTCATAGTGTGACTGTGATTGTTTTTTAAAATATTTTTTATATTGAAATGTATTAAAATAATATATTTTTTTATTTTTTCAAAATTATTATTGAGATCAACGCATCAAAAAAATCCAAAACATATAAAAATTATTTTTTTATGAAACGCGATTTGCATTGCATTTCTAAACGGTGCCTCAAAAAAAAGAAGCAAAGGGAGGTAATTATACATTAGTTTGGTTTTGTTTTGTACATGCCTAAAACTAAAATTATTATTTAAATCTGGTTTTTTAATAACCAAACATGACCCGATTGGGTTTCAGGTGTCCATAACCCGACCTGGATACAAATGCTATAGCTTACAACTATTTAATATATAATTTAATTAGTATATATATAATTTATTTTAATTCTATGATTATTTATTTATTTTGGATCAGTATATCAATATCCATGCTTAAAATATATTTGAAAGTGTGGTTATGATTGTTTTTCAAAGTGCTTTTTTATGCCAAAATGTATCAAAATGATATATATTTTTTATTTTTTAAAAATTATTTTTTAGATCAACGTATTAAAACAATTTAAAACATATCAAAAAAATTATTTTTTAGCAAAAAAAATTAATCTTTTGTGGAACATGATTTGCACCGCGTTCCCAAACATAGCCTACAAAACCTAACATTTTGTATTTGGGTTTTATTGAACTCAATCAAGTGTAAATTTTTTTACTTGTTTAAGTCAGTTTGGAAAAGTATCCTTCGAATTCATATCAAATTATTAAATAATACTCTAAAAGGCACGGAGAAAATATTGTAGCTTTCCCCACACCTTTTATTTTTGTTGTGCTTATATATTATAATGCTTTAGTTCTTTTTTTATGAGCTGTCTTTTTTTGTTTTTTTATTTTATTTTATTTTTTAGCTGTTTTTGTCTTTATTCATTTTTTATGCTTTTGGTTTTTTATTTTTTTGCCTTTTGCTTTGTTTCTTTTAATAATTTTTTTTATTTAATTTAGTTTGTTAATGTGATTTTTTTTTATTTAGTTATCAGACTTTCATGACATGAATCCCAGATTTAACATGTTAACCTGATTTGACGAGTTAACCTGAATTTTTTTTTTCTTTTTTTCTTTTTACTTAATTTTTTCCGTTTATTTTAGTTTGTTAATGTTAAATTTCTTTCTATTTAATTATCAGACTTTCATGACACGTATCTCAGGTTTGACAGGTTAATCTGGTTTCACGGGTGAACCTAGTTAATTCTGGGTTGGCCCATATTTTTTTTTTGTTTTTTTTCTTTTAATAATTTTTATTTATTTAATTTAGTTTGCTGATATTAAATTTCTTTCTATTTAGTTATCAGACTTTCATGACACGGATCTCAGGTTTGACAGGTTAACCCAATTAATTTAGATTTTTTTTCTTTTTCTTTATTAATGTTTTTCTTCTTATACGTTTTTTTTCTGTGTTTTTTTATTTTTAATTATTATTTTTGTTTAATTTAGTTCATTGATATTAAATTTTTTTCTATTTAGTTATCACACTCTTATGACACAAATCTCAAGTTTGATGGGTTAACCTGATTTGACGAGTTAACCCACTTGATTCAGATTTTTTCCTTTTTCTTTATTAGTGTTTTTTCGTTCAATTTTATTTTTTAATATTATAAGTATAACCAAAAGAGATCAACTTTCATTGTGGATTGCATTATGCAAATCCACACTGAAAGGTAGATACCTTTTGGTTATAGGTATTTTTTTGTTGCTTTTTTCTTTGATTTTTTTAATTATTTTTTTTTAAATTGAGTTTATTAATAATATTTTTTTTTTCTATTTAGTTATCACACTCTCATGACATAGATCCTAAGTTTAACGGATTAACCTGGTTTGGCGGGTTAAACCAGTTGATTCAATTTTGCAGCACATAGTGAAAAAGCCAATACCTTTAGTTTCTTTGTTTGGTTTTTTTTTGTTTTTTTGTTTTTTTTCTTAATATTTATTTTTTTATTTAACTATCAAACTTTTATGACACGGGTTCCAGGTTTGACGGGTTAACCTGGTTTGACGAGTTAACATAGTTGATTCAGATTTTTTTTTCCTCATTAGTTTTTTTCTTCCTGAAGGTTTTTTTATCTTTTCTTTTTTATTTTTAATTAATCTATTTTTTTTTAAATTTAGTTCATTAATATTAAATCTTTTTTCTATTTGGTTATCACATTTTCATGACACAAATCCCAGGTTTGACGGGTTAACTTGATTTGGCGGGTTAACCCAATTGATTCAGATTTTTTTTCTTTTTCCTCATTAGTTTTTTTCTTCCAATTTCATCTTTTAATATTATATGTATTCTACAGTGAAAAGGTTGATGCCTTTAGTTTTTTTTTTTTTGCTTTTTCTTTTTATGCCTTTCACTGTGGACTGCACATTGCAATCCACAGTGAAAAGGCTGATACCTTCTTTTTTTTAATTAATTTTTTTATTATTTAGTGTGCTGATATTAAACTTTTTTCTATTTAGTTATCAGACTTTTATAATACGGATCTCAGGTTTGACGGGTTAACCCAATTAATTTAGATTTTTTCTTCTTTCTAATTAATTTTTTTATTTAATTTAGTTCATTAATATTTAATTTTTTTCTATTTAGTTATCAGCTAATGCCTTTAGTTTTTTTTTATGCATTTGACTGTGGATTACACAATGAAAAGGCTGAAGCCTTTTGATTGTTTTTTTTCTTTTTAATTAATTTCTTTAGTTTTATTTAGTTTGTCAATGTTATTTTTTTTTCTATTTAATTATCAAACTTTCATGACATAGATCCCGGATTTGACGGTTTAACCTGGTTTGACAGGTTAGCCCAATTAATTCTGGGTTGACTCGTCAAATTTTTTTTTTTCCTATTTAGTTATCAAACTTTCACGACACAAATCCAAAGTTTGACGGGTTAACCTGGTTTGAAGGGTTAACCCAATTAAATCAGATTTTTCTTTCTTTTTAATTAATCTATTTAATTATCACACTTTTATGACACGACCTTGCAGCCAGACCCACATCCAAGGCTATTGGGTCTGGTATTGCAGCTAGATCCATTTAAACTTGGATCATGCAAGTTTAATGTTATTATTAATATTATAAATATTACTTTTGGGTCAGGCGTTGCAGCCAAACCCAAAATTTTTGGGTATAACTTTTTTAAAAAACTTAACATTTTTAAATTTTAATTTTTTATATATATTTTTTATATATATAAAAAAAAAATTAATCCGCAACATCACACGGGTAATATAAGTAGTGATTTCTAATTGAAGGATGGATGAATAAGGAAGAAGAGAGGAGATAGGTTTACTTTGTTTATTATTTTTCTAGTGCCTAATCAATTCACGTGTACGTCAAAGCAAGTAAACAATCAAATTTTATATTCTACAAGACAGTAAACTTACAAATAATACATGGATGTCAATTGAAAAATGAATTATAAGATTAATATTAAACAATTCCCCGTTGTCTTGGAATTATTAAGGAACTTTGGATAATAAGGTTTTGTAGAAATTAAAATAATATTTTTTTGTTTACATACATTTATTTTTAATTTATTTTGCATGCAAAACTCATTTTATAGCAGTTTTAATAAAAAAATAAATTTATTTTTTTAAGTCCAGCTAAAATTATTTTATACCATCATAATTATAAAAGTTATCATAATGCTAGACACACACTTGATATATGTAACTAACCTCCTAAAAAAATTGAAACTAAAAATACACAATGAACACACTGATCATTACAAAAAAGTTATTTTATATATATTTGGAAATGAAAATTTTCTTTATTGTTCCGTAGCTAACTATGCACCTCATGTAACCAAAGTCACGAGTCAAAAAATTTACAAGTTCATTATTTATTTTTCTAGTTATTCTTATTTCTATCTAGTTGAGAAGTATATTTTTTTTAAGGGATTTTTTTTTTCAACTTGATATGGGAAGTCAAATATTGTTCCTTTTATTTTTTTTCTTTTTAGTTTAGAAATCCTTATAATAGTTCTATAATCATTTATTAAAAGAAAAATCAATTCAGGATAGACTTATGACTAGTATAATCAGGGCTGTTTAGTTTGTATTTCAACAAACCACCCAAAAAAATATTTATTGATGAAATTTTGAATTAAGGTTTATATGTTGAGACCCTTTCCAATAGTATTATGTATTTCTTTATGCTTGTTGTCTTTTCATTTGCGTTGCTTAATAATATAACCTAATGATTCTCTGTGGTTAGTTGTTATGTCTCGTTGAATAACCAATATTGGAAGACGCCAAAGAACAAGACATGCTCATGTAATAAGGAATTGAGAGGTTTTTTCTCATGAAAAAAACATTTAAGACTCGATGATAGAAGACATTCAAATATAGATTGTATAATTGACTTGCTAGTTGTAAAAGGTAAGAACATCCAGGGATTATGAGGAGACTGATTGTGGATTTATGAATAGCTCTGAAAACCCGTTTTAAGGGCGAAAGTAGATAAAGCAACCTTTGGGTCAGGATGAGTATTGTGGAAATTTGAGTGATCTCATTTATAACGAGATGAATGTTGATAATGATAGTATAAACAATAACACGAATCACAATGATAATGTCATTAGTAGTATCCTTGTTGATAAGTAATCAACTAGGTCTTCGGTCATTTGAAGCCAGAGACATTTAAATCATTTCATTAATTTTATATACAAATTAAGGCCAAGATTATAGAAAAATACTAAAAACAAACACCTCAATCTCAAAAAGACAAAGTATAGGAAGGTCAAACTTAAAATTAAGAACATAAAGGTTTAACTAATTTAATAATCAATTGAAGTGGATATTTTTCTTCCTAGTCAAGTGTTGCTAAGATCATTTTTCAAATGTGGAAAATAGATGGTCTGTGTATTAGAAAGGTGGAATCACGTAACTAAGCTCTTTTCCTAAAAACAATCTAGGGTATTTTAACTTAAAAGAATGTTGTATGGGTGTAATTTATGTGAGGTTAACATTTTTCATCTAATTATGTGTACTAGGTTCCATAGCAAAATGATATGATTTGTGTGTGTTTGGTATTGTGGTAGCTTTTATGGTTGTGGTTTGAAAAAAATTGTTTTATAAAAAATAATTTCAGTTGAGGTTGGTTTGATATTTATATATGTTTGGTTAAAATTGTGGTTGAATTTGAGGTTGACCAAAAAGTAGTTTAATGTGTTTGGTTAAAAAATTATTTTTCAAATTGAGGTTATAAAATAGTTATAAAATATATATATATATTACTATTGATGATTTTTAATTTAAATATTATAGATTTAACTATTGCTATTACATCATGAAATAAATAATACTTATATAAAATATTTTTTATTGTTCAATTAAACTATCTACAATTCCATCACGTATGAAATACATCCGACAAGGACTACAGTTTCCTTGGTTTCTTAAGCGCGCAACAACATCAGGTAAAATATAATCAGGAACAAAATTAGGATTATGATCGAATTCTGCAAATGCTACATCATCAATAAAACACAATTAAAAATTAAAAATAAAATTTATTTTTTTTACTGGGTCAGACCTGATTGAATGCATTTAGCTTTGGACCAGACCCGGTCTGACCGGAATCATGCACCACTATTCACATGAACAGTGGTGCATGTCTCCACTGTTCACTTTTAAGTGCATAAGAGCTCTCCACATTGAAAGCAGCATTGTGCTGCTTTCAGTGAGCCTGTGTTTTTAACTCAGGAATTATTGGGGCCCATGCATGTGAATTAAGTTTGCAGTCGTTACCAAAATTTTGTTTTCCGTAGCTGGCTTCAAACACAGAAGCAACCACATAAACAAACGGTATCCTAATACTTTCATTTACGATTAAATGTTTATAGGTTATAGAAGGTAGTTTCAAACAAATCCTTCTGGGTTATGAGTGATGGTAAAATTATGAAGGTTTGTTCGATTAACATGGTAGATTTTAGTCCTTTTATAGCCCATGAAAAAAAGGTGAGCTTTCAAGAGTTTCCAATGGTGTTAATGTATGTGAGTTTGTTAATTATATGGGCATGGAATTAGGGTAAACTCTGACAATGATCATCTTCTTAGTATTGATGATACATTTCTTATCTATGTTTCTCATATTAAAAATGACAATGATCTCATTTTTCTAGAGAGAGGGGGTGATGAGTTTTTAGTTGTTTTAATAAATATACATTTGAATAAAGAGAAATGAGACTTTTCAAATAACATGTTAGAAAGTAGCATGGAAGTGAAAATGGTTATACTGAATCATAAACATGAAAAAAAACCCTCATAAAATAGTAAAGGTTCAAAAGACACCTAACATCATGAAAATAATTGTTCGTGTATTGTGCAATCTAGTTATGGTAAAAGTCTATATTGATTGACGTAATGGATTTAAAGTGATGGGATTCCTTTATATGTTATCTTAAGCTATTTGGTCTACTAAGAATGTGTTAATGGTGTGTTCTAGTAAATTTATAAAGGAGTAGATCATTGTATTTTCCATTGCTATTTGGTATTTCTAATATTGGTGTGATAAAAAGGATTTGACAATATTCTATCGTGTTTAATAATAACTTTTTTTTGTGATATTCAGGGTAAAACATCCACCTAAATTAAATGAAAAAAAGTAGATCCAATCATGTCATAATACAAGATAGAATAAAGCTCGAAAGGTGGCTTTTCTAAAATATCAAAGTTGTTATCTAAAGTATCCCTAGTTAACCCATAATTAGCCAACCAATCAATCATTGCGTTTGCTTCCTTGTAAACATGTGTAGTTTGTACCTCTCAATCTCTATCCAACAACCTCCTAATTTGCATGATAAAATTATAATTCCCATCCATGGTAGCATTAATTCTAGTTATAAGATTAATCACAACAACAAAATTTGACTCCAACATAACTTTTCTAAACCTTTTTGTCATGCCAGCTCTAACCCAATATAAACTGCCTACAACTAAGTAATTACCGAAGAGCAAACCCTATTATTCCTAGCAAAACCCACCAACTAGGTCCCCATACCATCTCGAATAGCTCCTCCTGCATCTGCCACCTCTGGGTTACATTTACTGCAACCATCCATACTGAGCTTGACCCCATATCCTATAGGATAAATTCAGCTAATCTACCCGAACTCTCTATTAATGGTATTCTTTTTATTTTTATGTGTTTAAATCATTTTAACATCCACCACCATTCTTTTTATAGCTAAAAAACAATATTGTACCATTTTACTTGCTCCACATAAAAAACCCTTTGACATCTATCCTTTCTAAATAAACCACGATGCAATGCCAAACTTTAAAGGCCAATATGCATTATGAGAATCTCTGTTTCTCAAAACAAGATTAGAAATCAGCCAAGCATACCAATTTATGATTATAAAAATACCTTCTCTCCTCAACTTTGATAAGAGATTCCCAAACCTTCTGTGTTTTAGGACAATCACACAAAGCATGAAGCAAAGTCTCCACTTCTGTTAAACAATGACTGCAACATGGATTTAACGCAATTCTTTTTCTCTACCTCACTTTATTGGTCATCATAACATAATAACCACAGTTCAAATAAATGCTTTAACATATTCAATTCCTTTCCACTTCCGGATACTCTACCATAAAGGATCTCGATCCATCATAACATTAAACATTGAACCTTTTTTCGCAATTTAAATTTAACAAGTAAAGACTTTGTGAGATCTACCTCCACGCATAATCTAACAAAATTTCCCCTCATACTTATTGTTGTATTCCTATCAACCTATAAAGTTTTCCTAGTTTTATTGCCTATAGTCCACATCACTAAGGCGTCATAATATTCTAATGTCAAATCTGGAAATCTAACCTAAACAATTACCTTATCTATTGTAGCCTTTTAGGGATCAAAGTTGGGACGCCATGTACGAACTGTAATATAATGATCAACCACCATCCAAGGACCTCCAAATAATATATGTTATTTGTCCTCGATATTAAATAACTTCATAAAAAAGAATTCATTACCCAAATTCGTTAGCTGGAAATCACCTTGTAATTTCCATATTGATTTAAGACGTTTGATCATATACATATAATCCACCCTTCTTCCCATAATTTTTATAATTAAGACTTGTTTTCATGGTGCATGAATTCTCCTTTTTTTCCTCTAATTGAAAGCTTGATAATCAGACAATCATCCTTATCATAATCATTCTCGTCATCTTTGGATATATATATTCCTCGATAGGACTGTCATTCTCAGAATGTTGCACCATAAAAGATTCTCTCATAAAAGAATCCTTATAACCATTCCCATCTTTTGTCATTTTTTGAAGGTGATGCCTAGAATCATTATCAACAAACTTATTATTTTTTCTAATCTTGACTTTCTTACTTGAACGTTCCAATAAATTGGACCCTTCTATGGCTTTCTCTGTAGGTTCAGGAGAGAGCATATTGTTTAGTTGGAAAAACAACTTAACAATGCTTAAAAATGGTTAGTTTCTGTTATGTTAAGATCAAACAAGCTTGGAAAAGCTACTTTCTTCAGTTTCCCACCACCTATATGTGGACAAATTAATGGAGCAATTAAATATATTATCCTAATGATTGGACAATATCAAATACAAACGAGGCAAGCTAGGTAAGGTCAGATTTGGTCAATAATCTTGTGATGCTTTCGGTAAATTTCAAGGTGGTTTTACATATGGAGTAAGTGTGTGCAATGCCCTTGATGCTAAGCTAGAAGTGGTAAAGATCGTATTAAAATTGACTCGAAACACTAAACTAAAACAACTTCAACTCGAATAATTCCTAGGTGGTGTGAGAGCTTATAAGTAGTCAAGTTTTTATACCATGACATCAAAACAAGTTTTATACCATAACATCAAATGACAATGATGTTGTTACGACTAGTTTTAAGTCAGGAATAACTAAATAATCTTTAGAAACCATGATTTTTATTTGGGGTATATGAGCACAATTAATTAGAGGGGAGAGAAAAAAGAACTAGAGAGAGGGTTTTCTTTTTTCAATTTAGCGTGTAGGTCATTTATTTAAGCATGATTTATTTTTATGTTTGGATGCGTTTTAAAAGTGTATTTGATTTGAAAAAACATCAAATTAATATTTTTAACTGTTTTTTTATGGTTTTAATGTGTTGATGTAAGAAATAAAAAAATCTAAAAAAAATCATTTTTAAACAAAAAATACTATGCACCACAATGTCAAACATATACTTATAACAACGCATCATCTTCCATGCAAACTCTAACATAAAATAATTATTGATTATACAAGCATTAATCCATGTAATGGATTGATTCTATGATAGATAATATATCGAGACACATATGTGATCAACCTCGTCAACTTTTTCACAAAACATTACGAGAAATTTTATCATCTTATACTATTTTTCCCTTTAAAGAACACAAACCATTTCCAAATTGGACCATCCATCGGCAATAAGCAAGTCAAATCGACAAACCTATTAATAAGAAAGCCCTCCCTGATAAATATAACAAGCTTCACCCCTGTCGTTGGTGTTCTCTGAACAAGTAAAAAAAATTTATTTTCAAATAACGACAATGATAAAATGCCATCGTTTAAATCTCATGTCCAAACCATGCTTCTAAATCCAGACATGATCATGTTTGTATATGTGGCTAGACCGTACTTTTTATTTTTATTTTTATTTTTTAACCTTTTAAAAACTTTTTTGTTGTTTTTTTATTTTTTTTGATGTATTGATATAAAAAATATATTATTTTAATACATTTCAAAATAAAAACACTTTAGAAATCAATCTCGGCCATATTTTCAAACATGTTAATCATCATTTTTAGAAAAGCTAGTGTAATTTTTTAGCTCGGTTAATAAGTTTAAAAGTACATCTATTGTTGTAATTATCTTAATATGATCCCTTATAAATTATTTTTATCAATATGGCACTTCTACTTATCCTCCGGTACCTATACAAGTTCTTGCATTCAAATCCACTCGTTAATTCTTGATTCGGTCTAATAAGTAGAACCCATTGCTCACTTTTTGTTTTTTAATCCCTGATTAAGGATGGAATTACATTTTAAAAGGTGTTTTCAAAAAATATTTTTTTATTATTTTGATTTGTTGATGTCAAAAATATTTTTTAACAAATAAAAAATATTATTTATATATATTTTAAAAACAAAATACTTTAAAAAGTAATTATTATTATATTCCTAAGCACTTTCGGTTTGGATAGTTTGTTCACACTAGAATCTAATAATACATATCAATATGATAATTTTAATAATAAATTAATATTGTATAGTTGAGATATAGCATGAATAGACAACTCAAACCAGCCCAATCATTAATTAGAAAAGAAAAGATGAGCAATGGATCTCACTTGCCGGGCCAATTAAGCATTTAACACATAGATTTGGAGCTAATGTTTATTTTCTCTCTCCTATTCCATAATTAACTTGGTTCGAGTTGTCTATTCACATTATAGATTAATTATAAAATTATGATAAATATTGCTATTGTATTTGCGATGATTAATTGATACAGCTTTATCACTATTCTATAATTTAGCTTTAATGCTGAAAATAAATTTAAGTGATTAGAGAGTGTTGTGCAAACTGCGTTTTATTAATTTTTTTATTTTACTAAAAATTAAATTTTTTATATATTTTTTGGATTGTTTTGATATACTGATCTCAATTTTTTTAAAATGTCATTTTTATGTATTTTGGCACAAATTTTTTTTTGAAAAGCAATAACAATTACATTTTCAAATAGGCTATTAATCCTAAAATAAAAGAGAATATAAATAAACAAGTTTGTCCACATGTTTATTTGCTTTTCAAGAGGAAAAAAAATCATTTTTTAAAGTATTTATCTTGAATGGAATTGAATTTTGTTTTTTTAAATTATCATTTTTGTGTTTTTAAATTATTTTAATGTATTTATATTAAAAATAAATTTTAAAAAACAATTAAAATATTATTTTAACTTTAAAGTAACCATCACAATAATGCCACTCAGGCTCAAAGCGGACCTTTATAAGTCCAAATAAGATCTATTTATTGTTATGTTTTAAAAGTGTTTTTGAAAAAAAAAATTAAATTTTTTTAATTTTTTTTTACTTCAAATTAATATTTTTTTGGTGTTTTTAAATCATATTAATGTGCTGATGTTAAAAATAATTTTTTAAAAATAAAAAAACATTATTTTAATATATTTTTAAATAAAAAATACTTTTAAAAAAACCATAATTACACTTTTAAAGAGAAAAATGTGGATTTTTCCGTATGGATTTATTTGAGTGCCAAAGAATAAGTAAAAGGACCACATTAAACAATTAATTGATAGAGGACTACATTAAGAAACTTACAAACAATAAAAGGACTTTTGAGCTTATTGACCCTCCCTTTGAAAGAGCAACACCAACAACAAATAACACTGTACGACACTCTCGCAATTAAAGCACCCTCCTTCTCCACTCTCTCTGTTTCAACAAACTCTCTCTCTCTCTTTCACACACACACACACACACACTCTCTCCCCTCCCCCTTTCTAATTCTCTGTACTCCCAATCCCTCCATTATTCCTTCTCCAACACAAGCCGCTATACTCTCTCCACCATAAATTTATACGTATGCGAGAGTATCTTTACAAATCTACTTGTTTTTCTAGATCTTTACCGCATTTTATGGATCTGCAACCCCACACCACACTCACGCTGTCTAGATTTTTCTCTTTCCTAGGGTTTTGATTTCGACTGAACGTTTACTCTCTCACTGACCAATGCTTGACACTGAACGCGACTGTGAGCTCAGCCGGAGCTCCTCGATCATCCGTTGGATCTCCGGCAAGCTTCAAGGTCGTCGGTTTTGACAATGCTTTTGCTCGGATTCTGGATTTTGGTTTGAGTCAAGATGCATACCTTGGCGACATCGCTGCTTGTTCTTTGCTTGTCTAGCTTTGTTTTTACTTGTTTAGGTAACCGTTTCTTGCTCGTGCTTCTTAATTTAACGCCTTCTTTATATTTTTATAGCTATTTCAGCTTGATTGAGCTAGAGACCGCTGGATTTTCTGGTCAATTTTGCTTGCATTTTTACGAGAGCAAGCGAAGAGTCTCCTTTTCCTTGCCTGTTTAGCTTTGACGCTTCTAAGAGTTTAATGTGGTGAATTGCTGTTTAGCACAAACTTTAGCATTGCTAATGTGCTTGTTTTTTTTTTTTCTAATTAACGATCAGTAGTTTCAAGACATTAAATTACGTGATTTTTCTGCGGCTAATTGGAGCGGTTGTCTTTTATTTCTTATGAATTTGAAGTGTCATGGTTGTGCATTCATGTTTCTGCCTCTTTAGGTAGAAACGATCTCACGGATTTGATTTCTGTACCTTCTGTCTTGAGATTCAGGACATTTTTTTATCGAGTTGACAGAATTTTGGAAGCACATGGAGAGGAATTGCAGAATTCGAACATTTATCCACGCCATGTCCTTGAATGGGATTGGATTTTGATATGCGGGGATAAAATTGACAATGATTCTAAAAATCTCAGGAAATAGACACAATGTGTGATGTTTATTTGCTAAAATTGAAAGAAAGCATACATGGCAATTGTTTTTACAAATTGATAAACTAAGTCTTGTGATGTCAGATAGATGAGATATGGCCTTCATTATAAGCTCAATGATGCTAATAAATAAAGTATAATATCAAGGTCCTAAAAGGTATCGCTCCTCATGATGCACATTGCTCATGGTCTTGCATATCTTACTTCCCTTGTTTCTTTCTTTTTGTTTTTTGTGAGGGTAAACAGTCTGATATAGTAGGATGTATGCTGTAAGTTTGATATGTCTATTTGTTTGAAGTTTCTTGTCTTAATTACAAAATATGAATCCCCAATTTTTTTTCTTCTCAAGTCTCAATTTTAACACCAAAATTTCAAATTTTTATTTTATGTATAAATGAGATGTATAATGATGAGGAACTACTCTAGACAAAGTGACTGAAATTCATGTCGTCAAAGGAAATCATCTCATTTTTTTAAGGAACTCTTTAGAAATTCAAATCTCATTCCTAATGCTTTTGTTAAAAGTACATTAACATCAGTTTTACATTTTGGCAATGTGAAGAAATTATTCACTTTTTATGATTCTTTATTGGATTCTCCTTGGTTTTTTCTGATCCTCTAAATCATGATGTCTATGCCCGCTGCCTATGAACGTTAACTTTATCCAAGAACTAGGGAGAAGGAAAATTCTAGGTTGGCATCTATTCATTGACTGTACTTTTTATGAAATCAAGCAATGACTTTAACTTTTAGCCTGTTTTTTTTTAGGCTTTAGGAAAGCAATTAGTTTTGGATTGTTAATCTGGATATTTTCTGTTTAGTAGGTTAAAATGATCTTGCCAGTTTTTTGATAGCGTGGTTGTCAAGTTTACTGTATGTATTAAGAGATTAGCATGATCTCACTGGTTTCTATACCTTCTTTCTGGAGAACTAAGAATTTTTTTTTTAAAGAGGGCAGATAGAATTTGGAAATGCAATTTCTGTCAAGTATAATGTACATTCATTGTGTGCTGAAGGATAGCTTAAATTTTAACACAAGCCCATAGAAATTGAGAATGATGCAATAAACCTGAGGAAATAGGCATGGTGGGACATGTTTATTTGCTAAAAATTGAAAGAAATCACACATGGAAATCTTTTTATGCTGAAAAGGCATTCACTTGCTTAAGAAATTGATTACCTAAGTCTTGGGATTGGATTAGATATGTTGTTTGTAAATTTGACAATGCTGATTCATCAAGTAATTGTTTTAGGCACTATCACTTTTACAAATTCTCCTAGCCACTGGTTTTCTTTTCACATGAAAGGAACCATCTTATTTACAAATATATATCCACTATGTTTACAGTTGGATTTACACTCTAAGCATGACGTGTCTCCTTGTTTTAAGGTTCTAGTCTTAATTATGAATTGTCAAATTCTTAAAATCTTGAATTTATTATGATAATCTCAATGCATTTTAACATATAAAGGAGATGCATGATGACGAGATGATGACGAGGAACTACTCCATATTGAGAACACATTAAGTGGCCAAGTTTCTTTGCATAAATAAAATCATCTTATTTTGTTTCACTGATGGAATTCAGTAGACTTCAGAAGCTTTATTTAAATCACCCTAACAAAATCAGTTTTAATTTGGTCAACGTGAACAAAACAATTTCCATTGTTTATACGTTTTTGAAATTCTTTTTTCTGACCTGCTTAATAGGGATGCCCATGCCTAGTTTTGTGAGATACATTCACTTTATCATCGAGTTCGTTTTTCTTTTGCTTGACTTTTCTATTATTCAATAATTATTTTCTTGTCCATTCCATTCATCCTTGCACAGTTATGACATGTTAGATATCAATTATTTGCATATGGTTATTTTTGGTTAGATTCCTTGTATTATTTATCACTAAAGGTCTTGCAACATTGCTTCATTCAAGAAAACCGACTTATCTGCTCTCTATCTTTTTCAGGACATCCATTACTTCATATGTATTTGTCTCCTTCTTTGCAACCAAGCTGGCCATTATCTGTGAAAGACATTTTTGTGAGACATGGTAAGCTGCAAAGTCCAATGTCATGCTGTAATGGAAAAATTCAATGATAATAAATCAAGGCACTGTAGTCTGCTGGTCATCTTTTTTTATTTCTTATATACTAATCTTTAACTGTATGTGATTAGCTGTGCATTATTGCTGACTATGGATAACATGCAACCTACTGGTTACAGGAATGACGGTTGCAATGAAAGTGTCATTTGCTCGACCGCGGCCATCTCGAAATCACGTGGTTAAGCCTGCTTTGGGCCCTATCCTCTCACCTGCAACTTCTTTGGTGCATCAAGGTACCATTTGTTCTCAATTTCTCACCAACTTGCCTTGGCACTGCTGTTAGATTTTCACTAATACTGCCTTTTCTTTTTTCAGCTCTCCCCCCTGTTCCTAGCAGTGCACCCTTACCAAGACGTCATGGTGGTCATCATCATCGCCATGTGAAACCTGTAGTGACTGCTCCATTCCCTTCAGAAGAGCAAAGTAAAATTTGGCAACTAAAGTTTTTAGTTCTTTTTGAGATGCTTTTGCTTTTATGTTGACAAAAGATTTTCTGGCAGGCTGTGATCAAATATGCACAGAGCCACTCACTGCATCTCTCTCTGGCTCACCTTGTGGCTGTGTTTATCCTATGAAAGTTAGACTTCTCCTAGATGTGGCTCCGTATGCTGTTTTTCCTGTAATGAGAGAGCTAGAGAGTGAAGTTGCAGCAGGCACGTATCTGGAACAGAGTCAAGTGATAATAATGGGTGCAAGTGCCGACAGTCAGAATCAGGGGAAAACTGTCGTGGATATCAACTTGGTTCCACTTGGAGAGAAGTTTGATAATACTACTGCAATACTTATATATGATAGATTTTGGAAAAACAAAATGCCTTTAAATATAACTCTTTTTGGTAATTATGTAGTAATATACATTAGTTATCCAGGTAGTAATCTCGATTCTCTTGTAAATCTTTGTGGCTTTACATATATTATCATAATGGTTATGACCTAACTCCTAAGAGTCTACCAGGGATTCCTTCTTCACCACCATATCCAAACTACACGGGGAGTGGTCCAAGTGGAAGTGCAGGAGATCTCCCCATTACTGCCAATTTTGTGAGCAAGACCCAGAGGATGAATCTTAGAACCATCACCACCATTGCTCTGTCAGCGTTTGTGGTTTTAGTGGTTTGCATTGGGGCAATTGCTGTTGTCGTGAAATGGAGGAAGTCTGGAAGACCATCAAGTGCTGTTGGTCCGGCATTTACATCCTCTATAAATAAAAGATCTGGTATGTCCCTTTATATTCATTCTGTAACAAATCTATTTGGTCAAAGTGTCATGTAATATTTATGCTTTTTTATCTCCACTTTTGAATGTCAATCCTGTTATTTTGCAGCTTCTACTATAGTTTCTAACGGAGAATACAAGTGGGAAAGTTTACAGAAATGCATGCTATCAAAATCTTTTAACATCATTTTGCAATTCTCTTTTGGAATAGAGCATGCAGTTTTAGTAGCTGTGTTTTATTGTACTTATTTTGTATCATCTCTAAATTATTATTATTAAATAAGATTAGTCCATGCCTTAGTTAATTATTACTGGATTGCTACATGTAATGCAGGCATTGGGTCTTTCTTGTCAAGCAGCATTGCAAGCTCAACACCAATGTCCCTCATGTCCAACATGGCTCCTTGTATGCTCTCTGTCAAAACATTTTCATTCGCTGAGCTTGAGAAGGCAACAGACAAGTTCAGTTCAAAGAGGATTTTAGGTGAAGGAGGATTTGGACGAGTTTACCGCGGGAGTATGGAAGATGGAACTGAAGTTGCTTTTAAGGTGCTTACAAGGGACAATCAGAATGGAGACCGTGAATTTGTCGCTGAAGTTGAAATGTTAAGTCGATTGCATCATCGAAACCTTGTGAAACTTATTGGCATATGTATTGAAGGGCGCACACGGTGCTTGGTGTATGAACTTATTCGGAATGGCAGTGTGGAATCGCACTTGCATGGTATTTTCCTTGTTGTCTTATTTTTTTCTGTTTTAAGTTGCGCCATGTGCATTCTGTATTTTGTCCTGGATACCTCCTGATGATAAGGAGCCTCTCATTTGGTAATAGTCATTCAATTGTCTTGCAAGTGATTTTATTCTCCCTGAAATGAGAAGGTAAAATGAAGTTTCTTGTTCAATGCCCCATTTATTGATGTTTTAGGTGTTGACAAGAATAAGGGGCCTCTTGACTGGGATGCACGGTTGAAGATTGCCCTTGGAGCAGCTAGGGGATTGGCCTATCTTCATGAAGATTCTAACCCTCGTGTAATTCATCGAGATTTTAAGGCTAGTAATGTTTTACTAGAAGACGACTTCACCCCCAAGGTCTCTGATTTTGGCTTGGCGAGGGAAGCAACAGAAGGAAGTCATCATATATCTACTAGGGTCATGGGAACTTTTGGGTAATTATGCTTGCCTCGCCAGTTTTTAGCACTCCATACTTAACAGATTTATTTGTCATCACCAGTCATGTTGAACTGTATTTGTTGTACTATTTCTTATCGGGGTTGGTGAATTCTTAATTATCCATGAAAGTGTGTATGGGTTATGTTGGCTGATGTTTCTTTTATTTTGTTCTTTACATTATACTGACACTGTTATTCAGTCCCTTGTTAACTCTCTTAAATTTTTGGTTTGTAGGTATGTTGCCCCTGAATATGCAATGACAGGACATTTACTTGTAAAGAGTGATGTCTACAGTTATGGGGTTGTGCTGCTTGAGCTTCTGTCTGGAAGAAAACCTGTGGACATGTCCCAACCTCCGGGACAGGAAAATTTAGTGACTTGGGCACGCCCGCTGCTAACTACTAGAGAAGGATTGGAGCAGTTGGTGGATCCTTCCTTGGCAGGAAGCTATGACTTTGATGACATTGCTAAAGTGGCAGCCATTGCTGCCATGTGTGTTCACTCAGAGGTGACTAACAGGCCATTCATGGGTGAAGTTGTCCAGGCTCTGAAACTGATATACAATGACACAGATGAGACTTGTGGAGACTACTGCAGTCAAAAGGAGTCCTCCATTCTGGGATCTGACTTCAAATGTGATCTTGTTCCTTCAGACAGTAGCTGGTGGAATGCTGGCGGGACACCCCCTCGGTTAACTTATGGGCAGGCCTCATCCTTCATTACGATGGATTACAGTTCCGGTCCACTCGAAGAGATGGAAAGCAGACCGTTTTCAGCTTCAAGTTTAGCCGGGGATCACCTGTCTCTGCCAATTAGACACATGAACCGTTCCGGCCCCTTGAGAACTGTAAGAAGTAAACCAGCCTTCTATAGATTAAGGGGCAGCATGAGCGAACACTGGGGGCTCCTGTCAAGGCGTTTTCGGAATGACGGATATTGGGCTTGAGGTTTTCTTTTAAGACTTTTCAAAGTGTACAGTTCAGGAGGACCAGTAGATTTCAGTTTAACGGTCGAATGCTGTAGTTTAGGTGTTTGGTATTCTGGGGGTTTCCCTTTCTTCTGATTTTGAAAATCCTGATTCATACTACACAAAAGTTGGAGATGTAAGATGAATACTCCTTGTATTGTATATCCATTTAATTGTTTATTACGGTCCAATGCTGTACCAGTTGCCGAATGACTTGGCTCTGCTCCAATGACAAAATTCTCAAATAACCCACTGCCGTGTAACCATGGTTATAAGACCTATTCAAGGTTTTATCCGCCTCTCGTTGATGGGTTGATAAGGTAAATTTATTAATTTTTAATTTAAATAATATTATTTTGACAATAATACATTTTTATTATTATTATTTTAACCGGACTTGATTTTGATGGTGGGTATTATTAATTCTATTTTGAATGCAATTTCAAACCTTTCAAATAAGTTTAAATTTAAATTTAAAAACTAGATAATAATCTATTAAATCATCCTTCTTTCATAATCCTTCTAATGTCGTCCTCATCGGTTAGATCTTTTAATATAGCCCTCCTACTTAACCTCCATTCTTTAAATAAGTTGCATGAACAAATTAATATTCATAGCAGTTTTATAATTGAGATAAAATATGGACAGACATCTTAGAGTGACTTAAAGTTGATTAGAAAAAGATAGAGTGAGCACTGGATCCCGCTTGTTAAACCAACTTAGCATTTAAGGTCTAATTTTGACAGAAGGATTTATTTAAATAATAAAAAAAAAAAGTATGAGAGCCATATTAAGAAACTTAATTGATTGAGTGTCAAATTGAAAGAATTACAGAAGTAAAGGGACCTCTAAAAGCTTATTAACCAATCAACAGTATAGCCAAGCCATGGCCGGCTGAGAGTATAGGCTCTCGTAGGCCACAGAAATCCTCTCTCCCTCTCAAATCTCAACAGATGGCCTGCCTCGTTTGATTCGCGTCACTCATCAGTCAGTCGTGAAGAAGTCTCATCCGTGTCATCTAATAAAAGAAAAGATGCACTTGCTGTCAAATTATCCTCCTTCTCTCACCTCTCCACCCCGCTTCTCTTATTTACGCCACCCTTCCTCCTCCTCCTCCTCTCGTATCCTCTCTCCACCACCACCAACAACCAACGCCACGGCCACCAGGTCAGCTCCACTCTAACACATTGCTGTAATAATAATATTTTTTAAAACTAAATTGTGTTTAATTAAAAGTCGAAAGGATTGGATTTCTCACGTTTCAGAGTGAAAATTACGTCATCGGAGATGGACTCGCTTCCTGAGCACCGCATCGTCGTCAGTTCCTCTCTCTCTACTGTCAATATTTTCTAATAATTGATTGTGCATTTATTTAAATGTAAGTGATTATTTTTGGCAGTTAGGATGCGGAGCGGCAGGGGTGGATTTCCTGGCGGCCGTCGCTTCTTTTCCTAAACCTGATGACAAGATCCGAAGCACTAGCTTGAAGGTCTCCCTCTTTCCCTCTCTCATTTTTTTTTTAATTATTTATTATAATAAATAATAATACAATTGGTTTGCCTGTCAGGTGCAAGGAGGTGGAAATGCGGGGAATGCGTTAACATGTGCTGCTCGTTTGGGTTTGAATCCCAGGCTCATTTCCAAGGTACCGCCTTTAACTTTTTCCCTATCAATGTCTCCTTTTTTTCAAAGCAATTAAGGATTTGTTTTAAGGCTAAATGACCCAAAATTACCCTGAATTTTGGGTCAAAATGAACTTAACCCCTAAATTTTAATTTTTTTTATTTTAGTTCTTGAACTATTTTTTGGTAGAGAATAGATTCGTCAGTTAATTTTAATCTCAGGTGATAGTCTAGAAACACAAAAATAAAAATAAAATAAAATTAAAATTAAAAACAAATTAAAAAAATTAAAAAAAAAATAAAATTTAATGGAGGAATAGAAACCGGGATGGAGGGGTTATTTTTAAAACTTTTTTGTTCTCCTTTTCTCAAGGCAATTCTGGATTTGTTTTACTTTTGAGAAAAATAATTTTGTGCATTTTGAAATTGACTAGGTTGCTGAAGATATTCAAGGCAGGGGAGTTTTGGAGGAGCTAGAATCCGATGGTGTTGATACTTCTTTTTTCGTGGTGAGACTATACAAGATATAGGATATCTCAAGCATTCATTCATTTTGATGCGTTGCTAAACTGCATTCTATGAGTGGTATTAGATTGCTATGTCTTATGGTTAAGCTCTTCTTAATTTCCTTTTTGGCATTCGGCTATGAACATCTTCTGTTATATGCTGACTCAATTGGTCTTGTTTTAGGTTTCCAAGGAGGGAAATTCACCATCTACGTATATTATTGTTGACAATGAAACGTAAGGGCTTTGCTTGAATACTCCATTCTCTGCTATCACACTTGATTCATTGTGTAAATAGTGTGTTTACTAATGGACAGGGTGTTTTGTTTATAAGGTTTGAGGATTGTGTTTGAGTAGCTTTCTCGTTTGTTCATAATCCTTACGACTTTAAAAGGGATAGAAAAAAACTGATCTTTGGGATTCATATTGTGATCATGGCTCAAGACATGATTGGAGTTGAAAAAAAGTTGTGTGCTCTTCCAAAGGAAAAAATGAAAGAAAGAACCACACGGAAGTTTTAGTGGGCTGTATTTGTGTTAATTGCATGTATAATTCTGTCACAACATTATTCAACAGAAAAAAGAAATATGTCACGACATCACATCTATTTTCGTTCTCCCTGGAAAGTTATCCATGTAGATCTTTGGAGATACATAGACTGTTTCTTTTCTCTCACAAATAATCCCAGTATCACAGCAGCATTAGGAATCTTGGCTAAACAGATTGTCTTCTTTGCCAGTGCTTTGACATCGGTGTGTTATGATCAGCACTATGGTTTAATTAGCTAATTTTGTTAATTCACTTGAGTATTATGTTTGACCAGGAACGAATAGTTGAAAACTTGGTTTCAAAATTTTTATAGCTCCAGGTAATTTTTCTATGTTATATTCAGGAAAACCCGTACCTGTATTCATACTCCAGGATATCCTCCCATGATACCAGATGAACTTTCCCGGTCAAGCCTTTTATCTGCATTGGATGGAGCAAGACTTGTTTATCTTGATGGAAGGTTACATGAAGCTGCCTTAGTCATTGCACAAGAGGTAAAAGTTATCGTTTGTTACCTCTAGTTGTTTTAGTGCTTACTGCTTGTGCTTGACCTTATATTAGGGTCATCTCATTAACAACTAACAAGTTAGAAATTAAAAATAGAATGTGGTTCATATGTTTATTTCTTTTATATTGATTATGAAAAAAGGTTGCCAATCATCTTCATCACCCGGTCAATATTTGTCTTCTAAATGTTATAATAGCATATCTCGCCTTTCCTTTTTAATCATGTAAAATCTATGTAACGGTGTCAAACAAATTCAGTAGTGCACCTTCCTGTTCTCCCTCTTCTCCCTGTTCCATGATAGTTATAATCCATTGGGTTGCCAAAGGCTTATCATGACAAATCTGTTTGCACTTGCCATGTTCTTTTGAAATGTTATGCTGTGATTAAAGCATGAATGGCCAAATTAGTCTAGGTGATGTTATCATCAGAAGTCACTATAAAGTATAAACTATTCTCACAACTCCTTTTGTTGGATCTAACATACTTGTGCCTTTTCCATTTGTGCACTCAGAGGAGGTCGTTCCCCTTTGTTGCTTGTGTTATTGACCACTTCAATTTGCGAACTTTCATTTTCTTAATATGCATCCCTTTGTTTTTTTCTTTTTAAACATTCAAGGAAGTGGATCATCTGACCTAGCTGTAGGACTGTATATGAGCTGAGCTGAGCTTTGATGTGTTCGAGCACCACTTATCTAATTTTAGCTAGATTCAAGCTTGGCTCATTTAAAATTTGTTAGGCTCAGGCTTAGTTTAGGCTTGTCTCAAACTTGATTCGTTTAAGCTGCTTAATGAGCCTATAAACAGGCTAGAATTAAACTTTGGAATATGAAAATATCATACAATTGTGATATCATAAAAAGTCTTATATTTATATTTTTTTAACTCCATGTAACGAACACGTATATAATTGCTAAGTTTCTTATTAAATTTTGTTCATAAAAAGAACATTTTTGGTTAAGTGTTAAATTAGTTTATTTTATGAAATCTTATACAAGTTCTTTATTCTTTCAAATTTTCTCAATCTTATAAATGAACTCATTTGCAAGCTTTTAAACAAGTTTGCTGATAAGCCTAATTCATGAACCTAAGTGAGTTGACTCACAAACCTTAATTAGCCGAACTTAGCTAAGCTCAAGTCTGGTTCATTTATATAGTGAGCTTTAACATATAAACTCATCATGGATTGACAAACAAGTTCAAGCCGAGCCCTTAGCGAGCCAAGCTTTGAGTGACTCATGGTGGCTTGGCTCATTTGTTGCCAAACCTAGTCGGAAAAGCAATCTAGTATAATCCTATAACTATTTCATTGTATACAGGTTATAAGGCTGCCCTGTAGCACCATATTATACTGATATTCTCACTCGCCCAATTTGTTTCATGCGAATGTGTTCTTTCATATACAGCTGTACCTGCACATATCCCTCCTTTGTTTTGTTACCCTTGCTTTTTATCAAGGAAAAAATAATCATCTAACAGCAACTACTGGGAGGTCAACATCATGTATTTGGTTCTTCCAGTGCAGACAGCTCGCAAAAATATACCCATTTTGATTGATGTGGAAAGAAAGAGAGAAGGGCTGGATGATCTTCTGCCGTTGGCTAGTTATGCTGTATGCTCGGCAAAATTTCCACTGGTAAGTTGAATATTCTTTGATTGAATAACATTTGATTCGCACAACGACAGATTATAGACATATTGGGGATATACTGTCACTAATTGATCTCCACTCTTCCTCCTCCTCCTTCAGAAAGGGGCTTATGATGTTTTAGCATTTTACCAGGTGGTGAACATTTAAGAAAAAACTCTCATTAGCTTGGAAGCATGTAGGTTGTAGAAAGTTGATTTGAATTTGCAGTACTCTCATGACTTCTTTTATTCATCTTTTGCATGTTGAGTTTTATCTTGTTTTTATAAAGCCCTATGATATGTACCAATCGACAATACATATATGCTTTTTGCAGAGAAAGCTTCTCAGGTAATCTATTTTGAACACCTGAATTGGTCTTATGGCAGGCATGGACAGAGGCACCATCTATTTCAAGTGCACTTGTTTCCATGCTTCTGAGATTGCCGAAAATCAAATTTGTGATTGTGACCTTGGGTGAAGATGGATGTATAATGCTTGAGAGAAGCACAGAAGGTGAGTGTGCACTTAGTTTCACAATGTAAAAGACAGTGCGGTGACAGCAACACTCTTTTAGAACTAAACGTTACTTATTTGCTTTGTGAACTTGCCTTTTGTTTTCTTTTTTAGAGGCTCCTGTATCAGAAGAAAAGGATGTAGATAGCTTGTTGGAGTCACTGAAGCAGAGAAAGGATGATAACGTAGCCATCCCAACATGTTATGCATCAGTAATTTATATCTTACTGAACTCAAAATTGACTATCTTTCCATATTACTGAGCTTGATCAGTCTGCAGCAACAATCGCAAGTGAAGGGCTACATGAACTGCCTTTTCTCTTAAAGTATGAAATCATTAATTAAGAAAAAAGAAGCCCACATCAGGCACATTCAGTGCATCTTTCTGGCATTTAATTTAGAGCAATAGGAGAGATAGTAACTTTCCTTTTTGATTCACCATGGTGGTTCTAAAGTGCCACTGTTACTGGGAAATAATATGTTTAATAAAATGTCTTTGAGATTGTCATGTACTAGAAAGGCCTGGCTACTTTCAAGGACGTCTTTTAGGTTTACTCTATCACAGGGAATGAAAACATTTTTATGCTAGTTGTCATTCAATAAAAGCATGCTCGGATTAATCGTTATTTTCAAGAATGGAATGGAATTCCCTTTATCCCATATAGGTATCCTGTATATGGTTGTTGAAGACGATGCCCTCTTGGCATCTGCCAACGTGATTTCACTATTTGGAGCAATTTTCTGCCCAGTTTGCCCTATTTATTCATGAAGTTTCAAATTTGTGCTCTTTGGATGGTCAACATGAATGAATGTTTGAAGGTTATACTGCATGTTTCTGAGCCTTTGTTGAACAGCTTAATGTTATTTGGAGCTTTTAGGAGGATGCTACAGTGGCTATATTTGTGATTTGCTTACTTGATCACCGAATGAAATTATAATTTCATTTTGATGTACCTGTTTAATTTCAGATTAAAGTTACTATGATGTTAACACAATGAATTCTCAATGGACTAATCACTTCACATCTTTTCCTTCCAGCCACTGACAAAGATAAGAGCAAACGGTATAGGGACAGTGAATGGGAGGTTGTTTGTGGGAACAGCTGAGAAGATACCACCACCAGAACTTGTCGATACGACTGGTGCTGGAGATGCTTTTATTGGTGCTGTTCTTTATGGTAGGTGTAACTGGTGAATGTGATTGCGTGTGCTTTGAGGTTGTTGTGTTTTAATGTTGGTCTTCCACAGATCATTGTCTTATATAATATCCCTGTTGTGGATTATATGCTTGTATTAGATTCTAGGTGAACCACAAGCAGTTTTACCAATATTAGATTATGAAATTCACCTGACACCAGGGATTGAGAACAACATTGTTAGCATGGATTGTGTTCAATCCAGTTCAACTGCCAAGTTTTTCATCCCCTAGTCTATTACATTTATCGATCCGGTGTATTACAAGGATCTTAAGACCTAATGGCAGTGTCATGTTATCCATCATTTATACTATTACCATATTCTGTCTATTGATACACTTAGATTGCTGTGGCCGTTGAAGAGCTTGGAACTCATCTATGTTCATTTGTTTTTCTCCTAGCTATCTGCGCCAACATGCCTCTGGAGAAGATGTTACCATTTGCTTCTCAAGTGGTACGCTCACATGTTTTTTTAACCTAAAATCTCCCTCTCCCCCACAAGCCCTTTTGTGTGTGGTTGGGGCTCACTCAACAGGTTATTTTAACGTGGAGTTGATTGCAGGCTGCTGCTGGCTGTAGGGCCTTGGGAGCTCGAACTGGTCTCCCGCACCGCACTGATCCACGGTTGGCAGCCTTCTTACATTAGAGCTAGCATATTGTGTACACTATTTGTCATTATCCGTTATATTAACTTGTAATCAACTTGAATCATGGCAACGTTCCATGTCGAAGCTTCCAGTCCTTGACACAAGGACTGGAATTAATGCTCAAAGACCTGCTGATCTAGTAAAGTTCATATTGATTGTCAAAGTGACCCAGTAACTCATTGGTAACTCGGTGATCCGATAGTTATGGTAGAAAAGGAGAAGTGCAAACAAATGGCCACCTAAATGAACAAGCAGATAAACGCCTCCAAAATAGGCAGGCGTTTGAGGTTCCACACATTACAGCACGATGACTAGACAAAAACAATTAGGATATCACAACCAAAACCTAAGCTCTTCTACTATGTTCAAATGTCTATCCCAGCGAATCAGCTAAACCCTACACATAAAGACATGAACTCCTTGCAGCCTACAACAAGCTATCAGCCTTTGTCGGCAACCTTCTGAAGAAACTTAAAGCCCTCGGAGGCAACTTGTTCCTGAATTTGGGCGGCCTCATCACATAGAGCCCCCACAGAGCCACCACAACCCTGATTGGCACAGCATAGAACCCAACAGCCGCGAACAGGCACATAACCACGAACAAGAAGGTGGCTCTTGGGTCCCTCCAACCTAGCAATGCCTGGAAACGTTCACCTTGAGAAGCCATATCACCAACCACAGTTTGAATCCTCCCTGCCACACTCCTCAGCCTGTCATACCTCATCCTGACTGTCTCGGCACTTCGGCTTGTCGGAAAAGAGTCAAATTCTTCATCCAGTTCATCGGAGTAAACACTTACAACATGAGAAAGCTTGGTATCCATGTGGGGTGGGTGACGTGGTCGTGTCCTGTATCGCCAGAGTCCCACAAATGCCATGTAGAGCAGCAGTGAAGGGATAATGAGCTCAGGCATTGCAACCCACAAGAGGAACGCTAAAACGAACAAGGTTGAGTAGACTGGCTTGTGCCAATTGCGCATCGACTCCACCCACCGAGCCATGGCAACAAGAACAGAGAGTACACTTATTAGTCTAGCGAAGTTAGCCTTGCTTCTTCTCATGCTCCACATATGAGAATCGTGATCAAGCATGTACTCCACCACTTCTCGCCCCAGCGGTGGCTCTGCTCGACTGAGCCGTGACGCCACCACATTCATTGCTTGATACCTCATGGCATCCAGTTGGTTCACACTCAATGGTTGCACATAATGCATCTGTGGCAGCAGTGGCAGTGTGTACATGTGCAACATATTAGCCATGTTCGCACAAGAAAACCTTACAGCTAAATGAAGCTCACCCATCTTCTTGACACCAGTGGTGTGAAGCATAAGGAGAGGATAAGAATGCGTGTAAACCCTGTCTGATTCAAGGGTTGATAACCGAACTCTAACTTTCCCAATACGAGAATCACGAGCACCGGCATTGTTAAACACGTTCTTGTCTGTTCGACAGTTATCAAAAACCCCAACAGTGATGACTGTGCAAGGATCAAACACTTCCCAAGTGTACTGCTCGTTCCATTTGGGTGAGAAACTATCAACAACCGTGCGTGTTCTCACCCATTTCTGACCATACTTTGCAACACAGTAAGCATCTATGGACTCCCTTTTCCCTTCCTTGAGTTTTGTTGGCATCAGCCCTGTTGCACCCAAAATTCCCATCTCAAGAACACCAATGTGAGGCTTCCATAGCTGTTTTGCAGTTGGCCTTACATCGCTGCTATACATTGTGCTCTCATCTAGCACATGGTAGCCCCCATCCAGAGACAGCCTGAGGTGAATTTTAGACCCAAATCTCGTCACAAGCTTTGACTCAACTGCACTGCCAAATTGATTATCAAGATTGAACCACCTAGAAACGACTTGTTTATCATCGTGACGCCTTTCAATCGCAGCCACTGGAAGCATAACTCTGCCTACAGCCTCCTCTCGCCCCGGTCCAACACGATCCTCGACGGAAAGGAACAGGAAATCCTCAAATGGCTCTGCGACAACAAACATCAATTCCTCACTCCAGTAAGGATTGATCATACTCCTGTTGGGGTTAGGCCCTGCTATTTTAGTCCTCAGAATCTGGTTGCCCACCTGGACTTTCACAAAAAGTTCTGGGAACCTCATCATTCCCAGACCCTTTTCCCCGGGAACAATATCTTGTGCTTCAATAACAGCCACCCGTAGATACCACAGCTTAGGTGATAGATAAACCTTGGATTTGATCGAGCAAAGCCCCTCAAAATGCACATTTGCTGCCTTTGAATGCCAAGCCTCGGAGAAGGCCTCGTCAGCTTGAGTCCCAAACCAAATAGACACCATAAGCTCGCCACCTTTTGACTTGTCCCCTTTCTTGTCCTCCATTCTGTACCATTGTGGTGCTAATTGACTGTCAGGGGGTACCCTTCTAGGAACTTCATTCAAATCAAACCAAACACGGCCCAAGTAATCATCTTTGTTGCCTTGTTTGACAAAAACCTCCACCATTGATGACTGTATGCAATCTTTAGAGAAAGCAAAAACTTGGTCCCATTCCACATTACTTGAGCTGATTACCTTCTTTGTAACCCCCCTATAGTTCCCTAACTTCACCTCCGCCACTACTTCACCACCACCAAACAACATATTATATTTAGCCTTAACAACTCTAACATAAAGATACTGCATTAGCTCAACAAGATCATAAGTTGAACTAGTTTTATCTTTGTTTAAACGACCCCCACCAAGGTGTGGACTTGTCTCTTTAAGAGAGAACTCACTAGACCCGTTTGAGTGCACACTAATCCCAGCAAGACCAGCACCTCCAGCAGGGCCTACAATGCTCCCTCCAGAACTAGAAACAAGAGAACCAGGACCATGAGAAGCAGTGGTGATAACAGGTTGAATCCCACCTGGGTTCGTCTCAACAGGCTTTGCATTAATATTGTTCTGGCCTTGCTCTTGTGCTTGCTTGTTATTGCTGATGACCTCTTGAGACAACTGTTGCGGTTGCTGCAATATAACTGGATTCTGCTGCTGTATCTTCTTGTTCTTCTTTGAGGAATGAGAAGATCCAGGAGTACTAGAAACCACCTCTCCATTACCAAAAACCCCAACTTCCTTAACTTCCTCTCTTGTAGAAACATAAAGCTTTAAACTTATCTCTCCTCTTATATGAGAAAACAAGCTTCTTTTATCGAGAGTGTGCAACTGCACCACCTCCTCACCTTGTTTTGCAACACTTGAACCAGAAACTCTAACTTTGCCAAGAAAGTTTCTGCTGTTGCTTGACCTCCTCTCATTGAAAACATTAACCTCTATAGCTCTGTAAGAAAGATCTGCAACATCTTTGATGTGAAACACAAGCTTCTGATTCCATATAGGGTTCAAGTCTTTGTACTTGACTTGAGTTCTTAGTCTTTGGTTCTCAAACTCCACCTCCACAAAAGGTGATGACGAGCCTTCTCCATCTTTTGGCATCAAGTTGTGAGCTGCTACCACCTCCACCACCAGCTTTCTTTGCTGGTCATGGCTATGCTGCTGCTGCTGGTTCTTTTTTTGACTTTGCAAACAGAAAGATACAAACGAAGAATCTACAGAGAGAGGACAATGGAGACAAACACGAGGGCTGGAGGGAAAGCTAAAAGGAGGAGAGGATGCAGAAGGGCAGGCAACAAATATGCTCTTGTTCAAGGTAGTGGACAGCTTTGTGAGAGAAAGAATACTGCTGAGTCTGGGTGCTGAGTTGGTGAAGGAAGGAAAATGTTTTAAGTTGTGCTACGTTTTCACTACTGTAGATAGTTTGATATACGAACTAATCATGGACTAATCAAAGCCAACAATAGCTGTGACAGAGTGGATATAATGGAACCTGCAAGTGCTAACATTCCTAGTGCTTGTTCGAAGTGTAAACCTCCCTTCTCAAGTCAATCCCCATGTTTTACGTACGTCCTTTGTTTCCGTTCTAGTTAAGCACTATACAAAATTTTTGGCCGGTTTTAAAAATAAATCTAAATCGTAATTTGACTAATTTAACATGGTTGACCTTAATATATTGATTTCTTTTAAATATTTTTTAAAAATAATATTATTTTAATTCATACGGGTTAGCTTATTACACAGTTCTAAACCGAGTTAGGTTTAATTACTTTGATTGTTGCTATTACATTATACAACAACAAGAACAAATGAGAAGAAACAAATCTTCTTCTTTTCTTAATTTCTTTACGTACTCAAATTCAAAACAAATTTTAACTAAGAACACCAGTATTATGCCTTGCACATTTTTTAAGAACAGTGGGTCGCAGTGGATCGAAAGCCTTTTCACGTAATTAATATGACATAAAATTTGTTTATTAGAGCTCATGCGTGCCTATTTGAAAAAGCATATGCAAATTGATATTATAAAACAAACATTTGATGGTGATAACTGGTAAGAGTTAATTTTTAGGGGCCTGCTGCGTGGAAACAGTAGCTTTTTCAAGCGTTTCGAGTAAAGTCTGCCTTGGAAGGAAGGAAGTTCAGCAAGGAGTGACAGGATCCTTACAGGGAATCCAGTATTTTCTTAAAATACTTTGGGAGAGAGAGGGGGAGCATAGGGTAACACAACTTTTGCTGCCCTGAATCTCGAAGTCCGAGGTTTTAAGTAAGCATTGTCTCTTCCAGACATTTTCTTAGGGTTCTTGTGTTTTTCTTCTCTGCTTTTTGACAACGTCTGGTCCCTTGTTTCTTACACGCAGGTAACATGGTCCCATGTAATAAGCAATGGCTCTTCTCCTCTCTTATCTGCCTGGAATTTGAAAGCCATAGCTCCTTCTTCTTGTTCACCTTGTTTGCAGCACCTATAGGGTCCCCACTCATTCCTTGAAGCCATGTAGACCCACCGCTACTGGTTTGTTTTTAACCAGGATGGGAAGCTTTTGAATTACATTACATAAACACCAAGTACATGCTAGTAACAAGTAAAGAGAGAGGATTGGTGCTGCCACTGCTGATGACACAGGGCTAGGGCTAGGGTTAGGGCTAGGGCTAGAGAGATTGAATTAACTCATAGATTTATTGGTTCGAATGCAGACCGATTCACTAAACAAATTGCATCCAAGCATCGAGGAGCGACGTTTTGTTTTCCTGCATGCTCCATAAGGAAAATTCCAGACCATTGCACCAACCCTAGCAAAACATTTGTTCGGTTAGCTAGTGTCTATAAATTATAGTTTCTTTATAATTAAGGTTTTAAAAGTGAGTTTTTAATGTTATATATATAAAAAAATTATAGTTTATATTAATTAATCAATTAATTATTTTTAAAATTATAATTAAAATAGAGTGAAGTTTAACTTCCAACCATCACATTTCACTACGTTATTAATCAGATCCTTACGCTATGTTTAGAAATAGGGTTTACCTCGTGTTTTTAAACATTTTAATTTTTTTAATTTTGAATTGTTTTAATACATTGATGTTAAAAATAATAATAAATTATTATTTTAATATATTTTAAAATAAAAAATACTTTAAACTGTATTTGTTACTGTAATCCCAAATATATCATTAACTACCTAACAAACCTACTATTAGCTTTTAAAAATAAAAAATAAATTTTCAATGATTTGAATCGTCATCTTGCAATCGCATGTTCGTACCCTTGATTAATTTTATGCATGCATTATTTAAGTAGATAATTCAGTTGTGAATATGAATATTATAATTGTACAGTATAGTTATAAAACTTGGTAGCAATTTAATGGGTCAACGATAGCAATTGAACGGGTCAATGGTAGTTGAACCCTGATTCGGATTGAATTTTACTTTGATTTAAAAATAAAATGACTTTGTTTTTGTAAGAAAAAACTTGGATTTTTTAAAAAAAATAGTAACTTAAATTTACAATGACCCAAGTCTTTGCTCATCTCATGTTATCATCTTATGTAGCTTTGTTTAGCACATTAATTGTCTTTGTATCGATAAATTTGGCAATCAACATACAAAATCAAAACGAATAATAAATTTATTTAGCAACAAAAGTTTTTGGTAAAATATTAGATTTTTGAATATTTAGATGGTAAACCGCAACATTTAATTAATATTATGATTTATAATAACAACTTTAATTTTCTGTTGTGATTATAAATTGTAATATCAATTTCATTGATACAAGGAGGTATTTTAATTTCACAACATATTATGTTTTTAAATAAAAAAGTTATTGTGCTTGCTGAACATGAAAATAGTATCATTTAGTAAATACCATGTAAGTATGATAATATAAAAATATAATATTTGATTTAATTTTTTTGGGTTTTTTTTTTAAAAAATTTAAATTATTAAATTAATATTTTAAAAAAAAAAATCCCCTCAGTGCAGGTAGGTGTGCCTGCAGTAATCCTATTGCACGGTACAAAAAAGGCTGCCACTGCTCGAAATCTCCTGCCTGCATTACTGTAGATTTCAGACGCCTCACTGTCTGACAAGGATATATAAACATAAAATAATGTTTATACTTTATACGAAGCAGCAGCTTCCAACTACTACCGAAGCAAAGCCAAAGCCAAAGCCAAAGCATGTCTCTCTTCTTTGTCTTGTCCTGTCCTGCTGCAGGAGGAGCCTATCCCATCGAGTGCTGTGTATATTTCTCGAGCAGAATTTTCGAGGCTTGGGGCAGGGAAATTATTTATTTTAAAAAATATTTTTTTAAAAAAAACTCTTTATACGCTCGTGTCAATGAAAAATATTTAAAAATTATTGTTTGGTGTTTTCCATGAATCATAAAGCAAAAGGTAAGAATTAATTGATGATGGGTCCGTTATTTATAACGGATATTTTTATTTTATGTTGAAAGTATAATTATAGTTATTTTTTAAAATGTTTTTTAATTAAAATAATATTTTAAAAATTTAATATTATTAGAATATTTAAATTTAAATTTAATTTTTAATAAAAAAAATTTAAATTTTTTAAAAATACATTTTCAAATGCTCGATTAGTAGAATATTTTCATCCCTCAATGGCAACGGTAAGTTGTTTTTTTTATTGTTTTAAACTTATTTTTTCTTAGTCTATAAAATATTTTATAATGGTCAGTTTTTTTTAAAGAAAAAAAAATTAAGGGCGCTGAAAAAAATCATTGACAGCTTCATTTAGAATTTGACCAGTACAGGTTTGTACTCATTGGATTGAAAAAAAAAATAAAAAAAAAAGAATTAAGTTAACCAGACTTCACCCACCATTAATTTATTGATTTATTTTTTATTAAATATACAGGAAAAAATATTTTACATTTGATTATGTTACTGAAAAAAAAAAAAACTCCAAGTTTGACAGTTGTACTTGCTGATTTTATTCCTCATCGGTCTGCATTTTCTCTGCATTTGCTCCACCTTTCTGCAACATTGCACATCTTTTTTGTTTTGAGCTGGCCCAGTTTGCAGCATTTTCTTATTATTCAAGAATAAAGACGCAGGTTTACCTGGGCCGATATCAGGCCCATCAAAGACAATGCTAATCAGCCCAATACCTGAAATGGCCCACTTAACATCCATCAACCACTCTAGGACTTATCATCCAAGTGAGAAGCACAGCCTGCTTGGTGCTTGGTTGTGAAACCCGGTTTGATTTAATAGATATACCTCACGGCTCAAAACTTGATTTATATTAGGTTATATTTTGAATAATTTTGAATGACCCGAACAGGGTTTAGGTAATCTGACCAAATCAACTCCAATAAATTAAAAAATTAATCGAATTAATATTGTTTTGAATAAAGCGATTGGGCCAAGTAATTCATGGATTGACCCAATAATCCAATAATTTTTAATCTAAACCAAGCCATCCTCCTAGCCAAGAAATTTTATAGTGCCATTTAGTTGAAGTGATGGTAAATGAGAGGGCTGGAATAAGCAAATGAGACTCGTTGGATATGTATCTCTAGGTAGGTTTCCCACCCAAATAGCAATATAATATGTATTATTTTTTAAAATATTTTTTTAATCCAAAATATATTAAATAAAAAAATTTATTTTTGGTATCAGTATATTAAAATAATTTGAAAACATACAAAAAAATATTAATTTGAACCAAAAAAAAAAAATTATTTTAAAAACACTTTTGAAATACAAAAACAAATAGTCACATGGTCATCAATCTTTATCATAGGTTTGACACAAAAAAGAGTTCGGGTAATTGGATTATCAAGCCAATTCGAATTGATAATTTTTTATTAAAATTATATTTTTTTATTTTTATTTTTCTATATTGACTATGTTTCATTAGATAAATATCTTTTATAGTTTAAATTAAAATTCATCCTAGATCGAGTTCTGAATTGCAAGTTTCTTGCGTCAATCTACTCAGTTGGACCGGGTTTAATAATTATCAACAACAGTGACGATCCAAATCTGCAAGGGAGGTTAGTGCATGACAAGGTGGTCAAGGATGGGGTCGAGTGGGCAAAGGACTCAATGGACCGAGGCTGGTGGACAAGAAAAGGTAAAAGGTCCTCCATTTGTCAAGCATGGTGGTTTGTGCTTTGTCTTGTTGCCACGTGTCCGATTCCAACAACCAGGGCTTCAGCTTTTGGTCTTTGCTTTCCAATCAGCTGCAGCTCTCCGGTCTTGTGTTTTCTTGTTTGTGTCCAGCAACCATCCCAGTTGCTTTCCTAAAATAGTTAAAAAAACTTGTATTTACCACCGAAGTCAAACTTATAACTTGTTGATTTAGAACATAGTTTAAATCATATTTCATTTTAAATCATATCTATAAAATATGAACAGGGGATGTCGTCTTGACACAAAAAAAAAAACAAAAAAAAATCGATGTGATGATAGTTGAGTTTTGATTGCGTCAACCACCGGGTTTTTTTATTTTTCTATTTTTTTCATCCCAAGTTGGTTCAGGTCCTAGATTAACTTCCAGTACGGTCCAATCCAGCTTTTTATTTTTTAGTTGCAACCCAGCAAGTATTTGTTCATTTCCCTGTCTTTCCTAGTTTAACCTGATTTGCCCAATATTTTTTTAAAAAATAATTAAAATAATATTGTTTTGATAAAAAAATTAATAAATTAAGAGCTAAATTTTTTCAGGTCAGCTAAGTTTTTTTATTTTAGATCATTGCTATAAAATTTGAATTGGGATCCACCCGAAACAAAGTTTGTATCATGAGTTAAAAGGGTCAACCTTAATCTGGTTTGCTCAATAATTTTTTAAAACATATTAAAATAAATTCATTTTAATTTTTTTAAAAACAATTAATGAATTGTGACTTGGGTTTTGACTAGGATAAACAAAGTTTTTCTTACAAGGTTGATTCAAGTGGTAAGCAGCTTGTTCCGTTTAAGCAAGGTTTTGGTTTCGAGTCCCCGTGTACGTAGCAACATCTATTAGTAGCCTTACCTGTCACTGCCAAATATGTAATCCGGAGCGACCACTAGATATTAGTCGGGGCAACTTGAATACTGGGGCAACCTTAAAAAAAAAAAAAAAAAGTTTTTCTTCTTCTATTATTTCTCAACTCGAGCTGGTTTAGTTCCTGGATTACCCTAATGCGCCGATCTGAATTTTTTTTATTTTTTAGTAGCCGAACAGCTATCTGTCCCTTTCCCCTTCTTCCCCTCCCCTATTCCTTAATTATTTTCCTTCCTTTCTCAGTTGTCAACATGTGAAAGCAATGATAATAATCATCACCACGGAGTTTGACTCCGTCAGTTAAGGCGGTGACACGGTAACCATCTTCCTACGACACCCCACAAAATTCCATTCTCAAATCCAACGGGTGGTATTGCACCGTAACACCCTCCCTCATCTCAGGCCGACGATTTCGATTCTCACTGGCAAATTTTAGTCCATCCTTTTTTTAAGAGAATAATGGGTCCGACGTGGTGTCAAATACGCTCTACAACGTGCTTTTAGGCAAATCAAATTCCCTGTATACGCCCACGCGCAAATTAGCTCACGCTCCATTGTGATTTGTTGTTGAAAGGAAGCTCACAAGTTTTAAGGTCAATTCGATGAATCGTTTACACTCTTGAAATACAATTAATGTATATTTAAAATCATCTTAATTAAATTTAATTCTTGAATTATAATGAAATTTTATATTTTAAATTATTAAAAAAATAAATTTTAAATAAAATATAATCTTTATAAATGTTACTAAAATAAATTAAAAATCAACTCATTTGATTTACAATTCTAAAAATAATAAATTTAATATTAAAACTATTTTTTTGAAAATACTCAACTAGTTTTTTTTAAGATATTTTTTAAGAAATAAAATGAAGGTAACAAGAGTGCTATAAAAAACAAAATGAATTAAATTTTATCTCTTCTAGATATTAAAATTCAACTTATTTATCAATTGAATTAAAATCAAATACTATAATTGAATCTAAATACAATATAAAATTGGTTCTTAATATTTTGTATGTTTTCTCTCCTTTCTCTTTATTAAAGATCAAATTTTAAGCTGGGTAAATTTATATTTATAAAAAATCACTTAATTTATTTTTATAAAAACAATATTATTGTGATTTATCATTTTAATTATATCTTTAACTTTAACTGTTATTATACAATGGCATAAAAAATATAAAACAAGTCTAATGCTACACTATGCTATAAATAAACACCATCCCTTTTTATTTTTTAATTAATAATATAATATAATATAAACATGCATATATAGTAAAATTATTTTAGGTATCGTTTAAAAAAGTCATTATTCAATTAATATAGTTATTATTTAATAAAACATAATTAAATTGGATTAAATGTAACAATGTTATAAAATTATTTATTTAATTTTCTTTAGATGGGTATGAAAACTCTTGAACATAATATAAAATATTTATTTTATTTTTAAAAAAATGGTATGAAATATCTCGAACAAAAATAAGTGAAGGGAGCACTGTTGACATTTGACATAACCTTGAAAATTTACATCACATCATACAGTTTGCACGAAACATAAGCGCGTGGGGTATCATGATAGAAGCTGGATTACGTGGCTTCTTCCAATTGGTTCGCTCTCTACATTTTTCATGTGGCGATCACAGGACAGGCGTTTGTTTTTTTTTTTTTTTTTCCATTAATAAAAGATTTTGTTTCCCTAAATATTTGCTGCCTCGATTTAATCCTTGCCGTCCATTTCTAACATGGAAAGAAATTCCATGGAACTATCTATGTTTACATTTATGCCCCTGTACGTAAGAGATAATTACGGCAAAGTCTCTGGACGGATTTTCTCTGCCATTCGTTAGCCGCTACAAATCTCCAAGCTCAGCTACTAAAAGCTATTTAAAATTTATTTTATAAAAAACAATGCTAAACATCAATGAAATATAATTATAAAAATAAAGATAATTTTTTGGAGTATGATCTCATTATAAAAATAATTTATATCAAATACAATATAAAATATTTAAATAATATATATTTGTGATTCAAAACAAAGAAGAAGAAACTAAAATAAGCTAAAATTCAAAAAAAGAAAAAGAAAAGGAAAGGCATAAAAACCAAGGTTTTTCACCCTTAAAAATTCCTTTATCCCTCCCTTGTCAAGATTAACACTTAACTATAATTTTTAGACCCGACCCGGTCCAAGACCCTGTTTCCGGGTTTTGACCGGGTTATTAGATTGTCCTAGTCAATTTTTTAAAAAAAAAATTAAAAAGACATCGTTTTAGTAAAAAAAAAAAAATTAATGAGTTGCAACCTGGTTTTTAACTGAGTTTTGCCGAGTCGCTGGGTCACACCGAGTTTTTTTTTCAAACCAATCAGATTCTAGCCTCAAATTGGCTGGATCCCAAGTCAACATATCGGACTGGGTTTCAAAACTACATGCTTAACCCATTTTTGGGGTTAAATGTTAACCTATTTTAAAATTTATTTTTCTAAAATAATAAAGGTAATAACTTTTCACCCAACTTTTAAATAAAAATTCTACTGGGCTGGATTCGCTCCCAGTCTTATAATATTTTTTAAGTAATTGATATAACAGCTTTTTTGCCCTTTTTATGAACAAGCAACGAATCTTAGTTTTTTGTGTTTTTTATAGTCTAACTATAAAATATAATTACTTTTATATTCTTAAAATGAAGAAGCATTGCAAAAAACTTGTAGCTACTAACTCCAAAAGAAAAAAAAAATATTTTCTGTTGGATTCATGATAAGAAATAAATTTATAACATTAACAAAATGCAAAAAATATAAAAGAAAATAACTTTAATATTGTACATTAATAAAAGTGCTTGTACACAAAATAAGAATAGTATTTACTCATCATTCTAGTTCTTCTTTTCATTTGCTAGAGTGAAAATATATCTTTGAAAACTTAATATAAATTTAGAAAACTGATTTTTTTCTTTCGATTCTTCGTATAGAAAAATATAGTATTTTAATAATAAATTTCAATCTTTTCTTTTCTAACTTGGATTTTTTTTAAAATTAAAATATTATTTTGCTTCTCAAAACTATGGTAGTTTTTAGTAAGAATCGAGGTAGTGAATATATATATGTGTACATAAAGGGGCAAATTAAGCAATCTCGGCAGGGGAAGGATTCTTTGGCATCTGCTGTCATCAAGTTGTATACCATGGTGGAATAGACGACGGAGAGACCAAGATGATGACACTCGTTAGCCATGCAGATTTCTTCCTCAGACGCAATCTGCTCCAGAGACATGCGGCCGTTCCCGTCCGGCGACCCCTTAACTACCAAGGAATACAACATTTACAGAGGCAGTTAATGCTGAGACATTAATTCCTGTACTACTTTCTTAATTACCTGTCACCCAATTTCACGACCAAAATTCTGTGGGGGAAATAGCATGGTTTTAAGCCCCGCTTGATCCAAGGCTGTTCAGGTCTTGGCGAGTTGTCAGGTCGGTCGGGTTAATTTTTTTTTAATTAAAACAATATGTTTTAAAAAAAAAAAAAAATAAAAGTCAATGATTGAGACTGAGTAACGGGTCACTGGGTCAACCAGGTCACCGGTCACACCGGATTATTTTTTGTTTTTTATTCAACCCGGTCTGGTTTCAGCCCCGGACTGGGTCCCGAATCGGGCCGGGTTTCAAAACTATGAAATAGCAACGAAGAAGAAAAATAAAAAAAACTGTGGTGGATCTGTTGCATGTGCAGTCCCTCTTTGAAAACTCAAACCCTTGATCCATGGCTAAAGTGTCACAAATTAATAACCACTTTATGTCATGGCAACGTCCCTTTGGTTTCCTTTCAAGGTCCTCGTGGATTCTTTTACTTGATCTGCAAAAACTTTTCATCATTGATTCATGGCTATGCCCGTCAAAACACTCAACTTTAGGGGCATAATCTATAAACTTTTCTTGCAAAAGCAAAGTGATGCATCAAAGTATTTTGAAAAATTAATTTTTAATCTAGTTCCTTATTTAAAAGATATAACAACCCAATATAGATCGGTGGAGATTACATTCATCTAGTATACTTAAGCTTATTATAATACTGGATCCAATTGTCATGGATTTAGCTTATTTTTAGACCCAATATCTTTAGATACGGTTAAGAGAAAAGCCAGGTGGACATGAGTTTGGTGAATTGTCGATCTTAATATTATTGGGATTAGTTATGTATTAAACCAAAAAAAATGAATCTGGCGAGCTATCAGACTCCATGTCCTTGAATTTAGCTACATTGTACCTAAATAGACCAGACCCAACATCCATGAGTTTAATTATGCACTAAATCTAATTAAACATGGATTTGATGAACTGTCAAACCCAATATCTTTAGGTTCAGTAATGTGCTAAGCCCAAATAAATTTGAGTCTAGCACACTATTAGACCCATTACCAATGGGTTTGACATTATTTCAAGCTCAAGTGGGTTTGAGCCATGTTGATATTATTTTTTCTACACTTCTATGTGTATAAAAGTCTTCCAATGAATTACCATATTTCCATCACTATTAATATCGTGTGAAGAATATTTATCTCTTATTAATATTGTATATGAGATATTTGTCTCTTATTAATTGTATAAGAGATGTTTAGCCCTCGTTAATGCTATTAAGAGATAATGACTTTCCAACCCCTTCATTCTAGCAAAAACAACAAGATCCAGGGGCTATATATCTCATGAACCATCCATGTATAGAGAGTTCACAATTTCTATTATCTAAGTATTCATACTTTTAACTATTGTTCTTAGAATTTAAAGAACATTCTCTCATTTTATGGCAATTCCTTACTAAAAATCATTGATTTTATCATTTGATGATATCTAAATCCTACAAAAAAAAAATGTTTTGCAAGTGTTAGGTATTTTACCACCAGTCATCTACTTTGTGAGTTCTAGAGAATGAAGTATTAACTTGAATGCATAATTACACACTATCTAAACACTAAAAAACCTCATTCCTAAGCATATTGAATTTGAAAACACCATCACATAGCAAATTAATACAAAGTTATTACATTGGACACAACTCATGACTTGGTTCAAGAATTGGATCACAAGTTGTTGGGTCAACTTGGATTAATTCAAAACAATATTTTTTTTTTTTTTTTTAAAGTTAGATGAAGTTTTAATTGGATTGATTTCTCATATCGACAATATTATATTGAATTAACTTTTAACTAATTTTATTCAAAACTAAGTTTGGGCTAGAGGTTGAGTTTAATAATCCATAAATGGTGTTTAATGTAAAAAAAAAAACTATACTTATATATTGATGGCAATTTATGAATGGCAAGTTATTGAGTTGCAATTTCTTTTTTTATAACCTATTTAACATGGGCGATGAAATCAAATGCACACACACAAAATAAAAAAATATTTTATTAATTTCAAGACATATTTTCTCATTATTTTTATTAACTTTATCTTTTTCGTTTCAAGACATATTTTCTCTTGCTTGTTTTTTTTTTTTTTTTAAAATTTTATGAGAGCAACTCTATGATTGCATGCAAAATCTTTGCACTTAAAATTTTCCCTGTTCGAACAGCAGCCTCTTTACAAGCAGAGAGCACTCCCTCATTTAGCGCCTTGACACTTCAATTTTGTAAGATTCAGACAGCAAGACAAACCTTAGTGGACTCGAATCTGACCGTGTCGTTAGTTGTCAATCAAAAAGTTAGTAATTTCAGCCCATATTCAAGGGCAGCATCGGAATATCGAGTTGTGATTTCTCCATTAAACGTTGCCCTTCTCTTAATCAACAAACATTAATTACCTTGCTAATGAAGCTTATAATAATAATAGTTATTATTATTAAGGAAGAGAAAATCAAGAAAAAACAAGAAGAGAGGAAAAAAAAAACATACAGAGACAGACGTTAAAGAAGGGGAAGAAACATTAAACAAGAAAAGTTCCTTGCTTTGACAGCAGAGACAGAGAAAGAGAAAGGAGAGAGGAGCTTATTCTCTTCTTCATAAAATTTTGGCCTTGTTGAAGGGTTTAAGCTTCTCTTTTTTATATTTTTTAAAATCAAATTCTTTGTATTGTTATTGGTTTTTTTTGGTGTAAATCCATTGTGGGAGCAATCAGAAGTGGAAACAGAAGTGAAAGATTTTTTTGTTTTGGTTTGGTTTTATCTATAGTAGTAGATCGAGGAGCGAACCCAAGTTTCTGATCTGATCAGTCCCGGTTAAAATGGTACTTGATGCTTATCTTTATTTGTTTTTTCATTTTGTTTTTTTTTGTTGTTGTTGCAATTTCAAGCTGTGGATGCTTTAATGGATGGCTTTTCTTCTGCTTGCTGGTGCACTGATCTGTGCTGAAATTGAAGTTGAAGATGTTATCTGTTTGGTGATATTAGCATATTCTGCACCCCCATTTTGCTCGAATTTTTTTTTTTTTTTGTGATGATTTGATCTCATTGAGATATGTGCAACGATGATGTTTTTTTTTTTTTTTTTTTCCAAGTGCCCATTTTAGTTCAAGAAGTAATACTAAGGGGTTTTGGACTTTTAGGTTTACCATGTTGACAAAGCTATTTATAAATCGATTAATGTAGTTTAGGTTTTAATTGAATCGATTAGCATAGATGAGATGCACAGTTTGATGCGATAATTGAGTATACTTGGATTGCTGTTGTGGATTAGTGATGATAACTGACTCAAGGTTTGCTATCAAAATAATGAACGAACGAGTCCTTTTTTTTATATAATTTTAGCAACACATTTTGATGTTGTGTTCTCGTTAGATGGTACATGAATTGGAAATGGAGGCTGCATTCCATTTTTGCAATTTGTATTTGTTCATCTTTAGTACCTCACCTCAAGTCAACCCATTTTGAACTCGTGGGCTAGGGATTACAGGGGACTCTGCTCTGGCGTCCTTTTCAATACTTTATGTATGGTTTAGTTGTCCCTGCATGATTAAAGCTTTGTGAAACACCAATTAGTTTTTTGTTGCTGGTACCTTGAAATGGAACTGGAGGCCCTTATTTGATGCATTTTTCATCAATGGCTGTACTTAATTCAACTCTATTAAGGCCTCCTTCCTGCAAAATGTGGCAGGCCACATGAATCATTTCAGTTTATTTCTTTTTGTGGATGTAATGTATCTGTATGAAGAAGACTTGGGGGCATGTAATTGGATGTAATGGCCTCAGTTTCAGTTTTATTATTTGTTAATAACTTCATGCAACCCACACATGGCCTCTAAGAAAAGAGGCTTTGCAACAATCTCTTGCCCGGTACCCTCCAAGCCCCTAAGAAAAAAGGTTAAGCAATAAGCACTTGCCTAGTACTCTCCAACATTTGCTTTAATTTTCTATGAGGGCTGTTGTTTCCACTATGGGATTGACATTTTGAGTATCAAGTGGAGCCAATCAAACAAATATATCAATCAACACTGCATTCTCAGCATATAGAATATGGGTGTAAATGATGGAAGGAGATTGTATTTTCTGCATTAGCAACTCAAATGATGAAACAATGACAGCTGAAATGTTCCTTTGTAGTCTGTATCTATTGTTCGGTATATTTAGTATACTTATGGAATTAGATGTAGAAATTATTTCCCAGTCGATTCATGGAGATTGAAAATTCATGGTCACCATTTCGACAATCATCGATGGCTATGTACAATCAAAAGTGCTCATTTACTATAACAATACCATATCTGATGCTTGTATCTTATTTGGGTGGCGTAGTATGACTTGATAAATTTAAGAGGCAAAACATTGACACTTTTGGCTTTGTAGGCCTCTGCTGCCAGTCTGGCGGTTGGATCTCTTGTTTGGCTGGAAGACCCTGATGAAGCTTGGATAGATGGCGAAGTTGTGGAGATAAACAAAGAAGACATTAAGGTCCTCTGCACGTCTGGAAAGACGGTGAGTGCTTTTATTAAGACTCCACAATGCCCATGTTTGATGTGCCCAAACTTTAATTCGGACTTGTTATTTACTTTCGTTCTTTTGCCATGCCTAGTTGGTTTGTTTTTGTCATCAAGCATATATCCCACTGAAGTTCTGTGTTTCATTGCATGAAATTTGATCATATATATAATTTTTAATTATATTACTGAGAATGCATGGCAATGAGAAAGGAGATGTGCTGAATTTGGGTTTCTTTTTTCTGTAATCTTGGAAAACTACAGGTCACTGTCAAGGCTTCCAAAACATACCCTAAGGATGCTGAAGCCCCTCCATGTGGAGTGGATGACATGACAAAACTGGCTTATCTGCATGAACCAGGTGTCCTACAGAATTTGAGATCGAGATATGACATGAACGAAATTTATGTGAGTATTCAAAAGCAAAAGGTTGCATTTTCTTTTCATGAGGGTTGGTGTCGGTTAGCTAAGTTGAACTGGTGCATGCTCTTATCCACTTCCTAATCTATCGACACTGATACTGTAAATGGTGTCCCCAGACTTACGTTGGGAATATATTGATTGCCGTGAACCCTTTTACGAAGCTACCACATCTGTATAATAGTCACATGATGGCCCAATATAAAGGGGCAAGCTTTGGTGAGCTGAGCCCACACCCTTTTGCTGTTGCAGATGCTTCATACAGGTACTAAATTGTTAGTAATTGACAGTTTGTGTACTTATAACTTTTCTTGTTAGACGATGAAAAGGCTATTGCTGCTGATGCAGACTAATGATGAATGAAGGAATAAGTCAGTCAATTTTAGTTAGTGGTGAGAGTGGTGCTGGTAAAACGGAAAGCACAAAATTGCTTATGCGCTACCTCGCTTACATGGGAGGGAGAGCTGCAACTGAGGGGAGGACTGTTGAGCAGCAAGTCCTGGAGGTGATATGGTCTCACAATTTCAGTTTTATTTGGAAGTTTTGAGAAATTTGCTATTTCTGCCATTAGATAATCCATGACATGCTTGCTTTTGTTGTATTTCATCCATTTCGCAGTCTAATCCTGTTCTGGAAGCATTTGGTAATGCAAAGACTGTTAGAAACAATAATTCAAGGTGGGATGACCTATCATAAAACTTAATGTATATGTTGTTAATACTTTGCTATTTTGTCAGCTTGATTAGGCTCTGTTCTTATTTGCATGCTGTGAATGCTGTAGTCGTTTTGGTAAGTTCGTGGAGATTCAGTTTGATCAGGGGGACGGATTTCAGGAGCTGCTATCAGAACTTATTTGCTAGAAAGGTCACGTGTTTGCCAGCTTTCTGATCCTGAGAGAAATTACCACTGTTTTTACATGCTTTGCGCTGCACCACCTGAGGTAATTTGTCTAGATTGCTTTACAGATGGTTGCTACTCGCAAAATTTAAGACAATAGATATAGATCCTGCCCCTTCTGTAAGAGTTTTGTTTTCTCTTTCCAACTTGTATTCATTTTTTTGGTACTTTGGTGATAAATTTCATGGAGTGCAAATATCGCTTTCTTTTATCAGCTTAATTTATACTCGTGTAAGATTCACTTTTTTGAAATTTTTACTGTATTTTGTCTCATGAAATCGGATTGTGATATATATAAACCAAAATTGATTTGAAAACTAATGCCTCCAAAGTTATTGTTTAATCAATATACTAGTATTTGTCTCCTTTCTGCTTGGTGGACTTTAATTATAGCCACAGTTCTAAAAATTACTCATAAACATTCAAATGTTGAATTTCTTACTTTCTAATGTTTAGTGTAAATTCTTTTCCTTATGCTGTAGGATGTTCAAAAGTACAAATTAGGGAATCCAAGAACATTCCATTATCTTAATCAATCAAATTGCTATGAATTGGATGTTGTGGATGATTCCAAGGAATACATTGCCACAAGAAGAGCAATGGAGATTGTTGGAATAAGTGCTGAAGAGCAGGTATATGGAGCTCTTTCTCAAAGACAGTGTCTTTAAAGGATAGAAATCTCATTAAATGTTAATTGTCATCTTTCTGCTATGCTTTCAGGATGCCATATTTCGAGTTGTGGCTGCAGTCCTCCATCTTGGAAACATTGAGTTTGCAAAAGGGAAGGAAATGGACTCATCAGTGCCTAAAGATGAAAAGTCTTGGTTTCATTTAAGAACTGTGGCTGAGCTTTTAATGTAAAGAATCAATTTCATTTACCACATGCATACACTCTAAAAGCCATGCTATTCTAACAACACATACACTTTATATGCCATCATAAGAAGTGCAGCTTCTGAAATCATGATTTTCCTTAGGTGTGATCCAAAAGCATTGGAAGACTCTCTCTGCAAACGTGTAATTGTTACCCGTGATGAAACCATTACAAAGTGGCTGGATCCCGAATCTGCTGCAGTTAGTAGAGATGCGTTGGCAAAAGTTGTGTATTCAAGGCTGTTTGATTGGTAAATTTCATTCTCACTCTTAGAAAGTTATTTCAGGATGTTCCTTGCACATTAATTAATGGTTACAGTGTTCAATTATGCTGACTTCTTCAGAGCATTGACTCCGCTGTTTGGGATCACTCATCTTATCTAATAGTTTCCCTTGTTTTGTCTGCAGGCTTGTTGATAAGATTAATAGTTCAATTGGTCAAGATCCTCACTCAAAGTACTTAATTGGTGTGCTGGATATTTATGGATTTGAGAGTTTCAAGACAAACAGGTGCTTAACTGGTATGCCTTTCTGTTTTATAATTTATTAGTTCTTTAAGAGAACCGGTACAAGTTTTACTCGTGCCTCTCAAGACAAGTCTGGCATCATGTCTTGAGGCAATAGAATCTGTGCTATGTAGGAGTGGATGCTAGGGTGTAGAGTATGGTTAGGCTGTGTAGATTAGTTGAGAAAGAAACTAAGATTGTTAGGCCAATCACTGTCTTCCAGCTTTAATGTTTCTGCCTTTGTAATCGCACTGGTTCATGAAACTCCACCAAGCTTCATTCACCCATCATTGTTGGAGCACTGTACTTGCCTCATGCGGACATTGAGAGAGGAGCTCATTCCCAGTCAATTTTCTTATCACTTTGGGATGTGCTGGAGTATATGATGGCGTGTGCTGTTCTGGGGATGTTTTCAATATAGAATAGCCACCAGCTCTGCTTTCATAGAGGGCAGAGCAAAGACGTCAATGATAGTGGAACCAATCACCTTGTGATGACCTTTTGTTGATGCCTATTTGATTCTTTCATCTGATGCTTGGTATCATTTGGTTCCTGCAGTTTTGAGCAATTTTGCATCAATTTGACAAATGAGAAGCTTCAGCAGCATTTCAATCAGGTACATTTACGGAAGTTTTCTATTCCATACAAGGAGGCCCTTGTTATTTCTCATTATATTGTATAATTTATGATGCAAATCCTTCTTTTGCGCAGCATGTTTTCAAAATGGAGCAAGAAGAATATACAAAAGAAGAAATCGATTGGAGCTACATTGAGTTCGTTGATAATCAAGATATTCTGGATCTCATTGAAAAGGTTTTTTAACCTCTACATAAGTTTTTGCTGGCATGGTTTAATCGGCTGTAACACACTTAGTTTTTTTTCTAATCGTGGTAAATGATATTCGAGTCTGCTGCATGCTATGCAATTAATTTCTTTCATTATTAAGTGGATTTCAAATGGATGGTGTAGCATCTGTGACAGATATTGATGCAGTGATTTTTGTTAACTTTCATCTCACATCTATCGAAAAATTTTTTTTTTTTAAAAAAAAAGTTTAAAAGAAGATTATATTTAACTGACTGAAAAGAATTATGAAATTGCGATGGAGAATAAGTCGTCTTCCTAATGTGAAAGAAAAACAAAGAAATATCATAGAAGAGCAGTCCAGTCCTGCTGAATATCAGCTAAGTACAGCCCTAGAGCATTTATAACCTTACATCAAAAGAAGAGATGAAAACTATTGAATCCTACAACCTTGTCTATGTACTGGTTCTCAAAGATTCTAGCATCTCTCTCCAAGCAGATATGCCACAAATGTGACACTACTTTTGGTGCCACACTGATTCTTTTCTTACTGTCTTGGAACTTATGTTAGTCTTACTCTTCTGTGTTAACAGTTGCTCACTATTTCTTTTTGAAACTGAAAAGGCAACAGTGAAATCTTTAATTTCATTCATGGGTTACCTTTTTGTCAATATTCACTGTTTCCAATGAATTTTCAGAAACCTGGTGGTATAATTGCTCTTCTGGATGAAGCTTGGTAAGTATGCTAGCAAAGTTGCTGTATGCATTCTCTTCTAGCACACAATAAAACCAGTGACTTAAAAGTTCTGGCAAACATTACCTTTTCTCCCTGAATCAGTCTTTGACTTTTTCTTATTGTAGGATAGCTGATTCATGTCTTTTGTACTTTGTAGCATGTTTCCAAGATCAACACATGAAACATTCGCCCAAAAGTTATACCAGACATTTAAAAACCACAAGCGGTTTGCCAAGCCAAAATTAGCCCGAAGTGATTTCACAATTTGCCATTATGCTGGTGATGTAAGTCTCTGGCTGACTGCTTATGGCAAACACTAAATGTTGTAAAACAATAATGAACTTTAAATTTTGAAACACTGGCAAGTAACTTGAGATAATTATCAGGTCACATATCAAACAGAATTATTCCTGGACAAGAACAAAGATTATGTTGTTGCTGAACATCAGGCACTCATGGGCGCTTCCAAATGTTCCTTTGTGTCGGGTTTATTTCCACCTTTAGCAGAAGAATCTTCCAAACAATCAAAGTTCTCTTCTATAGGTTCTCGGTTTAAGGTGTGATGGTCTATTTTTTTTCATTATGATGTGCTTTGTCTGCTTTTTCGGCATGAAGTTCTGATTTGTACTTTCCACAGCAACAACTGCAAGCATTACTTGAAACTCTCAGTGCAACTGAGCCACATTACATTCGTTGTGTAAAGCCCAATAATCTTCTTAAGCCAGCGATCTTTGAGAATAAGAATGCTCTTCAACAACTGCGATGTGGGGTGAGATTGTTACTGTCTATTACTCTCTGTCCGTGAATTTTTTATTGTTGTAATTAGAATTGCCTGAATGTTTACAATCCAATACGGTTTGCGTCTCATCTCAGGGAGTCATGGAGGCAATTAGAATTAGTTGTGCTGGATTTCCTACTAGAAAGACATTTGATGAATTTGTAGATCGATTTGGCCTTCTCGCACCTGAAGTTTTGGATGGGAGGTATATGATTCTTTCTCTTTCATAAGATGTTCTTCCCAAGAATTGAAGATCCTGACTTTTTCATCATATACTTTATGTTAGTTCGGATGAAGTCACTGCTTGCAAGAGGCTCCTTGAGAAGGTTGGGCTCACGGGCTATCAGGTAATTATTTGACAAGTGAGAAACCCTCTTCTCGCAGCATTATTCTTTTCTAGAGTTGTGTGCCCTTCCTCAGCTGCTGTGAATTTTAACTCCTTTTAATGGTTGCTCTAATAATAAAGCTTCTTTTGAAATTGTGCATGCATTCTCATGTGGGCTTGCAGTGATCTTCTGAGAAGGTTTTTGAGCTACCATGACATTTCATTTTCTTTTGCAGATTGGGAAAACCAAGGTATTTCTTAGGGCTGGTCAAATGGCAGAATTGGATGCTCGTAGGAGTGAGGTCTTAGGAAGATCAGCTAGCATTATTCAGAGGAAAGTCCGGTCATATTTGTCTCGCAGAAGCTTTATTACACTTCGTCGGTCTGTGATACAGATTCAATCTGCCTGCAGAGGTAACATATGGGGTTAAAAGCTGTATTGGTGCATGTATTCTCATTTCTAATTGTCTTGAGTTTATCTGTACGTGATGCAGGACAAATTGCTCGCCATTTCTATGAGAACATGCGCAGGGAGGCTGCTTCTCTGAGAATCCAAAGAGATTTACGCATGTATATTGCTAGAAAAGCTTATAAAGATTTGTGTTATTCTGCTATATCGATTCAAACAGGCATGCGTGGGATGGCTGCTCGGGATGATTTACGCTTCAGAAGGCAGTCTAGAGCAGCGATTATGATCCAGGTAAGATATTCTTGAGAAATCAATCATCAAGTTCAAAAATTTTCTCCAGCAGTTTTTGGTAATAATATTCTGTTCATGTAGCAATGATTTGATTTCCCTTTTCTGCTTTGTGTTGCTGATTTGAATTTGTTCAATTTGTTTCTGTAACCCAGAGTCAATGTCGCAAATACCTGGCCCGATTACATTATAAGAAGTTAAAGAAAGCAGCAATCACAACGCAATGTGCATGGAGAGGAAGAGTTGCTCGTAAAGAACTGCGAAATCTTAAGATGGTCAGTTTCCCTTGTTTTTCTTGTTTTTCCATTGGATCTTATGGTGCATGGTTTGGGCAACAGCTGAGGATGGAAGCTGTATTTTCTTCTCTTTCGTTCCATCAGATCTTGTGCTATGAAAAGACTATTACATGGTTTTCTTCCTGTCAGTGTACTGTGTCCTGCACTGCTAGGAAGGTTGCATGCGACTGTTAGTTTTTGCTTAATCTGTATTTTGTGAAAGAACTAACCACACTCCACTGCATTAGGAAATAAAATATAGAGAATTATTTTTTCTTGTTCCTGGATTTCTTCAAGCTGTCTGGAGTTTGGACTTTGTGCCTGTGTTATTATGTTTTCTAGTTTTGTATTTAAAAATTATTTTGTTCTCTCAAAGCAGGTGCACATGTGTTCTGTTCTTTTATTTTATGTATATTTAGAGGTTCTTCTACATGAATTCTTCTTCTTCTTCTTCTTTTTTTTCAGGCTGCAAGAGAAACAGGAGCTCTTCAGGCTGCCAAGAATAAGTTGGAAAAGCAAGTTGAAGAATTAACATGGAGACTTCAGCTGGAGAAACGCATGAGGGTATGTATGATAACACACCAATAACTTATTAAATGAGCTTTATTTGTATCGTCTAAAAATGGGACCAAATTCCATCAATTTTTAATTGTTGTCTCTAGTCATTTTTCTTTTAGTTATGTCCATGCTTTTCAATTGTTTTTTATAGCACTCTAGAATTTGGGCAAAGTGATTGCTGAAACAAGCGTAAGAATAAGTGTGCAGTTATTGTTTTAAAAACTTCCATTTTGTTCCTGTTTTCTGCTCCTTGTTTGTTCTATTGAGACCAAGTACAGGAGACACTTAACTGTTGGACATGTAGCTTCAACAAAAAATAGAACTCCAAAAACGTGCATGGACAAAGCTCCTGTATGCTAATGCTTTTTAATGCTGATGCCTATAACTTCTGCTTAAGCTATCTGCTTCGCTTGTGACTATCCAACATGAATGCTTTTTGTATATCTGATACACTTAACTGCTGAATATACTTTGGCAAAATATAAAACTAAATAAACCTTGAATATCTCCTCCTATAACTTTATGTTTCACATGTAATATGTAGGCTGACGTGGAAGAGGCCAAAACACAAGAAAATGCAAAGCTACAATCTGCTTTGCAAAAATGCAACTTCAGTTCAAAGAAACTAAAGAAATGCTAGTAAAGGAACGTGAGGCTGCCATAAAGGTGGCAGAGAAAGTACCTGTTATACAGGAGGTTCCAGTAGTAGACCATGTGGCCCTGGAGAAACTTGCTATAGAAAATGAGAAACTCAAGGTAAGGAGGATTGATAGTCAAGGATCTCTATTTCGCTTGATGATGCCAACATTTATATCACTGCATGAAGTAAAGGCTTCTCAGAAGTTCTCTCCAATATTGGGGTGAATTACTTGTGAATTCGTTTTTGCTAATTAGATTATATTTATGTGATTAATTTCAGGCTCTGGTAACATCACTGGAAAAGAAAATTGATGAAACAGAGAAAAAATTTGAAGAGACAAGCAGAATAAGCGAGGAAAGATTGAAGCAAGCTTTGGAGGCAGAGTCAAAAATAGTTGAATTGAAGACTGCTATGCATAGGTATTTTTCATGGTTAAGCTGTGTTTGTGAGGGGGCAGGGATTCTTATGATCATTGATTAGCACAATGTGGGAATTGGACTATTCTATGTTCATAGCAGTCCCTTGATACTCATGCTCCCTGTTTTCCCTTTTGACTTGTTAGGCTTGAAGAAAAGTTTTCTGACATTGAAACGGAGAACCAAGTTCTTCGGCAGCAAGGGCTGTTACAAACACCTGCAAAGAAGCTGTCAGAGCGTCCTCCAATTCCACCAACTCAGGTGAATGTTTTCTGCAAGCTTGTTTTGGTTTACACTCTCTCGCCTTTCTTCTCTCTCATTTGTTTTTATTTTAATTGCAGAGTTTGGAAAATGGCCACCATCCGAACGACGAGAATAAAGCCAATGTAATGATTTTCTTTTCTTTGACCATCTACTTACTGTAACTGTGCTTGTGTTATTTAATTAACTGTTTGAGTTATTTTTGCAGGAGCCACAGAGTGCAACACCGGTTAAGACGTATGGCACAGAGTCAGACAGCAAGTTTAGGAGATCCCACATTGAGCGTCAACATGTATGTGCTTTCAAAGATTGGGATGTGCTTCATCTGTTGTGTTTGTTCTTATGCAGAGCATCGGCTATGTAATTTCAACATTTTGAGTCTTGTTCTTGCTGCAGGAGAATATTGATGCGCTTATTAACTGTGTAACAAATAACATCGGGTTCAGTCATGGAAAGCCTGTTGCTGCGCTTACCATTTACAGATGTCTTCTCCACTGGAAATCTTTTGAAGCAGAAAGGACTAGTGTGTTTGATCGTCTCATTCAAATGATTGGTTCAGCAATTGAGGTAACTGGGTATATTATGATGGTTGTTCCTTAAAAGGCATTCTTGAATTGGAGGGAAATGATTTAATTAAACAAGGAATATCATGGATGGAGATACATAAGTTGAACTGTTGGAGCTCTTACAACTTCCACTCAACAATGATCAAACAGCATAAGTACCATAACCGTATTCTTGATTGCAGAATGAAGAAAACAATGAACATATGGCTTACTGGTTATCAAATACATCTACTTTATTGTTTTTACTGCAACGAAGTATAAAGGCAGCTGGTGCTAGTGCAACTCCGCAACGGAAACCTCCCTCGGCAACATCCTTGTTTGGGAGGATGACAATGGTATCAGAATTTTCGTTAAGTTTCCTCTTTCGAAAGGTGGATTTCTTTCTCTAAATTGGCTTCTGTGTCAATCCCAGGGTTTTCGCTCATCACCATCTTCTTCCAACCTTGCTGCTGCTGCTGCACTGGCTGTCGTGCGCCAGGTAGAGGCAAAATATCCAGCCTTGCTTTTCAAGCAACAACTTGCAGCATATGTAGAGAAAATTTATGGAATTATTCGAGACAACTTGAAGAAGGAGTTGGCATCTTTGCTTGCCTTATGCATTCAGGTATTCTGTTTGATTCACCACTCTCATATGCAATTGCTTTGGAGCCAATTTCAGTCTCATTTCCCATCATATTTTGAAGCAATATTTTTTTAAGTCAAGTTGTTTTTATGCTGAATTTAGGCACCCAGGACTTCCAAGGGAAGTGTACTAAGATCTGGACGGTCCTTTGGGAAAGATTCTCCTTTAAGTCACTGGCAGAGCATTGTTGATAGTCTAAACACTCTCCTGAGTACATTGAAGCAAAATTTTGTACGATCTTTATCGGTTTCTCTGTTAATTTTCTTTTAAAATGCAGATGTTCTTACAGTTATTGGTGTTTCAGGTGCCTCCAGTTCTTATCCAGAAGATCTATACTCAAACTTTCTCATATATCAATGTGCAATTGTTTAACAGGTATTCAGTCATTTCGGTCCTTTGATTTTATCATTGTTTTGCTGAAAGGTTTTCTTATATGGGAATCCCTTGTGATATCCAGTCTTCTCCTACGTCGTGAGTGTTGCACATTTAGCAATGGTGAATATGTAAAATCTGGGTTAGCTGAGCTAGAGCTATGGAGTGCCCAAGCAAAAGAAGAGGTAATCTGATATGCCTTTACTTGTCAGTTTACTGTCACTATGCTTATCTTGTGATGATTATTTACTTTTCTGCGATGTAGATTCCTTGTCTGTCATGTGTGTAAATTTCCCTGATTCTCGTGCTTTCACCTCCTTTGATTGCAGTATGCAGGTTCATCTTGGGATGAACTTAAGCACATAAGACAGGCTGTTGGATTTTTGGTATGCTAGAAGAATGCTTCTCTTCTGAGTCTTAAACCACTAAATCTCTTGCCATGTTTTTCACTGAATCTTTTATTAATAATTTTGGTTCACAGGTCATACATCAGAAGTACAGAATATCCTACGATGAAATCACAAATGATCTGTGCCCTGTAAGTCTCTCTGTGCATGTACACGTATATCTGCTTGCATTGTTCGGTAGAGCAGTTTGAGAAACTTGATTTGTGCAACCAGCCCTAATTTATTTTTATTCAGGCCGTGTTTTTATTTCTCTGCATACCCCACCCTTCAGTTTTATATTTATGTTTGGGCAATTTGTTTTGTTCTTTGTTTCATGCAATTCTCTCACATCAATGCTTTGATTGCTCAGATCTTGAGTGTTCAGCAACTATATAGAATATGTACACTATATTGGGATGACAATTATAATACTCGGAGCGTGTCACCTGGTGTAAGTTCTTATATCTAAATTTTTTAATAATGGTGTTTTTGGATTTATATACCTTATCAACTGGATTTGAATGATCAATGACTTCACCCATGATTTCTCTTCAGGTCATTTCTAGCATGAGGGTACTGATGACAGAAGACTCCAACAGTGCTGTTAGCAATTCCTTTTTGTTGGATGACAATTCTGGGTAAGAGTTTCTTCAATTTCATATACTTGCGATTTAGTACTATACAAAGTAGATTCAGATTTCAGAAGAAGCTGTATTAAAAAAAATCCTCTTACATATTTGGATATGCAGAACATTAATGTGTAAAGCTTCTTCCTATCCTGTAGAAGTAGGAAAGTGCATGTTCTTTGAAGATATATATGATTTTTTTACATCTATAAGATGAAGTACAAAAAAATGATTGCACAGTGCAGGACCATTTAGCGAAGTTTTAGATGTCTGTATTAGGCTCAGGGTTGCAGAATTTGGTGATTTTGGGGTTTATAAATTGGAAACAAATTGAATTGTAAGAAATGAAATGGTACAATGTAGAAACTACTAGCCTCCACTAGTAGATTTTAAGGAATCACTATGTGTAGAAAATCTAAGCATTACTCCCGGGGGGGTTTCGAGGAGTTGCTCCATAGAGAAAGCACTTGTATGGTTATTAATAAGACTTGTAATTTCGCAGCAGCATGTAATTTGACAGCAACAGTGCTACGATTGCTTTTCTATGAAGTGGTCTTTTCACAACAACTAAAACAAATGTCTTTACGTTCACTCTTTCAATATGATCAAACTGATTATTCTTAATACAGCATTCCCTTCTCTGTGGATGACCTTTCTAATTCACTGCAAGAGAAAGATTTCATGGATGTTCAACCGGCGGAGGAACTACTCGAGAACCCAGCCTTCCAATTCTTACACGAGTAAAGATAAAGAGGCTCAAGCATGCTCTTCTTATTTTTTTTTGGTGCGAAGTAGGCAAGGAATCTTGCTCTTTGGTCAGTAGTGTTACTTGGTTGTAAATTTACCCCCTTTTTTGGTGGTTTACACGCTTTTTCTGCATCCCTGCTCCTTTGTAGAATATTCCTATTTATTTATTTGTTTCTTTGAGATTCGAAGTTGTAAAATCCTTTTTGGCTATCGAAGGGGCAAGGATATTTCTTCATGTTCAGTGAGTGTGCATTCATTGGTCATTTTTTAGGCAGCAAAAATTCATAGAGAATTCATTAGGGCAAGCAGTGTCTTTGGTTGGTGGTTGAGGCATTGCTCTCTCTCTCCACCCTATTTTTTTTCTGTAAAAAAGAGAGAAACTCAGACATACAAACATTATACCTAGTAATGAGAAGTATATGGAATTGGTTTATGCACTTCTCTGTTTTGTTTTCTTTATGTTATATGCCTTCTTATTGAATGAATTTTGTACCTAGCTTCATAACATTTGAAGCTCCACAGCCATGCATTGCTGCTAAAGACTGAGCAATAAATCATTATTGCCTGTATGAATGGCTGTTGAGGAATGATCTGCCAGGGTATAATTTACTGACTTGTATTTTCAGAAGTCAAAGAAGGTAGTGAGTACTTTTATGAATTTCTTGTGTTGGCTGAAGAAGATTCATGTATCATCGAGCAGCCGGTGGATTTTGCAGATTCTGGGAAGTTGCTTAGAAGCATGGCTTAACTTTGGTGAGGTTTCAAGAATTTTTATTAAGCATGGTGTTCATGAGCAACAGAAACAAGATTTTGCCTTGGGACGGGGGATTCCTTCGTTCAATTTGTATCCTTTGGTGCTAGATGTACAAAATTCCACTTCGACGAGGGTTGTGTAGGAGTCCTAGCTTAGAGTTCCCCAGTTTGAAACTGATACCTGTTTATCATAGTAGATACTTTGGAGTAGTGTATTTTTCATGTATTTATCAAACCGGTTTAGTAGGTCGGTCAAGTAACTTGTCATCTTGGATCCTATTTCGCATCGGGTTTGCTTTTGAGCTAAGTCAAGAGTTGACTCCGATCAAATACAGTGACCTAACAGGTTATTTTATGATATAATTAACTTAGTCAAATTTAGATAAAACTTGATCAGGTCATCTTAAAAGAATTTTTTATTAAAAAAAATTATATTTTATTTTCTTGTTTTAAATTAAAAAAAAACTTGAAATGATATTTTAAGAGATTATAAGTAATTTGTAAGTTCGACCCGAGTAAATCAACTTGTAGCTCGATCAATTCATGTTATTATGATAGAGTTCACTTTACATGATTGAGAGTACTGATTCAGGAGTTCCTAACAATTTCTTTTAGCCATGTGTAACGTTTTTCTTTACATATACACATAAAAGCTCGTGATTCAACAGTATTCTTGCAACGCAAGAGAGACAGGGACTCAAAGTTTAAATGCTATATTTGTCAGTCCAAATCCGTTGTTGTTCCCAATTTCTTTTTGAGAGAGAAAGCTCAACTAAGCCTTAAATGTTCTTGAGCTAGATAAGAAAAGGTTCCTAACTCTCGAGTAGTGAATGGGATTTGCCTTTAGTATTTGCATATGCCATTGTTTCTGTTGTTGTAGGGTCCGATCACTACAGTTTCTTGCAAAATTAGTCTTTGATTCCAATATTATCATCAGTAAGTATTATGGGAACCCAAGGAGCATATGTCTCATCACTAAGATAGATTGTGTATCTTTTTTCGTATAAATATAGAAGAGATAAAAAATATATTTAATCGGATGACAAAGACGAGACGGGAAAGAACCGATAAAAATTAAGAAAATAAAGAAAGAATTAACAACCTGCAAACACAAATATCTAAGATTTGATACAATTAATGGAGTTATCATAGTAGATGAAGATTGACGAGCTATATTAATAAATGATAATGTGAAATCAAATGGAGCTTTTGATCATAAAATGGGGACAAAAGTTCTCTCATGGCACCCATGAGGAATGCACATGGAAAACCCACAAAAACTTCACCTAGTACGCTATGGTGTGTGTCTAGTACGACTCCGCCATAGCCATCTCCACCACAAGGTTCACTAGAATTTAGGGTGAGGACCATGCATGATTCTTGTTTATAAATGTGGATTTGGACTCAGGACCCCTACTACGTACTTGGACCATTTTTGATCTTCAAAACTATACAACTGTAATACTACATATGTGATTAATTCATTTGGTCCAACATGAATAACATCTAACTTGTCAAATCAATGAATCTATCTAGTACATCAACTATGCTAATATATACTATCAAAACTAAATATTTTTATATATGTTTGCCTTATAAGTTGAGTTGATCTTGATTTTGATTAAGAAGTTGAGTTTTTGGATTTAATAACCATGTTCAAAATATATATCTATATATCTACAACTAGAAAATTTGCTAACAAAAAAGATAAAATTTCTTGATTAAATCATATCCATAGTTTAATGCGGTCAAACACGTGGTTTTACCATGATATCAAACAAACAAAACCTTATTCGACTAGGGTTGAGACCGACTTGGCCCCTTTCCTTGATCAGTTTTAGCAATCTGTAATCGGTCCATGGTATAGTTATAATTTAGGTCCCCTCTCCTCCATGTCTCTGTCTTCTTGGTTAGTTCTTGTTGACACTTGGGAGATTTAGAGAGGAAGAGGACTCATCCCCATCCACATGCATAATCATGCACCCACCTCGCAATCAACTCATCTCTTCCACTTGCAATTCCACGCCTACTGACGATGTTGGGTCCATTTTTCAGGTTGTGAACATGACGAGCCACGCCTTTGAACCCAAACTTAACCATCCAACCCTTTCCCTATCTCAATCTCTTCTCTATTTTCTATGAAACAATTTCTTGTTTCCTAATTTGTAGTCTACTGCCGATGCTGCCATCTACAACACTACGTGCTACTTAATTTAGGCTATTTTCATGCAAAAAAAAAAACTTATTTAATAATCTGGTTGTAATTATTTTTCAAATAATTTTTTGTATTAAAATATATGTCAATGATGTTTTTTTATTTTTAAAAAAATATTTTTGACATCAGCACATTAAAATGATTTAAAAACATCAAAAACATATTAATTTGAAGTAATTACATAATAAATTGCATGACTAAACAAGAAGTGCGGAGATCAAGTGAATTTGTTGCCTGATTTTGACTCCACCATTAATATTGTGGCCTTGCTTATGTGTCTTCTGTTGTTATGCTTTTGAGTTTATTTCTATTCTGTTTTGTAGAGGAATACTTGGTTATGAGTTCATTTGGATGGATATTTTTTGGTTTTCTTTGCTGTTACTTATCTTAGACTGTGTTTTTTTTTATTTTTTATGGCCTTTTGTCATATTAAGATACTATGCAGCTTCTATACTAATCTTGCTAGATTTTGATGTCTAAATAATATAAGTATCTTTTAAAAAAACATATTAATTTGAAGTTAATAAAAAAATAAAAAAATTTAATTTTTTTTTAAAATATTTTTAAAACACAAAAACAAACAGAATGATATATAAGTCAATATCTATTTAATTAAGGACATGTTTTCAGCTAAGATTTCATGAAAAACAAAGGAGGGCTGTCGACTCTTGTAGAACCCGATGCATTTATATAGAGAGGATGACTGCCAACTATATCCAACTCATCAATTGGCATGGAAATATAATTTGGAATATTGTGTTGAAATTGAGATCTTTTGTGCAATATTTATTATCTTCCATACACATGATTTTCTTCATCTCTTCGTATTTGACCTTTCTATAGCCGAAAACAACTAAGTTTATGAGGGGATAACACCGTGGGAGCTATCAGGGACCAGTGCAGAAATCCTTGCAAATTTAATTCAGAGGAATTATGACAGATGGTGACTTCTACCAACAATAGAGTTAATTAGCTAATTATTAATTAATTAATTATAATTTCCAAACCTTATAGTAGAGATCATAATTATCTAATTAATTAAATTAGCCAAGGCATAAAATAGAAACGATTCTCCTCATCTAAAAAGACAGCAAAAGCTCCCAGCATTAATTTGGAAGATCCAACCTAGATATTAAGCATTTTTCAAGAAAAAAAAAAACTAAAACAATAATCAAATTTGTAATGTGCTCTTCCAATTCATTTTTTATTATGATTAGATTAAGTTCATCATAATGTCATATATCACTACCTTAATTTTTTTATATATAAAAAAAATAAAAGGGATTTTTTCCTTTGTGCTCAAATGTTTGAATATATATATATATATATATAACACTACTTAGATGGATAGCCGACGAAGAACTATTTTTTTTATTTTTTTTTTATAGAAAAGAAGTTGAATTTTTCCATACATCACAATCAATCAAAATTATTTATGAGTTAGTGGCTAGCTAGTACATTCATTCTCTAGATGTCTTATTTGGCTGTGACAGTGACTTGGATCCAATGGAAGAAATCCAAGTTAGTCACTTTCATATCAACTTGACAATCCCAATTTTTTAATAAATAATATAAAATTATTTTTAATTAACAGTTTAATTTTCTAGAATGACACAATTATTTAACGAATACAAGAATTGTGAACTTTTTAAAATTATTCTAGAAAGTAAAGTAGCTAATATTTTGTGCTCTTTCGTTTATTTATGCTTTTCGTTGGTGATCATCTCTACTAAAGAACAAAGAGGGGTGGCCCTAACCTTTTTGATGGGGTGGGGTACTTGTAAATATACATAAAAATCATTATTGGAGTTTTGATATGAAATTATTATTGGAAGTTCATCCAATAGATTAATTTTTTCATTGAAATATATAATTATTTTACATTAATAATAAATTAAAATATTTTTGAATTGTTTTGGTATGCTGAAGTCAAAAATAAATTTTAAAAAATAAAAAAATATATTATTTTGATGCATTTCCAAGTAAAATAAATTTTGAAAAACAACGATTACCATAATAACAAACATTACCTTATTCTTAACAGAGACACATATCGACTTTGAAGAAAATCAAGCACCATCCTTGTCAATTTTGTAAAAATGACTAGTGGTCATAGTTATGAAAGGGATGTTGAGGTGTGGTTGAAACTGCATTTTATCTCAACCATAATTTTGAAAGTGTCTGGTTATGGACCATTTGTTTTTACGGCCTAGCCATGCTTCTCAAAAATTTTGAAATTTCTTTCTTGCTTTAAATTAATTTTAAAAAAATATTTTTGGATCTTTTTGATTTGCTAATGTTAAAAATAAATTTTAAAAAATAAAAAAATATATATTTTAATGTATTTTCAAATAAAAAACACTTTGAAAATCAATTGTTATTATAACGCCAAATACTTCCTTAATCACAACACACTGCATCTTTATACGAGTCTCGCTAAAAACTCTATCTTTAATCTACTTTTTCAAATTATATCCATAAAAATTATAATAATATTAAACACACGAACATACAAGGGATTGTTGTTAACCAAATTATTATCATAATTATATCACCCCATTCAGACTTGACTCATGTAAATATGAGTAATAGATTAGGTGAATTAACTTAGATTAATTCAACCTTTCTCTTTCTCTTTTTTTTTTAAAAACTAAAAAGACATTGTTCTTTTTTTTTTTAGTAAGTATCGCCGTTTTGCTGATTGCGAAATGATGCCAGACTACCCACTCACCTTGACAATTGTAAAGCAATCCTGGATCATAAAGCAAATATATTTAGTGGTCGATAACTCGATATCCATGGCAAAAAGAGTATTTATGACACCACAACGACAAACAGATTGTCGTTTTGCTGATGAAAATATTCACCAAGAAAACAAAAAATTTTCTCGAGAAGTTCGTTCATAGAAACTCTCTTCATATTTATTTGGTATATATATTCTGAGGGATTCAAGTAAATTTCCTTCTTAATTGATTATCCTAAATTTGCTCCAAAAAAAAAAAAGGGAGTCATTTTGTGATAAAAAAAACACACACATCAATAATCTCTGTAGATTTTGTGATCTGTGCTGTGTGTATATATACACATACAAACACAGACAACACAGATCACAAAATCTATAGAGATGATTGATGATCACTTAATTTATTTTTATTTTTTTTGTATTTCTGCTGGAGCTAGCAGGTGCTGGTTAATTAATTATTTAATCACGAAGAGAATTATTGATGACGAGCGGGCTAGAATAGTTTCACATGTTAATTAACTTGGAAAATCAGATTTATATAAAGAAAATCTAGCTCGACTGATTTCTCACCAAGTCTTAATATTCCAAAATATCACATTAAACGGGCAGTTCCATGTGGTCTCATGTGTTTCCACATCCTTAATTATCTCCACCTCGACGTCTCTGGCTAGAATATATTAACTCCTGGCCCTGTGACCAAACCCATCTTACATTACACTTCAAATCTAAAATCAATTCCTACTTAGTCATGTTCTTGTCTAACTTTGGTAAACCCTTGGTCATGTTCTTGAAGATATTGAGATTCCCTGTTCCAATAAAAATATATATTATGTTTATGTAGTTATTATAGTTACAAAGTTAGTTAGACTAATTAACTTCTGATTTAATTAATTTATTTTCTTGTTGAAGACGTTTGACTAATTAACATATATAATTAATTTCGAAAGGCTTGAAACCATATGACCCCTTGAAGGAAATATATATTTATATATAACATAACATGCCCCGTTTTATGATACTAGCTATAGTTTGGAATATCAACATGCATGATCCCTTAAATTTACTGGGGTTTCCATCTAAGAGAGAGAGAGAGAGAGAGTTTGGGGTGGACTTGGTTTTGGGAATTATATAATGCCTTCTAGTTTTTTTTTAATAGAATAATGAAGTTTTATTGCAAGATATATTAATGGCAATAATAATATTTGTCATGATTATTATTTTCGTTGTTATCCATTTTGGGATCAACATAAACAAAAAAAAATCAGAAAGATAGAAAAGAAAGAGAAAATACAAAAAAATTAAAAAAATACTAGAAGAAAATCACAAAAATATATTAGTAAGAAGAATATAACAAAACATCCTGGAAATAATAGAAGACTAGTTGAGAAAGATCACAATATACAAGATTAAAAATTTTAACATTATATTTCTGATTGATGAAGACCCTATTGATAGAGAAAAATTCAATTTGAGAAAGAAAATTGAAAATTGGATGTTCAAGGACTCAATTAGATTTTTTCAAGGTCTAATTGAATTTATTAAGGGCTTAATTGCAATAAAAATTAAATTTTAGAGTCAATTTAAGCTTTAATTGGAAAAAATTAAAGTATGGAGGTCGAATTGCATTTTGAGAGTTAATTTAGTCAAATCAGGGGCTTAAATGCATAGATATTAAAATTTGGAGTCAATTTAAGCTTGAATTGAAAAAAATTAAAGTCCAGGTGTCGAATTGTATTTTAAGAGTTAATTTAGTCAAATCAGGGGCTTAATTGCATAAATATTGAAGTTTGATGGACAATTAGAAACTTGATTGAAGAAATCCAAAATCAAAGACTAAACTAAAAAGAAGCGTGAATGCAGTGGCTAAAATTGACCAAATCATGGGTCAAATTAAAAAAATTGGAAGCTTGTTAGCCAATTGAGGGTCGAAATGCACAAATTCATAACCAAGAACTGAAATGAAAATAATGGTCAACTTTAAGGTTGACAATTGAATTTTAAAAGGATAAAATTGAATGAAATTAAAAGTCTGGATGTAATTACTAGTACGATTAAAAACAGTCAAAAAAACAGAGATTCAATCAAAATTTGCCAAATTCCAAATTAAGAATCTTAAATGAGCATGTCGTTCAGACTTAATGAAGAGAAGGTGAATGACACTTCGTTCGTCAGCTTGTATCTCTGTTTTGATAGTTTTGGCTGATCGAGTTGGCAACTTCAAATGCATGAATATGGAGTTATAAACCTCCAAATTAAATAAGGTTGGATCCAAATGAAAGGTGTTCACCGCTTCTACCAACTTCAGGTGGTCTTAGGCAATCATGACGTCAAAATTGTTCCGATGAGGCCTAAAAAATGGACAACTCGGTTAGCCTTGATAATTCAACTATCATGCAAAAACTGATTGCTCCTTAATGGGTTCTCATCAAAGGTTTACAACACTTCCTTTAAGATTAGGAGGTTAGAAATGGACTCAAGACCTCCCAAAACCCTAAAAAAACCCTCTTCAGATCAAGAAAATAGGGGCTAAACAAAAAAAAGAAAAAAGGAAGAAAGAAAATATATTAACAAGAAAGTTAAGTGGGAAGGTTTGAGAGGCTAACACAAATGTTTCTCAAGTTTCTTACGTTTGGAAAGTTTGTGAGAGGCAAGACTTTACCAATTTTGAATCCATCTTGCATGAATATATAAGTTTTTTAAGTTCATAGTTTTTTTATTTGGTGCCTCATGCTTGATTTTGATACTTTGATGTTTTTTTTGTTAGTTTATTATTTGAAACATGTTTGTGTATGATATTGTGATTTGTTGGGATAAAAAAAGCATGTTTTAGAAGCAAATAATACTCATTTTTGTGTTTGGCAGGGGCTGTTTTGGCTGGAGATTTTCTGGGCATATTCTTCATGTTCTTTAGAAGAACATTACCTTAACCCCCTAGATTTGAACCATGTTTGGTCCTTTTTTTGCACAAACACCGTTGTTATGCATGATTAGTAGATAATCTAGTGTTTAGTTGCATCAATAACATGTTTTTGATAGGTTTTAATCTTATAGTTTCGGTTTTGAACCATAACCCATCTTGACAAAAAAATCTTGATGTTTTAGTGATAATCGATGCTAGATTATTGATTATTGCATGATTTTCAACATGTACGTGCTTCTTTTTTTTTTTTTTTATCAAATATGGTATGTTTTAGAACTCATGTTGCTGGGTTAATGTTTGATGTTATTGATGTTCTTCATTTTTTGTGTGTGTTTGATCTGTTTTGTTCAAGAATTTTTGAGTTTTTGTATTTTTTAAGTGTTTAATGTTTTTTTAGCTTTAGTTTTGTTTTTGGGATTTTTTTGTCAAACCGGATTTTTAGTTCGGGTTATGGTCGAACCAAAAATTTAGGGTCAACCTAGTGGGGTTGGGTAAAAACAAATTGGGTCAAATGGTTTAATACCTTGTTTGGTTTGCCATTTTTTGGGTTTAAAGGTGTGTTTGACAAATACCCTTTAAGCTTATTTTTTGTGGTTTTATTAGAAAGAAAAAATAGTTTGTGCTTATCAAAACCTAAAAAAATAATAAAAATAAAAAAAACTGTTTATTTTATTTTTAATGTTGGCATTAAAACGGTTAGGTTTTTAACCTGATAAGATAAAGATCTTTTTACTAAGATAGACTTTTTCTAAATCCTAGATGAACTAACTGTTAGAAAATACAACATTTCTTTAGTTTATATCAGACAAATAAACAATGTATTTTACCTTAGGTAAGACATATTAGGAGTGCTAATACTTTTTTTTTTTATGCAATCAGTTTTCTTACCCAGACTCTAAGACCTATTAGGATTTTTAATGATCAAAATATTAGGAGGTGACTCTCATTCCTTTTTTTATACTGATAAAGAACAAGAATTTTTTTTCTTTTCCACTCACATCATTCCTGACGATCCCGATCCGGGAAAATAATCATCGTACCGCCGCATACATGCAAGAATTTTTATTAACTTCATCACTTTTATCTTCATGAGAAATGAAATTATTTTGTTTTCTTATTTAAAAAATATAAAAAAGTTAAATTTTATTCAATTTCAAAGTAATTATTTCAAACATAGTATCAAATCAATACAATATCATTTCAACTCTTTATTACTCATTTTTATTCCTCCAAATATATTTCAAATCTTTTATTTTTAATACGTATTTACTATTGTGATAATTTTTACGATTATTGTTTAAAAAACAAATTTAAAAACTATAAGTTATAGTTTTTCTCGAACTCAAGTTTTTATTACATTTCGAGATAGAAAGGAGATTTAAGAAATGGAAATAAAATTTTTTTTCAAATTATGATTAGTTTAAAAATAGCTTTAATCACACACATAACTGTACTACAATATCAAACATAAAATTAATATCTAAATTAAAAACAAGAATCCAAACAATCAAAAGCTTTATATATGATTGTTATTAATTTGTGGGAAATAGTTTGCCCTAAACATAGTTTGCACGCACACTTATTTTCGTTGACTTCAGCCTATGTTGGTTTCTAAACACAACCACTTGAATATTTAATCGATGAAAATGTCAACACCAATTCTTAATTTGGAATTCAAGAAAGGAGTGTAAATGGGTAGTCGAGAATTAAGACATTCAAACCCATTTAATTAAAAAACTCACATGGTTTCCGGTTTTTCAAAACACAAGCCACTAAACATTTAGATGGTGTTTGCGTAAGCGGTTGCGGCTGCGTTTTACTTAAAACGCAGTTGGCAGCCGTTTGGTAATGAAAAAAAGCAAATTACTGTTCATGGGGTCCCACATGTTTTTTACGTTCGGACCGCAGGTAAGGAAAAACAATGAAATCATGCTTTTCACGCACTGTGCATGCTAATTGCACTGTTCACTGAACAGTGCAATTAGCATGAACAGTGCACACTAATACATTATTCACTTTTTTTACGTGTATTAAATGTTTTAATATTTTTATTTTTTATATAAAAAAAAAACACTTGTTAAACAGTGCACACTAATGCACTGTTCACGTTTTTTTAGTGTATTAAATTTTTTAACATTTTTATTTAAAAAAAAAAAAAACTAGTAAAACAGTGGACACTAATGTACAGTTCATTTATTTATTTAGTGTATTAAATTTTTTAACATTTTTATTTTTTTTCAAAAAAAAAAAAAACTAGTTAAACAGTGCACACTAATGCACTGTTCACCTTTTTTTTTTTTTTTCAGGGTATTAAATTTTTTAACATTTTTTTTTTAAAAAAAAAACACTAGTTTAAAGTGAATTAAATTCACTCGTACTGTAATGTGAACAATATTTTTTTCCCGAAAAACTAGTATAGAGTGAATTAAATTCACTCGCACTGTAATATCAATTTTATACCTGATAATATTTTATTTACGCTAAAAAAATTATGAAAACTGTAATTCTTATCAGATAAATTTTGTACATAATGGAATTATAAATAGTTTAATGGAATAATAAAAAATATTTTATATAAAATATTTTATATTTCATGATGTAATATAATTAATTAAATTTACAATATTTAAATTAAAAATCATTAGTATTAATATATATATATATATATATATATATATTATTTTATAACCTCAATTTGAAAAGCATTTTTTTAACCAAACACATTAAACTACTTTTTCTTCAACCTCAACTTCAACCACAGTTTTAACCAAACACCTATTTTTTCAAACCAACCTCAACTAAAAGTACTTTTTATAAAACAACTTTTTTCAAACCACAACCACAAAAGCTACCGCAATACCAAACACACCCTTAATCATGGACGGTTAAGATGACTATATATCAAGTCAAGATTATACTTCATTAATCTCTCCCCCCTTGCCTAAACCGGCCTTAGATGATGCCTCTTCTGTGTGTTTTTCTCTGGTATGGTGCCATGTGCACCAAAAACATATCGTAAACGCGTAGCACAGATTGAAACGACTGCTAAGTAAAGCAAATATTAATTATTTTTCATTGGAGAAAGTAATTCTTGAAACATTTCTTCTGGCTAGCTAGGGTTTCGAGGAAGAAAAAAAAAATAATAATAACGTGGAATACATTGTGTCTACGCTACTGCCTGCTGATCTTACCAGGTTTGGAGGGATCAAAGCATGGAAAATGTAGCCCTAGCTTGATGGGTGCCGTGGAATATTTGAGGATGCATGAATCTTCTTTTATTTTGTTACTAAAAACAGCACTACCAAGACCATGCTCTTGATCTGCCTCTAGCTTGGAGCCTCGAGATTCTAATTAATTTGGGATTTCCCTAGTGTCCTGAGAATAATTAACGGGACATATATATAATTAAGGCTTCGTTTGTTTCGTTTCTATGTGCTTCCCGGCTATAAATTTAAAATTATTTGATTAATTAATACATACCACATTACTTCTTTTGTATGGATATCACTTGAAAACTCTTTTAAAATCTTGGGTATGAAAAAAAATATAATTTATAGTTTTTCTTGAACTTATTTGATTAATCTTTGATTTACCAATGTTTCACTTCTACCCTTACTGTTTTAAATTTCCCAATGTTTCCCTTTAGTTTCTCAAGAGTTTCAATTCATCATGAACAATTAAATATACACCCTACTTTGTTTTTTTTAATTTTGTTTTTGCCTTGTTTTAAGTTTCTAATTTCTTTTTGTTTGATATTATAACATATGTGTGGACTAGCAAGGAATAACTGAGTGACAAATAAGAAACAATTAAATAAAAAAAATGAAAAAAATAGCTTTTATTACTTATTTAGTAATAAAGAGAGAGAAAAAAATGAAACTTCTTAAGAATATTCACAAGGATAGTATTGAAAAACTTTAAACTACAGAGCTCAAAAGAAAATATTGATAAATTAAATCAATTAACTATACAAAACTACAAAGCTGCTATCAGTACCATGTGCACATGCTATATATATATGTTATGATGTAGTCAAACAAGTATATATATATGGTGTGCCTAATTATTTCATTCCTAAGACTTATAGTAAGATTTTCCACTACTTTTTAGTCAAATGATCATTAAGTGTATAGTTAAGAAAACAAAAGGTGATTAACAGTGACTTGCCAGAATGTGGGAGGAATATATTAGCACTAATAATTAATTAAAACATAATTAAATTAATTTGTGTGATTAACTGTGAGGATTCATGTGCCATGTCTAATATAAAAATGTAGTAGAGCTAGCGAGCACTGTTGGTTTAGATAAACAAGAAAAGCTTGTTCAACCACATCTCATGATTAAGAAGCACCATGCACCTGTTCATCCCCCTAATCATAATTCCATTTTTTTAGTCGAAACGCACCTGACCCTTTGTCACCTCTCTCCACCACCAACTTGGAAGACTAAATCTATGTGTGGAGTCAGTGTGATGGTGGTGCTGGCTTAGTTATTGGCCATATATATGGAGGAGAAGGGGGGCGGCACCTAGGTTTAAGAGAAGGCATTAGAAAATTCACCCTCGAATTCTTCCAACATTTTTCTTGGTATAACTTAATAATAATATAGAAAACAATGCCGCCACATGCAACCCTTTGGTTGCCCCAGGTGCAATGATCCTAACACTGCAACTTGCAATCAAACTGTTTTACCGACCATCAACCGAATATTGCCATCGGGAAATGTTCATTTGTTCTTCATTTTTTAATTTTTTTGTTAGAAATGAGGAGTTATAAATTTTTATACCTAAACTTGACTCCTCGATCAAGTTTTGGCTACTCATAAAATATTCAGAAAGCTATAATTTATAATTATAGTTTAAGCTTTTAGATTTAGATGGTTATGTAATATTATATTAGGACTTTAATAACCAAGCAATCACGAGTTTAAATATTATTATTTTTATTTATTTGATAAAAATTAAGCACAAAATAATATAAACGTATACAAGTTTCAAGTTGAAAGGAATTTTACTTTAGAAAATGTGGTAGAGAATAATATAAATTATAATTTGGAATTTTACATAATAACTTAAATTTTTAAGTTGAGATGATTCTTTAACATTGTATCATAGCATTGATGACCAAGTGGTCACGAGTTCGAATCTCATCATCATTATTTATTTGATAAAAATCAAATAACTTTAACTTGAAAGGACGTGTTAAAAAATAATATAAATCATATCTTAAAACTTCACCTAACAACTTAAGTTTTTGAGTTGAATTAGTTTTTTTGACAACATCCAATTGAAAATTTAAATATTTACCTTTGAGTTTTATCCGAACCCGGTCGAATCTAAAAAAATTTCTACTAATTTAAGTCGGTTCAGTTGATATCCATCAGTTCCAATAAAATTACCATTCCTAAGAGAAATGTTATTTGAAACAAAGGAATTGAATGGAGGAATGAATGGAGAATGAGGTCAACCATATTCTCATGCTCGATGATTTTACATCATTCGATCACAACCCCTTATTATTGGAAACTAGGGTTGCTGTTAACTAATAAATTATACTTCTGATTTCAACAATTTTATTAATATTTTATTTAAGAATTAGTTAGGGCATGTTCTATTCCATGTGATTAACATATTTAAATATTTGTTCCATATTGATATTTCAATTATTTGAAGTTTAACATATTCCATTTATATAAACCACGTCAAGTTTATTTCAGTGCCTAGAGTTTTGTAAATTAATTAGATCATGAAGGATTTTAATTTTTTGTTTTTCTTTCAAGTGTATAGTTGTGTTTATAGTTATTTGATTTTGGTCAAAATTGTTACTTTTACTTTGTGTTTTCATCAATCCGTTAAAAAAATGATTTTATTATCAACTTGATTAATTAAGTATATGTATTTTTTTTGTTTGTATGTTTTGGATTGTTTTAATATGCTGATTTTAAAATTAATTTTAAAAAAATAAAAAAAACATCATTTTAATGCATTTCGGCACAAAAAACACTTTGAAAAACAATCACAACCACACTCCCAAACAAACTTAAAATAGTTCTCATAATACATAAATATGGTTTATGACAAAAATATTCCCATATCTATTTTTAAGAACCAATCAATATATTTGGTTCCAATCATAATTACTAAGATTTTATGTTCTCAATCAGAACACAAATCCAAACATATGCAAGGAAATATTCCAACTAGAATTAATAATTAATTGTTATATTATAATTAATTGCTCGAATATAAATTGTGAGATTTAGTGCTTAATTAGTCACATAATGAGATAAAACAAAAGGAGGTCTCGAATACAAAGATCTTTCGAAATCTTTCTAAGCTTCTTGTGTGCCCATTATTCCCTTAAAAACTCTTTTCTTTTCCCCTTATAGATTTGTTGAGATTTTCTTTGTTGGTATATCTTTAATTTTGCTGAAGCTCTCCCTTCTACGGCACATGTTGTTAAATATTGACTCGCTAAATATGGTACGACTAATTACTCCTTGAGATATAATCTATAGTTGAGAAGTTGTGGTTTTTTTTATATATAATTTTCATGTATTCCATACAATGTTAGGTGTGGATCGGAATCCTCTTAATCCTTTTTAAAAAAAAAATGTTTTATTAAGTTCATTACGTCTTATAAATCATTGAATTTGAATGGAATGAACATGATTTTATATATTAAAAAAATGATATCAACTTAATTTCTTTTATCTAATCCAAAACTTTTAAATTTAAAATTAATGGTGCGATTTGAATCATATTTCCGAAAAAAATAACATGAAATGATATAAATAATTCCTCACAATTATTTTATAAGTGCAAGATCTAGGATTGGAACTATTATGAATGTAATTAAGGGAATATTATAAGTCATTAGTTAACACTTAAATCTCATTTAATAGATTAATTATTAGGTTCAATGCATTAAGTATAAATCATCAGAAAGGGGGAGGAGAGATTCGTTCTCTTCTATGCGCTGGTCAAATGATTGGATGGATTACAATTGTGAATTGTTATATATATATAGCTAATAATGAGAGTATAAACATTTAGTGTTATGCCTGCAATGAGTAGTTATGCTTTTGTTGATAATAATAATAATAATATATTTATGCTATTAACTAACATATGAAGGATGAGGAGAAGAACTAAGAGTTTAATCAAGACTATAGACGTATAGAACCTCTTGCAATCTCATGGGGCCCTTCTTAATCATGAAGTGACCTAACCCCTAGATTTTAATACTATATTTTCACCTAATTAAATAATGTGCTTTCCATATATGACCAAAGATGGTGGACGTAGGCAAAAGAAGAAGACTAGCTACCAAATTTTGTTGAGGAGAAAATGCAAGTGAGAAGACACAAGAAGGACACCAACACCAAAATATAAAGGCTAATTATATATAATATGTATCCCACAATTTATTTATAGCCAACTAGTTATCCTTTATACTTGCATTACATGTGATTCGTGCTAACCTTTTATGCAAATTGGTAAATATATAACCATGAAAACTTCTATACAATATAAAACCAATAAGTAATCCTACACCATGGTCAAACTTGGTGGTAACTAAGTTTATGCTATTTCTTTTTTAATCCCCGAGTTAGAGTAGCGAGAAAAGATAGTTGGAAAATGATGAAAAAAAAATATTATTGTTTGTCGTGATACCGACAACAAAAATAATCAAATTTGATGTCAACAAGTTATATTTAATGATGATAATGAGTTTTTTTCTATAAACATGTCTGAAAAAAAAAATTGAATTCCATTTTATTTTCTAAGTTCAATTGATTCTAGTTTTTTTTGGTGATTTTGAAGTATTTTAAGGCTAATACGTGGTTTAGAAATTTTTTATGATATTTATTAGGGTTTTTTTTTTATGAAAATTGTTTGAAAACAAATCTTCAACCTAAAAGAACTCTACCTCGTGAATTTTCAACAACCACTATGGTGTTCAAATCTTGAACTATAGTATTGATGCGTTATCTATCCCAACAAGTAATATGTATTTTTTTTATTTAAATATGTTTAACTTTTTTTATATGTTAGAAAATAATATAAATCATATTATGAGACTTTACCTAACAACTTAAATTATTGGATTGAGATGGTTCTTTGACATAGTATCAGAGTCTTTATAACCAAGCAGTCACGAGTTCGAATATCACTACCTTCATTTATTTGATAAAAATTAAATACAAAGTAATGTGAACTTTGGGTTTCATTTAAAAAGTGTGTTAGAGAATAATATAAATCATATCTTAAAATCTTAACTAACAACTTAAATTATTAGATTGAATTGTTTCTTTCACATTGTGTATATATATATATATATATTCCACGGCCAGTTTGCATATCTTGATTTGCGTAAACTTTCTGCTTTATGAAGTTGGCAACCGATCGAGGTTCCAGCATGTCTAAACCCTATAAACTTCTCTAAGGCATTGAGATATATGATAATATATGATTTAGCCTTTCTCGGACTTTTTCCTCTCATACGCGTGACTGATCATTGATACTCATTATAGATTTCCTCAAGCTTTTCTGCATAATTTAGTTTGCAAATGCCACTAAAGATATTCTTCCAAGACACTCTACTCTTCCTAGCAAGCACCGCCGACCACAGAAAGGTAGACGAAAGCCCTAGGATCTTTCCATAAAAAAAGAGGAATTAATTATATATTTATGAAAGATCATATAATAAAATGAAAAGACGTTATTAATTAAGGTGCACAAATTAAAATACTAGAAAACTTATTCCATCTCATCCTAAAAGTTAAAGAGTTGATCATCGAATGCCACCAAGCTGGCTGTGGAGCATGGCAAGGCTGGTGGGTAGGCTAACGCTCTGTTTATTTTTGCTGTGAGGTGTAATATATATAATTTTTGTTTTTTTTTAATCACAGCTTTAAAATTAAATTTAAGAGTTTTTGGTTAAATAATATATGCTATAATTTTACATAGATTTCACCGAAATTTCTTTTTTAAAAAAATTAATTATAAAAAACCTATAATTTATTTTTTTTCATAATTACAAAAACTATTACAATGCCAAACACATTAAAAATAAAAAAACTGATCATATCTCTATTTAATGGATACTCTGCATGGGATATGACTGTATCTGTGTCTCTCATCATATCTCTTTGTTCTCTTGCATTTGGAGGTTTGTTTTTTTTTCTTTTCTTTTCTTGGAGCTTGGGGACTAACTAGAGCAGAAGTGGAATGATGATGATACTACTCATTCCGAAGAAAAAAAATTAATATTATTATGCAAAATAAATAAATAAATAAAAAAACTTAGCTAGAAACGCCAAAGTAAACTCATCCCTCTAAATCTTTTCATGAAAAGAAGAGACTCTTATGGAATTCAAGGCATCATGCACATGCTTCCCTCTGCTTTCCCATGAAATTTTAACTTAGTAGCAAGTGGGATAGTGGAGCATACACTGAGTTTCCAACTCAAAACTATCATCCACCTAGCTAGCCACGAAGCTTAATTGTACTTTATAGTCCTACAAAACAAAATATAATGCACAAACCCTAACCCTAACCCTAACCTTCAAAGCTAGCTTGCAAGCCCTTGTTAATTAATCTCCACCAAAAATTCAAAGTACTCTATATATATTAGTAAAAGCTCAAAACCCACTTTAATTACTTGTTAATCATGATCAGGACGCGTGTCAAAAAGAGTCTTAATATTATATGAACTACCGAAAGGAACATGGTTTGTTAGCCCTCCACGTAAAGCAGAAATCGAAGCCAGCTAAATTAACAAATGCATAATTACATATATCCATGATTGATAGTCGATGTTCAGAGATCTTCTCCATTGATTTAAGAATATTTATTTTCTTAAACTCATCGCATGTAGTAACACTAAACAAGTTGTATATGTATATATCCCCTTTCGTTGAACTATCCGCTGATTTCTTTTTAAAATTGTTTGAAAAAAATAGTTTCTATTAAGATGTATTTTATAAATCAAAGATAAAAGAAATAAATAAATAAATAAGTTAATTAAATGTGTTTTTGGTAATGTAGTTGAAATAGACTCCCTTTTTTTGTGTTTTCATAAATAAAAAAATTATATTTAGATTTCCTTAAAATATTTTCAATGATTCAATATCTTCTACTCAAAACTATCTAAAATCATTTTTTATTTGTTGATATTTCTGTGATTTTGAACATTAATATGGTTTGAAAAAAATAGTTTCTATCAACGTGATTTAAAGATATTCCTTATTTGTTAATAAACTTTGACATATATAATTTGATTGGGAAAAAAAATATTAGAACTATATAATTAAATTGAAAAAATAAAAATAAAAATAAAAATAGAAGAGGTTAATTAATGAAGTGTGTATCAATAATGCAGTTGGAAGTATTTCATCCGAAGAAACACTAAATTTATTTATTTTAAATGCTTTTCAATGCTTCTAAAATTATTTTAAAAACACATATAATGATTTGTTTTTCAATAAAAACATTCCAACCACAATTGAAAAAGTTACCTTAATTGACAACTCTACAATGCATTTCAATTTATCAAATGAAAAACCCTAGCACATGGAAGTTGGCACGTGTGAAAATATTAGGGTTTTAGCTACAGGGCAAAGAGTAGAAGTAGCAAATTAGAGAGTGGAAGGAACAGATTTTTGGAATGTAGAAATCTGTTCAAAGCAGCGTGTGGAAGTCAGCAAGAAAATAATAAATTCAAGAGAAGTGGGGTCAACACGTGGCAGTTGGTCCTAGTGGAGTGTGAAATTCTAGTTGGCAGAATGGGCTTGTGGGCCGGAACAGCCTTACAGGTTGCTATCCTAATGGCTGGAGCCTTCTAGGAGACTAGGACCCTTTTTTTGCAAGTTGGCCGATCCTCTCCACGTGGGCGTCTCGTGCATATCCTAGTCAGCTACTCCTGGCGGATGTTCATTTCTAGAGATTTTTGTTTATTTTATTTTTTTAATTACTATGAGCACTCCCATCCTCCTTTAGTGGGTCCAATAGAATCAAGATGAGAACGAGGAGTCCCTTTCATTGCTTCCTAATTCTCCTTCTTATTCTTCTTTCTTGACCATGAACACTACACAAGGAAAAAAAAAAAAAAAAACTTGTAAGATTGGATGAATATATTTACTCGAATCAATTAAAATAATATTAAAATTGTTAAACACTATTCAACTCGTGAATTGATTTAAATTTTGAATTATAGATTAGATGGATTAATTTGATTTAATTAAAGTGATTTTATTTTAATTTTTATAATAAAAAAATAAATCAAGTTTTGATTAGATTAACTGGGTTATAAGTAGGGTCAATTTTTATTTTTAATTTTTTATAAATCAAATTTAAATTAGATATTGAATTCAACTATCAGACTGAAATAAATTTAATAACACAACTTTAAACACAAAGTATTGATTCAAATAATAGCATTGTGTCAAAGATTCCCGATTCATTTTGCTATAATGAACTCACAACTTCCATCAAGTTCACTCCAATTATATGATAGAGGGAGAGACCCACCGGTGGAGCATCATATATAATTCACATATATGGAATCTCAAACATGCAGCAAAATCTTCGAGCATATGTTAAGTTTTTGGTATCAAAACCATCAAAATTCCATACCTTGGGTCGGTAATGGAAGAGCATGCCAAGCATTACTCGGTATTGTATAAATAAAACAACTACTAATTATAAAAACCCTTCCCATCTTGTGATTGTAAAAAACTTTCCCCGAGGCATATCAAAATATTTCTATTTCTTGTACATTAATTTAGCAAGGAAATATTATATATATATATATATATATATATATATATATATATATATAGCACACACATAGACCTCTCATGATATATAATATCATTATGTTAGGTTTTAAGGGCAATAAAATAATGAAAAGGCAGCCATTAGACTTATGATTTGAGAATGACCGTCAAGAAGCATAACTCTCCCACTCCTCACATGATCATATGACCCCCTCCAAAGCTAGTTCGCTCCCTATTTAAAGCACCCCCACCCCTTCTCTCCCTCCATACCAAAACACAATTCACTTCAAAACAACAACAAAGACAACTCTCTCTTCTACCTTCAACTCTCTTCGATCCTACAAAATCTACTTTGGCTACTAAGACCTTGAGCTAGCTATAAGCTTGAAAGCAAATCTCACACAAACACTCGCACTTTATATATATATATAGTGACATATACTATTACATCATGGAGAACATGTTTCGCTTAGCTGATCATGAAGATTTCTTCTCTAGAAGGTGCATTTGGGTTAATGGTCCGGTCATAGTTGGTGCCGGACCATCAGGGTTAGCCACGGCTGCTTGCCTTAGAGATCAAGGCGTGCCCTTTGCTGTTCTTGAAAAAGAAGAATGCATAGCATCCTTGTGGCAAAAACGCACCTACGACAGGCTTAAACTTCACCTCCCTAAGCAATTCTGCCAGCTCCCTAAACTCCCATTTCCCGAGGATTTCCCCGAGTACCCTACAAAGAAACAGTTCGTTGAGTACCTTGAATCATACGCAAAGCAATTTGAGATCAACCCAAAATTCAATGAGTATGTTCAGTCAGCAAGGTACGATGAGACCAGTAGCTTGTGGAGGGTCAAGACAGTTTCCACAAGCGGCTCAAACCGTGCTGAAGTTGAGTACATTTGCCGCTGGCTTGTTGTGGCTACTGGAGAGAATGCAGAGTGTGTAATGCCTGAGATTGAAGGATTGGCTGAGTTCGGCGGCGAGGTCATGCATGCTTGCCACTATAAATCCGGCGAGAAATTCTGCGGGAAGAAAGTACTTGTTGTCGGCTGTGGCAATTCCGGCATGGAGGTTTCTCTCGATCTTTGCAACTACAACGCGTCTCCATCAATGGTGGTTCGCAGCTCGGTGAGTTTCAATCAAACATTGCACTTGATTTCAACAAAATTCTGGTGACTTTTTAGCTGTCGATCCTAACGGGATTTTTATGCTTCTTTTGGTTTGTTACAGGTTCATGTTTTGCCAAGAGAAATCATGGGCAAATCAACCTTTGAATTGGCTGTTTTGTTGATGAGTTGGCTACCCCTTTGGCTAGTTGACAAGCTGATGCTGGTTATGTCATGGTTGGTGCTAGGAAACACTGAGAAGTATGGTCTAAAGAGGCCATCTATGGGTCCGTTGACACTCAAGAACACCATGGGCAAGACCCCTGTACTGGACATTGGTGCATTGGAGAAAATCAGATCTGGAGACATTAACGTGGTTCCTGGAATCAAGAGGTTTTCACGTGGTCAAGTTGAGCTTGTCAATGGTGAAATTCTTGATATAGACTCGGTTATTTTGGCTACTGGATACCGCAGCAATGTCCCTTATTGGCTTCAGGTGAGAATATGTTCCAATTCCTCTGTTTATATATCTTTCTTTTTTGAAAAAATATTCTGAAAAGTCAATTTCTTTCCTTTGAAAAAACTTCTTATCCATTACCAGAAAATTGTCAGACAAAGTGTTTTGTCCTATCTCTTTACAAGAAGGAAGACTGTTTCAGAAGCTTCTGCTGTGTTTTTTTTTTTTTTAAAGATTATTATTTGGCTAATCTTGGTTTGTTACATGATGGATTCAGGAAGGTGAATTCTTCTCCAAAAATGGATTCCCAAAGGCACCATTCCCAAATGGTTGGAAAGGAAATGCCGGTCTCTATGCTGTCGGGTTCACAAGGAAAGGGCTCTCTGGTGCATCCTCTGACGCCATTAAAATTGCACAAGATATTGGCAAGGTTTGGAAAGAGGAAACTAAGCAAACCAAGAGGGCAACAGCTTGCCATAGACGTTGCATCTCACAGTTTTAAAGTCATTTTTATCTGTAAAAAAAGAAAACTACCCTTTGTATGATATAAAAGAAAAAAAAAATAGGAAAAAGACTGATAGCACACAGATAGAGCCCTCTCCGAAGGCCCAAAGTTTTGAGGTGTTTTGGGCATTTTGTATAACTGAGGACGTAGTGGCTTGTTTTTTCTCCTTTATTTTTCCAGTTTCATACAGTTTTCTTGTATTATAGTCCCAGTGATTTATCTTTAATGAGAGATTTTCCTCTCTTTCGAATCATTGCCTTTTCCCTACATTGATTTTAAGCTATTCCTTGATGTTATCTGCGCGCTTGACCGCGTTACCAAACAAAACCTTAGCTAATATATTTTTAAAAACATAGAACAAGAATTTCATAAAAAACAATTGGCCAAGCCAAGCCAAAAAGAAAAAGAATAAGAGAGAGTTCCCTTTGTTACCTCGTTGTCACCATGATCTTCATACATTGAACATTAATAATGGATGATGAATTAATTTAGTACTTCAAATATTTAAATTTGTTGCAAGAATCTTGAAATCAAATGTTGCTCACACTTAATTATAGAGAGAATTATTGGCCACATTCATCCAATCATTTGACAAGAAAAAAAAAGAAGAAAAATCAACATTAATTAGGTAAGTATCAATTCCATTCTTGACATCACCAGATGATATCAAAAAAGAAATTTCACTAGTTTACTCTTTTTTTTTTCTTTTACGGTTATAATGACACTTGAATGTATTTTTTAAAAAAATTCTAAAAATATTTATTTTAATCTATTTTTAAATAAAAAATATCGTGTGTCGACATTCCAAAACTTGAATAACATTCTTCCACCCATACCCATCAGAGTATTTTGAAGAAAAGGTCCACTGATTCAGCAGAGTTCAGATTGTCAACTTGCCCATCCACACCGATGATCATCAGATGGGGTAGGGTCCATGGAAGCCAATGGGACTCAGCAGTACCTAGCTCGATCACCACACCCACCACCACAGCTTGTTTTTCTTGGGTTCATGATAGCTAGCTAATTCCAAGAATGGCCACACATCACTGCTCCTTTGAATACTCTCATCTTTTGTTTGACCAATCACTGCACGATAATATTAATAATATTTTGCTTCAAAGTTTCTCTGATGCCTTCCTTGCACATGGATACAGGAAAAGAGCCACAAAACTCCACCAGGAAAATTACAGTTAATTCTTTTCTGTAAAGCACAATCCAAAGCTCCAGCGTGGTTGAGAAAAAGCTCACAAAACCTCAAAAGGATGTTATTACGTTAACAAAATGAGCTGTTCAAACGCGTTTAATTAGGTTAAACTTTTCTTTTCCTCGTGACCAAAGGCTGCAGGAGTGCCTTTGCTGCGCAGGCCAAACTGAAACAAATAGATTTCTTGGACTAGTGTTCATCCCTAATGGGCTTCGAATTTGAACAGATAATTCGAAGTTAGTTTTCCCTTCGGATTGTAAATTCATTTCCAAACTTTGCTAAAAATATATTCATTTAATATTGCTGTAACTCTTTTTGAATTAAACACGTTCTAGTATCTATAGTATTTGTCCTTTTTTATAAATTAACTCTAACTAAACTAATCATTAACATGATAAATTGGGGTGATAATCAACCACAGCAAACCACGACGACACCTTTGTGTTCTGACGTCTCCACTTCAACTAATTTTCTGCAGAACAAGCTCGACCTTGTTTTTTCATGGTTTATGACAGGTCTGGGGCTAAACTTCAGCGTACGAAAGCAGTTCCAAGGCTTACAAGATAAATTGATGACGTAAGTTATGCACAGAGAGATTCAATTAATCATGGTCGACATGCTCAGCTGTTCATTGCAGATCAGCAGTTCTAGGAGAGGGGTAAAGAGAAAAGAACACACACATAGGCCACAAAAAGGTCGAGGCACAAAGAGTTCGAAAACAGCTCACATGAGTCGATCAACAATGGCCCATATCTATCGATCTCCACCCACAACCTCGAGTCAGTTTCCTCAAAACCTGAGACTGCAAAATGCCGACTCCTCCAAACAGCTATAGTTTGTGTCCATTTCTCCTTGGAATCATATATATATACATGATTTGTGTGTGTACTTCGATTTGAATATCTGAACTCCGAGCACTGCTGAAAGCTCAAGCTTAACACATGGGATGGCCAATTGGCCACCATTTCTAGTCGGAACTGCCCATGGACATTATCCTTGAGGGCTGTCCACTTGTACCAGTCCGCATTATTGTTAGATTAGACATGAACATGTGACAAAACATGAACTACCTAAGCTGGGATTGAAAGGGAAATTCAAGAGCGGGTAGAGATGAAAAGGGTTTGAGAGAACTCTAAACACCACTGTAAGTCTCATAAAAAGAGAGAAATTCTAAGATATGTACACTCATGATTGTTCAAAATAGCCCACGAGTAGGGTTTAAATTTGCTAGGATTGGCGATTTTACCAAGAGAAGGAAAATCTTGATTATTCAAGAAATTAAAAATAATGTTTAAAACAAGTCATCTCGCAAAATTTAAATAGAAACAAAATAAACACAAAATAAAATCCCAAAAAGCTATAAAAATAGCTAAACGCAGGAATTTAGGATATGCCGATATGGAAACATGTCATGTACACTAGCTTTCTGAACTGCGGTGGTCTGTCTAATTTTGATATCCAAATTAATAATAATAATAAAAAAAAAGTAGCCAAAATATTGAAGGGTGAGCAGAAACATCCAAAACTCCTGTTCAACACTGTCAACACCGTATCTAACAGCTCGACTCTTACAAGATCTCCTGAGCAATCATGTAACAAAACAATCTTTGGTTTGAAGATTTTCCGGCTAACTCATCATGCATATTGTTTTTTATAGTTCTCTATTATAGATACGCTCAATGTTTCTTGTAGCTCCATTGTTATAACTTTAGGAATGTTTAGATTTAGTTTGTTTTGTATTTTAAAAGTATTTTTAAAATATTTTGAATTTTTTTTTTGATTTTCATGTATTGATGTTAAAAATAATTTTTAAAAAATAAAAAAAAATTATTTTGATATATTTCTAAGTGATAAACACTTTAAAAAACAATCGGTACCACATTCTCAAACACCTTCATAGTATTTAACATTGTTTCATAATTTTAAAGGTTATTGGCTATTTAACTCGCACTGTCACGGGCTGTAATTATATATATAAAACCATGGTATAGAGGATATTTTCTAAAAAGATTCCTAGTATAAATAAAAACAATTTATGTAAACATCTAATCAAATTAACTGATAATCATTTATGTAAATAAATAAATAAAATTGTTAATAATAACCAAAAAACAACCTTGAGAAATTAAAAAATGAATGAGATCAAGATATTTGATTATGCAAAATGAGTTATTTACTCATTTATATCTACTAAATTTGCTTATTAAAATCAATAAAAAATAATAGAAACAAAAACAAATATGGAACTAAAAACTTTATACAATGACAACATATAAGAAATAATATTTAAAAATAAATATTTTTTTATAAAATAAAGCTCACTTGTATAAAATAAAAGGAATTATTCAAATATTAAATAAAAAAAATCATTTTTTTCAAACACTTTTATTCAAAAAAATATTTGCAAAGCTCGCAACTTACGTTACGAGACTAGGATAAACTGTTAGAGAATAAATTGAAGATAATAAAAAAAAACTTAAAAAAAAATTGTTGAATGTTAAAATAGTAAAAGTAATTGATTAAAAAATATCTTATGAGCTTGTCAAATTTATTATCCATATCAATAGATCAAAAACATCACAAATAAAAAAGCTGGGAAGCCCATTCCCCATCAAATGAAAAATTAAAGAATGAAACACTAAAAAAACCACATAAAAATTATGATTAAAAAAAAGATATAAAAAAGATTTTACAGAATAAATTTGGCAAGTTCATTACTCATATCAATAAATCAAAGGCATCACAATAAAAAGGCTAAGAAGCCTATTACCCATTAAATCAAAAGTTGATGGGAAAAATATGAGGAAAAAAAAAACATGCAAAATTGTGATTAAAAGATATAAAAAAAGATTTTAATTGGAGGGTTGTTCAAAACCATGCGACTTGTACATGGCAATGCTTGACAGCTTATAAATGTAGAGGTAAGCGAGCTTTTTTTATAGGGCCTCCACTTATGAGATTGAGCACGCTTTTAGAGCACGAGGACAGAGTAGGCCATGAGAGTCAGTCAGGTTAGCCTTTTAGAGCACGAGGACACAGTATCCTACACCCATATCAAGCTAGCAACGGCAACGGCTAGTTTTGGAGAAACCACTTAATCATTTTCCATGTCTTTGATAATGCTGCAAGTTGAGGGAAAGAGGAGAGTTGAGAAAAATCCATAACCAATCCTTAAATTGATAGAACAGTTTTGTAGGATGGAAGATATTCAGACACCATGGCTAGAATGTGACAAGGAATACATTGTCCAAGGTTCAATGGAGGAGAGGAATACATATAGTTAATGATTATTTTTTAAAATATTTTTTGTTTTAAAAAAAATATATTTTTAATATTAGTATGTTAGGACATTCTAAAAATAAAATAAATAATTTGAAGTAAAAAAATTAATTTTTTTTTAAAATATTTTAAAAATATAAAAATAAACAAAATTAGTATCTTGTTATCACAATTGTCTAGTCATGTTGAACCCGACATGGTTCAGCTAACCCAACTTTTGATCTAAGTGGAGAGAAAAGTAGAAATTCAAGAAAAAGTGGGTCGGACAACCCATTCAACTAGCCTTAACCCAACAAAAGCTCTAAACCTAGTCCAACAAAACCTCCAATTTTAGGACCCATACCAGGTTGTGAAATATATATATATATATATATATATATATATATATATATTGACCCCCGCAATCTTTCTGTCAAAGAGTCAAAAGACTCAAAACCACTCGGCAAAACCAAGTAAACCTGAGCCCAATTTTGGTTGGATTGGGTCTAAGAAAATGGAACTGGACCCAGTTCTTCCAAGCCTGCACGATTTTGGTTCAGAAGTCACAAAATAAGCCCACAAACCGCTGAGTAGCAGTCGTTGCTTTACTTTGTTTCAGCTCAACTCTTTTTTTTACCACCGTGAACTTTCATAGTAACATAGTTCTTTCTTTTTTTTCTTCTTTTTTTTGTTTTGGGTACAAAAGAGTGATTCAAGCCATAGATCTCATACCCGACCCGGGTCTCTTGAGAAAAGGACCTGGGTTAATAGATTGTTGGGCTAAATTATGAATCATTAAGTTAATAAAGGTAATTATTTTTATCAAAACAACATTATTTTATTTTAAAAAAAAACAATTCTTATTCTTAACTTCACCGCATCAACCAGGTCACGAATTAATTTTATTGATCAACCAGGTTTGACTAAGTTTATTTTTTCAGTTCAAATTAAAACATAGTCTAGATTTAGATATGAATCACGAATTTTCTAAATTAACTTATGAGATTATACTGAATTTAATAACTATAAATTAAACATAAAATAATCTTGGTACTATGTTTCAAGTGTTAGATTAAAGAAAACGGTCAAGATTATGATATCAAATACAAAACAAATCTTAAACTAATTATTCTAGATTATAAATACTAATCTTTCCAAAGGATGAGAATTAGATTATTGTATTATAGTTCTTTTTTTATTATTTCTACGTATAATTCTAATTATTTAACTAATTTTATCCTTATTAATAAGAAATGACAATTTTCAAAATGTTTTCTGCAAGCTACCTTTTTCTTTTCTTTTTTGTGTTTTACTTATTTCTTCTTAATATCCATTATGCAAGAACTTGTACCACCTTTTCTTTGGTTTGCCCAGTTTGTTTATGTTCAAGAGAATCCCTTGAACGATATTTCAAACCCTAGCACGATATAGTTCTACTATTATGGTTTGATTTTAGGTTTCAAGTCTACTTGAATTTTCTCTATACCGTGCAGTAATTCTTTGATGAGGACCAGGCTTGAAGAAGCAGAGGCAGCAGCAGAAATTTCCAACGGATGTGTAATCTTATTTATTTTTGTGTTTTAAAAATGTGTTTTAAAAAAATTAATTTTTTTTTATTTTTTTATTTTAATTTAATATTTTTTGGTGTTTTCAAATTATTTTAATGTGCTGATATTAAAAATAATTTTTAAAAATAAAAAATATTTTAAAACTTAAACACAACTACACTTCCGACCACCCTAATTCAACAACTGGGAAGAGTTTTCTAGTGGAAATTGAGCTGGATGATAGAGGAACAGTCCTACAAGGAAGAGGAGAAGAGAAGTCCAGGAATAAAGGCATTCTATATATGGCAGAATCACTCCTAAAGTTAGCAACTCAGCCAACCAGACTTGAGTTCCTGAGTTCTAATTTGATGCAACTAGCTTAGAATTGGATTAGGATTATATATCTTTATTTATTTTTCAGCAATTAGAATCCTTTATATACTAAAATATATGTCGATATAAATAAGCTAAAGTATATTGAACTTTTCAAAAATTAAAAATTAAATATAAAAAATCTCTCATAACTTTTGAACTTATCTTCATTTTTTTTTAGTTTTCATCTTGAATTTCATTTAATAATTTAAGCTTTTAGATTAAGATAATTTTTTAATATAATATCAAAGTTTTAGTAACAAGTAGCAAGAGCTTTGAATCCCATCACTCTTAATCTATATAATAAAATTAATAAAATTAAAATTAATATAATATATTGAATTGGATATATATAAGTTTTAAATAAAAAATATTTTTATTTGATTTCACTAAATAGTTTAAGTTTACCATCTTAAACTATAAAAAAAATCCCGTGTTTTTTTATTTCTTCTTTGGATTGACAATTCCTATATTTTATTTATTTTTATTTTAATGTATGAACTATGGTTTGCAAGCCTTTTTATTCGGTTTTAATCAATATTAGCAACAATACCATTATCATGAAAGATTTTATGGATGTGACTTCATTTATAGCAATTTTAAACTCAATCATCAATAAATTTAACCTTTCTAAGACTTGGGAATTCAAATTATAAAACTAAAAACTCAATTTTTTAATTTGATTTGATTTTACAAATGATTTTCATTGTCAAAATATTAAAAATAAACTCCGACAGAATATTTCATCGACCATTTACATCGTCAATAGATTTATCAATGAAAACACATCTTCAAGAATGATTTGTTGAGGATTTGCTATTTGTTGGCATTTCCTTCGGCATTACAAAAATAAAGAGTGGGATAATATTAAGCTATATATTCCATCATTTTCTCCTAATTCCGCCTATTTTCTTCTTCTAATTTAGCTACTCTCTTCTCGACCTACTCTAGGACCCTCGCTTCAAATTCCAGTGTTGACTGGCTTGGAATAGATTGTTGCTTGTCTAGAGTCGAAGCAGTATGGTCACACCACATTTCTCTAGTTGATGTCATAGGCATCCCATAAACTCAATTCCTATAGGGTTTATTAATTGCTCAAACCTCTAACTATAACTGAGGATTGTGAAGAGGATGCATAAAAGCGTCTTCTCCATGTTTTTCATACATTACATTGTTATATGTTTCTACCAAAAAAGAGTCAATTATAATTAAAAGAATTATAAAAATCACAAGAATTTAGAAAGAAAGGAAAAAAAAAAAACCTTACCCTGTTATCTACAAACTTACTTATATGAGTTTCCTCATATAACTCCATCAGAGCATGCTCGCGCCTAAGTTGTTGTTCCTACAAAAATAAATAAGTTGTGAAAAATTATAAAAAATAAACAATCAATTAAAAATTAAAGAAAAAATAATTTAAAAATGTTACTAGGCATCTTGCATGGTTGATAAATAGGAGTGGTTAACCGGTATGCTTCCTCATCAAACCGTGTATTTTTTTGTATTGGTTTTGCGATCCGGATTGTGATTGACTTTTAAACTCATCTGATGCTACAAGTTCTTGAAACTTCTATGAATTATCCTTTTGTGATATGACTTAGTTTATACTTCTTTCATACCTTTATATAATTAGAGTCGGCTCGATGTTTTACATATTTATTGGGATCATACCACAAATCACACAACCGAGTACAAAAATACTTGTTAAATATACATGAGATTTATAAATTCAAGATTAGAATTTTAATTATAAAATTTATATAATTGATTGATATTTATATAATTGTGTTGTGATTTTCTCACACTTTTCTGACCAACCCCCCATTTTCCTTCCCTTTCGTAACAAGATTTTGCATGCATTGTCAATTTGTACATTATTATTGGAGCATTTCTCATCGTGTATCATAACACTTATAATTCTTTTCATACATAAGTTCTAAAATATGGATGTGAAATTCAACTTAAACGATTTTATCCAATTTTAATGAAATTCGACAAAATTTCTCGTATACGAGGCCCTACCCAGAATTCCATCCCACTAGCTCCCTATAAGTAAACAATACCACACAACATAACCATCCATCACAAAATAGGTAGCATATGCGTACTACCAATCAATTAAATTTTTATTCATTTAGTGATTACACAACATAGTCTTTAAATATTTATAACAAATCCATAACAATATCATATTTGTTTTCTAATTAATTTCATAATGACATACAATATATTACAAATGCTAGAAAAATAATATATACTAACTCAAAACATATATATTTTATCTTACCTTAAACATTCTCAACTAAACATTTATCATAGCCATCCATTTAACATCTTGGAGTCGACTCCACCGAAATAGTAGTTATTTGAACGATGATTACATCACACTTGTAATAAAGCACACAACTTTAATATTTATAAACCTGAAAAACAAATTCACTCAAAATCATTTATTTTTATTTAATATTAACAACATAATTACCATCACTATTGTTGATTAAACTAGCAGCAACAGTAACTCTCTTTGAACTTTTTTTCGGCATCTCCAAAATAAAACACAAGTTAATTCCCAAATTCTCCTTAATTATAGCCAATTAAACACTTTAGCAACAATAATTAATTAGGTTTCACAACATATCAATTTCAACATATGAATCAACACAATTATAATTAATTAAACACTTCAACAACAACAATTCATTAGGTTTCATAACACAATAATTTCACCATGTGAATCAACCTAATTATAGTTAATTTCACATTTAAAACCTCCCTAAACTCATCAACAATAAGTTTCACTTTATAATCTAATTTAAGAGCAACATATCCAAACCTACAACATGCAAATCATCACAATGACATACAAAATCAACTCAAACACTCCATTAACACCATTTATGCTTAAAGTTTAAAACTTTCGAAACAAAACTACTTATAGTCGACCACTCATGGTTCAAAAAATCCATGGTCGGCCTTAAATTCATTCTCTTGTCTACTAATTTTAAAACACAAAATGGATAGGATTGCATCAAAACTTATAAGAGATTACAAAACTTACCTTTAAGAGATTGAGAAAGAGAGAGAGGATGTGCAATGATGAGAGAGTAATGATGGCCGATAATGAGAGAAAGGGGTTGGGTAAGGCGAGGAAAGAGGCGTGCTGAGGATAATGGTTTTGAGAGAAAAAAGAGCGGCTATGTTTTAAGCAATAATACAACTAAGATGAAAATGAGAGAAAATGAAAGATTAAGTTATAACCTAAATTCACCGATGAAAATCATTTCAGTGTTTCTGTCATCATATTAACACATCAATAAACATCTATGGAATCACTAATAAAATCTTAATTATTTTTTAATATTTTTAATCCCATCAACAATTTTGTCGCCAATGCTCAAATATATTATAATTTGTTGATGAGATCGCATGTCCATCAACATTTCTGTTGTCAATTCTCAAACATACTATAATTTGCAAATGAGATTTCACATTTGTTCGAAATTATATCGCTTTTTTTATATAATTTTTTTTAGCTTGTTATAATTGTCTGACCAACATAAATACACAACAACAACAACTCCAAGCATTTTAAAGCTAACAATTGACCACATTAAACTTATAACCATAACTTTCTACCATCATTCATTAAAGTAAAAACCTTATTATTTTCTATACAATATGAATAAGTTAATTTTTCATGTGTGCTCCAACCTGAAACTATCTCATAAATAGAAAAATTATTTAAAGACCACATTAATGTTGTGTACATTTGAAAATTATGTTTTTTTTAATATATTATATGTCAAAGGCCCGATTAATCATAATTAATTTAACTCATCAATTAACAGTCAAAGACAAATATCTACATTCCTACCTGAATTATAAAGACCAAATATGACCACAGACAAAAACATATATACATAAAAGCAAGATGTAAAGTTAGTATGATAGGCTAACAAGAATAGGGTGTAACAAAATATCCAAATAAATTAAATCCATATGTACACAAGCCAATACGTACATTTCATGGTTCCATTAAAAACTAAAGATACACTCTATTAAACTATTTTCAAGCTTCACCTTTAGAAGGGTAAACCATGACTCCATCTACTATACCATGTGAATGACGCATGTCATGTGTTCAGTAGGTTTTGGAAACATAAATAACTATTGCAATCTATGAATGATTGAAAAGTATCTTAATTTTTTATATGCAACAAATGTCCTTCTCAACCACTATTAGGTTTATATTGAGCATGGTGATAAGTTTTGCACTTGGTAAAATTTATATATTCATTGTAGTATAACATGCAAAAGTTTAGATATATATTGATTTTTGGTATCCTAGGCCAAGAGTATTCATCATGAATTTTGCAGTATAGAAATTCTCTTTCAGCCCATGTCATTATGGTAATATGTTTTTAGCTCATTCAATTTTGCTATTATAATCAATTTCACTCAATCTATAATCTGACTTGATGGTAAACAATTATGCAATGACCGATAATTTATTGTGAGTCGTACACACATCCCATAATAGTTCATCGGAGTCTTTTAAAAGTTTAAAAAACATAGATACATCTACATTTAGTTATCCATCTAAAAGGATGTTACGTGAACCTTTACCTGAATAACCATGATTCATTCTCATTACATCCATCATCATACTTCTATAAGGATTACTATTATCACTTGCAAACCCATGCATGTTGCTAGAACTATAATTTTGAGTCAATCATTCTTTATAACATGGTTTCGTAAGAAACATAGGGTTCTCCGTACGCATATCAAATAAGTACTTCTCAATGAACCCTTTTTAAGTAGATACATTATCACAACATCTTTATAATGAGACTTTTTATTCTTATACTTCATACATGGACATCTAATTTCAACTGCATTAATATTCTTTGGTTTAGAAAGTATAAAATTAATAAAACCCTCGACCCCTTGAAGATAGTCTTGTGTATACAAATTTTTAGGTGAATTTTGATATATTCAAAAATAATCATCCATTGGTTATGAAACCTATATAGAATAATATTAATTTTATCAATTTCATAAAAAAATATTTTTTCCTAAATTGCCAATTTCACAATAAAAATTAACAAAATATGATTGGTACCTATTAAAATAACCTATCATTTCTTCAACTATAACACATTTAAATTACAAAATCAAATTCCATTTCATCAAATGATAACAAAATTCAAAAAAAAATTTCAAATTCTAAACAAATCCTAGCATACAAATCATACATTAATATGATAAATTTTTCTAGAAAAAAGTTGTAAAACACTTAAATATACAAGCAAACTACAAATACTACAAGAAATTTCAATAAATTAACCTAAAATATAAATGAGTTACAAAAAAAAATAAACAAGTTTGGTTACTTTATGCATTGAAACTTCACAAAAAAATCAACAATGAATGCTGACACTACTTATATAGATGTAGATCCACGGTGACTAGTTGGAGTGGCTAGATTTGTGAGAAATAAAGAGGGCTACTAGTTTTTGTTTTTTTACAGGAGAAATAAAAATGGGAAAGGGAACTGTGAATTAATATTATAGTTAGTCTAAAGTCTGAATTGATTTGATTTTTTTAAAATTAAAAGAAAATAACTTTGTTAAATTTGATCAAAACTCAAATTAACTTGATTAATCATGGTATAAATTAATAAAAAATTGATTGAATTTTTTTTAATTTTGTAATTAAAATATATCAATTTAATTTTTTAATAAAAAATAGAATTAACTCACCCAGCCATTGTGTCGAATTCGACTCCAAGTTAAGGTTTTAAAACTATACTTTAAGACTATTTATGGAGTTAGATGTTGGGAGTACATTTTCCGTCTTAGGTTTGGATCCTAGAAAGCAAACAATAAATACAAACACATGAAGAGAAAGGACCCTAAGGAGAAATGCAATCCAAGTAAAGCAAACATCAGCTAACGTATTGATACATAAGAAAAAGCTCACGCTAAGCCATCCATCTTGCAAGAAAAAAACAATGGCAGACACACTCACAAATCTCACACCTGCTCTTCTTCTCAAATCTTCTCGCACTCTCTCTTCCCTTCGTGGCCTCCCCATTTGCTCAACTCCATTAAGCAACAATAGCAGCAGCAGCCTTAAGATAACTAGTACCAGCAGCAGGATCCTTAGCATCAATGGGCCAAAAAGATACAGACCCATGGCGGTTCGAGCTACGGACTCCTCCTCACCTTCTTCCTCCTTTGGGTCCAGGCTCGAAGACGCCGTCAAGAAGACTGTAGCTGAGAACCCAGTTGTAGTTTACTCCAAAACTTGGTGTTCGTGAGTTCTATATCTCTTGCTAAATTTTTATTTTTTTTCCAGTTGTTTTTTTTTTTTTTTGAAAGCTTGAGTTTGTAATGGTTTCTTCATTTGGGTATAATTCAAGGTATTCTTCTGAGGTGAAGTCTTTGTTCAAGAGGCTAAATGTGGATCCATTAGTCGTTGAATTGGACGAATTGGGTATGTTTGGTTCATTTCTCTTTTACTTTATATTTTTTTCTTTGATTTCTTGTTTATTACTTGCTGCTGGTTCTTGGATAGGATCACCCATGATTTAGGCTATTTTTAGATTCTTCCAAATAATTTGAGTTGTTACAAATTTTAACAGTACAAAGTAACATTTTTTTTCCCATTTATGCATTGGATCTTTTTCTGGGAAATTTGATATATGGTTATTAGGTTTTGAACTGGTGAAAATTGTTTTTTTGTGTAATTTTTGAATTTTGTACAGGCGCTCAAGGACCCCAGATACAGAAAGTGTTAGAGAGGCTCACAGGCCAACACACTGTTCCAAATGTGTTTATTGGTTAGTGGTGCTTTACTCCTTATTCTTTAACTGAGTAGTAGGAGGAAGACTATTTCGTTTATTTGTAGCTTTCAGTGATTATGCAGATTTCAGGAAACTAGCATGGTGTTTGTCTTTGTACTTCTTTGTTAGGATTAATGGAGTGAAAGTTTATGTTGAAGGTGTAGCAATTCTTTTCTGATGTGGTTAATGAAATTGATGAGCAAGATGATTTTGTTTGGTGTGTGTGGAAGTGTGCTGTAATTTATTTCCACTGCAATAAGTTCTTTGTTCATCCTGATGCGTAACTTGTTATAACATATTATAATTGGCCGACATAGAAATGTTTCTTGTGAGATTTGGATCTGTGTTGTTTCAATCAGATTGGTAATAGCAAGGCTTCATTCATGTCTTGCTGCTCTTTTCGATAACAATTCTTTATGTTCTAGCATGTGTAGCTTGTTACTGTACTTCAATGGAGGCTACTGCCTCCAACATCAAACAAATATCTGAGTGTTTGTGGTGATATCTACTTAATTATGGACTAATTTGAATATTTAAACCTGAAAATTTGGATTTATATGCAAACAGTTCACTGTGCCTTTAGAGGGTAGTTGAGGTGATGTAGGAAATAAAATGGTAGGAGATTTTGGTTAGCTGGTATAAACCTTAGCAGTGGTGCAAAGTGAAACAGATTTATAAGTCAATGTGAATTCTGAATCACCTGTCCCGAAAACATGACTGGAAAATGAATCCCATTTTTTTCGGTAGAAAGTGAAAATGAACCAGAATGTTATGTGTTTCCTTTTGTTTATAGTTTTAAGAAATAGTATCTTGTAGCTGCATTATTATGTCAAATTATACATTCTAAGTTAAGGTTCTATTTGCATTTAGAGTTAGATGATCTATGCCTTTCTCCTGAGAAATTTTCCTGTATGTTGTCAAAAGAAACATGGGAATTACTCCTTCCTATTTCTGTTTTTTTCCCTGTCTAACTATGAAAAGTTTGTCTATTCCTTTTTTTTTTTGCCCTATTGTTTCTATACTTTTATTCGATTTTCACTGCTATCTAATGCTCACATTTCTGTTTTTCTACATGACCAGGGGGCAAACATATTGGTGGCTGCACAGGTATATTATTTGCAGTTGTCTTATGAATTATCTTGTTCGATTAATTTACTATGATTGCATGTTATGGATACCAATGATTCATAAGATAGTTCCTGAGCGTCAACAAACTGTCTTTTCTCCACAGATTCTTAAAAATCTCAAAATCAGCTGTGTTTCTCTGAATATCATCTGTCCACAAGCTTCCCAAGATTTTGATTAAATATATTTGATGTTCCTGTTAATGAATCAGCTGCTTATTTTCTACACCATTCACCTTAATTGTGGATGTGTTATAGATTTGGGTATTTGAATGAACTTTCAGTTCCTTTAAGTAGGCATTGATATTTTCTTTGAGGCTCGCTTGGTGCTCATGATGCTATGTGAAAGGCAGACCAAGTTTCGACTCTGATGCCTGCTTTATGTCCTCACGCAGATACTGTGAAGCTATACCGGAAAGGTGAACTTGAACCGCTGCTGTCAGAAGCTAATGCTAAAAAGTCACAGGGCTAGCCTTGCCATTTGTCCATGAAGAACCTTGTCATTTGTCCATGAAGAATTCAATTCCCAAGCACAACCCTCGATTGTTTCGGAAGATACCCCTCACCACATTTCTGCTTCTTCATGGCCTTTTCTTCTTTCTTTTTTTACTTCATTGACATAGATTTAATTTCTAGTTATTCATATGGATCTCTTTCGTTGAACTGTATATTGAATTCACAAAAGTTGTTACATAAATGCACTGTGATCCTTGTTTAATAGTCATCCACGTCAAAACTCGTGGCGATGTTTCAATGCTAAGTGGATTACTCCTGCGTTTAGCCCTGCTAGGCCAATAGCACCCACCAAGAGGCTATGGATGTAAGAAAGGTTTTCCGCAGGCTGTGGATGTGTGATACTGAAATGTGGCATTGGAGTGCATTAGCCTCCATCAACTCAGGACTTTCCAACTCAAGGAGAAGCTCTCTACTTTCGAAGTGGTAGTTGCAATCATGTTTAGGGCTCTTGCTCTTGCTCTTGCAATTGTAACTTTTCATTCTGATCTCACCTCAAACTGGCTGAAACGAAGTGGGGCTATACACGAGGCATAAGAGCTTATAATTTAAGTTAAATAAACTCTTTTCTGTAATCATACATGAATTTAATATATGATGTTTCCTGCTATGGATGTTTTCAATCTTCATTACTAGAAGCATTCATCTTGGTGGAAAAATACAAATAATGGTCTATGATTTTGCTAGTGCCATAAACATCTGCCTTAGACTTTTGAAATAGGCCAACGTTTCATCATGATCAGGAAGGTTCTCTTTGATGGCGGCAACTTCCTTGAAATTCTGAGTCCATAGATGTAAACGAGGGAAGCTACCAGGTTCCAGCAGCTTGACACCAACGGCTTCCTCCATGGGTTGAAGCCAGCCAGCTATCCATCCAAAGGCTATGTCAGTCATTCCAACTTTGTCACCCCCAAAAAATTTCTTGTCACCAAGGCCAAGCTCTTCTATGATTCCTAGCAGTTCTTTGAATTCTTTTGCTGCCTTCTCTTGTTCCTCTCCGACAGTTTGAAAGAAGGCAAAAAACGCTGGGCTCTGTAGCACACAAACATGTACAGAATTACAGACAAGTAAAGAAAAAGAGACTTTAGATCAGTGAAGGAAGTAGATACCTTGTCCTCTCCAAACTTGGTCCAGAATCTAGCCATAGCTCTCTCATAAGGATCTTCTGAGAGCAAGGGATTCTGTGGCCATGTCTCTTCTATGTACTCAAGAATGATAGTGGACTCTGCTATTGGCTTTCCACCATGGATTAACACTGGGATCTTCTTGTGAACTGGGTTATACTGTAGAAGCAACTCACTTTTGTTGGAGAGATTCTCTTCTACATATTCGTAACTTACTCCCTTGAGTTTCAGAGCCCAAAGAACTCTGTAACTGAATGGACTAGGCCAAGCTCCTAGGAGCTTCACTTCTTCCATATTTTGCTAGGATGCTGCCTCCCCACCTCAGTTTATAGTGGTCAGGTAGGATGATTTTGCTTGGGAATTACGTTTCTTGATTCAAAGATTTATTTAAATTTTCCCATTGCAGGCTTCTTTGACTAACAACTCCATTTTGCTTGACCAGATTATAAAATTTAACCTATAAGTGTTCAGAAATGTTTGCTTTTGACATGATAATCTTAAAATATAGAAAACTCTTAAAACTCTTGACTGTTGGCCCTCCATCATTTCTTTTCTTATAATTCGTTTGCCAAGAGAAGATAAACGGTTTCTTCAATGACTTCAAGCCACCATGCAAGCCATCCAAAGGCAAAGTCTACCGGTCCAATTTCATTGCCACCAAAGATTTAATTGCTAGTTTAATATGTAATGTAGCCAATTAGATGGTTATACATGATATTATTATATTAATATAAATATATATTTTTTATTAATAAAAATTTGATTTTTTTTTAATATTCATATAATATTAGAGTAATAAATCTAATATTTGATTTATAAATCTAGAGTAATGATAAAGTTCATGTGACAAAAATACTTTACAAAGAAAATTATAAAATTGTTATAATTACAGGATTTTTATTGTATCAAAGCATTATTCCTAAAATGTTCTTGGTCGATACTCTCTTAAATACTAGATATTTATTAGAGCGTAGAGACTGATATATATTATATTCTTTTCTTTATGAAAATAAACAATTGTTCTCGTAAGTTAAGGTGTAATGAATATCTAGAACTAATATGTAGATGATTGTCATAAGACATATACACTAAACCAATTCACATAGAAATTCCATATGGAAAGATCATCTATATCTATGTAAAGGTTCACGTAACAGTTATGTAAGTGATCCTTAGACTTGAAATCATTAAATTATCTTATATAGAGAATGTTATGCTTTGATCTCATTACATATTATCTTAGTCAATGTAACGAATAAGCAGATATTAGGTATAACATGAACTACATAAAAGTACTTGAATGATTAAGAGAGAACTCATCACCCTGTGTAAATTAGAAAAAATGTTTCATCTGTTTTGAAATAGTATTGACTAATAAATCATTAGTCAAGGTGGAATGAAATTTAAAAAGAGTTTCAAATCTTATTCAAACGATCAATAACTATTATATAGAGAGCATACATGATTTAATATGACAAACATACTTTATATTTTAATGTTAAATCGAAATATTATTGATAAAAAAATATTAATTGTATTGAGAAATCAGTCACTTAAAGGTTAAGTCAAATCACCAATGACTTTTCTAATATTCGGGGATCATGACATGTTAGACAATACATCTGAACTTCAAATATAAATTAATAAATAGTTGAATTGATAATAAATTAAATTGTTTAATTTATTTAATTCTATTTAATTATAATTATAATTTATATTTGGACCAACATTTTAGGAATCTAATGAGTCACACTTATTAAGAACCATTAGTCAAAAATTAAACTATGGTGATTTAATTAAGTATGACTTGATTAAAATATATTTTACAAATTAAGGACTAGAATATAATTCATACATGGATTATATTTCTAGACTTAGAAAAATCAAGGACTTGATTGATTTAATTAATTTCTAAAATTATCATGAATTAATTTGTAAATATTATTTAAAGGACAAATTGATATTTTGCTAATTTATAGGGGGTTTTGAATTTTTTTTATAAATAGTAAATTATATCTCTTATTTTTTAAATTTTTAAGTTCCATGATAAAAAGCTAGCATTCTAGACATAGTAATTTCACTATAATTTTAGATTTATTTTAAAGACTTTCAAATAATTTTATTTTATTATTTACGTGTGTGTGTGTGTGTGTGTGTGTGAGAGAGAGAGAGAGAGAGAGATAACCCAACACTTCTTGTTACCAAGGCCCCGTTCTTCTAAGACTCTCATTAGTTTCCTGGCCTCTTCTCTTGCTCTTCTCTAACAGCACCGAAAAATGCCATGAAAGTAGTAAGTTCTGTCCTGCAGGCATTTGTCTCTACGTATGGATGGCCGTGTCCATAGAAGTGGTGCTGGTTATCCTCCTTGGAATGCTTTTGTCGCCCAACTGCCACCAGCAAAAGGAATGCGGTCAGGTCTTCTTTTTTTTAGTTTAACGTGGGTATCCGGGCCAGCTTGCGCGTACCTCGACTAATACCACGGGCCCTGAAGTTAATGACCATGTAAGCTTCCAGTGGTCATCATATGAGCAACCTAGGGCTCGAACCTAAGACCACAGAGGGAGCAAACCTCTTAGCCCCAAGCTCTTACCACTAGGCCACCACCAGCTTACAATCAGGTCTTCTTGATGGAATGGATGGAAGAGTTCTTTAAATAGTTCTATTTTTCTAGAAACTGCGGGTTAGCTGATCATCATTTGGTTGTGTTTGGTATTGCAGTTATTATTATGGTTGTGGTTTGAAAAATATTATCTTATAAAAAGTATTTTTAGTTGAGGTTGGGTTGGAAAAATATATCTTTGATTAAAATTGTGGTTGAAATTGATGTTAAATAAAAAATAATTTAATGTGCTTGGTTAAGAATGCTTTTGAAATTGAGGTTATAAAATAATTTTAAAAAATATATATTAATATTGATGGTTTTTAATTTAAATATTGTAGATTTAACTATTGTTATTACATCATGAAATAAATAATACTTTATACAAAATATTTTTTATTATTCCATTCAACTATCTACAATCTCATCACGTGTGAAATACATCAGACAGTTTTCTTGGTTTCTTTAACGCACAACAACATAACTTGTAAAATATAATAGGAACAAAATTAGAATTGCAATCAAATTCTGCAAATATTACATCATGAACCAAATAAAACACAATTAAAAAATAAAAAATATTTTTTTTTATTTTACTTGATCGGACCATGTTCAATCCATTTTACACATTAGACCGAACTTGGTCCAGCCAGAATAGTAAAACATATCTTCACTGTTCATTGAACAATATAGCATGGTTGAACTTCTCATCCACGCAAAAAAGCAGCAATTCGCTGCTTTCTTTTTCCCTGCGTTTCACACACAATTTATTATGGGACTCCTACATACTAAGTAACTTTTTTTCCTTAACCAAATATTTACAAGCTGCGGTTTGCTTTAAAAGCAATCGTAGCCGCCTAAACAAACAGGTTACCGTGGAATACATTATCCCCATGCTTACAGCAATACTTACATAACAAATATTTGATTACCCCTGCAAAAAATAATGAACTAGAGCAGGAGAGCAGTTATTGCTGGTGAATGTCGATGCTAATAGTTCATGCATTTTTCTACTGCAAAATCTACTATTATCACATGTCCTTGCCTAGAAGCAATTTATTGTTGAATCCTTGACATATTGTTCTCCTCACCTCTTAAATCCAAGCAAAATTTAGGTCTAACCTTTTTTCCTTTTCTTTTACTTGAACCAAAGTCCTGCAGTTGACCTCGTTGATCTTTCTTCTGCAAATTGTAGACTTGTCACAACTCACCACCATTACTAATTTGTTCCATGGATTCCACAAGTTGATTCTTTTTCCACAGGGCTGGACAGTACATCTGTCAGGATTTTCATTTCACACAGTGGCGCATTCATTTCCAGATTGACTCGCTGCCCAACAACTTGTAAGAAGCTTATGGCTTCGACCAATAAATTGGAAGCGATGGCATCGATGCCTTCATTAGCTTAAGGGTTTTTTGCATTTCGGGATTCTGGTTTTCATCGCTGCTCATATGTACATTGTACTGACATAACAGAGGGAAACACAGAATCTAAAAACACTATGAGTCTGCAAGCTTTTCTGATTTCAGCACATATCATATCATTCATCGAGTTTCTTCCTATGATGATTTCTGAATGATTACGAGGCCTTGTTTTCTTCAAGAAACATCACAGACTCTGTTATGAAGCTGCTTACTGACTCAAATTTCCACATTTTATCACCTCTACCATACAATTTAACCAGATTTGTAGAATTATCAACTCTACCCTCTTTTGGAAGAGCATGATAGAGATTGTGCCTCCATTGTGGTCAGAAAATCAGTACAAATTGCAGCCAGTTGGTGCAACAAAAGGGCTAACGTTTTGTGGCTTTCTGGATTTGATTTTAGCAGCAGCAATTGAGATATAACAAGGAAAAATAGAATCACAGAGGTGGAGTATGATACACATTCATGAAACATACAAAGCTTTAAGGTAGAGAGTAGGATAAGTAATAAGAAAACCAAAACTACAATGCACAAACATCACTCTCATTTTACTTCTTCGATTTCATCCAAGGCGTAGTTGTTTGTAGATACATTTGCATAATTAACCTTGTTGAATCGAACCACCACCGGGTAGCGGCTCCTGGGGTCCTGTCCGATCCAAATCCATAGTAAATAACCATGACAAAAAAAAAAAATAGATAAAAAAAGGTCAGGGAGGAGAGAGATGGTATTACCTGATCAACAGCTACTACGGATCCAACGCCATTGAACCAGTAGGATTCCTTCCTCAGTATCTTCACCTGTAGCGTGACTGGATCAGAAATGTTACCACTATTTTTACTTACAACTAAGTGTTTGCTTGTCACAGCTAAGTCCGAATCTAAGCAATGAGAAGGGAATTCAAAACCCCCATTTAACATCTTAGATGATCAAGACCAAAAGCATGGTTGTTTTTCAGTGGAGGTAGCCCTTGAGACAGAACTCATTCTAGCAATTCACAATTTGATGTACTTTGTGAGTGAGACTTCTTTATGATGCTACTAACACTGTAAATTTGGTATTTTTCAAGCGAATAAGAGAAAAACAGGTGCTTGTAGTTCAACTGACACTAGTGTTTTGTGGCTTTCTGAATTCGATTTTAGCAGCAGCAATTGAGATATAACATGGAAGAATAGAGAGAGTCCTGGTTCCCGGATACCTCGACACATATTTTAGCTATCAGAAGTATAGGAACTGGAAACGTTTGATAACTGACCTTGGTTCCTCTCTTGGGTCCAATAGGTGGTGGCTTAGGTTTTGGAGCTTCAGCTACAGCTGGTTCTGTGGTGGCAGCAGGTGGTGATGCGCCCTCTTCAGCTGACCTTACGACAAGCCTCGAATAGTTCTTGCTGTTGTTCTTTGAAGAGAAAAACAACATGGTGGGCTTAGAAGTTGAGTTTGTATTGGTTGCAACAGCTGGTGTCAACGCAAATCCTGAAGCAGCCGATGCCATGTTGCAGCTAGCCATGTTGTCTGTCTCTCTTTTTTCTGATGATAGATGGAGTGTGGCAACCAAGTACTCTGGTTGAGCAGAAGACAAGGAAGTGGAGATTGAGAGGCTTGGAATTAATGAAGTGAATTTCTTGGTTTTTTTGGACAGAATTATCTCATCTTGGAAACTAATTTCAATCTTTTCCTCCACTAGGCTGCTGCCACTTATGCACCATATCTCTTTCCTTTGGATAATGTGATCACTTGTCTTCCCTTCTGTAATTCGGACGATGGGCTCCCTTGAGCAGCCTATCCACTCGGGCCCCTTTTCTATTCCATCTTTTTAGAACTCGAAAAAGAATTTCTGGGGGGAAAAAATGACATTTGCATAATGAGATTTAGGTCATTCCATACTCGGTTTCATTAGATTCTTATCCGGTTTGATAGGAATGCAGATAAAAACTTAACTGATTTATACTGTGTTTTTAGTATTATGATAGTTTTTATAATTGTAATTTAAAAAAATATATATTTTTAATTGTTGTTGGTTTAATTAAAATTTATGTTTAGCTAAAATTGTTGTTAAATTAAAAGTAATTTAAAGTTTTTTTTGTTGAAATTGCTTTTGAAAGTGATGTTGATAATAAAATAATTAAAATATATATATATATTAATTTTATAATTTCTAATTATATTATTGTGTACTGGATTACTAATGTGTTATAAATTGATGTGATATTAAAGTTTTATTTTTATTATTCCGTTAAATTAGTCGCAATTCATTTAAGAAAATCTCTGGTATTCATGGCTTTGTGTACATGGAATGACAGTGGTGGAAAATTCATATGGAACAAAATAATTGTGGTGCATTTGATGCAAGTTATACAATAGCTTGAGTGTTCTGCTATTCTTTTATACGTGTAACAATTGCAAGGTAGAAGGTTATTTTAATTTTATTATTCATGATATATTTTATTTTTCAATAGTGTGAATTTTATCTTATTATTCATGATATATTTTAATGGTTTTATGCATGACTTTGAATTTTAAACTCTATTTTATGATTTTATAATTTATTGATGAAAATATAATTTATTTTTTAAATTTTTAATTTTATTATTTATAAATAATTTAAAAATATAAAAAATTAATCAAGTCAATCATTCAACGAATATTTGCAAGCTATAAAAAGTCTTTCACCTAGCTCAAACTAACTGAATCGGAGTTGGAATCGAGTGGGGTAAAATTCTTCTCTATTCCAATCCATTTTTATCCCTAAATCTAATATAAATTCGATCAAATTTGATTTATGAAATGCCTTCTTCATTCTAAAAAAGGCATAAAATGTCTTCTTAATTGGATTAAAACTAAAGCATTTTAGTATTCTAGATTCAGTTTTTATTATTATTATAAGAAAAAAAAATAACCAAAAATATATGGTTCATTTAGTATCATTTAAAGTTTCCGCTATTCGTTTTTGTTATCAAATTTTTGGAAACCAAATTAAAAAAAAAAAAAAAAACTTAATTGTTTTGTAGAAAAAATAGATAAAAAACGATTTTTTCATTATTAAAAAATTGCTTTGTTGATTTATTAAAAATATGTTCTCTTCAAGACAACATGTTTTATCCATCCATTGAACGTGTTTATTGTGTGAAATAAGACAAGAGATTGTGCGTTGCTGCGGGCAATGACAGAAGGTTCAATGAAGTTGTGCTTGAAAATGGAAATCATTATAATTTTCTCGCGGAGAAAATATGATGGCATTTATAGGCTATTAATAGAACAGAACAATTACACTAAACAATAGATGTCAGATTTATCAAACATTTTATCCTATATGTTACTAGTTGGGTTTCATCCAAGTATAGTAAAAATAAAAAAAAAATCACGGGTCAACATGTTAAATCACCTAAATTTATTCAGATCAATGTCCAAATAGGTTGTGATGAAATTCAGATTTTAGTATATTAGAAAGTGTGGTAGTGATTGTTTTTTAAAAAAAATTTTATTTTAAAATACATTAAAATAATATTTTTTTTATTTTTTTAAAATTATTTTTGATATCAACTTATTAAAATGATATGAAAACATCAAAAAAATATTAATTTAAAATTAAAAAAATAATTTTTTTAAAAAACACAATGTCAAACACTTACAAGTCACTAGATCAATCCGCCATTGTTGCCAGCACCAACATCTATAATATAAGAGAGAAAGGGATGGAGGAACTACAAGTATCAATATGTTTTTTCCAGGTTAATTGAAGGCTATGAATCATGGTTGTTGATCGTATTTGGGGATATGCAAAACATGAGATCAGAAAGTCATATTATGAGGCTCATTTCAGAGGATGAGTAGCGACGAACACGAGAATCTTTGCTTCATTAAGGGCTTGTAGAAGCTATTGTGATAAGCAAGATCGGTCCTGACAAACATCTTCAGAAACCAATTTGCTACAGGGAACACCAAAGCAGTGGAGTTGAGTTGCTGACTTCAAGGCTGTCTATGGCACATATAAGGAGAGCGAAATCAAGTTCTTTTCTTTTATTATTTAGTATTATTATTATTATTTATAAAAATTATATTAATTTGTTATAATAATTATTTGTAAAGTCTCTTAAATCTGGACTTTTCTTCTCCTTTCCCTTGTAGGGCACTCCCTCTTTCATCCCCTCTCGTTTCTGCTTGGAAACTGCCTCCTCTACCTGACCTGCTGCAGCTGGGAAATCCCTTCCCCTCAAGTACTGTTATGAAGAAAATCAAGCTGTAATTTTAGATGAAATTCAAAATTTAATGGTACTCCATTATACTCAAGATTGAAAAAATTGTACAAATTTAAGATCAAATTAAATGATTATTGGACGAATCCGTATAAAAATTAAGTTCAGTGAAATAATTAAATTTTTAATAAGCCAATTTAATTTAATCATAAGTCAAATTAAAGTTTAATTATGTTAAAGAATTAATTTGGGTTCAATTGAAGAATTGAATTAAGTGCAAGGATTTAATTATATTTTAAATAAATCAAATTAATTTTATTAGGGGTTTAATTGGTGAAAAAATAAGTTGGGATTAATTGAGAAAATTAGAATTTTAAGAGATCAAATTTAATCTTAACCAAGTTAATTGATTGAAATCAAAGGTAAAATCATAAAAATATTAAAATTTAATGGCCAATTAGAGATTAAATTAAAATATTTCACAGTCCATGATCAATATACAAAAAGCATCCAACTATGCGGATCCAATTAATTGAAATCTTAGGTGAAATTAAATATAATTAAAAGTGTTAACTTTTTTTGAGCCGAGATAGGCCTAATCTTTTTTGAGCTAAGTCCGGCCGAGCCCATGTATTTAATAATATTTCATTATAATAATATAATATTATAATATTATATATTAAATTATAAAACAAAAAAATAAAAAATCCTTTCCTAAAACATTGTGATTTTCTCGCATGTTTTTATATTAATTTTGTATAATATCGAGTTGTATATTTACATTGAAAGATATAGATATGGTATTAAAATACCTGATTTTCTCCGAAATATTTTTAAACATTTTCAATAAAAAATCTCAAAATTTTTAAATTAATTTCCCCCTTAAAAAAAACAAAAAAAAATTATTTTCATGCATACGGTCAAATTCTAAAAAGTTTTTCAAGTATATTTTCATTAAAAAAAAAACCAAAAATACATTTTTCTCATATTTTAAAAAGCAAAAATAAAAATGGATATCGTGACCAGTTTATGATTATCCATTTGGATTTTGCCAAAATATCAAAAACCCTTTACCAATTATTTTTTATATATATTAGGTTTAAAATGTAGACTTTAATATATGTGGGGTGTAAAACTACATAATAAAGTACACCCTCAAGTATTAAAGATACAAAGTGTAAAATAAATGTGATGCTAAAATTTAAACTTTAGAATTGTTAGAATTAAACCCGATGAGGTAGAGACTCTCTCACGAAAAAAGATATATCTTAGACATTAGAAAAAGACCGACGAATAAAAACTCGACTTGGAAAAACAATCAAACAACAATGCAGTTTATCTTAGGTATGGTGTATTGGGGATAATGTGTTTTTTCTTACACAACCAGTTTCTTACCCAGACTCTCGTAACCATAAGTTCCTAGTAATCTTAATACTAGATAATGACTCTTAAACTTTAATTATAATTTTATAATTAAATCTAAAAAAATTTTCTTTCCAGTAATAATATCTCTTAGAAGGCATAATAGCTCGCCGGCGACCCGACATCGCACCCGCAACATATTGAATGAAGAGATACGAGAAGAATGGTTGAAACAATAACATGAAAGAGTACCGCAACAGAGGTTGCACTGGAAGCCTTTTGTGAGTGGAACAGGTATTCTCCATCCTCTTCCATGAACACTCCTTGGACTTCACTAATTTCTTTTTATAGTTGCTTGAACTGTATGATAGATTCTTCCCCGAGGTCAATAAGAAATAATCAACGGCAAAAGCACATGTTAGGTAAGGAAAAAACTCGAACAAATGAGGCATCATCATCTTCTATCTCATCTTTTGTAGTGCTTGAACTGTATACATATAAACTCTTTATTTCCATTTTTTCTCTAATATAAAATACTATACATAGCTTCTTTAGCCAATAATGTTATAATGGGCTTTTTTATATATGCACACGCACACAACCGTAAATCAATAATGAATTTATTGTAGATTACAATAGGAAAATGATGATTTTGTTTTTCAGTCTAAATTCATCAAGCCTTGCATTAAAGGTAGAATAGCCTTTTTCAAATTGTCAAAAAATCATTTAAGAATTGGACAAGGGCAATAAAGTCTTTGCACTTTTATTCAACACAACAAATATACATGATCACTCTTAAAAACAAAATTTTCTAAATTTGGATCTAGTAATGTTTTCATTTTTTTTTATTTTTTCTAAACAGTTAAATAACATATTTATCGTTAAAATCAAATTTTTTATAGCTTTGGTTTAAGGGTCTTTGCATCTTTTCATATTGGGTTTTTTGTAATGATATGATTGTTAGATGGGTTATTCGGTAATTGACTTTGTATAGATATTATTAAAAATATAGCTTGTGTGCGAGGCACACTTGCCTGCAGATGAAATATCCTTGCACCCTTTGAATAGCGTGTGGGATGTCATTTAATGGTCATGTGATGACTTCCAAGACAACCTTAAGCTATGTTTGTTTTCTGGAAAATGATTTCTGGAAAATCACTTTCCAAACTTTCCTGTATTTGTTTATTATTAGGAAAGTTGGTCAATGGAAAACACTTTTCAGTCAAAGAAAAATTTGGCTTGGTTTCCAGGAAAGTGTTTCCTGAAAAATTTAGACGGAAAACATTTTCCAGAAGTTGTGAAAAATTTAGAAATGTCATATTATTTGTTGATTATATCAAATTTGATCCTCAAACTTTTGATTGCTATATATATTTTGTTTTGAATATTTATTTTTCAATTTGATCTTTTAAAATTTAATTTTTATATTAACTTTGGTCCTTATTTTTATAATTGTTATTTGTTTTTTCCTTATCATTTTTTTATTGAAATTTTTTATCTATAAAATTTGATCCTCGTTTTTTTTATTGTTACTCATTTTATTTAAAATAATTTATGAAATGTTAATTATTATTATTTTAATTTCTTCATCTTTTTATTTTTTTTATTTTTTAATCTTTATTATTTTGATTATTATTTATTTTATTTAAGATAATTTATGAAATTATATTTTTTTTCAATTTCATTCTCATTCAACTTTTTAATTTGTAAGATTTGTTCCTCGTTATTTTAATAAACTTGAGAAAAATAAAACATTAATAAGTTATTTTCCAGCTCATTTGCTATTACATAACCAAATACTGAAAGGTGTTTTTCAACTTATTTTCCATTACACAACCAAACATCAAAAAATAATTCATTTTTCTGGAATTCACTTTCCAAAAAAAAAAACTATTTTCCTGCAAACAAACACGGCCTTAGATTAATCTTGATTTTCCCTTCATCCATATGCGACACGTGTTTCAAATAGAGGTTTGGTTTAGTGTGTGCAACCCTTTTGTTTCTTCTTTCCCTCTCTTTTTTTTTTTTATTTCCGCACTGGCCCTATAAAAAATAAAAACAACCTTTCACTTTGTTATTTATTTACATTTAGTCAATAATTAAATTAACAAGGCTTATTAAACTCGGTTAAGTCAATAATTTGGATCTCATATCTTTCTTGCTTCATTAAAAACATTCACATGAACTTAACACTTTTTTTCATTAGAAAAAGATTTACTCCGCCCACAATGTAACATGGGTTACTAAGGGTAAGCAAAAAAATCGACAAACCAATTAAATTGAGAAAACCAGAAAAACTAAACCATGAAAAAAAAAACTAATTAAATCGATTAGAATTTTTTTAAAAAAAATTGATTCGGTTTGGTTTTAGTTTTACAAGTTTAAAATAATAATAATAAAAACCAAACTGGTTTAGTTCAGAATAAACCGAACCGAACTGGGAAAAATTCATTAGAAAGTCCATAAAAAAACCTAAAAAATATATAATTTTTTTTATATTTTACAAAATTTTAATTTGATTGTTTTTATAGATAATCAAATCGAACTGAAAATAATCATTCATATGAATTACCTATCGAGTTCAATATTATTTATTGTTGGATATTAATGTGATTGTTATTTGGATAACTTTATGATTGTGATTTTAAAATATATATCTAAAAAAATCTAGATGCTTTTTCCTAAGATACATACAAAACTAATCTATAATTATTGTAAAACACACAGATCACATCACGCCATGTCACAAAAATAAAAGTTAGTCTAACATGGCATCAATTTCTGATAGAATCCCTTTTCTTGCATCCTCGTGTCATACATTCCCGATTTTGTCAATTCTTTCTTTAAGGAACACGAGTGCTTTAATTTGCAACGACCTGTCTCATAAAGCTCTGTTTCCTCTTTCGTTATCTGCCAAAAGTAAACCACTGTACACTCAGCCACCATCGCCAACAACAATCCCTAGACTGCAAACTAGGGTACCTTAATTAAGGGTACGTACCGTATTAATTAAGGGTACCTTTCTAATCACTCCCCTATCAATAGCACCACCTAACGAATGATCTTCAAATTGGACAGAGGATCACCCTCCAACTCTAGGTACCCGTGTTTCCTTGGAGCTTTTTTGTGATTAAAAATTAGTTTTTCAAAAAAAATAATTTTTATTTTATATTTTAATATCTGTTGAGTTAAAAAAAATATTATGTAAATATATTTTTAAGTAAAAAAATATTTTAAAAAATAATTAGTAATACAAAATTGATTCTTGTTCCATTTCCGTTCCCAAGATACAGATCAACTAAAACAATGTTTTTTTATTCATTTTTAGTGATTGTTTAATATTGTAATGTATAATTTTTTATAAAAATATTTTTAGTTTAAAAATATATTAAAATATATTTTTAAAATTTTAATTTTAATTTTAATTTTTATCCTAGCACATGAAAATTATAAAAAAAAACACCAAAAAACAAAAGTTACTGCACTTCTATATGGGTACTTATATTACTAGAGCGTGTTTGGTATTGTGATATTATTTATTTTTCAAAATAATTTTGTTCTGAATTACATTAAAATAATATTTTTTTTTTTACATCAACACTTCAAAACGAACTAAAAATATTAAAAAAATATTTTTTAAAAAAACATCTTTACCGTAAAAAAACAAACAAAGTCAAAGACTTGATAATTTTATTGGCTTGAAGTATAGTTCGGTTCGGGTTTTTTTTTTAATTGTTTTGAAAATTAAACCTATAACTTAATTATCTCAAATGAGACTTACTGAAGGTATTTTTTATTATCTTTTATCTAAAATAATATTATTTTAATTTTATTAAACAGTATCATTTAAATTTTTTATTACAAAATAAAATAATATTTTAATATAAACATATATTACGTTATTTGCTACTCTCCATTACCACATTAACGGTTACCCCCCCCCCCATATTCACGTCTCTGCTCAACCACGTTGGTTTGTTTATTTTTGCCGTTTTACCCTTTTATTTCTCTTTATTTACTGGATGATTGACATTGTTTTTAAATATTTTGAATTTTTTTTACTATAAATTTTTTTATATATATTTTTATATCATTTTAGTCTATTTATATTAAAAATAAATTTTTAAATTTTTTTATATATTTTCAAAATAAAAAAATACTTTGAAAAAAGAATATTCACCATTATCCTAAACATCCCCTTAATCATTACAAATTCCCATGAAAATATCTCAAATTCAAATAAATAAAAATAGATTCCATGTGTGTGTATAATGTCAAAGTGCATGATATTTTTTAAAAGTATTAAAAATATATATAAATAATTTTTTTTATTTTTAATACTAGCATATTAAAATCATTGAAATAAGCAAAATACATTTTTAAAACTTACACAATTAAATTTTAAAATACAAAAATAAACAGCAACTTCAAGTATGGTCTTGTAGTATTGTGAGAAGCAAAACAATTATTATAGCGCTAAAGAAAATAAGTAAAAAAAATCGTATGTAACAATAAAATGCGATTATGTTTTATTAATTTTTTTTTTTTAGAAAGAATCAAGAAAACGACCTTCTGAAAAGAACACACACAATATATATATTCCTTGCTACGTCCCGAATTTTGGGTGCATGCATGTACAAATCTGTAAAGAATTATAATCACAAGAAACTACTTTACTCTCGTCACTTTCCATGATTAGAAAATATTCGAAAAATGCTATAAAAAGTAGTCTGATCTGCAAATTGCTTGATGAGTCTGTGCTTTCACGTCATAGGTGATATCACTTGTCATATTAGCTACTTCAGCTGTGTTCATGATAGCAGTGTTTGAAAAGTGGTTTTTAAATTATTTTAATATATTTATATTAAAAATATTTTTTTAAAATAATATATATTATTTTAATATAATTTAAAAATATAAACTTTAAACTCAACTACTATTACATTTCTGAACATCTCCCAAAAAAAAAAAATCAAGTAACTGCTGGCCATCTGATACATGTCAAGACTTCAATCCTTATCATGAAGAGCAATCTCATGTTGAATTTACTTGATGTTATGATGTGAGGAGAAAATACAATGACAATATTTAAATGTCAAAATTTAATTTTAAAATATAAAAATAATTAGACTGTGATACTAAAATGGGATCTATTTATAATTTTTACTTTATAAATCATTAATCTACATGTATTTTTTATTTTTTTTTAATATCTCTCTCTCTATGTTGCCCTCTTCCTCTCTCTATGTTTTTTTTTTATAACCCGGAGTGTTCGGGCCAGCTTGCGCGCACCACAACTAATCATCGGGCCCCCTGAACATCCTGCAAGCCCAATAAGCAGGTAAGACACCGCGAGGATGACAGGATACACAGAGAGGATCGAACCCAAAACATTCAAAAAGACAAGTCTTACAATTAACCAATAAGCTAGACCTTTAAATGTCTCTCTCAACATTTTACACAATGAAGAGATGTTGCCCTCTCTCTCTCTCTACGTTTGACACAATGGAGAGATGTGCCCTCCCCCCCCCCCTCTAGCATTCTAAAAAAAGAAGATATAAGGATAAATTATTGTGATTCCACATCCTATACTGTGAGTTCACGAGTCAACTAAGCTATTTGATAGAAAAATAAAAAATAAAAAACAATTAAAAGACACGCATGAAAAGAATTGCAAGTCATTGTCATTTGCATGTGCATATTTAAGTAAGATTTTGTCATAAATTTTATTTATTTATTTATTTATATGTATATATTGCTGGGTCACACAGAGGAACGTTACATTTGTCTTATTGTCTCTCTCTCTTTTTACTGTCATCTCTTTTGAAAAATTGGGTTCACGAGAGCCATAGTTGATTTGAAGGAAACCACCACTTTTTTTTTTTAACGACAACATCCACTCAATTATCATGATCCTTGAAAAAAGTGTTTTTGATATCATGGATAAAATGTTGTTCATATAAAAATTTAAAAACATTTATTTAAAATATATTTTTAATATTTTTAAATAGTTTGGATGTATAGACATTAAAAATAAATTTTAAAAATAAAAAAATATTTTAATATAATTTTAAAAAATAAAATAATATTTTAAAAAATCAATTATTCTATGCAGTTATCGGATGATATTACTTGATGTACTTCTAGCCATCTTTGCAGCTGCATTAACTTCTAACGTGGTTACGGTTATTTTTTATAATATTTTTTATTAAAAAATATATTAAAATTATTTTTTTATTTTTTAAAAATTATTTTTGATATCAACACATCATAATAATCTAAAACATAAAAAATATATTAATTTAAAATAAAAAAATAATAAATTTTTTAAAACCACTTTTAAAATACAAAAACAACCAGGATTACTATCCTCCAGCTGGTAACCTTTGAGCAAAATTACTGGTTTCCTTCCCTTATTAGAGTATTCACACGGAATAGAGTTGAACCATAATTTGGCGACCTAAGTCCAATCACACACCAAACTTCATCGGTGTTTGTTTTTCTATTATAATTTATTTTTTAAAAAAAATATTAAATTATTTTTCATTTAAAAATGATGATTTTAAATAGTTTTAATATGATACTATTAAAAAAATATTTTTTAAAAAAAATTATTTCCTATCCTTTATCACTTTATGGACAAAGCCTTCATGATTTCTACAATACCAAGGCATCGCATTTACTTGTGACGGTGACCACCTTAAAATTACAATCGTTGGTCGTGTGGGCATAGGGTTTGGTGACATAAATGGACATAGCCTCGTTGAACTCGCCGGCATACCATCATGCATTATCCACTGTCCATATGGGATCACACAGCTCCTCATTAATTAAGACACAGCTTAATAAGCCGAAGATACTGTTTGTTTTTTATTTTAAAAATGTTTTTTAAAAAATTTAAATTAATATTTTATTATTATTTTAATGCACTGATTTTAAAAATAATTTTAAAAAATAAAAAAATTATTTTAATATATTTTTAAATAAAAAACACTTTCAAAAATAACTAAAAAGTAATAACCTAAGCTTCTAGTTAACAATTTATTTTATTTTTATTTTTATATTTTATGAGTTGAAGAATAAAAAAAAGATAAAACAATCTTAATACTATGCGCTAGGCAAGCCTAGGACTAAAAAGGAACCTTGTTGGCCATGACATCCAAAACAGTGAAACACTATGTTTTTTACAACCTAAAACCTTAGAAATTCAAATTATAACTTAGAATGCAAATTTCTATTCACTCCAGGCTCCATTTTTTTTCAGGAATAAATTTGTTTTCATACTCAATCAACTCAACTTACCAAGAAAATATGATCACAACTTTTTCAACCATTATCTTATTAAAATAGATAATTTTTTTAGTTTGTTCAGTGGAAAGTATTTTTCTTAAGTGAATTTTTAAAAAAGTAAATTATTTTATGATATTTGGTAGTGTCATGAAAAATGAGTTAAGAAATAATTTATTAATATTTTAATTTTTTTTAAGTTTATTAAAAGAATAATGACCAAATCTGACAGATAAAAAAGTTAAGGGGGAATGAAATTTAAAAAAAATCATAAATTATTTTAAATAAAATAAATAGTAATTAAAAAATATAGACTAAATCTAACAGATAAAAAAAAGTTGAAAGATTATGAAATTAAAAAAAAATCAATTTCATAAATTATTTAAAATAAAATAAATAGAAAAAAAGATGAAATCTAATAGATAAAAAATTTTAATTAAAAAAAGTATAAGAAAAAAATAAATAACAATAAAAAAAATAAGGATCATAGTTAATAAAAAAATCAAATCAAATTAAATTCTAAAAGATCAAATTAGGAAAAAAAATGATTCAAAATAAAATATATAACAATAAAAATATTGAGGTCTAAATTTAATATAATCAATAAATAAAAAAATAATTTTGGATTTTTTGCAACTTATGGTAAGTTTTTCCGTCCAAAATTAAAGGAAAATATTTTTTTAAAAAATCATATTAATTTTTTTCTTTACCGAAAAATATTTTTCATTGACTAAATTTTTTAATGGTAAATAAATATAAAAAAATTTAAAAAGTAATTTTTAAAATTATTTCCCATGAAACAAGAAAGGTATTTTACCTTATAATTACATGTGGTGTGAATAAAATATTACTATAAAGATGGAGTGAGTTTTGTCTATTTTGAACGTTTTTTACTCCTTATTTTATTTTTTACAATATTATTTTAGTTTTTTTTTATTTTTTACCCAAACATTTTGAAAAGAAAAAATCTAGGTTGGCCAACTAATTAGGGTCGGGTTGACAGCACAACTCTTGAACCAAGTTTATTATTATATGTTGAGAGGTTTTTTTGAAGGTTTAATTTCAAATAGATTCATTTCCCTAAAAAAGTTTGATGTGAATATTTTCCTAAGAAGAGAATTTGATATGAAAATTCTTGAAAAAATTTCAAATTAAGTAGTGTGTGTATATATTTATTAGATGGCTCTTGTTCGCCAGAAGTGTTAAGTACTCCAAATAAAGATTTATTCCTCAAGTTTCTGCTGGAACCAAATTCAATATTGTTCTGTCAACATCTGCATGACATGCAATCTATGCCTCCGTCTCCCGAGACAAGGCACATCACTGTTCTTAGGGCTTACAAGGTGGTTTATAATTAATGAAAGACTATTGCAAGGTCAGGGAAGAAGAGTGATGAACTGACAAAGAAACACAGGCGCATACCGGTCAAGCTACTGGGTGGGAGAAAAACAATCTTGGATATTCTCCAGCCTTTTCCGATGAGAAGATTGTTGAATATCCTCCTGCTCAACCCACTCGAATAGTAATTGAAACCTAGCCCTGGGAAGATCCATGACATGATCAAGGCTCTGGTATCACCACCGAGAATGTTACACGGTGAAGATTTTAACGATGAACCTGAAGATGTTGAGGGTCAGGACGGAGAGCGGCGGCAAAGGTGATCACTCGGAACATGCGTGAAAACCTGACGGGCCACCGGAGGGATGAAACTCTTCTTTCTTCCATGTAGAAAAGTTTAAACTTGGTAAAAAATTCTTGAAACCCAACCCCTCCTGTACACATATAATATACTCAATGCTGCATTTTAATTCATTCACGTAGGTCTCTCTCTCTCTCTCTGTTTTTTTTTTTTTTTTTCATGAAATTAAAAGATATTGGATAAGCTGAGATCAAGGGTTGCCCTCAGCATTAATTTAGGGCAAGGAATATTTTATTATGTAAGGGTAATGATAGTGGGTGGTGGTAGGTTTCTAGGTAGCTATCTCTCCTACCGTCTATAAATGCCCAAAGATCCCACCTCTCAATTTATACGGTTAATGTCAGCGTCACCACTTAAATTTATCGTCAACATTTCTGGGTAGGTGGTCACCACTGTAGGCTGCTATTCTGCCCCATGCAATAGCGAGACCCGCAAAGGTTTGCAATTTAATGTGTTTTTTTTATTATAATTTAATTTTTTAAATAATAATAATAATATTTTTAAATGGTTTTGATATATTGATATTAAAACTAATTTTTTAAAAATAAAAAATATATTATTTTAATATATTTTCAAATAAAAACACTTTAAAAATTAAATCTTACCACTTTTATTAAATTAATATGGTGTCCAGGTCAGCTTGAACGTACTTCAACTAATCCAATAATTACGAGTTCAAGTCCCTTTATGATCATTTTAGATTGGTTTTTGTTGTAGATTTTGAGGTTGCTCAAGGGTGTTATTGTAATTGTTATATATGTATTATTTTTAAAAAAACTTGTCGGTGATAGCAACGCATGCGCCAGTGTGCGGACGATCCTCATGTCATTTAGTCAGCTCGTGTGAGGCTATTCAATCATTAAACATCGCTTTATAGGGAGGCGTTTGAAAGATCTCAGCGTCATTTACACGGTGGTATGACGTGTGTATCAAAAGAGTTGTTGGTTTGGCATTGGAGACCATTTTTCTCTCCTTATTCTTCTATTTCTCCACCTCGAAACTTGCGCCACCCTTGCAAAATTTCAGAGCAATACCTTCAATTTTTATCTCCTTCACATTTGGTCTCTATCTTTTTTCACTTTTTTTTTAAATAAACTATAAAATTATAAATGTTTATTAATTTTATAACTACCATTTTTTAATATATACATAATCTATCACATTATTTTTAATTTCACACTGCTATTTTTTAATCTATAAATAATCTATCAAATTACAAATGTTTTTCAATTTTATCCCATGTGATTTTTTATATTTTAAATTTGGTCATTTTCTTTTAATTGTTATTTATTTTATTTGGGATCATTTTTTTAATTTTTCCTTAGAAATTTAATCATTTTTGGGTTTTTTTATCAAATTTTATCTCCATTATTTTTGTTGTTTTTTTCTTTTGCAAGTTTTTTATTAATCTTTTTTCCATGATTTTATAATTCAAAATTAAATTTGTTGAGAGTTAATTTTCTTAATTGAACTCGGGTTCAGGATCTCACAAGTTGTAGGTTTTAAAGATCATATTAGGTTTAAGAGGTTTGCCCGTGTTTTCTTAGTTTTTTTCTCTTTTTTTTTAAGTTGAAGTTTTCTATTTTTTTATCCATATTTTTTTAAGTTTTGTTTTTTGCAGTTTGATTATGTATAGTTAGCACTCTATAATTTTTTTCAATTCCATCCATACTATTTTTTAATCTATAAATAATCTATCAAATTATATATTTTTTTCAATTTCACTCCTATGATTTTTTATTTTTCAAATTTGATCCTTATTTTTTTAATTGATATTTATTTTGTTTGGAATCATTTTAAAAACTATATATTTTTAAAAATTTTCTTAGGTTTTTTCTCTCTCAAATTTTATTATCATTCTTTTTTTGTTTTTTTTTTTGCTTTTACAAGTCGACACGCGATTTACAACCAAGCACTCCACCCCATAAAAATCCTTCAGTTTGATTCCCTATTTTTAATTAATATTTTCTAACTATTTTAGCATTCAAAATTAAAAATTTGAGAATTAAGCCTCTTGATTGAAGTCGGGTCTAAAATTTAATGAGTTGCAAGTTTTATAAATTAGACAAAGTTTGAGGTTCACCTGGAATTTGTTTTTTTTTTTTTTTAAAGATAATATTTTCTTCTTCTTATCTTGGAGTTTTGTTTGTTATTTTTTGTGGTTTTTCTATTAAGTTAGTATTGGGTTGTTTGATAATCCAGATAGGCTCGGGTCAAGTCTATTCTTTCTTTTAAATTCTTTTATTGTTTTTGTTTGCTAATTTAATTATTGTTGTTGTATTTTTTTTTTAAATTATCAATTAAATTAACTACTCGTGACTTGAATTATTTTTAACCTGACATGTTTTACTAGCGACATACTCAGCCCACGGAGGATCATAGTTAACAAATCTTAATACCAAGACTAATGGAAAATGAGCCAACCATACCATAGGCAACAACTTCTTAATTATTGATGTAACCCCATGAAAGCTCAACTAACATAAAGTTTATTATAAAATTCAATTATTTTAAGTTTAATATTGGAAACATTACACGCAGTTGAATTTGTTAACACATTTGCATATTATTTTTAGGTGGGATATATTATTATTTATACATGGAGAGGAGCATCCTCTTTTGTCGTCGTCCTCGCCGGATGGAAAAGAAAAATGGAGAATCTCATCCTCTTGCAACCCGAGGAGGGAAAACTACAAAACCCACAAGTTAAGAGCAACTTAAAATACTTGTTTATGCATGACAATTAAGAAGTTTGTCCTCGAGGAGATGAGTTGATGTTTTATTAATAAATAATTATCACGACTACATGTATTTTTTTTCCCATTATCAGAAGTATCCTCCGGGCCAGGAAAGCAGGGAACATGTTAGGTGGAACGATGTGGAAAAATTTCAGTAAGATTCAACCTTCCGATCACAACTTTTCCCTGTTTTTTATTTATTTATATTTTTAAAATATTTTTTTAAAAATATAAATGTTTTAAATTTTTTTCTTTGCTTCGTATTAATATTTTTATAATATTTCAGATCATTTTGATGTACTAATATCAAAAATAATTTTTAAAAATAAAAAATATTATTTTAATGTATTTCTGAGTGAAAAGCATTTTAAAAAACAACTACAGCTACACTCTCAGATACGCTGAGTCTTCGGAAGCATTACTGACCGTGGATGTGTTTGTCAATGTAGTTGAAATTGTGTTTTTTAATAGTTTATTTTTAAAAAAATTTAATTTTTTTTATGTTTTCAGATTATTTTAATATCATAAATAATTTTAAAAATTTTTAAAATTTTAATATATTTTTAAATAAAAAATATATTAAACTACCATCCCTGTCACATTGTCAAGAACACATAATTTTCCCCTCCTCCTGAGTTTACAATTGACTTTAAATGGTTTTTGGGAATCAATGGTCGGATCAAAACCGCCAAGTACGTGGATAACTTGGATATTTACTCAAGATCTCCCCCGTAACTACACAAAATTCACATTATTAAATCATATCAAGTCAATTGAGATTTGTTACTTCATAATAAAATAATAAGATGGCATTTATTAATTAATTTGGTATGGGGCCAAAAAGAAAAGAAATTAAAGAAAAAGTTGCTTTCCCTATAGACACTGGTAGGATAGATATTAATTCAATTCAATAAAAGAAATAAATGTTCACCATAAATTACATGCTTGAAGAATAAATGTGGTGTGAATAAAAATGTGCCCTAAGGGCTCCATTTTGTATTATATTTAAACTGACCACGACTTAAAAAGTTCTTTAGTTTTCATTGCTTAAATTTATTTTTTATTTAGAATTATAATAACAACTTGTATTTAAAAAAATTATAATTTATAATTTTTTTTAAAACTTGCCTTTTTAAATTATTACTGTAAAAACATTTTTGGATCGCGATGTTTTTTTTAAATGCTTATCGCTCGAAAATACATTAAAATAATTAATTTTTCTCATATATATTTATTTTTATTTTTAACATTAGCACACCAAAATCATCAAAACATAATAAAAAAATCCAATCTGATGTTTTTTTAAGTTAAACACACTTTTAAAATATAATCAAACACAATTTCAAATACAAAACCAATAGCTTTTTTTAAAACTTGCCTTTTTAAATTATTATTGTAAAAACTTTTATGGACTAGGATTTTAAAAAAAAAATACTTCTCACTTAAAAATACATTAAAATGGTTATTATATATATATATATATATATTATTTTTAACATCAACACATCAAAATCATAAAAAAATAATCCAATTTAATATATATTTTAAATTAAACACACTTTTAAAATATAATCAAACACAATTTCAAATACAAATCAATCATTCTTTCTTACAAGGATGGATTGAGTCTTGTCTATGATGAACATTGCGGGCTCCTCTTCTTGTCATGTCAAGAACAAGAAATGAAGGGCATGCATGCAAGAGCCAAAATTTGAATGCAAGAGAGCCTCTTATGGCCACAGAGCTCAATCATGGAGTCACATTTCTTTTTTGCAGCAAAGGCAGTGAGTGTACTCATAATATCCTCCATGTTTTCACCTTTCAGTGATTTTTTTCCCGTTGCATCTTATCCTTTGATGTCTCCCAAATCATTGCTAACATTACACGAACGTGGTGGTTATTATTATAACTACTGTTCACTTTGAATTGCAAATTTCACGTACTTGCTTTCTTTTAGGGTTTAATTTTAAATAGATCTATTCTCCTAGTTAAAAGAGTTTGATCTTAATATTTCCCTAAAAAAAAATTGATTTGAAATTTCTTTAAAATATTTCAAACTAAGTAGCATACGTATTAGATTTGATCCACTGTGCTTGTACTGTAAAGATGATAAATAGAAAAAAAAATCATTTAAACATGTGTGGAGTTTGTTTTTGCGTTTTAAAAATGTTTTTGAAAAAAATTAAATTTTTTTATTTACTTTAAATTAATATTTTTTGGTGTTTTTAGATTATTTTGATACGCTCGTGTCAAAAATATTTTTTTAAAAACAAAACAAATTATTTTGATGTATTTTTAAGTAAAAAACACTTTGAAAAACAATCACAACTATACTATTAAACAAACACCCGCAACTTAATTAACATTTTTAAAAAAAAAACAAATTATTTTGATGTATTTTTAAGTAAAAAACACTTTGAAAAACAATCACAACTACACTATTAAACAAACACCCGCAACTTAATTAACATTTTTAAAAAATAATATCATTTTTTTTTCCAAATATTTTTTTAAAAATATAGATCTACATCAACTTGTTAATTTAATAATTGACTGTTAAAGCTGTGATATGAGTTAAATTTTAATAATTATTTTAAATAGATCCATTCTCCTAAACTAAAAGTTTGATATGATTATTTTTCTTGGAAAATTTTCGTACGAGATTTCTTGAAAATACTTCAAACTAGGTAGTAAATATATATATTGGATTTGATTAGGGATGAGAAAAAAACTAAGAAAACAAAAAAAAAATTGAAAAAATCAATCCGTGAAAAAAAACTGATTAAAAATTTAAAAAAATCAACTGGGTTGATTTCGGTTTTATAAGTCTAAAACTAAAAAAACCGAATCAAATTCAAACCGAAAAAAATTCTAAAAAAAACCAAGCTAAACTAAAATAACATAGTCAAACTAATTTTAATCGATTTTTATTCTAGAAAACCAAACTAAATTAAAATTGGATGGTTTAAACTTGTTTTGATTTATTTTTAAAATTTTAATTTAATTATTATTATTTTTAAAAAATTAAATAAATCGCTCGAGAGATAATCCTTATATTGTAAAAATGATAAATAGAAAAGGAAAAACCCACTGCATTAAAGATTACTGAAAAAAAAAGCTAATGATTGACAATAATAAATAGTATACTTTTTTTGTTTGTTCCATGATCGAATTTTATAGATAAAGAGCATTTTTTTTCCTTCTCTTCTGGTCTAGTTTATTTTCGCTCAAGCATTTTTAATTAACATGTATTAGATATTTGTTACTGTATTAATTAATATATTAATCTTGTTTCTGGTTTTACTGTATTAAGTATTAATCATCATTTTAAGAATCAAATAGCTAGGGTAATTCATTAATTAGCATGCAATAATTTCACAAATTAACACAAGAAAGACTAAAAATCAATGTTCCATATCAAAAGAAAAAAAAATCATTAAAATAGAGAAAAAAAGAATATGAAGGGTAGTCCTGTAGATTCTTTATTTTTCACCTCTATTAAAAATTAATACGAGAAAAGTTATAATATCTGTGATATGAAATAGCCATATAATGAAGATTGTTATCATATTGTAAATTAATAATGCTTGGAAAAGTATTTTTTTTATTAGACACGAGATTAATATATATATATATATATATATATATATATATAATATATATATATATATATATATTCTTTTAGATTAGCTAAAAATATTTTTTGTTAGCTTATTTTTAATATTTATTTTATTCTAAAAATGAAAAAAAAAAACATTTTCGAAGTAAAATCGAACGTTAACCAACTCGTAATCGAAACACGTAAATAAATCAGAATTAAGGAAACCAGTTCAAGTCCGACACTTCCTTCCTTCTCTCTCACTTCCTAGTCGGTGAACAAAAAAACAAAACACCAAAGTCTCTTTCTTCTCTCTGCTGAAATCACACGCTGTGCTGTGCCTGTGACATCATCCTTGCTCTACAGCGCGAATCTCCGGTCACATTCCACCGGAATGTCAGATTCCGTCTGCCAGGTCTCTATCTCTGCCTCTCTCTAAAGAACTTTCTTTCTATATTGTGTCAGCTGCTGCTCTTTTAGAGCACACAATCACTTTTTTCTGTTCATCGCCTCTCTACTTTTTCCTCCCTTTCTCCGATCTCTCCTTTTCTCTTAACCCCCTTTGCTCTTCTTTTCCGGCTCTGTAAAAAAAATGGCTGCAAACGATGGACTCTGTAAAGCTTTTTTGGAAGCTGATTAGCTTTAAAACCTATACCTTTTCAAAAATTTTGACTGAATTTCAATTTTTTTTGAATGAACTGGGTTCTTGACTACTTTTTTCAAAACAAAAATGGGTTTTGTTTTGTTTTTGTTACTGATGGGAGAAATTGACAGAACATGGGAATAGGGAATATTGTTTGCAGTAAAAGGGAGCTGTCCTTTTGGTTTGCTTTTCTCTTAAATCAAGGTGGCTTCTTTGTGTTGATTTGTTTAGATTCTTTTACTTTCTTAACAAGCGGTTTCTTTTATTGATTTACTTGATTCTCGTGCCCATTTCCTTTTCTTTCACTGCAAAATCCAAATCATTAGTGGTATCTTCTGAGCTCTCATACTTCTGCAGAAAGAGGGATAAGAAGGGGAAGGGTAGGTAGTAGTGAGTTCAAGTTTTGATAAAACGGATGTCATTTGGTTCTGATTGATCTAAGTCTGCAGAGGGTTTTGCCTGATTTGGAGAAGCTACTTTCTTCATGTCCTGTCTTTCCTATGTAATTTCCATGTCGTGTCTTTCCTATGCAATCATTGACAATAATAAGATTTGGGGTTTCTGTTTAACTTTTTAGAAACCTCACTTTTGTTTTTCCCCGTTAATCTGTTAATGCAATCATTTTAGCAGTATGTTGTTTCTCTCTGTGCTTTTCTGTGTCTCTGAACAGATGTCTTGTTTTAGAGTTGGAGTTTCTGTTTTTTCACGAGGTGCTAAACTGGCAATTGATCTGATGAATTGTGTTTTACAGTAGGTGTTGAGATGAACGGGATGCAGTACAGAAAGGGTCAGAAAATAGAGAAACCGTTTCCAGGATGCTTGGGCAGGATGGTGAATCTTTTTGATTTAAGCAATGGGGTCGCTGGAAACAGGCTGCTCACAGATAAGCCACATCATGATGGTGATTATTTTGTCCAAATTGTTCTTGCTTGAAATTCTGTAGTTGAGATTCTCGTTTCCGTGACAAGCAGCTGTTGCCTGGCTTTAGTAGGTGTTGATTTTAATAATTTTAACTGCTTCGCAATTTGCTGATTCAAACAGCTTCAGTCATCTGTTGTTACGGTTTTGTTATTCAGGGTGTTTAAGCAATATAAATGAGTCATCTAGCATGTTTTGCATCTGTTGTTGTCTGCTTTTGTGGGCATTCTGTCTTTTCCAGCCATCACAGAATCTCAATTTGCGTCTTCTGGTTTGCTTAACTCGATTCGGAGCTCCTACATGCACCACCGGAACGCATTACTTTTTAACTTGTTTGCAGGAGATGGTTAGGAATAATTACCTTTCTGGCCTGACTGGGTCTGAATGCCTGTTTTATTTTAAGTAGGAGCAGATCCTTCCTAACTTGTCCTGTGTAGGAATAATGGTGGCTGTTTATTTTTCTATTATTGTTGGTGGTGCATCTTGCATTATATTATGTCAAGCCAACTGTTGCTGACATGGAGATGGTGGTTTGGCAGGTTCTTCAATCTCAAGGAGTCAATCAGATATGGCAAGGATGTTGAGTGTACCCTTTGGAGATCAGGTTGAGGATAAAATGGTAAACTATTGGAAATTGTTTATTTGTAATACTGACCATAGTCCAGTGAAGGGAGAGATTCTTTGCAGAACTTGTCTGCATTTCTCACACCTGCATTATAGGATACTACAATATAGTGTGTACTGATCTATGTATGGTCTGCAGATTGTATCCGAGTTAAGGAGAAGCTCCTTGAATAAGAAAGCAAATGCAACACCTATGAAGACACTCATTGCCCAAGAAATGTCCAAAGAAGTGGAATCTAAGCATAATCCACCCAATTTGGTTGCCAAGTTGATGGGACTTGATACCCTCCCTCACCAGCAGCCTGTTGCAGCTGCTGCACAAAGAAGCCACTCTAGAGATTATTCGAGGCGTTCTTTAAGTCACTCTGGGATATTTGTGGAGTCTTGGGATGAAGATCATAGTTGTTTGGACAAGCAGATGCCTAGTGAAGGTCACCTGTGCCAAGAGCAAAGTGAATACAAAGATGTCTATGAAATCTGGCAGCAATCCCAAAAGACAATGGTGAGACACAGTTCACCTCAAAAACGAAATCACAATGAAAATGTAAATACAAGAAAGATGGCTCTTGTTCGCCAGAAGTTCATGGAAGCAAAACGTCTGTCAACAGATGAAAAGGGCCGCCAGTCCAAGGAATTCCAAGATGCACTTGAAGTGTTAAGTTCCAATAAAGATTTATTCCTCAAGTTTCTGCAGGAACCAAATTCATTGTTCTCTCAACATCTGCATGACATGCAATCTATGCCTCCATCTCCTGAGACAAAGCACATCACAGTTCTTAGGCCTTCTAAGGTGGTTGATAATGAAAGGTTTGCTGGGTCAGGGAAGAAGAGTGATAAACCTACAAAGCAACAGGTACATACTGGGCAAGCTACTGGGTGGGAAAGCAATCTTGGATATTCTCCTGCCTTTTCCAATGAGAAGATTGTTGAATACCCTCCTGCTCAACCCACTCGAATAGTAGTATTGAAACCTAGCCCTGGGAAGATCCATGACATCAAGGCTCTGGTATCACCACCCTCATCACCACCAAGAATGTTACACGGTGAAGATTTTTATGATGAACCTGAAGATGTTGAGGGTCAGGAACCAAGAGAGGTGGCAAAGTTGATCACTCGGAACATGCGTGAAAACCTGATGGGCCACCGGAGGGATGAAACTCTTCTTTCTTCCGTGTATTCCAATGGCTACACTGGTGATGACAGTTCATTTAACAAATCAGTAAATGACTATGCAGTGGAAAATCTAAGTGATACGGAAATCATGTCACCAACTTCTAGACATTCATGGGATTACATCAATAGGTTTGATAGCCCCTACTCCACTTCCTCCTTCAGCCGTGCATCTTGTTCTCCAGAGTCATCTGTTTGCAGAGAAGCAAAGAAGCGGCTTTCTGAAAGATGGGCCATGATGGCATCAAATGGGAGAGCTCTGGAGCAAAAAAATGCCCGGAGAAGCTCTAGCACTTTGGGGGAGATGCTTGCGCTTTCGGATACAAAGAAATTTATGAGAGCTGAGGAAGAGGATAGTATTAAGGAACAACAACCAAGAGGATCTACCTCTTGCATCACTAGTCATTTAAATAAGGAAGATGGCACGGCTGATTCTCCTAGAACTCTTCTAAGGTCCAAGTCTTTGCCTGTCTCTACCACGGTGCTTGGTGCTACACCCAATGTTGAAGTTTCACCCCCTGATGCTGGCAAAACTGAAGTTCCAAAGGATCTGACAAAGGCAAAGACTGTGAAATCTTCTCTGAAGGGGAAAGTTTCTAGTTTATTTTTCTCAAGGAACAAGAAACCAAGTAAAGATAAATCTGTTGCATGTCAATCTAAAGATGAATTTCAGTCTGCCATCCCTGAAACCCCTTGTTTACCAATTCCTCTGACTGAAAAAGTTAGTGATGGTGCAGCTCAATGTACTAATAACTCTGGCCATGAAAAGTGTTCATCTCATGGCTTACATGCGTCAGCAGGCATACATACCTATCCAGATTTTATCTGCATGGAAACAAAACAAGACATTGTTTCTCATGAGGTAGTTCTTTCTTTTTGTCCTTTTGCTCTGTGTTTTGTTCTCTTTTAATCATGCATGCTGCTGTTGTTATTAAATCAAAAGGTTTGTCTACAGTTGATAATTTATGGAAACATGATCGAGAGACATGACTACTGTATTTCCTAACTACCATTGTCAAATCCCAGCCTGTACTTCCTACGTCTTACAGTTTGTTGATTAATCACTGTGGGGTTGGACAGTACAAATCAAGTCATCATGTGGGGCTAGGAAAATGAGTTTGGGTTGGTGCGTAATGCATCAATTTTGATAATGTTTAAATGACACAGTACAAGTCTGTAGTCTGTACTCTGCCGTGTAATATGGAACACATCTTCATTTTTTACGTGATCCTATTTTAAGCAATGCAGCAATGTCATAATACATTTTTTTCTGGATAAATACTTCCCAGTTGCCACTCCCAGTTGAATATCATTTCTTTCTTTCTAAATGTGTGTTGATCTGATATTCATTTTACAACTTTTTGCAGGGAGGGCTATCTGTAACAAAGCCTGTGGTGCCTGGGAATATGAATGAGAATCAGGATCAGCCAAGTCCGATCTCAGTTTTAGAACCCCCATTTGAAGAGGATGACAGCACAATTCTGGAGGCTTCTGGCTTGATACGGAAGCCAGATTATAGGGGTAAATATTCCATTTTAGGAACTTTTGAGAAATTTCTTGTACACTTGCCAAGTTCCTAGTCAGATCATATGAATTTTTTCTTTAATGCAGGAATAGAGGTGCCTCTTAAGTCTAACTTGATTGGTAAATCACCACCTATAGAATCAGTAGCTCGAACCCTAACATGGGATAATTCTTGTGCGGAGACAGCTAGTTCTTATCCACTAAAACCCTCTACCTCTCCGGTCTCCTTGGGTGCTGAGGCAGATGAAAAGTACTGGTTTTCCTTTGTCCACACTCTACTAACAGCAGCTGGCCTTGATTGCGAAGTGCAATTAGATTCATTTTTTTCCAGATGGCATTCACCTGAAAGCCCATTGGACCCATCATTAAGAGACAAATACGCTAATCCAAATGACAAGGAGCTTTTGCACGAGGCAAAGCGAAGGCAGAGACGATCAAATCAGAAACTTGTATTTGACTGTGTGAACGCAGCACTTGTTGAAATCACAGGTCATGGATCAGACAGGAGCACAAGGGCTATGACGAGCAGTGGGGTACAAAACAGGTTGGTAGAGGATGCACAACCCATGGTAGCTGAATACGTGTGGGCTCAGATGAAGGAATGGTTTTGTAATGACGTGAGATGTGCTTCTGGTGGTGGGGACAGCAACAGCCTGGTGGTGGAGATGGTGGTGAGGAAGGAGGTGGTAGGGAAAGGATGGATAGATAAGATGAGAGTGGAGTTAGATACTTTACGGAACGAAATAGAAGGAAAGCTGCTGGATGAACTTGTTGAGGAGACTGTCATTGATTTCGCAGGTAGGATGTGATGAGGCTTTTTAACTCTTTTTTCCCTATTTATTGCATCAAGCTATCTATTTGTGTAATTGAATTTCAACGAGGATCCCACCCACCTTATTTGTTCAATACCTGTAAGTGCCTAAATTAGTAAATAAATATGTGCTATTTGGCAAATGTGAGTTCACTTTTTGATAGCTGCTGATGGTCCATAGAGAAGATAAACAAGCTGTCTTTACAGCCTTCCATCCATCCTGTTTGTGTGAGGTTTTAGTGGAATTGTACTGCTACTGACCATTGAAGATGAGTTGTTAAGCTCAGAATTCTCTCTGCATAATTTTCTTAATGTGGTCTCTCATGAATCAATCCCTTCTACTTATCTTTTATTATTTAAATAAATGCTAGCGTTTAAATCCAGTAAAGAGGGATATGATTAAGTTGGCTTGAGGTGTTCATTTATACTATAAATCAACAATAAATTTGTGATAAGGTTATAAATTAATTTATGATCAAAATTGTAGAGTATCATTGTTTGAAATGTAGAATGGACATGTTACTGAGTCCAAATTAAAATTCAATTAAAAATAGCGAAGTTGTCAGATCTGGCTTGACTCGGCAAAGAAATGGACTCAATGTTTGAGTAGATTGTTTTTTTTATTAAAATAAAATCATTTTGTTTTTTTAAATGATTTTGCGATATACCAATCAGGTTTAATCAGGGAAACTGAATTGTTAAAAACTTGTGTCGATCAATTTTGTGTTTTGTTTGTTACTTCAACTAGGAACTCGAAGTCATACAACAGGATCTATTTTGCAAGTCTCTGATCAGCTCATCAAATCACGGCAGATTTAACAACTAGTGATGAAAGAAAGTGAGCAAATTTGTATCAAATTGATTTGTTTTTTTAGCAATATGTTTAACATGTAAAATTATAGTTTAATATATTTTCAAATAAAAAAGCATTTTGTTTTTTTTTAAATAGCTATATATAGTTTCTGAATATAAATATAAAGGCAACATCTAATATCGTTATTTATAAAAAGAATTAAATGTAATTAAAGATATTTTGGGTCTATTACAGAGTGAATATATCATGGTATACTACGAAAATAACACCTTTTTTTTTAAGTCTGTGAAGGTGATGAGAGGAAAACTTGATGCAAGACAAGGATTTTTTTTTTTTTTGACAATTAATGAACAGGTACAGATCACGTGACTTACAGCGGTATCTATGGATAAATTAGAAGAGTTTGGAGAAACTATGAGGCAGAGAGAGGAGCATCTGTAGCTCTGATCTCTGAAATAGATGTTGACACGAGGAAATATACAGAAAGAGATTTCCGTAATCCCTCGGATCCACCAAAACATTTCTTGCAGCAGGCAGATCCCATAAGTCTGTTTCATATGTCCACTCAACACACTTCTACTTGCATAAAAGTTTGTGTTTTGCATTGTGGAGATTGCGGTTTGAGAAAATAGATCTAAAAAAACTACAAATTATAGCTTTTTCATAAGCAAGGTTTTAATAGAGAATCTTCAGTAAGATCTATGCAAAATGCAAAACTATAGGATATTAATTAACCAAACATTTTCAAAATTATAGTTAGAACAGAACACAGCTTCAATCACATCTCAACAAACTACCAAACAAATATAAGCACAACCCATTCAGGGTTCTACAAAAATTTCTACATCTCTAATCATTTTAGCTTATAATTATTTGGTTGAGGTGATCACAGAGTATAAACTAGCGAAGATAACATGGGTGTTTTTAACACATTAAATAAACACACAATGTATTATTTCAGCAAATGTGTACAACAATTAACAAACCATACATAATGACACTGAGAAGTGAGTAGCAACACAAAATGAAAAGCTTTTACCTTACGAAGTATGTTTTCCCCAATCAGTACAAATCGACATGCACGGGAGCTTCCAAGGACCTATACATATCACAACTTCCTCCAGAAAAGCTCAAGAAAAAACAACTAAAAGGCAATTATATGTACGTCAGTAAGAGGCGAGACATCGAAACTATACTTTGGTGTCCTTTCCCACCTTGTGAGACAAACTTTTCTGATCTTCATTACTTGGATTTCGTGCTAATTGATGCATTCTGATTAAGTAGATTGGGTTTATCTCCAGTGCTCAAGCCATACTGCAACACAAAATGCATGAATGCCATCAGAAGGTCAATCAACAATCAGGTAGATTTTAAATATGTGAAGAAAGCTGACCAGTTCAGCACGAAATGCATGAATGCCTTGAGATGCTCATTCAGCTTAATATCCATAACAACATTAGTTTGTAATCTACATGATTGCTTACCATCCCAATCCAATATTTATTTTTGTATCATTTTTTACATAAAAGTACAAAATAATCATATAACAAACCTGTTATATATTAATGTTATGTTATTGATTGGAATAGCATAACCAATGATTTATAGGCTAATTATTTATATATTATATCTAGATTTTAATAGTAAAGTTAATAATACAGTAATAAAGGGTTAACACTTAAAATATGAGAAAAACTAAGTTTAATAGCTGGTTGTTTTGCGTACATGGAATGTGGATTTTGTTTCAATAAAAAAAAATTATACAATTATTAGCCAGTCTTCTCTGCTTGAGAGCAAGAGCGAAATCAAAGCAATTAGTTTGCTAAAAAATCTCATCAATAAAACAACACTGCCCACTTTGATTTCATCCTGGTTTAGTGAACTTTCAACGATCAGCACTTATTACTGCTAGAAAGTTACATTTTCAAAGCTACTATCAGCAATCATTACTGCTACAACATTTCATTTAGCAATGCTACAGCTCCCAGTTCCAATTGTTATAAAAAGCAGCTGATTTACATGGTCATCAACAAGGCAACTGTTATTAGTTGTTGCAAATCTTAACATATGCTCAAGTAAAACTGTGATAGCACATTGGCCAAGCATCATGCAAACCACCTCCTTTTCACTTAAGCATATATATGCCAGTCAACCAGATTAAAATAAGTAACAGAAAGCCAAACGTGTGCTCTTAACTATAGAATTTTCAATTTATGTACAATGTGTCTAGATGAAAAATACCTTCTCTCTCATCCGTGAGGTCCAGATGTCTGAATGAGTCCCTGGACTAAATGTTTGGCCTGACTGATTTAGGAGTGGCTCCCTAGTTCTACCTCTAACATTCTCAAAATCATCCTCACCAAACTCATTTCTCTGAGTGGAAACCATAGCTCGCAGAATCATTGCTAGTAACAGAGCTAGTGCCTGGAATTAATACCAAAGATAGGATTAGAAAAAGCTGTTGTGAAATCATCAATATTCCATGCCCATGGTTCCTAGTAAAATATCAAGGAAATATATAGAATCTTTATAAAAATATACTACAAGTGAAAAAGAGTTGATATCTTCCTTTATAAGAAATAGATATCTAGAATATTGTCATCCAGTTTTTGACTTCAAAACTATTAGTGGTTGACCTTCCTTCTTTGGATCTCCTATAGCAATTAGAGTACACTTTCATTTCCCTTAATGCAAAAAAAATTGTTGAGAAAAAATCACAATAGAGAATATGATCATATTTCTAGCATCTCACTAAATTAAATACCAGCACAGAGCATAATCAATTTTTCTTGTTCAATTTAAATACTCCAAAGAAATAAATTCAACAAAAAAAACAACTAAGCAGAGTGACCTAATTCTAGAAGCCACTGAAAACCATTTGCTTGACCTTCAGGCTGCATGTTGGGGACTGATCCCCAACCGTGGTCATTGAGGCATTCAGCGGGTTCATCTTTTCTAAGAATGGCTGGACAAAAAGATTCATTAATGATGGACTCATACTTTTGGTCCCTCGAGATAACTTCCTGACTGTGGAGAACCATTATATTTTATTGCCATGAATATAGCTTCACATGCAACCCGCTATTGATATAGAATGCACAAGTATGAATGAAAAGAACACACATATTGTTGTTCTTACAGTAATTGCACCCTTTCCTCTCTGGTTTCTTTAACGCTTAGTCTGGAAAAAAATATCTTCTCTCAATCGGCCCTTCTCCAGGCAAAGAAATTCTACCTTGCTAGGTGAAAGGATGCCACTAACAAATGTTTGACTCGTTTATCTATGAGGCACCAGTGGTAGGAATTAGCACCCCTGACCAGGAAAAGATTTCACAGTTTGACTCTGGATGTCTGGCACCATCACAGGGGCAGAACAATACAATCTTATATGACTAATGAAGATTAAAATATATTCACCCTTAAGTAACTTGATGGATTCTAGGGTGACATGCATTTCAAAGGAAAATCCATGAACTATGCATAATTTTAAGAGTAGTTAATCCCATCAAATTCTGAAGCGCATAGTTTACAGCTCCTTTGCTTCAGGTGGCCAGCGTGTGGAAGGCAGATAGCGTCTCAGATTGAAATGATAGGATCATGGAGGTCCCAATGGCAATAAATTTAGCAAAACAAAAATAAATCTCAATTGTCTGGACAATAAAGATAGGTTGCCATTGAGCTGCTCATATTGAGTACATGGAAAAATGATAGAGAGCCTGCCAGCATCAAAATTCAGTCCTTGTGCACCTCATTATCCACTGATTTCATTTGAATATTTTTCTCGTCTTCTTTATTTCAGTAAATTTTCACTTAAATTTAAACAGATGATTAACTTGTTTCCACTGGGCACAAGAAGACATGTCAAAAGGAAGAAGCAATCTTGATATTAGGATTATTTAGATATTTTTCAATATACCTGAGGGGAAAAAAAGGACTAGATTTGTTTACCTAGTTTCTGATGGAAGTAACTCATTTTACATGTTTCACAAAATCTTTTGATCTTGATAATGTTTTCATCTCCTTCATTTTACATGCAAGAAACATATCATTTTATTTTTAAGTTGTGATTAAAGTTTTTAAAACACAAAATTTGAAACTCATGGAATAAAAATATATACATAGCAGGACCTGCATCTTTAATTTGCAAGACTTCACTTCTGGATCATGATCGTGGAACTGACTTATTTTCAAAGATGTGACAGAATTCTCGTTTATAAATCACTGTGGAACATACCTGAATTATGAGCACTGTGATGCCAACCCATTTACATATATCAACATTTTCTTCCACGAAAATACGAAGGCTCTGCAGTTCTCCAGTTGGATCAAATGGAAGATCCTGTAACGGAGTAACCCAAAGGAGTTTTAAGTTACATGTACAAAGGAATGAAACTGCCGACCTGCATCTTTATTAAAAGAAAAATAAATTACCTTTTCCCAACGACGATCAATTGCAATGAATGCAACCAAGGCTGCTTCTAGCACAATGAATACAATTTTGAGTAGTGTGTACTGAAATTGATTAGGTCAAGGTAAACAAGTTGAGTGCAGACCACAAATTATATGTTATAGGCTGCCAATTTGACTCGTAAGAATTATGAAACCGTAAAAGTTTTTTTGTGTTTTGTATTTTTGGTCTGATCCTTTTACCAGTATAAAGTAAAAAAAAATAAAACAAGGAAAATTATGTTATTTTTAAGTTGAAGCAACTCAAAGTAATTGCAGATCGTTTGTTAGTGAAAAAAAGTGGAAATAAACAGAGTGCGGTGTATATATGTCGGATACAAAGCAAAGGCAACAGCCATTAATGGATTCAGCTGCAATACAGCCGATGAAGGTAACACAACACAATATAACGCCCACTCCCATTAAAGAGTAGATGAACCTGCCATTAAAAAAGAGAGAGAGAGTGAGCGAGAGAATTAACACCCTCCGTGCAGGTCCCTCAAATGCCACACGTTTAGCCACAACAACCACAAAAACACTCACGATTTAGCAGAATTAATGCAAAAAATCATGCGGGCCATTCCACACAATATGAATCTTATAAAATCATTCATGATTCACACACAAAAAAATCAGTTAAAAAAATCCAAGATAAAATTACAGCAGAGATCAATCTCACCAAAATCAAAAGCTACTGAATGCAACAAGCCTAAAATTCCTTCAGTGAAGCAGGTTCTATTCCCAGGGACTCTAGTTCAATTGATTATTATGTAATCAGGTCAGGGCTACCCCGTTGTATAGCACAATGCTTAACGGGCCTCCCAAGGAACCAAAAACAAAAAAAAACATTAAATATCCTTCCTTTTATATTAATTACAAAAAATCACAAAATTCAAAACCCTAAGCATTAAAAATCCTTCCTTCTATATTAATTACATAAAATCACGCAATTCAAAACCCTAAACCAAACCAATCAAATCACAAACGAAAAAATCATTAAATCCAAAGCAATTACTAGTAAAATTAAGAAAGAAAATCCAAATTACCAAGGAGCCGGAAGCTGGAAGGAATTCAAGTCGAAGTCGAGCCCGTTTTCAAACCGAGGAACCACATCGGAGAAGACAAGATCCCGATTCGAGTGAGACTCAGAGCCGGGCAAAAGCAAGAGAGAAGAAGAGGAAAAAGAAGAATCTGGAGAAGGAGCAGAAGGTGGAAAGACGGGGACTTTGTTGTTCCATTGATCAAGCATCCAAAATGAGTAAATAATTATTGAAATTCCGATAAATGCTTGAAGGAAATTCAAGAGTTTTAGGACGAATGCTAATGGTACATGGCAGCAATTGCGTTCCATTTTTTTTCCTAGCCCTAACGAGGATTTGCTCGGAGCAGAGAAATGGTTGTGAAAGATTGCAGATTTTTGGAGAATTTGTTTTTTATGTTCCGTGGAAAAAGTAAAAGTGATTTTTGAAATTTATTGGGTAATTATAAGTTAGTAGTGCTTTTAGTTTTAAAAATAGATTTAAGATGGTGAATGTAGTTTATTGTTTTTATATATATATATTTTTAAATATATTAAAATAATATTTTATATTTTTAAATTTATTTTGACATCAATATATTAAAATAATTTAAAAATAAAAATTTTTAATTTAAAAAAACATTTTTTTATAAAATCTAAACTAATAAAGTGTGTGTCGGGTCAAAACCCTATTACAAAATTGAAAAATATTTTATCGTCAATTTTTTTTATGTACATGATAAAATATTTGAAATGAAAATAAGAAATTTGTCTAATATATAAGATCAAATTAATCAATTATCATATGCATTGGTAGAATAAAAAAATGTTGGAGTGACTTGTTTGACTTAACGAAACAGGAAAAATGTTGGAGTGAATTTTATTTTATGTCAATAAAGAATACAAGCACATCTTGAAAAAAAAAAAAATCAAAGTTAATATACTTGATTGAAATAAAATAAAAATTGGAGTATCTACCGTGATTTAAGAAAAAATAACACGTTATCAAGTAACAAAAAAAATTGATGGATGGTGTATGGTAGGGGTTATTATTTTTTGTTTGGTTTAATTTTTATAAAAAAATAACCAAATTAAATATGTTTTTTTTAAACTGAAACCAGTTCAAACCGGTAAGTTTCGATTCGATTTTTTAGTACAAAAATTGATTTGACTTGGTTTTTTTCGATTTAGATTTGTTTTATTCGGTTTTTTCAGTTTCAAACTTTTAAAACCGAAACCAAATCGAATCAGTTGGTTTTTTTAAAATTTTAATCTGTTTTTTTTATTTTTTTTATTTAATTGATTTTTTAATTTTATTTATTTATTTCTAGTGCATGGAAGTAAAAAAAAAAAAAAGCATGTACTCGATTGAAAAAAAGATGAAAAAATAGTGCGATCATCCCCTTCGTTTTTATCCAAGTTTTTGACTAAACAAAAGCTTTTGTGAAATCTGTTTTTTTTTCTAAAAAAAAAGAAGAGGAGGAGGAAACAACCTCTTGTCAAATAATTAAAGCAAACTAATAAAAAACTATTTGAACAAAAAAAATTCGATTTCGATATTTTTCATGGTGATTTTTAAAAGTATTTTCGAAAAAATTTGAATTTTTTTTTGCTTTGAATTAATATGTTTTGATGCTTTCAAATTATTTTGATGTGCTGATCTAAAAACTAATTTTTAAAAAATAAAAAAAATATTATTAACATGCTTTTCTAAAAAAACATTTTGAAAAGCAACAACAACCATACTCCCAAATACGTTCTAAATAATGATGCCACGGGCTAAAGTGACATGACAGGGGCAACGTGTCTCTCAAAAATCCAACCAGACAATTGAACTTAATCCAATATTCCATTGATGGTAATTATTGTTTCTAAACCTGAAATGAAATTACGAGTTGTTCTGAGATTTGAATTGAATACAAAAAAAATAACTAGTTGATTCGGTAAAAGCTTGGAATTGGTCTAATAACTCATTCAAAACTTACTTGTTAATTTATTTTATTTTTTAAAAATAATTAAAATTAACTATCTTGATTCGTGATTTAATTTTTATTCCAGATTGAATTTTAAAATTATAATTTTGATGCCTTGAATTAATATTCTCCACTTAGAACAAAAGGAAACAGGGAAGTGAAGCTCCAGGCTGGAATTGCTCTCCTACAGTTTCAGGGAAATCCAAAAGTAGCAATCATGCATGCAAGATGATTTGAGAATTTGATGAGCTACTGATGATTAATCCCTTTGCTAATGGCATTGAATTACTGTTTAATTAATTATGCTTCCTTGGCCACAATGTCTGCTGGGCCTGATCTATGTTATTAAAGTTGGTTGCCCTAATTATGAGGTTTTCGATTGATTGAAATAGTTGAGTGCCTGAGCAAGTGTTGTAAACTCTGTCCCTGCGCAAGAATTTGATAGCGCAGTAATACTTATATATTTTAAAATGTTTTTATTTTAAAATATATTAAAATAATATGAGAATGATTTAAAAAATATTAATATTTTTTTAAAAAACTAAATTTTTACAAAAGCATTCTTCTAACTACAAAACAAACGGGCCTAGTCCTCCCTACTAGGACATCTAATAAATTAAAGAGTTTTTTTATTCCATGTTGAAGTAGTTAGGCATACTCAGATTATAGATGTAGAACCTAAACCAATATGGTAGATTGACCCGAGACTCATAACATCCCAAATTTAAATTAATCCAAGATGAAAAAGAATAAAAATAAAACCCAGATAATCTAATAAAAAACCTCTTAGTCAAAACTTAACCTTTAACTTAATTTAAAAATAAACTTTTTTTGTGAGATGAGCTCGTGTCAGGTTTTACAATTATGCTTTGAATTTCTTTGAAACACTACAATCATTATTACATCACTATTTAGCAATCTATTTCTCATGTATTCTTCCTAAATTTAACCTCATATTATATTCATCGATCACTGGTTTTCCAAAGGTTATAAACGCAATAATCATTGGAATCATGCACACCACCACAAGATGCACCACAAGTGCTTATTGTTAAGAAAGTTCAACTCCCCATCCATTACCTCTCTAACAAATTAAAGATAAAGCATGGTACAAGCATAGTATAAAAAAATATACAATATCGCTTGCAACTCATGACTTAATCTTGAATCAAGTTATAAATCAACTTAATAAATACATATATGTCTATTACTTATTCAGATATCATATTAATCACATTATTAAGGAATGAATCTTAGAGTAGTTAATTGGTGTAACTAAATAAATTAACACTACCATAATTTTTCAGATTTATGCAACTCATGACTTGAATCTTGAATCAAGTTATAAATCAACTTAATAAATACATATATGTCTATTACTTATTCAGATATCATATTAATCACATTATTAAGGAATGAATCTTAGAGTAGTTAATTGGTGTAACTAAATAAATTAACACTACCATAATTTTTCAGATTTACCAATGGAATTTTATGTCGGTATTTACACTATCATTTCGTTTGTAGTTAATTTACAAATGAAATCACCGACGGAAATGCTCCGTTGGTGAATCTTTCGTCAGTAAAATTTTTTTTTGTCGGTAATAAAAAAATATTATTACCGGTGAATTTACTGACGAACAAATCAAGCAAAAAAAAAATTAACCGCTTCCTTCCGTCGGTAATTTCCTTGGAAAACTACCGTATATAATTCATTCGGTAATTATTTAAAAATATTTTTTAAAAAATCTATTTTACAAAACTATAAAATAATTAAATTAATATTAATCAACACTTTATAATACTCAAAATTCTTGGAAAAAAGAAGAAGAAAATCAACTCAAACAAATTTGCAACAAATAAATAACATGAAAAAATAAATTCAACTAAAAAAATTCATATGAAAATTTTTTAAAATCATGTAAATAAATCAACTAAAAATTGATCTCATATTAAAAAACAAATCCTACAACAACATTCATACAATTATTAAGAACAAAAGCAATTAAAAATAAAATAAAAACAAATATAGTGAAAAAAACACGAAAAAAGAAGATTTTTTTTTTTACCTTAATGTAGTTGCAAGTGGAGCTAAGAAGAGAAAAAAAATTTGTAAAGTATACTAATTAAAAAAAAAACTAAAAAGAAAAAATAAGAACGGAGAAAATGACATACCTGAGCATGAAAAAGAAGAGAAGAAGTTGAGGAGAGAAGATAAGAAGAAGAATAAGAAGAAGAATTTAAGAAAGGAGACAGGTCTACTATGAAATTAGGGATTTTAAGTTTTTTATTGGAGCGTTTTACCGACGGTTTTACCGACAAATAATTAAATATTAATATTTTTAATCATTCCGTCGGTGATTCCGTCTGTAATATTTAATTTAAATTTTGAATTTAATCAAAACTTTTCAGAAACTGCCAAATATCACCGATGACTTTTCAATCCGTCGGTGATTTTTTATGTAAAGAACAATAATTAAAAGTGCGATTAGAAAATGAATAGTTCCAGAGCTTTTTGTAAAGTACCAACGGAAGTTTCCGTAAGTGATTCCTTTTATAATTAATATGATGAATAGTATTCACAGTTTACCAATGATTTTACCGACGGAATAAATTATGTCGGTAATTTCGTTGGTAAAAATGACACGTCATTTTTTTTACTTTGTCTTAATTTTTTTCTCACTGTAATTTTCCCGGTAAATACTGAGGGAATATTTATGTCGGTAAAATCTATCGGCAATTTACCGATGAAAATATTCCTTTAATATTTTCATTTGTATTTATCAATTTTCTATATAAGAAGTTCTTCTTTTTCTCTAATTTTTGGCTCAAAGCAACCAAGGTGAAGTAATGTCTGATAAAAAAATAAAATCTGAAGGCCAGTGGTCAATAGAATTAAATTTGCAAGTGCTAAAAGGGTATTCAATGGCCGAGAAGTTAGATTTTGCCTGTCACAGCCGCGAGCTAACTTCGTGTCGGCTTCACTGCTGAGAAACTGTACTCCATTTTAATTTGAGTACTCATCATGCACCCATGCAGTAGAGCCCAGCATAGTCAATCAAAATTATAAAGATTATGTTTATAGACAAGACGAAATTCAAGAAAAAAGTTTGAATGTGTCAAAATGAGATTTCTAATTAATTCATAAATTTGATTTGATTATTAAAATTTTATCAAGAGCCCACCAGACTCAAGAACAAGCTTGAATTCGAATTTTCTTTGTTTTTCTTGTTTCTTTTTATTTCTCCAGTTATCATGGGATTATTTTCCAGTCGATTTAACTCTGATTTTAACATGTTTATAAGTTATTTCGGAGCACATTTTGTATTATCCAACATTTATAAAACATAGATTTTTATTTATAGTTTAAGATTACAACATATATAGGTTTAAAGAAACCCTAATTTTTTGCATCTCTTACCTTCAAACTACATTTTTTCCCGTATAATTGGATGTGGGTCTCAGCACCATTGGAGATATTTCTTTTGTGGGCTCCAGAAATATTGGACTACAGAATGCAACAGCACCTACTGTCATCTACATTTAAGGCAGAGATGACGTAAAACTAAACCAAGATCATGAGTTCATGACCTCTGGTCTTGTGTAAAACAATAAACATTCATGCATCCTTAGAATTTTACAAAGCACGGAGGTGTAGGGCCTGCAGGGGCATTTGAGGTGATGAGCGAGGACACAGGAATTTCCAGTTTGATGACCAGCACTCATGATAGATGACTCAATAACATCTGACAATCGACCGACGATGCCACCTGAGGGACTGTCTTTGTTATCTTGTTTTATACAATGAATATTCATGTCAGATGAACAATAATTCATTAGTTAATCAATAACATTTAATTATATATGTGATAACATCGCATGATTGTTTTCGAGGTTGTTTTTTTCTTACTTCTTAAGAAAGTTGATGACCTGTTGATGATGGGTTGCTGGGCTTAAATTGGAGGCTGAGCCATTGAATCATACCGTTAAGCATGGAATTAGGAGCTGTCTAAAGACATGATGGCAGTTGCGGTTTAATATTATTTTATTTAGAAATATATTAAAATAATAATTTTTTATTTTTTTAAAAAATATTTTTTATATTAATATATCAAAGCAATCTGAAAATATTTTAAATAAAAAAGTATAAATTTTAAAAAAACACAATTTAAATTGCGTTTCCAAACAAGAGAGAAGCCTTGCAATAAGAGAATGTGTTTATATATATATATATATATATATATATATTAGTCCCCTTTTTATTGATTAAGGTGTGGTTGAGTTTTTTTAGGGGAATCAATAAAAAATAATGAAACATGATTTTTATGTAGTTTGTGCTTTAAGAATATTGTACATATAAAAAACTCAACATACTTTATTTCTAAATACAGAAGTATTATTTGTTTTTGTATTTTAAAGGTATTATTTTTGTATTTTTTTTAAATTAATATTTTTTTAATATTTTTAAATCATTGTTTTTGCGGTGTAACTGTACTTTTCAAAAGCTTAAAATTAAATTTTTTATTTTAAATTAATTTTTTTATATTTTTAAATTATTTTGATATGCAAGTGCTAAAAATAATTTTTAAAAATAAAAAAAATATTATTTTACTATATTTCAAAAAAAATAACTTTACAAAACGCATACTCCACGTAAATTATTTTCATGTACTTTGATGTCACTAGCATGAAATAGTGGAACCACGTGCATGTAGGTGTCGTGTTTAAATGATAACTAGTGGCGAGGTGTCATCTCGATATTAAAAGTCAGGGCTAACCAAGCGACGGTTGGTGGCAAAAATTATACAAAACAGGGGGTTCTACTCTGTGGAGCGCGCCAGGGAAGGGGGATCTCTGGTGATTCATCACCTGGAAATTAATACGTGGGCAAATACTATTTTTCTTGGTTGAATTGATTTTAACTTATGCTTTTTCATCAAATCATTCAAATCCCTTTGAGAGATATACCATCAGCAATTAAGTACATGTTGCAGTGAAGTTTTACATGGTTGATCATGATCCAAAAACCATCAATTCTTCTTAAACACAATCCCACGGAGCCAGTAATTTTTTCTGCTCTGGGCTATTATATATATATATATATATAAATTAATTATTAACTTATAAATATGAATTTTTAAAATTAACATTAAAATTTTAATTCAAATATATTATTCAAAATATTAAAAAATAAATTTAAAAAATATATAAAATTGAAGTAAAAAGTAAAAAGAAACTCGCTATTGAAGTTACATCCTTTGATGTTTTATGAAATATAATTTTATCTACAATCGAATCTGAATCGTTATTATAACAACCCCTCAACTGGGATAAAATAACAATCTCATGTCAAATGAAAAATAAAGTAATTAAAATTTTTTCATCTCTCAATTCCTCCTTCCTTCACTTTATTCTTCTTTATATTAGTGTTTTATAAGTTAGACTTTGTAAGTTTACAAGGTTATTCTCTCATTTTTCTTTTTTCTTTTTTCTTGGATTTTTTTATGTTTTTTTTCTTATTTTTCTCTCTCTCTCTCTCTAGCCTTTTCTTTTCTTTCTTTTTTCTATTCTACTTCTGCCCAGTCGGTAACATATAAAAGGAAGGAAGGAAGAACTGATTTGTTTTATTTTTTAATGACAAATAATTATTTTATCCTTAATGAGTTTGTTTTGCTTTTATTTGACTTTTTTTTTTGTTAGCACTACCAAGCTCCGTTCATCCTAAACTTTTAACCAGATTTTATTCGATATATTTTAAGATTTCTTGTAAAATTTCAGCTTAATCTGATAGTCAGATTGAAAATTACGTCCAATAACATAAAACCAGTCAAATTGTGATTTTTCATTAAATTTCTGAATTTCTCCAAAAATTTTGAAATTTTAACCCAAGCTAAAGTATTATATTACAAGTCTCTACGCAAAATTTCAATTTTTTTTAATAATTCAATTAAAAATTATGATTTTTTTATATAAAATTAGTCAAAATATATTGATAAAATCTTTACTTAGGCTAGAGCCCACCTTAGCCCTCAGCATGCGTCCGCCCTTGCCTCCAACATAATTAATTTAGCTACTTTAATTATAAAGCTCATACACACATATTAACCAAAGCTAAAAAAAACATTGGAAATATAATTTTTTTTTACATTTCAAAAATATAATAAAACAATCAAAATACCTTTGAGCGCAAATATTTTAGAATCAGCGTTAAGAAGCAATTTGGTATTTGAATAAATAAAAAATTTAAAACATGGTAAAATAATCAAACTGCTCTTAAAAGCAAAAATATTAAAACTGGTGTTGATGGGCTATATATATCATCCAGTCATGTTGTTAGAAGCATCATCACATCCTCTCTTTTTTGGTGCGATATGTGTTGGTGATGGTATGACGATTTGTTGCCATTGACTCTTTTTTTTCCCTCTTCATTCTTGAAAATGACAGTTTAACCTTTTTTGTTTTTAATATCTAAACTCCAATCCCCATTCCATTAATTTCTAATTTTTTCTTTGCTCTTTTGGAAAGGTTTTATTAGTTTTTAACTTCATCATAATGTATATTTATGATATTGTTTTTAATTTGGTCATTTTTGTTTTGATTTTTAATTTTTTTTCATGGTTTTTTTGTAAAAGTTTTATTTGCTTTTAATTTTATCATTCAATTTTTTTCATGTCAATTTTAATCCTCATTCTTTTGACTGTCTTTAGGCCTTTTTAATATATATATATTTTTGTAATTTCACATTCCAATCAAATATAAAATTTATTTTGTATTTCAATTTTGATTCTTATTTTTTTAATTATTGTGTACAATTAATTTTTTTAAAAAAATTTCATCATTTAATATTTAATTGATTGAGAATTAAGTGCTTCGATTCTAATGACCCGGGTTACAAGTATGAAAAATCAACATGAGTTGATATTTTTTTTAAAAAAATAACCTTTACATTTCCTTTATTTGTTTCCCTTTTTTAAAAAAATATTTTCTAGGTTATTGTGATTTTTTTTAATTAGATTTATTTATTATAATTTTTTATTTTTTATCATTTAATTAAAATAAAATCAATTTATTTGATTTATTATGGGTTACACATTTTTGTTTTTTTTTAAATTGCGCTTGTCGCATGTTAAACATTATTTTTAGCAAAATAACATTTTGGCTCTGCAGCGAAGCACGACAACCGAGGCTAGTGCGCGGGGGGGGGGGTGGATGGATAGATATATCTATCCAATTGATTGATGTACTGTATGTGCACATAGATAGATCTATCCACTTGATTGATGATCGACTGTGTTAGACACTGATCACAGTATCACACTATTAATTGGCCTTTCAATCAAAAGAACCATGTTGAAAATGACGGATGGATCCTCATCAAATCTCTAGTTATTACACAACTTATACAAAAATATCATCCATCCATAAGGGTACTTTGGTATTTAGATGCCAAACTACAACCCCACTAGCCAGGTGCAGAAGAACTTTCAGACCTGGTTTTGTGACCGGCCTGGTCCAAAACCCAAATTCCAGGTTTTGACCGGGTCGCTAGGTAGGCTGGGTCAATTTAAAAAAAATAAATTAAAACGACGTTGTTTCAGTAAAAAAACAAAAATAAATAAAAGTCAACGGGTTTGCGCCCGGGTCTTGCAGGGTCATATTGAGTTTTTTCTTTCTTTATTTTTTTTTCAACCTATCCCGGTTCCAGCCCTGGGTCGGCCGGGTCCCGGGTCGACCTGTAAGGCTGGACCAGATTTCAAAACTATGCATTGAAGGGTAGTACTGGGGCCATGACAACTCCAAAAGCTACAAAAACTTTACATTTTAGTCCTAGAATTGTGAAAAGCTATAATTATACCCTTTGATTTTACATGTTTTGCAACCCAAGAATCATTTATTTTCTTATTTTCCCTCAATCATAAACTTTTGGTTCCTCCCTACCACTATCAAAGCCCCCTAGCTAGGGCTGACATCAGCCAAATGCTATATTTGTTGTTTCGGACATCAGTGACTGAACACTGAGATCGATGACTAGTTCTTCTTTGCACTAGTCGTCCTTAATTTTAGCAAGTCCAGTCATGGCAATGGACTTGTCAAGGAGAAAGGAAGAGGAGGATTAAATATGCAGAGAGATAGATCGATAAGGGGATAGATGGAATTCATCTACCAATGGCCCTCCCCATTTATGTAATTCACATGGCATCTTAACTTTATATAGGACTTTACCTGCCATCCCAATAAATAAACCCTCGAGACAAGTAGAGATCGAAGCTTGCGGGTTTGGTGGCCGTACGTGGTCGACTCTCTCGGGAAAACACGGCCAATTGCAGTGTGATTCAATGGAAGTCAAAAGGTGTCAAGTGTATAGTTTCCATTAATGCAAGTTCTGAGGACCTCATCTGTGACCACCCCATGCTTGAAAGTTTCCAGCCATCCTTGAATCTGCAACACTTCCATGGAGTCGTGAACTAGTGGAGTCCTGATGATCAGACATACGATCAAGTATAGTTAAACTACTGCTAATCGATCCACTAGTTGCTTCACCAGTGGTGTATTAAATGATTAATTTGACAACCTTGTTGTCAATGAACCATCTCAATTCAATAACTTAAACTGTTAGGTGAAGTTCCAGGATATGATTTATATTATTATCTAACACACCCCCTCAAGTGAAAGCCCTTTGAGCATGAACTTGCACAGACCTATATTATCTTGTACTTAATTTTTATCAAATAAATAGGGATGGTGAGATTCGAACTCATGACCGCTTGGTCATCAAGGCTCTGATACCATGTCAAGAAACCATCTCAACCTTATAACTGTTAGGTAAAATTTCAGGATATTATTTATATTATTCTCTAACACTTGTCAATACCAGACTATTTGAATCAGATAGAGACTTACTCAAATCAACTTTTATGTAAGGAGACTTCGCGTTCGTGCAAAGATTTATACGTGTTCTTCTAGAATTATGAATTGCATGAAGAATACTCGGAATTATATTTCTAAACAGATTTTAAATTTATATGTTTAATAACTTATACATGAGATAATATTATTTTTAATTCAAAAATTTAAACCATCAGAGTACGACTTATTAATGAAGTATATTTACTCGCTCATATTTACAAGATGGAATTCAAACTTAAAATCTTCTCCTCTCCTCTCCTCTCCACTTGAATTAATATAATGTCAATGTAGTTAGAATATAATTTCATCTACTTTTAGTTAGTTTCGTGATTAGGGAATTGATTATTTTCATGTCTGCATATGAACAACATCTTTCATAATCAAATTCAATGGTTAGCTAGCTAGCTAGCTGCATGACACCAGTAATTAAATGGTCAGGATCAAGATCCTTAGGAACTAGCATATAAATGCACAACCGATCCAACATATTGCCAGCTATATACGGACACCATACAGGCCTTGCTTAGGGCAGCATTTACACCATAGATGTATCGTTGAAGAAGGCTTAATTAGTTGCCGACAACTATATATCACGGGTGGGGAAATTAATCATCGATATTGTTCAAGGTTGAGGCCCCGTCTTTATTAGTCCTAACCCTGTGCGCCATGAAAATATATAACCCTAAGCCAGTTCATGTAGTGTCTATATATGCAGCACCTACTCTAGCTATATATGTACGTAAGATTCTTACAATGGAGCCTCTGTGCACCCACGGCTAAAGAGATCTTGCATGCCTTGTAAGTTGGGAAATTGATTGACAACTTGTCTTGCACTTCCAACTGGAATAATGTTTTATTGTTGTTGATATTGTGATAATAATTATTTTAAAATTTATTTAGTGATATTAATACATTAAAATGATCTTAAAACACTAAAAATCTAAATTAAAATAAGAAAAAAAAACACTAAGAATCATGAGCTTTTTGGGTCTCAACATAGATGCCATGAAGATTCTTTAGATATATATATATGATTGTAATTGTGGATGTAATGTGTCCTGTAGGAGATCGTATAAGTAGTCTACTCGCCTCTCATTTTTTAGAAAAAAAAGAAGAAGAGAGTATAAGACTATATACGATGCTATTAATGTAGCACCGAAAGTTATTATAGGTTCTATACAAGAGTTTGATTTTGATAGTTTTTACGGTTATAATTTAAAAAAATGCTGTAAATTATAATTTATTTTAATTAAGATTTTAAAAGAGAATTTTTAATGAAAGATATATTAATTAACCAGTTATGTTCAAATTTATGGTTGCGCAGACTGCACTAAATTGGAGTCTAAAAATGTACTCTTTTTTATTGGACAAGCCATGGTTTCTTCCTTCCTCTGCACAAAGAAAGTTGCCATAAGTTTCTCGAAAAAGGGTTAGAAATTTGTTCTCTCCTGTATATGTAGCCGGTGAACTTCTGGGTTTATGCGGCCTAGCTAGCTAGATGCATGGTGGGTTGAGAAAGATCATAATGCATGCATGGCGGGACTCGTCTCAATAACTTTGACCTAAACTTTATATGTTATATATGCCAACAGCCTCGAATAGTAATTTTCCGATGTTCCATTTCCAATTAAGCAATATATCTCTGCAAAAGTGCTTGGCTACAATTTTGCCATAGTTGCCTTGTTGATAAGTAGCCTCGTTTGGTCCCTACCTGATCTGATCCCAAATGAAGGCATTGAGGCGCACTAACTAGCCTAATTAATAAGTGTAATTTTGAACAGAAAGAAAAGGAAAAAAGGGAAAAAAATTCAAAGCTAAACCCTTATATATATCAACCAAATCTATATCGATCTTATCGTCCACTCTCCCCATATAGAGACAAAGGTTACTTGAGAGGGGAAAAAAGCTGAGAGAGGGAGAGACACTCTCGGTACGTGCTCACATTATTAATTCGTCTCCATGTCAATTCCTAGGACTTTTCTCATCACCACCTGACTGTTGCCCTAGCAATGGCAATGGTTGCAACAGTTGTACCTCAAGCAGAGGCAGCTCGTGCTTTCTTTGTGTTTGGTGACTCACTTGTTGACAGTGGCAACAACAATTACTTGGCCACTACTGCTCGTGCTGACTCTCCACCTTATGGCATCGATTATCCAACCCACAGACCAACTGGCCGCTTCTCTAATGGCTTCAACTTCCCTGATATCATCAGTAAGTTTCCAAATCTTTGCATGTGTCATGTACTGTAAGCAATGATGCATTAACTTCTTTCTTAATTTAACACATGATGATATTATATATTGTTGTATGTACGTGTGTTTAGGTCAGTCAATGGGTTTAGAGCCAACATTGCCATACTTAAGTCCAGAACTCAATGGACAAAGACTACTCAATGGTGCCAACTTTGCTTCAGCCGGAATCGGAATCCTCAATGACACCGGAATTCAATTTGTAAGTTCAATACTGAGCTCAAGCAAATTTTTTCTACATGTCTCTATATCTTTGCACACACCACTTCTTTCAATATGTTGCTTGATATGGAGAGCCTTGGCGCGCATATGACAACACTTATGGAACTACAACCCTTTTTTGACAACTTTTAAGAAGCAGTTGGTCCCTGTCCCCTTCATTAATAATTAAGTTTGCTTTCGAGTTGCAACATGATCTTGACGTTTACTTGGGGTTTAGATATGAGCAATTTGTAGCCTCTCAGACTCTTACCTTTTTCTGCTGATAACTTGTACATAGTTGATCCCTCGAATCCTGGCTTTGTGAATCAACCTATGGAGCCAAGCCAGGTTTAACAATTATTGTACGTACTGTGCATAAGAATTTTTTTTAAAAAATATATATAGAAAGATGAGCATTAATTTTCCATGTTACAATTAGCTAAAGAATTGATTTTAAGTATCAATTAGTGAAGCAAAATTTTCAAATTTTCATTTTGCAGGCAAACATATTAAGAATGTTCAGGCAATTTCAGCTGTTTGAAGAATACCAGCAACGAGTCAGTGCAATTATAGGAACAGACCGGACACGGCAGTTAGTGAATGATGCCCTAGTCCTTATAACACTTGGTGGTAATGACTTCGTTAACAACTATTTCTTGACACCATTCGCACCTAGAAGAAGACAGTTCTCCCTTCCCGATTATTGCCGGTTTCTTGTCTCAGAGTATAGGAAACTCCTCATGGTGATCATTCTCATAGTTCCTTCATTTTTTATTCTCTTTCAGTGCAGGGACAAGCCCGGCTCTGTAAAATCTAGGTTGTGTTATTAATTAAGAGGTGTTTGCTTGTCTTGATTTTGGCTTCATGTTTTTTTTATTTATTTCTTATGCAGAGGCTGTATGACTTGGGGGGCAGAAGGATCCTGGTGACTGGAACTGGACCATTGGGTTGTGTTCCTGCGGAGTTAGCCATGTCTGGAAGTAGGAACGGAGAATGTGCACCGGAGCCGCAAAGAGCTGCGCAGATATTTAATCCTGAGCTCTTCCAAATGCTTCAGAATCTCAACAGAGAATTAGGCTCTGATGTTTTCATTACTGCTAATGCATTTGCAATGAACACTGACTTGATCAATAGTCCCCAAAGATTTGGTTTGTTTGATGGCTATCTTGATTTTTCTCATACGAACAAGTTCTTCACTTCTTTATAGATTACAAGTTTGCTGGTCAACCCAAATCTATTCTAAAATAACATAGTTTTATTTATAAAAAAAAACTAAAACGTTGTTGTTTTATTAAAATACTCAAACCACTTTTATTTTAGAAAAAAAGTTTTAAAATATCCTTGGATCTTAATGGAGTCGGTTCAATTAGATTGTAAGTTAATTCATTAGCTGAACCAAATTTAAACAAGTCAACTTCAAAACTGTTTGGAAAAAAATCCGCCGGATCAGGTTCTAAATCTCTGCTGGGTTGGGTTAGTTTTAGTAACTATGCTTCTTTGTAAGCCCACTGTAAATGTTCTAAATCAGCTAATCAAATTAATGTTAATTCTGCAATATCTGATATTTCCTGGCAATCGCTGGTGCAGGCTTTGTTACATCAAAGGTAGCGTGCTGTGGCCAAGGTCTGTACAATGGACTCGGATTATGCACAGTGGTTTCGAACCTGTGTCCCAACAGGAACGTCTATGTATTCTGGGATCCTTACCATCCAACAGAAAGGGCTAATCGAGTCCTAGTGCAGCAGCTGATGACAGGGACTACCGAGTACATGAACCCGATGAACCTTAGCACCATCATGGCCCTGGATGCCAAGCCCTAAACTATCATCGCATGCCTGTTTTCGGTCCTAGTTAAATTGGAACTCTGATCGATTCAATTGTGTCATCACTGGAGACGAAGCTATTAGACGAATAAATCAAGGGGTTTAGTAATGTGATAAGATTTCTATCTGTGTTTTTTTTTTTTGTTATGTAACTGTTGGATGTTTATTCTGTAATAATTTTCTGTAATCTCCTTATATTTCCAGTACTCTAATCTCGCATATCATAGTTAATCTGAAAGTTGATTTATGATATGATCAGGTCATGTATCAAGTGAATTTAAATTCTTTAATTTAGTTTTTTTAAACTCATAACTACATTGTTTGAAAAAAATTACTAAAAACCAATGAATTTATTACAAGATTACTGGATAGTGAATCAACCCAGATTTTTTTACAGGATCAACTCCTCTTCTATTAATTATAAAACATGAACTGAGACAAGCTCGAATGGAACCGTTCCAGTCACGTTACCGGTAGTGAAACTTTTTACAGCTTGTCTGATTTTAGATAATGCAAAATTGTTTAGATATATATATGTATTTAATAATTTGCGTCGTCTGTTTTGTTCTTTCTTGGAGGGAGTGGTATTTATTAGAGTTCAAAAGTCAATATGTACTGCTCTTCTTGAAAGGTTTTGAGTTCGAATCTTCAACCTCATTTTAATGGCTTAAAAGTTCGTTTTCTTGACTTTCGAAGAACTCTAGTTCACTTTATTGTCCCACCAGTAGACAATGGACTTGGGATTTTCTTGCAATTGTCCCCACCAATCATAGAAAGGAGTTTTCCTTTACTCATAGAAATTTAATGGTTCTGTGGGTTTCATAGAAATTAACAAAGAATATGACAAAAAACCTGATGTTCGATATAATGATAGCATCTGTCTGTTCCCTGTGCACTGAAGTTGCCAGAGGGAGAGGAGATTCAACCTCAGGTATCATTCTCTTCTTGTATTTTTCTGTCGAGAAGCAATTTTAGCACTCATGTTTGGAAGACATTTTGATCCTGTGAATATGACTTTCTTGGTAGATCTAGATGCTCTTCTATGTTGCTATATATTTTTTACATGGATGATAATTCATTCGTTTGGTGAAACCGTGTAATCAAATACCAAATTCATGCAACCTATGAGTGATTATGCTTGAAAATGGGAAATTCTCCTTGTCATAATGTTGTCAAGCTCCAAATGCTAATGTTTGATTGTATTACTATGTGTTTCATGAGTTACAAATTTGGTTAAGATTTTTATAAAAATCTTAATCAAATGATGTGGTAAATATGTCAAGCGTAAAAAACTTGGATTTGATAATCGGTCAAGTCCAATTAGATCTAGCAAGGATGTCAGACTCAAAGAGTTTGGACTTGATAGCCAGTCAAGTTCAAGATGACGTGAGTCTGACAAATATGTTGAACCTAAAGAGTATAGCCTTGACAGTCAGTCAAGCTCAAGGTAACGTGAGTCTGACAAACATGTTAAACCTGAAAAGTATAGCCTTGGTAGTCAATTAAGCCCAAGGTAGCATGAGTTTGACAAATATATCAAATCCAAAACATTTGAATTCAATTATTACCAAGTTTTAAGACTATGTGCCTAATTCTAGATAATCTCCTAAAATAAAAGTTTTGAAGATATGATAAATCGCCGTCCTCTTCATCTAGAATAATTGTTCGTATTGATGTAATGATTTCTCTATACTTATAAGTGTATATAATATCTCTTAAGAGACTTACCATTCTCCTTAATATATGTAAGAGATATTTGTCTCTCATTAATACTGCCAAAAGCATAGGACTTTCTAGTCCTTTCTTTTTCTAAAAATAACAAGGTTTAAGGGGTATAAATACTCCTGAACCTTCTAGGTAAAAATTAATAACTTTTTCTCTCGTAAGATAAACTCTAACATATTTCAAAACATTAACTTACTTAAAAACTCAATAACAAACATATTTGTTCCTTAAATTTAAAGTTATTTTAAGATATTTATTGTCTTTCTTATATATACTAACTTTATCATTAGATGATCTTTAAATCCTTCTAATTGAAATTGTCTTTATAGGAATTTAAGCTTTTACTATGAGTCTAGAATTCCTGAAACTAAAGAGATGAAATCCAAATACTTGAACATATTGATTAACCACTATCCAAAACACTAAATAACTTGTTATTTACATATCTTGGATTTTAGAACATCATTAGTTGTATTGTTTGTGGGAACACTTACTAAAAGTCATATATTGCTTTATTGTTTAATTGTTTTTATCTAATTATCATTATGAATGGAAGATAATCAGGACACTTCTGGAATAAAACTTGTTACTAATCTCTTTGCCACAACAAATACCTCCGCACAACCAATAACACATGCTTCTCCATTTGATGACTGCAATTAAGAATGAAGCCTATAGGCTCAAAGCTACCCATTATCACAATGCCAAGGTTAAGAATATAAGATTCAAGTTTGGAGACTTGGTACTCAGAAAACTAGAGGCTATAAATGAGTATGACAACACACCAAACCCAAAGAAATTGAGCATGGTAGTCGGCCAAGCTCTAAGTAGCTTGGGTCTGGCAAGCATGCCAGACCCAAAGAGCTCGAATTTAACAGTCAATCAAGTCCAAGATAATATCAGTCTATTAAACATGTCAGACCTAAAGAGCTTGAAATTAATTGTTAGTCAAGTCCAAGATAACACGGGTCTTCAAAACATGATAGATCTAAAGAGCTTAGACTTGGCAGTCAACCAAACCCAAGATAGTCTGAATCTCGCAAACAAGTCAAACTTAAAGGACTTGGGCTTGGCAATCAGCGAAGCTAAGATAGCATGTGTTTGACCTTACCAGTCAACCAAGTCTATGATAGTGTAGGTCTACCAAACATGTCAGATCCAAAGAACTTAGACTTGGAAATCAGCCAAATCCAAGATAGTGTGGGCCTGACAAACATACCGGACCTTAAGAATTTGGGCTTAAAAAACAGTCAAGCCTAAAAAAACATAGGTTTGGCAAATATGTCATATCCAAAGCATTTGAATTCAATCATTACCAAGTTCTAAGGCTATGTATCTGATCCTAGACGACCCTTAAAATAAAATTATTGAAGGTATGATAAATTGTCATACCTTTTTATCGAGAATAATCATTCGTATTGATATAATGATTTCTTTGTATTTATAGGTGTATACAAGGTCTCTTAAGATACCTACCATATTTATTGTCTCATTAATATATGCAAGAGATATTTGTTGCCACTGTAAACATAGGGCTTTTCAATCCTTCACTTCTCTAAAAACAACAAAGTTCACGGGGTATAAAAATATAATAATAACTTTTATCAATATATTGACACAAGTCAATGATCAACCCGACTCGTGACCCGAGACTTACCTTGGGTTTATCCTTAAATCGGGTTTTAAGCTATAATAATAACTACTTCTATTCTTACATGGACTTGAGTTAACTCGAGCTGACTCGTGACTCAAGCCTTGCCCCGGATCGACTTCCTAGTCAAGTTTTAAAAATATAACAATAACAAATTTTATCCATACATTAACCAGGTTCACCCTCCCGGCCCTAGGTCAACCCCCAAATGAGTTTTAAAACTATAATAATAATTATTTATCTTTACATTAACCCAGAAAAACTAAGGTTGATCCACTTGGTCCTTATACCGGATCGATCCATGAGTTAAGTTTTAAAACTATAATAATAATCACTCTTATTCTTACATTGACATAGGTCACTTCATGTTTACATTTTCAACTCATGAATCGGGCCTTACTTCAAATTAATCTCTAAGTTAAGTTTTAAAACTATGATAATAATAATTTTTATATTTACAAGTTTTAATTTGATAATTTTAAAATTGAGCATTTTTTACAATGATATTTTAGGAATAGAAAAAAAAATATTGTTTATGGAGACATATCTCTTTTATGCCTTATATTTTGAAAGTATAGAAATTCACTTTAAAATTATTTTAAAGACAAGTTTATTTTTATATCTTTATTACTTCAACCAAATATATTTTTACCTTTATTATTATTATATCTTCTAAGCTAATGCAGTACTCTACAGAGATTCATGGGGTTGCTTTTATTTCAACATGAACATTTAAACTTGAAGTGTGTTTCATATAATTAAGTATTAAGTTTATTAAGCTAGCAGGTGTCAGGGAAACATTGTTTCCCACAACCATTAGCATTGCAAATTATAATAGTAATTTATAATATGTTTTGTTTTTATATTTTGACCTTTTTTCTTTTTATTATTGATTTTTTTTAATTTAATTTTTATATGATGTGTTTATGGGGATTTAGAGTTGATAATTTATTTTAATTTTCTTTTTATATAGTTAAGTAAAAAATAATTTATAAAAAAAATTAGGCTATTACACTTTGTAGAGTTAATGACCCGGTTTATAAATTTAATGACATAACCATGGTTGCCCTAATTCACAAGTTTAGTAGTGGTTTTTTTTTTCTAATTGAACTGAATTATGTGATCATTTATTTTTTTTATCATATAGTTAAAAAATATATATTTTTAAAAAAACATGTTATTAAGTTCTAGAAAGTCCATGGCCAATTGATGGATTTGGCTATTTAAACCTTTCTTTTTTTATTTTTTTTAAAATGAATTTTTTTTATTTCATCATTTAATATTTTGTTGATTGATAATTGAGTTTTATAATTTGTTTGTTTAGTTTTCTATGAAGTTATCATAGTCTTAAAAAAAATCTTGGTGTTGGTTTGACACTCGATTTTGTGATCGTCTATCTTTGCTATCATATGGTTAAATAAACAATAGTTTAGAGAGAAAAAAAACAAGTTATTGACCTCAATGGAATCTATTACTCGGTTTGCAAGCCGGATTACCTGATTCACGGGTTTAGCCATCAAACCTTATATATATATATAATTAGTTTTTAGTCCTTTAATTTTTCTAAATTTTTTTTATTTCACTCTTCTTCAATATTGGATTGGTTATGAAATGGAATTCATTGTTTATTTTTTCTACTTTTTGTAGGGTTGTCAAGATATCGAGTAAACATATTTTTTAAAGTTGGTGCTTGTTTTTTCAAGCATCTATTTTTATCATAAAATTAAATAAAAATAATTTATAAAAAACAACAAAGTTATTAAATCCATTGAAGTACATAACCCAGGTCGCAGGGTGATCGAGGTCGATCCAATCTAACATCGTCTCAATATTAAAAAATTATCATCTTAAAATTTTTTATTAAAAATTATACCATGTTTTTATCGATCATTCAAGTTATCTTTAAATTTATTAAATTGAATGATTCATTTTGGATCAGCTTCCATGTGATCTAATTTGAAACTCGAATAAGATAAGAAGCCGGGTTGGCAGGTTTCAAGATCGAGGTTGGGAAGGCCCTTGTGGTAGGGAAGATGCTGATTTTTCATTTTTCATCATTCAGTGTTGTTTTCATGTTTTCCCTTATTTTTCTTAGTTTTTTTCCCTACATAAGCTATGCTGGTAGCCACGTTGCTGCTAACCTGTGTCTCTCCTCGCCATCGATCTGAAAAAGTTTGCACAGAGCTGTAAATCATGGAATTGGATGGTGTTCTAAGCATTGTACCAGACGGCTGATCTCAATCATTTCATTGCCGGAAATGGAAGCAAAAGTTGATTCCATTTTAATGGTAAAGGGTCAGTGTATCATGTGGGCTGCCCTCCGTTAAAGGTTGTAGAGTGTCGCCTGTGGCATTCAAATTGTTTAATGTTGATGTTTCATCTGGCCAAGCTGTAGATCACATGACCTGTTCCCAGCTGGTAGCTGGACGGGCATTTTTCTTGAAAGTTAGCTGCAAAGAAGGGTGAACATCTGTTGGTTAAGTTCGGATTAGATCAAAATATTCCAACCAGATCAATATTTTTTTTAATATTTGAAATTCAATAACCAGTTCAAATCAGATAATTCGATTTAGTTTGATATAAAAAAGTAAATTAGTTTATGATTTTTTCTATAAACTTTGATAAAATGAGATTAACTTTTTTTAAAAAAAATTATTTAAAAAGAATTCCATTTGGTTTAGTTCTATTCAATTTTTCTTGTCTAGGCTTTAATACAATGAGAATGAGTTGTTTTATTTTTTATTTAGAAGGAAATTGATTTGATTTGATTTGATTTTTTTAATTTAAAATCGAAATCAAATTGAATCGAATCGAATTAATTTTTTTTTATATTTGAATCTAATTAATTGAACAAAAAGTTTAAATCAAATAGTTTGGTTTCACTTTTTATATAAAAAGATCAAATTAGTCTATAATTCTTTTAGTTGGACCTTTTTTATAAGCTTTGATGCAATGCCATTAAGTTTTTTTACTTTGTATTTAAAAAAAAACAGTTTGTTCTAGTTGTATTTGATTTTAAATTTTGAATTTAAAACCAAAACTAAATTGAATTAATTTTTTTTATAAAAAATTCTTATCATTTTTTTTGGTTTGATGTCTCTAGTTAATTTTCTTATTAATTTTTAATTTTTAATTTGGTTAAACGATTATTTTACTCGTTAATGCTTTCAGGATGCAAAGATGCATTGTAACAAATTTTGATGTGTACCATTTCGTTTTCATTTAGTGCAAGCATTGTTTTCAGTGTTGTTTGTACTCTGTGATGTTTTTTTTGCCAAACTCAAGAGAATCGACCCACAAGCACGCACGCACGCACCTTCTCCTCCTTTTTTTTATCGATCTTTGTACAGAAACACTACCTTTTATTTTCAGAGCTTTTTATTATTGCAATAACAATCTTTTTTCTTTTTTTAATTATATTACTCACCGATCACTGCTCCCTCTTTTATAAAAGGTTAAAATTTGAGCAGTTGCAACACAGTTTCTCGTATAACCTTCCGTCGAGATTTCAAATTTCGTGCTTAAATTTGTGATAATTTCTGGAGCTATGATTTTAAAAATACTATAAATTATATTTTTTTTATAATCAAGATTTCAAAAAACAATTTTTGATGGGATACATGTAAAACTACGATGTTTTGATTAAAAAACACTTTTAAAATTATAATTAAAAAAAACATGATTTTAAACACGTTACATGCAAATAAAAAACCCCAACGAATAAGTTTTTAACAAATGTATTCTGTATGCATTGAAAAATACCAACAAAATATTTTAATTTTCAGGTAATTTGCTAGCCAGTTTACATGGTTTGGCTTATACTAGTTACATGACCCACGCAATGCCGCGAGTTAATTTTTTTTGTATAAAAAAATACCAAGAAAAAGCTAAGATCTAAAAGTGTCAGGTATTTCTGCAAAGTTATATCCAAGAATCTTGGATTTGACTGTAATGCATGACCCAAAAGTAATATTCATAATATTAATAATAACATTAAACTTACATGACCCAGTAGGTCTAGCTGCAATACCAGACCCTATAGCCTTGGATGTGAGTTTGGCTGCAAGGTCGTGTCATAAAAATATAATAATTAAATAAATTAATTAAAAAGAAAAAAACCAATAGAAAGAAAAAAACAAATGTAGAAAAAGAAAAAAAATCTGAATTAACTTGGTTAACCCTTGAAACCAAGTTAACGTGTCAAACCTTGGATTCGTATCGTGAAAGTTTGATAGCTAAATAGAAAAAAAAAATTGACAGGTTAACCTAGAATTAACAGGGCTAACCCGTCAAACCAGGTTACCTGTCGAACTTGGGATCCATGTCATGAAAGTTTGATAACTAAATAGAAAAACATTGAACATTAACAACCTAAATTAAAACGAAAAAATTAATTAAAAAAAAACAAAAACAAACAAAAGACATAAGCATGTTACTGATGAGGAAAAAGAAAAAAAAAATCTGAATCAACTGAGTTAACCCATCAAACCTGGAATTCGCGTCATGAAATTTTGATAACTAAATGAAAAAAAAAATCAATGGGTTAAAAGAAAAAAATTAACAAACTAAACTAAACAAAAAAAATTAATTAAAAAGAAAAAAGCAAAAAAAAAAATTCCGGGTTAACTCATCAAACCAGGTTAACCCGTCAAATCTGAGATCCGTGTCATGAAAGTCTGATAACTAAATAAATTTTTGTTTCTCACATTAACAAACTAAATTAAACAAAAAAAATTTATTAAAAGAAAAAAACACAGAAAAAAAACCTGCATAAAAAAAAAAAAACAGCAAAAAATACAAATTAAAAAAAAAAAAACCTTTCAATCACTATGCATAAAAAGCGTGGGGAAAGCTACTTTCCCCGTGTTTTAGAGAGTATTCTATAATAATATGCAGTAGCAGGTTCAAAAATCCACTTCCCTAAAAAATGGAGATCAGAAAGAAGACGAGCTGCAATCTATCCATTTATTTGTGATCCGTTGTTCAAAAACAAGATATTCCCTTAAACAGTTAAAATCTGCAATTCATGTTAGAACATCAGTACTGGAGGCTATATATACCGGACGTGAATTTTAACTTGAACCCTTCAAACACTCGGAAGAAGTCTTTTCCAGTCCAAAATCACGCCTGATAGACGGCCACCGGGCCATCAAGCGAGCACCTGTGAGCTGGATCTCCTCCTCCTCTAGGAGCCACAGCTGCATATACTTTGAACAAATCAGGTAGCTGCCGTGCTTTATTTGATTAATTTACCCTCACATCAACACACTTGCTAACATACTTCTTATCAGCATGCTTTTTATTTTTAAATTTTGGATGCATTGGCTTTTGTATTTGTATGAAGATTTGCTACTCTAACTATTAAGAATTTTAAATAACCAATTAAACAAAGATTCTAATTGACTAGTCCAACATAAATTCTTTTATTTCTGCATTAATTAGGATTTTACCTAACAAACTCTCTTCCAAACTGACGGTTTTTTATGTTTTTGACTAGTTCAAGTATTGTTTTTTTTTTTTTAATAACATCAATTTCATTATCAACATTTTTTTTTTAATTTTTTTTTTATAGTATTTTTAGAATTTATAAGATTACAATTCAAGAATAGAGTACAATGAGCAAGTGTATCACCGTATTAATCTGATCTAGTTAGATTATAATTATGCATCTATTTAGGAGTTTTTTAAAAAATTAACTTTATCTAACCCAACTTAACTTATCAAAGTTGGATAACATGACCAACATGTGTGTGGCTCGGTGGTTGTTGGGGTAGCTCTCTTTCCTTCGAACTCCGGTTCGAGTCCCGGTTGGAGTAGGGCTGGAGAATTTATTCCCTTTCTGTTTCTATTGGGTTCTTTCTGTACGGTATGCCTATCATCCCCGCGGTGTCTTACCTGCTCATTGGGCTTGCAGGTGTTCAGTGGGTCGTGGAATTAGTCGTGGTGTGCGCAAGCTGGCCCGAACACCCATGTTAATAATAAAAAAAAAGTTAGATAACATGGATATATAATAATAGGTTAAAAAAACCTGATAAATAAATATAATAGGTCGGGTGTCTGTTGAGTTTTTTTAAAAAAATTCTAAATTTTAATATAGATATACTGAGATCTTTGTAAATAAAAGATAGGTTTGATATGGACATAATATTTCCTATCATAAAGTATGGAATAATTTATGGATCTTTTCATTTTTATTACTAAAAAAACATTGAGTCAGTGACTCAGTATGGCTGCCAAAACTGGCACAAAAGGAAGCTCTAAGAGCAATTAGCTCAATTCATTCTTTTCGGGATTTACACCTCATGCAAACTCATGTGTCATTTATTTTATTTTTTTAAGAACTATCTAATAAATTTATGATGATTTAGTTAGATATTTAATCTCATATAACTCATACAAACCTTAATTATGCGATATTATACCAAGCCTGCCCCATCTGTCAAGGATTAAAAAGATGATAAAATGCATCCTCTCTTCATTTTTTTAAGAGTATTTGAAGCAAATGATAGGTTGAACCGATTCAAGATCCAGATAGTAACCCAAATGAGTTGACTCATTCAATCCAGGTTTTGGCTTAAAAAAAAATGAAGCAACATTGATTTGGGTGAAAAAAATTAAATTATTTGGAAATGTAATAGTGGTTGTTTTAAAAACAACCATTATTAAAAATTTAAGAGCCGGTTCTCTGATTATTTTTTATTTTTGGAATTATTTCATCTTGTTTTTTATTTAAAAATATATTAAAATAATTTTTATTTGTTTAAAAAATATTTTTGATATCAGCATATCAAATAATAATAAAAAAATATATAAAAAAATAATTTTAAACTTTTTTTATAAAATTTTGACCAATCTTATTTGGAACATAATACCAAAACGATGGCTAAGTCTTGTAACAAGGAACATTCTGATCTACACAGCGAAAACCCTTTGGAGCCAACCTGTAAAGGTCAGGCTTGAAACCCTTTAAATTTAAATTAATTCCAAGTAGTTTAGCAAACCTAGGTGAAATGGTAATTAATATAAAAGGCCGAAGTGGACACCTCCCTTTTGCTTTTTACATGCTTTCTCTTAAGCTATGTCTAGGAGAGGTTTGGTGGCTTGGCTTTGTCATGAAGTTAGCTTGCTTTATATTTGTTTGTGTTTGCATCAATGATCCCCTTTTCGAAGTTTATCTCCCCACAAAACTCTTTTAATTTAACTAACTTTGTATGATTGATTAATTGACCCGTGAACAAACAATTTCTTAGGTCTAATTCCTTATCATTACAAAAAATATTGTTGCAGTCCCACGTAATCATCTCATGCAATCATGTTTTTTAAACCCGGTTTGGTTCAAGACGCGAGTTACGTGTCTTGACCAGGTTACCACGTTATCTTGGATCGACTTCAACTTTTTGTATTAAGCAAAAGGATATCTTTTTTGTTAAAAAAAATAAATTAACAATGGGTTACAATCAAGTTTTTGTTTAGCTATTGTCGGGTCAACAAGGATTTTTAACTGGATTGTCTAAGTTCTTGCACTCTTTTAATTTTTTTTTAATTCAGTCTGATTCCAGCTACAAATCGACTTTATCAAATAAGATTTTAAAACTATGCGAGTAACATTAGTTAGATACCTTGATGAACCTATGCCACCGAACAAAAGAAAAAACATAAGTTAGCATGTGCCCGGCTAGGCAAAACTTATTCAGACCATTGGCTAGTAAAGAAAAGGTATGCTAGCCGAGTGTTCTCTCATTCTTGATCAAGTAAATCATATTTTAAAATATATTAAATTGATATAAGATGTGTTTTTAAGATTGTTAAAAAAATTTAATTTTAGTTAATATACAAATTGATCTTAAAAAATGCTAGAGAGACATTTAATCTTACTAGATTTGTGTGACTAAATGATATAACAACTTGTGATTGTTTTCTTGTTTTTTTTTTTTAAAAAATATTTGAATGTTTATTAGACATTTCACGACAAGATTCACATTTTATAACCTAAATACATTTTTATAACAAAACTGCATATTTTTATCATGTCTCTAAATTAAACCAATGCTATAAAACTTGGTATGTCTGTGACTCGATCCAAGTTTCATATCACAATTTAGCTAGATAAATTCTAAATTGATATAGATCAATAACAAAAATAATATCATTTTTATTTATTTATTTTTTAAGTTGAAAAAAATATCGTTTTAACTTTTTTAGAGTTAAATCAAGTCTCATCTGGGTTTTGACAGGTTGACAAGTTTGATAGGGTCAACTCTTATGTAGTTCGACATAAAACCTAGCTTATACTAGGGCTCGTTTGTTTCATCTGAAAATCACTTTTTAAATTTTATGTTTGTTTATCATTAAAAAAATTAGTTAACGAAAAATACTTTTCGATCAAAATTTTGTGTTCCAGAAAAGTATTTTTTTTTATTATTTTAGAAGGAAAATATTTTTTAGGAATTGTGAAAAAAACTCAGAAATATCTTGTTATTTATCGATTATATCAAATTTGATTCATAATTTTTTAATTGCTCTATAGTTTGTTTTGAATTTTTCTTCTTCAATTTCATCATTTAAAATTTGATTTTTATATAAACTTTGATCCTTGTTTTATTTATTGTTATTTGTTTTTCTCTTATTATTTCTTAATTGAAAATTTTTATCTATCATATATAGTTCCTATTCTTTTAATTTCTATTTATTATCATATGAAATTGTATTTTTTTAAATTTCACTATCTCTCAACTTTAAAATATGTTTGATTTGATCTTCATTATTTTAATTATTATTTATTTTATTTAAAATAATTTATTAAATTATATATATATATTTTAATTTCATCTTCCAACCTTTTTATCTGCAAGATTTTCTCTTTATTATTTTAATAAACTTGAAAAAAATTCAAAACATTAATAAATTATTTTTCAACTTATTTTTTATGACCTAGCTAAATATTGAAAAGTTTTTTCTAACTCCTTTTTTATAACACTGCTAAATATTAAAAAATAATTCACTTTTTACAAATTTATTTTTCAAGAAAACCACTTAAAAAAAACTTTTAAGTAAATAAAGAAGGCTTGAATTTTATATCGAAGATCACCAAGGTAACTTACCAAATTAAATCAGGTTTAATAACATTCATAGACAATAGATTTATCTATGCTATTTACATCAAACAATCAAGCCAATGAATGTTTGGGCCATTCCAGTAACTAATGAAAACCTAATTCGGATCAATTTATATAATTTCCTCTCATAGAATTAAAATGGTGTTTAATATTGTGATAATAATTATTTTTTAAAATATTTTTTATTTTAAAATATATTAAAATAATATATAATTTTAAATTTATTTTTAATATTAACACTTTAAATTGATAAAAAAACATTTAAAAAATTCAGAATTTTTTAAATTTTAACGTGGATGGTCGCATCGCCAAACACACCCTAACCAGTCCTCCAACCCACAGTGGCACATTCCGTAAATTAACCACAAACTGGTGGCAAAACCGCAACCACTCCAACCCCCACCATTTTATAGTTAGAGAGAGAGAGAGAGACAGGGAGAAAAAAGAAAAGAAAAGAAAAGAAAAGCGTCGCACTGTCTCCTCCTACTCCGCCTGTCAAAGCAGCGGAGCCACTTTACTTCACTCTGTCTAAACCACCACTTTCTCCCCCGCTAAATCTTCCTCTCTTTGCTTCGCTGTCACCAACACAGCCTCTTCGCTAATCTTGTTTAATCCTCATTAATTAACTAAATTAAGTTAAATTCAGTTAATTCGTCGTCAGATCTGAGCGAACCGCACCAGATCCGACAATCAAGAGACTTCAAAATGGAGGAGGCGCTGGAACTGGCGCGCGCGAAGGACACGAAGGAGAGGATGGCAGGAGTCGAGAGGCTACACCAACTTCTTGAAGCTTCTAGAAAGAGTTTGAGTTCGTCCGAAACGACGTCTCTTGTCGATTGCTGCTTGGATCTTTTGAAAGACAACAATTTCAAGGTTTCTCAAGGTGCTTTACAGGCGTTGGCTTCTGCTGCTGTTTTGTCTGGTGACTACTTTAAGTTGCATTTCAATGCGCTTGTTCCTGCTGTTGTTGAACGCCTAGGTGACGGTAAACAGCCTGTTCGTGACGCCGCTCGACGCCTCTTGCTCACTCTCATGGAGGTTTTTCTTACTTTTCACTTTTTTTTTTTTTTTCAAATTTGAAATGTTTTTATACACGCGCACACACACAAATGGTCGGATTTTTATTTATTTAGTTAAAATTTTAAACTGTAATTAATTTGATTCTTTTTATCTAATTAAGAGAATTAATTACGTTTTTTCTAATAGTAAACTGTTAGTTAATTTTGTTGGTTTTAAGTAATCGTTCACTTTGAAAGAAAGATTTACTGAATTTGTTCTGAGTAGAATAAATAATTTGAATCAAAAGTCATTACGATTGATTACTCTCTTTCATTGATCTCAATTGAATTACTGTTTTATCCTTGGGTTGAAATCGTAATAGCATAATACCATGCATCAATTTAGGTTGACATTGGAAGAATATGAATAATTTGGGATCTAAAAGCAGCGGTTCATTCTCTTTGTAGTAGAGATACTTTTTCATCTTATCCTTGTAGAGCGGCTCGAATCTTCTCTAAAAATTAGACCGAGTTTCTTTGTGCATAACTTATCTTGATAATGGCCCACGTTTACATTGTTAATTTTAGTGAAGGAATACAAACACTCAGTTGTAGTTGTAGTTGTAGTTGTAGATGGTCGCTTGAATTTTGTAGCTCAGCAGGGACAATAGTACAGGACTTGTCAAATCTTTATAATTTAGACACGGGGTAGTGGCAATGTATTTGATTGGTGTTGATTGAGTATATGTTTGGGTGGAATTTGTTATATTTTTTTCTTGCCTCTAATTCCATTAGGAGTCAATGACACCATTCTCATGAGTTGCATGTTTGTGTGTGCAAAGAGAATGGACAAACATTAAATATGGGGTTATATCAATATGTGTTTGTGATTCAGGTTTCTTCGCCTACAATCATTGTTGAGAGAGCTGGCTCGTTTGCCTGGACGCACAGAAGCTGGAGAGTTCGGGAAGAGTTTGCTCGAACAGTAACATCTGCAATTAGTCTTTTTGCATCCACCGAGCTTCCTCTTCAGCGGGCTATTCTACCTCCTGTATGATCCAAAACATTTCTGATTTTCCAAACTTACACCTTTTGCATAAATAGTTCTTTGGGTGGAGATAAATTAATTATTGAAAAATTTCTTCAACCAGATTTTGCAGATGTTGAATGACCCGAATCCTGGTGTTAGGGAAGCAGCTATATTATGCATCGAGGTCAGTGGAAGTTGTTGCATTGTCGTTCCCATGTTATTGTTTATGCGAGCTTAACTATTTTTCATTGCTTTTCAGTCGCATTAATCCGACTATTCGTCTTTCAGGAGATGTACTCACAGGCCGGGCCCCAATTCCGCGACGAGCTTCATCGCCATCATCTTCCTAATTCCATGGTGAAGATTTAGCAAAAACCAATCTGCAGTTCCGTCTTCTATATTATTAGGTGCTAGGATCTTCAAATGTAGGCTAGTTTGGTCTTTAGTGCTCATGTCCACCATACCTAGACGCAATGTAGTACTCATTGAAATTATTCTCTGATTAATGAATGTCTTACCACTGCCTGCCAAAGAAAGGAAGCTATAGCTTTATTTTTAACGTGGTAGTACCATACATCACTGCAGATGAAAGATATCAATGCCAGACTAGAGAGGATTGAACCACAAGTACGCCCTTCAGATGGACTTGCCGGTAACTTTGGTGCTGCTGAGATGAAGCCCACAAGCCTTCATCCCAAGAAAAGCAGTCCAAAAGCCAAAAGTTCCACAAGGGAGATATCTCTTTTTGGAGGTTAGCATTCTTTTATCTAAAATACTGTGGATGTTAAGATATCCTAGACATTATTATGGCCCGTTTGATTCTGTGTTATTTAATACTTGCTGTCCTTGATTTTCTGTTTTTGTCTTTCTCCAATCATGGTAAATTAATAACTTTAGCATCCCCAGGGAGCACATCAATTTAGAACATTGAGTCTAGAATTAATGTTCATCCCCTCCTCTACTTGGAATAAGTTGGAAAACTTAAATTTGCTTGAAAAAGCTTCCAAATAGCTATTTTGTGCCTTTGTGTTTGCATGGAGCCTTTTATTATATCTCGAAAAAAGTCTTCACAACAATTGTATCAAAGCCACTTCACCTGTTTGATCAAAATTAGTTGTATCTTTAGTTTAGGAATTATTATAAGCATTAGGATGAAGATTTTCTTGATTATCAGTAAAAATTACTACAAGTTATTTATTTATTTTATGAATGAATCCCATGATCCCTGCCATGTTCCCTTCATTTTCATCCTCATGTTGTTGCAAATGGTCGATTAATTAGTATGGCCATCGAGGAATTTGTTTACTTATTTTTTTTTTATTCCTGTAGATTTTTTTTTCTAATTTCTTATTCTTGGAATCCGCTATAATTGTATCAAATAAAATCTTTAATTTTTTTCTCAATATTTTGTGGTATTAAAAAATTTCTTTAATTCAAGTCTTGATGTTGCAAAAAATTGTGTATATATTGATACAAGCTACACTTTAGCTAGTGTCCTTGTTTGGTGCAGTAAGGAAAACTGTTATAGCATGAATTATTGTTGTTCACTATGGTTGCTATTTCACATTATGCAGCGGAGAGTGATGTCACAGAGAAACCCATAGAGCCAATTAAAGTTTACTCAGAAAAGGAGCTAATTAGGGAATTTGAGAAGATTGCGGCTACCCTTGTTCCAGAAAAGGATTGGACTATCCGCATAGCTGCCATGCAGAGAGTTGAAGGCCTTGTTTTGGGAGGTAGCCCTTCTTTTTTCTCCTTGTATCCTTCTTTCCCTGCCAAAGTATTATGCTATCAGATTATTGTTAGCCTGATCTATGATATTCTGTTAATTCTTCTTATTTCTTATAATTAGTAGAATGTGCAATTGAATGATTGAAATTGTTGGAAAATCCCTTCTGCCAATCATTCGGGGATGCTAAAGTACACAGACTGAGGGTTTTTTTTTTTTTTAATCATTTCCTCAAGAAAGGGATGTTAATGATTTCTTCATATCAGGTGCTACTGATTACCCATGTTTTCGGGGGCTTCTGAAGCAATTTGTTGGCCCTCTAAACACACAGTTATCTGATCGAAGGTCTAGCGTAGTGAAGCAGGTCAGCCAGCATTTTCTTCTGCTATAGATGGTGGTTTATAGATTTCTTCTTTTGCTCTCTTCCTTTAGAGATTAGCTCCTCATCCACCAGTTCAAGGTTTATAGTTGCTAAGTGTGTGTGTTTGTGTTTTCAAGGCATGCCATCTATTATGCTTTTTATCGAAGGATCTGTTGGGAGATTTTGAGGCATGTGCTGAGATGTTCATTCCTGTAAGTTACTTTCATTTTTCTTTCACTGATTGTTGCAAATCTAATATGCTCAAAGAGTTCTGTTAATTCTGTGCTATGATAATCAGGCCCTTTTCAAGCTCGTTGTGATTACTGTACTTGTCATTGCAGAATCTGCAGATAACTGCATAAAAACGGTAATGGATTTTTATTATTATGTGCAAAAAAATTCTTTTAAATGCTGCTCCCTCACTGTTTCCTTTTTGGCTTCTCAGATGTTGCGTAACTGTAAAGTTGCTCGTGTGCTTCCTCGCATAGCTGATTGTGCAAAGAATGATCGCGCTGCAGTACTCCGTGCAAGGTAAGGCAATGCGACTTGTTCTCCAAGTCTGGCTTTTGATTTTTTGTCTAGGATATAATTGATTTTGGTCACTATTATGTCTCTCTTTGGATTGCAGATGCTGCGAATATGCACTATTGATACTTGAACATTGGCCCGATGCTCCTGAAATACAGCGATCTGCTGATCTCTATGAAGATCTGATAAGATGTTGTGTTGCAGACGCAATGAGCGAGGTATGTGTGTTCAGATCTTTGATGTTGTGCGTGCATGTATGTTTGTCGTGTCTGTCAGTTTTGTTAGGCCTTTGTGTTATGATTTTGCTTTGCCTTTCATGCTTCAACAAGCAAAAACTGTGTTCTGATGAAGTTTTTCTCAACTATTTTTTTGTGAATGAGTAAAAAGGAATATATATTGAAGGGACTGTGTGGATACTGGCCTAATCTAACTTCAGAGAGGTGGAAGTTTAGTTTCAAAATGATGTAAAGTGCAGACCACAAATGGCTGAGGGTAAATATGCATCTGGTGGATATAATTTCAATTAGCTAACAACTAGCATCTCTAAGAGCAGGAATTGTTCAAATCATTTAATTTTAACATCCATGGCTGTATCGAGGAGCTTACATTAGGTGGAGCTGTCAAATGGTAGAAGTAATTGGGTTTTTTCTCCCGCACAATAACTGGGTCAAGTTGGAGATGGTTGCTAGACCCAAAAGACTTGAGATGTTGAAGATGGCAGGATAAGTAATTAACTTCACTGCAATTTTGTGTGCTTGCTTGGGATGTGAGGCATGGAGAGCATAGAAATGGACCTGTATGGAATGTGGCTCTGCTATGTCTGGTGTGGAGCATTTCGTGTGAGAGGAGTAATCACAGTTTTGAGGGTGCACAGTGTGAAGCAACCATTTTATATGTTCTTTTCTGTTTTTGGCTTCATAGGGCTGCCAAGTTTTGCACTTATTCCCCCCTGATTTCCTACTTTGGCCTAATCTTTTCTGCCATATTCACTAGTTACTTTCTTTTCCCTTGTCTTCTTTCATGGAGCATCTCTTGTATATTACTGATACTTGTATGGTCCTTTCTTCCTTTAAATACTAGATCTTTGCTGCATTTCTCTGTTAGGATAAGACTTGGCAGTGCTTCTGAAACTATGAATGCATCTTTTCTCTCAATGAATGTGAGGAAGAACGTGGAAAGTTTCATCTAGGTGGAATAATGATCAGAACTGTGTCTTGATTCTAGAATAATCTTTGTTAATGCTGCCATGGAAGGAATTTTGGATTGCAAGAGCATGAATCTTGGCTTGAGATGAAGTCAGTTGTTTTGTATGTGCAGCTTCCTTCTAGCCAATCTCCTTTGGTTCATCATGATGCTATATATTTCAGCATGAGATGTATTTTATTGGTCTATGGACTTTTCTTTTATTCTCTCAATCATTGGTTTTCTCTGTAAGGCTCCAACACCCAAGAAAAAAATGATTTGAAGTGGATGAGTGTTCTATGATATTATATGATCAGCTTTGATGAGTTGTTATATGTCATAAAATAAGGAAAGTTTCTTCCATACAGTTCCTCTAAATGATGCATCTGTTGTTTGTACTTATTTTTCTTATTTTGTTTCTCACCTTATTTTCCATTAATTCTTAGTATGTGTCTGTGAAGGCTCTGGAAGTGTGCCTGATATATGTAACTTGGCAGGTGCGCTCAACTGCAAGGATGTGCTACAGAATGTTTGCAAAAACTTGGCCAGAGCGTTCCCGTCGTTTATTTATGTCCTTTGATCCTGTTATTCAACGGGTATATTCTTGTGTACCCATTGCATTTATCTTAATAACTTCACTGCTTAGATCATATTTTCCTTATGTGCTCTTTATTTTTTGGCACAGATTGTTAATGAAGAGGATGGAGGCTTGCACAGGAGACATGCATCTCCTTCCATCCGTGATAGAAGTGCGCAAACATCATTTACCCCTCAGGCATCTGCGGCTTCACATGTACCTGGATATGGAACTTCTGCTATTGTTGCAATGGATAGAACTTCAAGTTTATCCTCTGGGACATCTCTGTCTTCTGGTCTTTTGCTCTCACAAGCAAAGTCCCTTGGTAAAGGTACTGAACGTAGTCTGGAAAGTGTGTTGCACGCTAGTAAGCAGAAGGTCACTGCAATTGAAAGCATGCTTAGAGGTTTGGAATTGTCCGACAAACAAAATCCTTCAGCTCTCCGTTCATCAAGTTTGGATCTAGGTATCAAATGACTTTGCCTGTCAATTTTCTTCCGCAATCTCATAAATTATTTGTCATTTTCAGTATACAAGCCTTTTCTTTAATTCAACAATAAATCATTCTAAAAAAGAATACACAATTTGTTTTCAAAATGATTGAGGACTGTAGCTTCACATTGTTTTGTGAACGGCTAAATTTCTCTCTTATTGCCCCTAGTGCAGGAGTTGACCCTCCATCATCTCGTGATCCACCATTCCCTGCTTCTGTTCCAGCCTCTAATCATCTCACAAACTCTTTGACAGCAGAATCAACTGCTTCTGGTATTGGTAAAGGCAGTAACCGCAATGGTGGCTTGGTCTTGTCTGATATTATTACCCAAATTCAAGCTTCCAAAGATTCTGCTAAGCTATCATATCGGAATAATATGGCAGCCGAGTCTTTGCCAACATTTTCATCATATTCAACAAAGAGGATTTCTGAAAGAGGTTCAGTTGAAGAGGACAATGACATTAGGGAACCTAGGCGATTTGCGAACCCACATGTAGACAGGCAGTATATGGACACGCCTTACAAAGATTTAAACTACAGGGATTCACATAGCAGTCACATCCCCAACTTCCAGAGACCACTTTTGAGAAAGCATGTGGCTGGACGAATGTCTGCGGGCAGGCGAAAGAGTTTTGATGATAGTCAACTCTCACTTGGAGAGGTGTCAAATTATGTAGAAGGTCCAGCATCTCTCATCGACGCATTGAGCGAGGGACTTAGTCCAAGTTCTGACTGGAATGCTAGGGTTGCTGCTTTCAATTACCTCCATTCTTTGCTGCAGCAAGGCCCAAAAGGTGTTCAAGAAGTAATTCAGAATTTTGAGAAGGTAATGAAGTTGTTTTTCCAGCATCTGGATGATCCGCATCATAAAGTTGCACAAGCAGCTCTCTCGACACTTGCAGATATTATTCCATCTTGCAGAAAGCCATTTGAGAGTTACATGGAACGGATCTTACCCCATGTTTTCTCCCGACTAATTGACCCCAAGGAGCTAGTCAGGCAACCTTGCTCCACAACTTTGGAAATTGTCAGCAAAACTTATGGGGTTGATATTCTTTTACCAGCATTGCTCCGTTCACTAGATGAGCAGAGGTCACCAAAAGCCAAATTGGCTGTTATTGAGTTTGCCCTCAGTTCATTTAACAAGCATGCGATGAACTCTGAAGGCTCTGGGAATACTGGCATTTTGAAGTTATGGCTTGCTAAGCTGACACCGTTAGTACATGATAAAAATACTAAGCTCAAGGAAGCTGCTATTACTTGCATCATATCGGTCTATTCACACTTTGATTCCATAGCTGTTCTCAATTTCATTCTTAGTTTATCGGTTGAAGAACAAAATTCCTTGCGACGAGCCCTTAAACAGTACACTCCTCGCATTGAAGTGGACCTAATGAACTTTGTGCAGAGCAAGAAAGAGCGACAGAGATCTAAGTCCTCGTACGACCCATCTGATGTTGTTGGAACATCATCAGAAGAAGGATATATTGGTGCATCAAAGAAGACTCACTATTTTGGAAGGTATTCTGGTGGTTCTGTTGATAGTGATAGTGGCAGGAAGTGGAGTTCTACCCAAGAATCAACCCTGATATCGGGAAGTGGCCAAGCAGCTCCTGATGAAACTCATGAGAACTTGTATCAGAATTTTGAGACTAGTTCTAATACTGATGCCTATAGTTCAAAAAATAGGGATTTGAATTATGTGGCTGGTTCTACTGGTCTGAACTTGGGATCCCGACCTGGCCGGCTGGAAAACATGGACAATGGCCTTAACTTTGAAGGGCTGTTGACCCCAGGTATGGACATTAATGGATTGATGAGTTCTGAACCTCTGCGTGCTGCTGAAGGCTATGGGCATGACAATAATGTTCTTTCTGAGTTGGACCTTAATAATCATAAACCTGCAGCTGTGAAGATTAATTCTTTGGCTGACACTGGTCCTAGCATTCCTCAAATTCTTCATCTGGTGAGATATGTAGCATTGACGATTTCCTTATTGATAATTAATTTTCCATTAAAATGCTTATATATAGTAACACAGTTTAATAGAAATAATTGATAAAGCATCTCAATGAATACTAACCTCCCTTTTGTTTCTAGATATGCAATGGTAATGATGAAAGCCCTACCTCAAGTAAGCGTGGTGCACTTCAGCAGTTAATTGAAGCTTCTATGGCTAACGATCCCTCTGTTTGGTCCAAAGTATGCTCATTCAGTGCCCTCTCTCTCTCTCTCTCTCTCTCACACACACACACACACACAAATGCATGCGTGCACTGGCACTCATTTTTCTGGCAGGCACTATTATGCAATAGGGTGCTGCTTGGTCATAATTGAGAAACTAGTTCTTGGAATTTTGCGTCTTTTATTAAGCTGGTCCATGATTCCTTGTCTCTATAGTGGAAGAGTAATGCTAGGGGTACTCATTTTTTTGTTGTTGCAAACTTCTTTACTAAATGACATGGCATCTTGTAATTGTTGTTTTGTTAACCACTCAATCCATTATTATAATTTTTCCATTAAATGTGAGTTTGTACATTCCATGATTAGAAACACCTTCCTATATAGGAAATACCATGTCATTTAGTAAGAAAATCTCTGTAAAAAGATTTAAGTTCCCCTGGCATTATTCATAGCGAACAGCTCTTGTTGAATGTTGGAGGGACACCTCAATTAATTGGACGGGTTCAGATTTTGGGAAAATGAATTTCAGTTTAATTTTTTATATAAAAAAACAAAGAAACAAAAAGTTGATAATGATTGTGTTATTATAGCCAACGGCGCTGCCTATTTTGTCTGATGGTTGCCCTGTCCAACCTGTGATTTTGCAAATGGGATGAAGTCTGTACAGGTTTAGAGCCTGGCATCTGTCTTTACTTGGCCTGGAATTGAGGGGTGTGAGGGGCATAATGGTAGATGTGCCTTGTGTCTTTACTCTGGTAGTAATATTTGTTTAGACAAATTTAGCTGGAATGATTTCAGGATGTTCAAGTCTCTCTAGCGCATTCAAACTATAATGTGTGGCTCCTATTAATTATAATTAAGAGCTATGATCTGACGTTTATTAGGATTGTGGTGTTTTTCCATCATAAAAAGGGACACTGCAACATTGTGGGGGTTGACATTATGATTAGCAATAAAATTTACTGTCTCTTACTACTGCAGATTGAGTTTTCGTACATTGATCATTATGTGCTCTCGTGGTCAATCTATTTTTCATGTTCTTCTGAAAAAGTGTCTTGTTTATGCGAGTAGACACTTTTGTGCCATTATATCAGTTCTAGCTTAATGTTTGATGATTCATTTATAATTTCAGTACTTCAATCAAATTTTAACGGCTGTACTGGAGGTGTTGGATGATTCTGATTCATCAATCCGAGAACTTGCTCTATCATTGATTGTGGAAATGCTAAAAAATCAGGTGCATCATCATCTTTATGTGATTCTGAATGAAATGCTCCCTTTGTTTATTTAGTAATCATTATCTTTTTTCTTGCCATGTTTCCAGAAAGATGCCATGGAAGATTCTATTGAGATTGCTATTGAGAAGCTGCTTCATGTTACAGAGGATATTGTTCCAAAAGTAATTCTCTTTCCAAACATGTGCTGTGATTATTCTTCTTTGCTTTCTCATTGGTTTCTGGTCCGTATCCAGGTTTCCAATGAAGCCGAGCACTGCTTGACTGTTGCATTGTCTCAGTATGATCCATTCAGATGCTTAAGTGTATGTGGCTGTGATATTCTGTGTCCCTCTAAGTATTGTCATTTTTTTGTAAATAAGAGTTTATGGATTTGTTTCCTGTAACACTTGCATTATTCTGATGCTGGCAATAACTGATTCACAGGTAATTGTCCCTTTACTGGTTACTGAAGATGAGAAAACTCTTGTAACCTGCATAAACTGTTTAACTAAGGTATTTCACTTAAACCATTGACTAAAGTGAGAAGGATTAAGTTTTGATGTCTTATGCTATTCCATACCGTCTGTTCATTCTCTTAACACAGTTTCATTCAAGTATCATTTTTGAAACTCTGGGCTATATTAATAAAAGATTGGTTGGTTTTTCACTCTTTGTTTTCCACTTCAGCTTGTGGGTCGTCTTTCACAAGAGGAGCTGATGGTCCAGTTACCATCATTTTTGCCTGCACTTTTTGAAGCTTTTGGAAACCAGAGTGCTGATGTTCGCAAGGTAATAGGGAACTGTTTGTCCTGGTTTGATAGTTCATATTTCTTGCTTTACAAATGTGTTGGCTCGGGTATAAATAAAACAACAAAATGATGACCATACATATCACAATTAATTGGCAATGACATTATATGTCAATGAGCAAGTGCCCTGTCAGACACCTTGACATACTCTTTCAGGGGTGTTTTACTTCCTCAGAATCTGTTTTTGTTTTCTAGTTCTTAACACATTATTTCGTGTTGGTGTTTGGTGCTGCAGACTGTGGTTTTCTGTCTGGTGGATATATATATCATGCTTGGAAAAGCATTTTTGCCGCACTTGGAAGGGCTTAACAGTACACAGCTGCGTTTGGTGACCATTTATGCTAATCGGATATCACAGGCAAGAACAGGTACTGCAATAGATGCTAGCCATGATTAGTTTGGTTTCGTCTAGGAAGGAATTGTTGGTTTGTGGTGTTGGTTAATTCATTGTTGTGTATTTTGTATATCTGTGAGAATGCGTTGTGAGAGTGATCGTCTTCTTTTCCGTTCTCATTTTCTTTTTGATCCCTCGGTATATTGATTTCCATTTTCTTTTGTGTGCGTGTAAACCCTCGTGTTTGTTTGGTTTGGAGGGGAGAGTGCTCCAGTGGGAAACAAAAATTGATTGTATTATTTTGTAATCACTATTTTGAGAAAGTATTAGTGATATGAAAGAAATTTTTTATCCCTCGTGGAAGTTGATTTGTGCTTTAGTATGGTAATGGAAAGATATCCACACTAAGCACTTATTAAAATAAAAGAAACTTTCTTTATTGAAGGAGGCTTGGAAGAACAATCAGTTCACTACCTGGAAACCTGGTTAATTAAACCCGGCCCAGCCTGGAAACTTGGTTTATTAAAACTGGCTCAGCCTGGGTGGTGAACTGGATTTGACTTGAGCTACTTTCACTATAAATTGAGGCGGTTGACTCGGTGTAATTCGGTAAAAAATCTGGCTTGATCCATGATATGATCAATCCAATTGTGGAAGGATATTTTTTTTTGTTACCCTTCTTGACTCTAAAATAGAAAATTATGAGTTTTTTTTTTTTTTTTTTATAAAAAAAATGGGCCTCCCAAACTAAAATTTCTAGCTACATGTTATGAGTTTTATGGCTTAAGAAACGAGCAGTTATCAATGAAGGACGAAGCTGAGCAAAAGCTTAGCGAGCATAAGAACAGCAGCTAAGTTGCTTGAAACGGCTATCAATCTATCTTAGTGTCTTGGTGACAGTGGTGAATCAAACGTGGCTAGAAACTGCTGAGAAATCTTCTTGGGTTTATGGAGGCATGCGTAAGAACGAAGAAGAAAGAGTCTAGTAAACATGAATTTCTGTGATGTGTTGGATCAAGAACAATTCATCCGAGTTAAGCAGTCAACACAATGGGATTCGAGGAAGAACTTATGTTGTTCGTCAAAAAAATAACCGGCGACAAGAAGAAAGCATGGAGGTGTTCATTCCAAACTGATCACAGGGATGTTATCAATCCTTTCACTGCAAATACGAAAGCCATGCTCTCCTGCATTTCGAAACATTTTTTCGCTGAAACATGTTTTGCTGGTGTAAAATATTATGAATACAGGAAAAGAAGGAAATATTTATATTTTTTATTAAAACTTAAATTCCAGATATGCACAGAGGCAAAAATGGAAGTAACCAACAGAAGCCTGCTCGTCGAGAACGTGGTGATTTTTCAATTTTATGTGTTTTAATGGAAAAGGCAAAACAAAATCTGATATACTATTAAGAGAAAGAAAGAAAAATCTAGCTACCAGTTTTCCTGAATCCTTCAGCATAGCCACTTTTCCGCGAATCTCGGTTTTCTGACAAGAGTTATTGACGTTGCCTGTGCATTTTGCTCACTGGAATTCTGAAAGGAGGTGGATAAGGTTAGCCCTGCTCTGCCTATGTAAGCTATGTGCAGTCACAGCAAGGTTGCAGGCCAAAATAAATAACTCTGCCACGTCACATACATGTCAGTGCCACATCAGCGAGCACAGCCACATCAACAGCCAGGTCACCCATACTGAGACATCAGCAGAATTCACCACGTCAGCTCTCTAGATTGCAGGTCACTTGCCGCGTTAGTTGTCACTTCATCTCGTCAAAAAATCTAGCGTGTACCCATTTTAATTTGGTCAATAAGCCATTACAAACTTCTTTTAACCATTGAATATTGTTATTTCTAGTATTTTTTTTGCACATGTTGACCTAGATTTAGTAATAATATTATTCTTTTGTGTCTATCCATAAAAAAAAACATAAAAAAAATACATAGTTTGCTTTGTAATTTGAATCACCTTCATTTTGGGCTTATTTATTTACATTGAATATTTGATCCTCTTAATTAATTGTGAAGCTTGTTTAAATTTGTGGGGAAATTAAAACATTGTGTTTGGATTACCTATGTACATTTAAAGGACTTACATTACTTGTTTGCAAGTTTTCCTAGTGTAATTTGTCATTATTTAGTCTCCAAGATAAATAAAATAATTAAATATTAGCTTTAATTTTATATGGTGTTTTACTTGTAAGCATCGTTCATTATCTCAGTCGCAGTCGTGGGATTAGTTTTGTATATATTTACATAGTGTTTGTCTAGTACACAATTTAGAAGTCACAGCTACTATGAACCTGAACTCTAGTAATGTTTTTAGGGATATTCAAGAGCAATCACAACTTATGTAAGCCGAAATGAGTAACATGTTCAATCAAATGAACAACCTTTAGAGAGAAGAGTCCATAAAAACTTTGCATTTAAGGTAGTCTAGTGAGACTGGACATTCTAATGATAATAGTAGGAATTATCAAAGACTCATTTCCCGTAGGAATCACCAATATAACCACCACCAAGGTTACAATGACTTTGACGACTCTAATGATAGTGAATATTTTAGCAATCACCATTAAAGACTAGTTCACCCTAGGAACCGCCCCAACTTTTGAGGGTCAACTTGACTCATGGATCATTGATAGATAGGTCTGTGATATGGATCAATTCTTTGATATTTTTAATTTATCTAAGAATAGAATAGTAAGGTTTGTAAAGATAAAATTTAATGGCACCGCTTAGCTCTATTGGAAAAGTTTAGAAGAGTTTTTAGCTAGGAGAGATCAACCTTAAATTACCTTTTGGGTTTAGATGAAAACCAAGTTACAAGAAAACTACTTACCTTATTCTTATAGGAGAAACCTCTTAGACTAGTGGAATAACTTGAGGTAAGGAGGTAAGTCTTCCAATGAATATGTGACACAATTTGATGAGTGTAGACTGAGGTACGTGGTTAGGAAAATAAGGTGATGACCCTAAGTAGATTTTGAAAAGGTTTAAATGATGACCTTAGGAGAGAGGGTTATGCTTATAGATGTGTCTACCCTTGATGAAACTTATACCCTAATACAAAACTATGAGTTAGTCACAAAGAGCTAATGATCGAGATGTTAGGACACTTGTAGTGTCCCTTCTAGGTCCCAACCTGATAATAATAACTTTGTATTGGGTGCCTTACCCTATAAACCTAATTCTATTATTTCTCAGATACTTAGAGAAGACAGGGGTAAGGGTATTCTCCATGAAGCACCTAAGATGACCTCAAGGATTCTGTGTTTTAAGTTTAGAGTTTTAGTTATGTTTTCTTTAGTTGTCCCAATAAAGTTTTGTTCATTAAAGATCGAGGATATGGGTGAAGAAGACAATTGCGATGATAACGTGTATAAACCTAATCCCGATGATTTTTAAGACCTGGATGATAAGGAAGATGAGTCCAACCTGTTAGGATGTGTTAGGTTTATATCCACTTAAATCAAGCAAAGACTTTGTAAGATGGGAGACAATCAGGTTAAGTTAGGGGTGAGCAAAAAAACCGAGAAACCGAGTAAACCGAGAAAAAAACAACCAAAAAAACCGAACCGAAAAAAAACCCGATTAAAACCGATTATTTTTTTTGTTAAAATTTTCGGTTCGGTTCGGTATCGGTTTACGAAACCGGAAACCGGAAAAACCCCAACCGAACCGAACCGGTTCGGTTTAAAAGGTACTATAAATACAAAAAAAAAAAAAAACACCTTTTAATTCCTTAAACCTAATTAACTAAAAACCCTAGATACTTTTCTCTCCAGCGCCGCTCCCTCATTCCTCACAGTCGCGCTCACATAATCCACAGATTCCACACTTTCACTCACTCTGTAACAAAATCCAGTTCTCTAGCACTCTCTCTTCGGTGTGAAACTGTGAATAAGAAAGTGTCAAGTGATGGAGGTGTGGCTAGCTTGCTGAATCGCCTCCTCGTACTGCTAATCTTCTTCCCGCTAACTCCTTAATCAGTTAATCCGGAAGTTCCCCAGAGTTCTTCCTTTTAATAGGGTTGGCGCAAACAAAAGCAGCAGATATTAAAACTAATAGCAAAGAAGGCTAGGCTCCTCGAACCAGATTCTCTCCGATCTTCTACCGTACTCTCCCTTCCACTCCAGCCTTACCTTAAAGGCATGGTTTCGTCTGGTAAGCGAGCTCTACTATATATAATATAGATATTGCCCTCTACTGTTAAAGCTTTCGTTTGGTTGTCCTAATCTTCGATTCTTCATTTCTCTCTTTAATTCCTCAATCTTGGCTCCTTTCTGTTCACCACTTCACCTCTTATGTTCAAAAGTTGCTGCTGCTGTTTTGGTTTTAATGTTGCTCGCTTTCTCTTCAGCGTCTTCTTTGGTTGATCTTGGCCGTTCGGTCTAGACTCATCTTCGCCGTCGGTTTAGATACCAGGTATGAATTTTTTTTTCTGTCAATCTCCCTTTTTTGACATTATATTACCAATTTCCATCAATCACAATCATTCCCACAATAAATTACAGAGGAAAATAATTGTAAAATGCCATTACCGAGCGTAGCCCCACTTTAATAGCTAGTAGACTACAAATTAAATTGACTCTGTATATGCTTGAACGACAAAAAAGACAAAGAGCATAGGGTCAAAATTTAGCAGGCAGTTAACACTTAACATAACAGTTCAAAGATTAGAAGGAGCAGTACCTGGAAATTCTTAAGGACCTTCTTGGCAGCATCATAAAGCCACGGAATTCCAAAATCTAAGTTACCCACCAAGATTGGGTCAACCAAAATATTAGCCCCTCCTACCTCCCACAACTAGCTTTGTGAATTTGGTGGAAAGTTACATTTAGTAACGGATGATAATTAGTCCAAAAGTTTGATGGTAAAAAATTAATTTTTATTTTTACATATTCTAATTTATTTTATCATGTTATAATTTTAGATCTTGATTTTCAGGTTTTGATGTCAATGATGTCACGGAATCAAAGTGCAATGTTCTTATCATCTTGATGTGCTTTTTTATTATGATGATGTGCACAATGAAGATTTATATTTTTTGCATGAAGTGTTTTATTTTTTATGGCAATGTTCTTTGTTGTTTGTTTTTTAAGCCCTTTTGAAGGCAAGGCTTTGTAATTTTAATTTTAATTTTGTGTGTGTGTGTGTTATTTAAACTTTGATGCATTATGAGTCCAAACTCCAAAACACAAATATTAGAAACACTTGAAACATATTAATTATTAAACACAATATTAGCACTAATAATTTAATATAAATTAAAATTTAGTGACAAAAAAATATTAAATATATTATAGATTTTTTTACAAAATTAGATAATATTTATATTAATTATAAGCCTATTGAAAGCCCATCAGAAAGCCCATCCGAAAACCCATCCGAAAAGCCCAAAAACAATAAAACAGGTTTTCTGGTTTTTCTGTTAAAAAAACCGAACCGAACCGAACCGAAACAGGTCGGTTTGAACCGGTTTCGGTTTGAATTTTTAAGTTTTTTAAAATTTGATTTTGGTTAGGTTTTTAGATAAAAACCGAACCGAACCAGTTTTGCTCACCCCTAGGTTAAGTGCAGTTAGGAATGCGTTAACATAACCCAAAGGAACTAATGATTGGAAGAGAACTGCTATCTTTTACACTTACATTAAATATGGAGATAAATGTTGTAAAATCATTATAGATAGTGGTAATTTTATCAATGCAATATCCTCGGGTAGTGTATCCCTTTTAGGCTTAAAGTCTATTACGTGCCTTAAGTCCTATAGTATGTCATAGGTTAATGATACAATCATATATCCATAGTGATCAAAAAGAGATGTATTTTTTCCATAAAGATCTTGGACTATTATGATGAAATTTGATGTGATGTTATTCCCATGAATGTAGGACACATGATTTTGGGTAGACTTTATTTATATGATTTGGATGTTATAATTTTTAGACGATCAAATTCTTGTTTATTCACTTTTCACGATAAAAAAAAACTCAACTTATTGTATTACCATCAAGGTCTAATGATTATAGTAAGATAAAGGAAAAAATAAAAGAAAATAGGCTTAATATAATAGGTCATAAGGAGTTTAACAAGGAACTGCGAGGATTTTGTTGTGTTTGTCTTAGTGGCCAAAGAGGTTGTAGAAAATTCTTTAAAAAAGCCACCTGAAAAGGTAAGGGAAGTGTTAAAAGAATTTCTAGATGTTTGGCCCTTGCATTTTTCATTCTGTGTGGAACTCATTTTTACAAAAAAGAAATTATAAATTTATACAAAATAAAATCATACAATATTTATAATTAATAGATTTCATATAAAAACTACAATTAATAATTAAAAGAGAAATTATAATAAAGTCAACATTTACTCCAAATACATAACAAAGATAATATAAACTCAAACAAGACATAATAAAAACAAACACATATAATTAACACTCAATTACTAGTTTCTTTGAGTGTTATAATCATTCCACATGGTTGATGCAATCATTTCTCTTTTTGTTATCCACTCCCTATTCTCCTTTTTCTCTCGTTGACTTAAATTGATTGTTCGTCTAATTGGTTCACTATCCGAACATATTTCTTCTCTAAGAAAGTCATAAGGATCAACCCCCATTATGTGATTATGAATAATACAACATGCAAGCACAACATCTACTTGTGTTTCATAAGACCAAAAAGATTTTCCATCAATTGATCTAAAACGACTCTTCAAAATACCAAACCCTCGCTCAATAACGGTTCTCAATGAAGAGTGTCGAAGATTAAATAGCTCCTTTTCATTTTTTGGTGCACGTTCTGTAAACTCATTCAAGTGAGATCGAACTCCATGAAAAGGAGAAATGATTCCTTTTCGAATACTGTAACCAACATCACTAAGATAATATTTCCCTACAAATTAAAAAAAATAAAACCTATTACTATCTTTATCTAACAAGACATTTTATATGTTTATTTAATATAATACATACTATATTATATACCTTCTGGAATTTTTAGACCACTAGGTCTTGATAATGCATCACCTAAAACCTGTGAATCATGTGCACTTCCTTCCCAACCAACTAAATTATATATAAACTTCAAATCAAAAGTTATAGCTGCTAAAACATTTTGTGTTATTCTTTCTTTTCGACCTCGAAACTTTTCTTGAATCTCAATAGGAACATTTGCAGGAACATGGGTACCATCAATTGCTCCCACACAATCCTATATAAACATGAAAAAATAATTTCTAAACTTTTCTTCTAGATGTAATTAATTAATGTATAAAAATAGTGGTATTGCTCTCATACCTTAAAATAAGGATATAATCTTCAATTATTCATTATCTCAGCTGGAACTATATTCTCTAGATCTTTAAAAAGGTGTTTGTATAACTTAAGAATTGCTTTTAAAACAATTCTAAAGTAACGATGGATAGTTTCAACAAACCTATAGTATATACCACTAATAAAACGAAATCTTTGGTTTTGGCCTATAATTTGTAAGAACACAATTACTTGCTCCTTAATAGATACATTTTGAGTTGATCGTAATAGGTCATGACTTGTGAGAACATCACACAATCTATATAAGACAACAGGTTTCATACGAATTTGTTCAACACAATGTCTATCACCTCGATTCAAAATGCTGTCAATATAGAATTCTCATTGAGCAATTGCATTTATATGTGGTTCTCTTGGTATATAAATTCTATTTCTTTCTTGTTCAATAATAGCTACCCCTGTAGCTATCACAGTTACAAATGCTCTCATACATGCATCATAAATTATCTTACTATCCATAACATAAAAGTGAAGTTTTCTGATAACAAAACCTAAAAATTTAGGGAAATAAATGTTAGAAAAAACATATGAAATACTTACATAATCAATACAATAAATTATGCTGAAAGAAGCTGACAATGTATAATGGTTATGGCAATGATATTTGATTCCCTAAACAAAGAAGGTCTTAAAATATATTATTTAAGACCATAACATTCAATTTCTCGATGATAAAACCGTTTTGAAAATTATACAATTCATAAGTTCACAACGATCAATAGACATTGCGCAATGAAATCCATATAATTATCGGCATAGTCCCACAAATTTATCCATATGTAACAAATATAATCAAACACTAATCATAAATTAATCAAAGCAAAATAAAACACAAATTTATGTTTATTAGGTTCTGTTATAATTCCACTGTTCCTATCCCATTCTCCCATTCCCTACCTATTCCCCTCACCCTTTCGGTTTCTATAATTCCCTATTTCCCCTGTTATATAGCATTCCCCTTACCGGTTTTTATAATTCCCCATTTCCCCTGTTATATAACATTCCCCAATTGCACTGTTCCCATTCCCCTCCCATTTCCCTCTCCTCTCGGTTCCATTTTCCATTCCCCTCTCCTCTCAGTACCACTTCCCCTGTTCCCATTCCCCTCTCCCTCTCGGGTCTACATTGTGTTTGTTTTAGCTTTTGTGGTTGAGGTTGTGGTTAGGTACAACCCATTTATGCACAAAACTCAACCACAAAAAACTAATTTTTCTTGCTTTTTATAGCTTTTTTAGTGGGTCCCACACCCAAACCTCAACCTCCACCTCTAATACAAACACACACCTAATTGGTCCCCTAATTCCCCTGTTTTTTCTTGCTTTTTATAGCTTTTTTAGTGGGTCCCACACCCAAACCTCAACTTCCACCTCTAATACAAACACTCACCTAATTGGTTCCCCAATTCCCCTGTTCCCATTCCTCTCTCCCTCTCGGTTTCCCCCATTCCCCTGTTCCCTCTCACTCTTGGTTTCTCCTCCCTCTCTCCCCCGGCTACTTATTCTGGTAACGTTGTGACTTGACAAAAAAAGAGAGTAAGGGTTAACAAAAAGGATATGGTGGCCGGATTCGGGGATAGGGAGGAGCTGCTTTTTGCTGGGGAAGTTTGGGGATTTTGCAAAAGGATATTCATAGTAAGTTTACAGAAATCTTCCCCCCTCGTTTTGCCTCTCTCTGTTAATAGAAATCACCCCCTTGTTTTGCCTCTCTCTATTCATAGAGATCGCACCCCCCGTTTTGCCTCTTTCTGTTCACAGTAATCTCCCCCCTCAGTTTTGTTTGTCTCTCTGTTTGGTTAGAAATTCCCCCCTTGTTTGGTTAGAAATTTGAGCTGCCGATTGTGATTGATGAAGTAGAAAACAGTCATGGAAAAAATATGTTTTTTGTGGGTTGCTTGATGAGTTTTGTTAGTTTTAACTGTGGAATATGACGAGATAAGATGAAGACGAAAACTGTGTTATGGAAAAAATATGACAGGTAGCAGATTTATCAAGAATATCAAAGGATTTATGCCATAATTTTTACAAATCTAAACGAAGAAGATGATAAAAACATAAAGGAAATAATAAAGGAAAAAAAATACATGAAATTAATTGGTCCAGAAAAATGCTATTGTTCCACAGAAATGAATTGCTCAGCTTCCAATTGATTTTTGAAATGAAAGAGAGACTGTGATTTGAGAAATGAACGGAGCCGAAAAAAAAGAAAGTGTTTTCCTTTCTTTATCAGAAGGAAAACACTTTCCTTCGATAAAATAGCTTTTCTAGTTTGACTGGAGTTAAGTTTTCTTTGACTATTTTTCCATATTGTTACCAAACATGGGAAAATAAGGAAAGTGAATTTGTTTTCCAGGAATTTGTTTTCCTGGAAACAAACACGCCCTAAAAAAAGAGTATGAATCTTGCCTATAATTTAGAGAAATATACATGACTTTAAAGGATGCGAATAAACGTGTTGTAAATGGTTATTACCTTCAAGAAGGGTATTTGTTTTGGGATAATAAGCTTTGTATCCCGAAGACATTCGTGTGTGAATTTTTGATATGAGAGATTCATACTGGAGGTCTTTTAAGACACTTTGGAAGACATAAAACCATTGAAGAGGTGAAATGTCAGTCTTTTTGGTCTAGTTTAAAAAGAGATATAGCTAAATTGGTAGGTCAATGTCAAACATGTCAACTAGCTATATATAAAAAAATAAAATACTGGTCTTTACACCTTATTGCTTGTTCCCACTTGCCCTTAGCAGGATGTAAATATAGATTTTGTACTTGGGCTTCGAGGTACTATAAAGAAGCATGATTTTATTTTTGTGGTTGTCTTTCCATAGTTGGATAGGGATGTTAGATTTACGAGTTATTTCTAGAAAACCCTTTGACATATAGTGGGAACTAAATTGAAGTTTTCTAATGCCTACCACCCCCAAACTGATGGTCAAATTGAGGTGGTTAATAGGAGTTTAGGCAACCTTTTGAGGTGTCTAGTGAATGATCATAATATGAATTGAGATTTGGATCTTCATATGACCCAATGTGCCTTTAATAGTTTTGTCAATAAGTTAATAGGCATGAGTCCTTTTGAAGTTGTACATGGTTATAAGCTTAAGAAACCTTTAGACCTTCTTCCCATGTCTTTTCATGCTAGGGTGTCCAAGTCAATCAAGTATTTTGCACGTAGAATTCAATATTTGCATGTTGAGATCACTAAACAGATTTAAGCAAGTAATGCGCAATATAAACTTTGAGCTGATTTACATAGATGACATAATGAATTTAATATGGAGACTATATTATGATACAGATTATACCTGAACGGTTTCCTTCGGGAACTAATAAAAAATTACATGCACGTGGTGCAAGGCCATTCAAAGTGCTATAACGGGTTGGTCTAAATGTGTATGTTCTTGATTTACCACTTGATTTTGATATTAGCTCTATATTTAACGTTGAGGATTTAGTTGTATACCAAAAACCACATCCTTTTTCAAATGATCTTTTTGAGATGCCACCTAAATCCCCTCTCGAAGATCCTATTGAAACCTTTACCCTTTTCACCTTGACCTTAGTACAAAAGGATAACATTGATGCTATTTTGGATGAATAAGTTGTTTTTACTAGGAATGATAAGGTTCAATGATTTCTAGTTCATTAGATGGGCCGATCTGAGATTGCACTTAGATCACTATAGATACTTTGCAGCAGATTGACCTAGATCATTGAGAATTTAAGAGTACTATTAGAGTAGTCCAAAGCTCCACTTGATATGGTCAAGTTTCTCCAACTCCGGAAGAGTTGGTAGGGACACTAGACCCACATCGCCGATTACATGACTATATGAACGGAAAAGACATAAGATGGTCCAGCCTATCACTCTTTGGTTAAGAGACTAAGACCATTTAGGCCTATTTTATTATTTTATTTTATTTTATTTATTTGAATTATTTTTGTTAGATATTTTTAATTGATGGGTTGAGCCTAATAATTATATATTTAAGATTATGCTATTTATATGTTTTTTCTTTAAGCTTGTGAGACAATTTTGATGCATTGAATAAAAATTGTATAGTTGCATATATTTCCAACTCTAATTCTTCTATCTTTTTTTTGGCTTTTTCTTTCTATTCTTTACTTTTAATTCATAGTTTTTTTTTCTCTAAAAGTTTTTTTTTTTTTTAAAAAAAAAAGCTTCTTCTCTTTCTAGCTTTAATTCTTTTTGTTCATTGTTGCCCATCAAATCTCCAAACAGATAGAAGATTGAGGTGTTTTTCTGCTGAAAAACGCTTCTATTACTGAGTTCTTCCATTTAATAAGCTGCATTTATTATGTTTTTTCTTTCCATTATTGCAACTGACGAATCATTTATATCTGCACTTTGTTTCTAAAGAAAAACAAAGAAATAAATATAGCTAATCCTGTGTTACTATTACTTATGGCATGTGAAAATATTGTTTCTTACCCCTTGCCTGAGTTCCAAATTTGTTAATGTCTTATTCCCTCTTCATGCTTGTTGCTGCATTGGGGTTGTTTTGTCGTTGTTACTGTTATCGGCAAGAAAATACCATGTCCAGGCATAAACTCTGAAGATTAACATTGAGACAGTCCAATCTTGTTGCCCGTTATTTTTCATGGTCTTGATCTTGATCTTGATCTTGACAGGGTTTGCAGATACAGTTAACAAGTTTGCAAATATAGACATTGAGCAAAACTGTTGTTAGCTCTGCAGATCAAGGGCAAATTTATGACCTATAGAAGAACCTGTATGCATAAATTTGTGCCAACACTGTTGCTTTCAATAGAATGCTGACTTATTTTTTTCTTTCTTGTGATTTTTGAGCTTGGAGGAACAATGGCACCTGAAATGATCCCTGTTAGGCGATCAGAAGATCGATTCTGAAGTGGAATACCTGTTCTGCAGTTGAGGAACCGGATCTCAGCACTTCTGGTTGACAGTGACAGGTCTTCTCAGATAGCACAGTCGAGCTTTCTTCGATTGTATGGTGTTGACACCCAGACTGCTAGCAATGGCCTATCTGCATTTGTCCTCGCTTCAGCTTCATCTTCCACCTTTGACCTCATTATCATTGACATTAGCCTTCCTGTCATGAATGGGCTTGGGGTAGCAAGTGTTTGATTTAAATGATCAAGCATCTGCTAACTCATACTTCTGATATGTTACAATCTTTTATGATTTATGATAGGCTATCGGGTATATGCGTGCCCGGGGCATAAACTGTAAGATCACAGGCATGACTGGTTGCTGGTGTGAAATGCATGAGCAAGTAATTCTTGATGCTGGGGCTAATAAAGCAATTGAGAAGCCATTCTTCCCAGCGACCCTGTTGCCGATTCTGAGGGAGCTTGATGATGAACTTTAAGAACTGTGGATCTGATAGAGGACTTCACAAGTCAATAAATTATGCTACATTTATTAGTTTAAGTTGGTCCTTTCTTCTCTTTCTTTTTTCCTGCCTTGCTTGCTTGTTATGAGTCCAATGTTACAGTAAGAAGTAACAAGTCCACGAACCTGTAGCAGCAGCCACTATGTTATCAATAAAGTTGAGTCCTCTTAATTATCTCCTCTGAATCTTCATTATAAAATGCTTTGGAGCTTTATTAACCTAGTATGGCGACGTTTTTACTTCCTAACCCAAAGAGATTGACCTGGTGGTTGAGGAGGCATGCTCTCTTCCTCACCTAATTACAAATGAAATGATCTCTGATTTATCAAACCTAAAAAACATTGATTAGGACATTAGAGTTTGATGCACGTGCGATGGGTGACAGTCAAATAAAATGAGCAAGCCAAATGATAGCTTATTGGTTAAATTCTTTCATTGGGTTGCAATGTGAACATCCAACTCAACCTTTCAAAAAGGTTCAAATCCATAGCATGTCTGTCACCCAGTCTAACCAGTGAATAACATACTTCGAGGTTGTGTTTGATTGGTGTTTTAAGACAAAAGAGACAAGCACACAAGGGACAAGTACGTGTTTGGTTGAAAAGATGGAGACAAAGACATAAAAATAAATTAGTATTTGGAATAGTTTTAGAGTGACTTTCTGTCATTTTAAAATAGCTACTATTCGATCTCCATCTTTTTTGCCCTGAGACAGTAATCAAATGCTACCGAAGGGATATGGTTGGTTACATCAATTCTGGTATGCAAATCTTTTATGATATTCGGTACCTTGAATGATTACCAAAACTTAATCAAACATCTTGTAGTTGCTTAAATTTTAAGTTGTCACCAGAATGGAAGCCTGAAAGCTGCAAACCACTAAGATTTCTGTGAGATTTTGTCTTAATTCATTCCTAAATATTGTTTCTGTTTATTGAACTGAGAAATCGGATTATCATGACAAAAGAGGAAGGATTGGCATTGATAATGCACCTACTATGGTATTGATTTTAGTAAAATGACAGGGAAGATAATTAATAGCAGGTCGCTTTTGGGCAAACAAGAGCAGATTACATACTAGATTGTGATGCAGATCTGCAAAGCATATCTACTCACAAAGGAAAGGAAATTGACGTGGTTTTCGAAATGATGCTTCACAGCAACAATCATTTCAGCTGAAACCTTTTCCTTTAAAATGAAAATTCGGATACCTTACAAGGACTGATTAACTGAAAGAAATGCTAAAGCAGGCTGGAAATATTGGTTCAAATCTTTAAAGCGTGTTGCTATCCATTCTAAGCAAAAAAGTTCTAAGATTTTGTGGAAACCTCTTCATTGTGGCCATCCCTAAATAGGGATAAAATCTCATTTTGTAGATCTTGTGATCTTCAACACAATCCAAGTCATTGGCTGGTATGGAACCTTTTTAAACTGCAATGTTTGCCATGGAAAAGATACTGTTTCCACATATATGATCATGTCTTGCATTTTCACTGCTGAATCAGTCGGAGAGATCACTTTCCTCGGAATCCGCCAGTCTCAGATCAGTTTTTCTTCTTCCTCTAAAGCATCTCCAGGCACACTGTATTGTTCATATACAATACTATTGAATGTTTCCTAAACCCGTCTTCCTTTACGAAAATACATGATACTAATGCCAAGCCAGGTCCAAACCAAGGGCGGAGCCAGGAATTTTTTTTATCCTGGGCTATAAATAAATATAAAAATATTTTTTAAGATCGATTATTAATTTATGTACATAAATTTTTAAAATTAATAATAAAGTTTTAATTCAAATATACTATTCAAAATATTTAAAAATAAATTTGAAAGTACATAAAATTAAAGCAAAAGTAAAAATAAACTCACTATTAAAGTTACATCCTTCGATGTTTTGTGGAATATAATTCATCTATAATTGAATCTGAATCAATATTGTAACAACCCCTCAACAGGGATAAAATAACAATCTCATGTCAACTGAAAAACAAAGTAATTAAATTTTTTTCCTCTTTTAATTCCTTCTTCATTCACTTGATTCTTCCCTAGATTAGTATTTTATAAGTTGGACTTTGTTAGTTTACAAGGTTATTTTCTCACTTCTTATTTTTTTCCTTGAAATTTTTTAATGTTTTTTCCCTTACTTTTTTCTATTTCTCTCTCGCCTTTTCTTTTCTTTCTTCTTCTATTCTGCTTCTGCTCAGTCGGCAACATATAAAAGGAAGGAGGAGCTGATTTGTTTTATTTTTTAATGGCAAATAACTATTTTACTCTTAATGAGTCATTTTGCTTTTATTTGACGATCTTTTTTTTTGTTAGCACTACTAAGCTCCGTTCATCCTAAACTCTTAACTAGATTTTATTCAATATATTTTAAGATCCCTCGTAAAATTTCAACTTGATCTGATGGTCGGATTGAAAATTACATCTAATAACATAAAACTGATCAAATTGTGATTTTTCATCAAATTTCTAAATTTCTCTAAAAATTCTGAAATTTTAACCTAAGCTAAAACATTATATTAGAAGGCTTCACGTAAATTTTCAGAATTTTTTAATAACTTAATTGAGAATTATAAATTTGTTTTACATAAAACTAGTTAAAAAAATATTGATAAAATCTTGATCTAGGCTAAAGCCCACCCTAGCCTTTGGCATGCCTCCGCCTATATCACTTTCCTCGGAATCCGCCAGTCTCAGATCAGTTTTTCTTCTTCCTCTAAAGCATCTCCAGGCACACTGTATTGTTCATATACAATACTATTGAATGTTTCCTAAACCCGTCTTCCTTTACGAAAATACATGATACTAATGCCAAGCCAGGTCCAAACCCTCCTCTATGGATAAAAAATAATACCCTGAAGATGCATGCTCACAACTTTTTCTGTAGACTGTAAGCAATAATATTGGAGCCAAGCATGAAGCATACCTTGATGGGTTATTTTGTCTTAAGGTTCTAGTTGCATGTCTCATTTCGTAGATGCATGCATTTAGTTGTGACATCACTTTCATTTCCCTTATTTACCAAACAAGAGTTGCACACATTGACTGGAGAATATGCTAAAAAATCATAACTTAATCAATTCCATTGGTTAATTGTTTCTCTCTTAGTTTAACTTTTTCATCTATAGATTTAAGACTTGAATAGCTTGACACTATAACTTGTTCTGAGTTAAACCACGGGAGAATAAGACTAGCAAGGGTTGCCAGAGAAAACAAATGGCAACAAGCATCAATAGCAGCTGGAAATTGGGAACCAAGATGACTGCACTTGTCGTGGACGATGATTCAATCAATCAAACTATTCACCACAGACTCTTGGAACAACTTGGGATTGAAAACCAGGTGGCCAGAAATGGGAAGGAAGCTATTGACATCCATTGCTCGGGGAAAAAGTTTGATCTCATTCTGATGGATAGAGACATGCCTATCATGAATGGCATTGAGGTATGTCGACCTTATTACCTCAATCAATCAACATTCAGTGAAATATATACCATGTTTAATAGCTGCAAGTAGAAGCAGGATCTAACCAAATAGTACCTTGATGGCAGGCAACAAGGAAACTCCGAGCTATGGGCATACGTAGCATGATTGCCGGTGTATCAACACGCTGCGTAAAACAAGAAATTCAAGAATTTATGGAAGCTGGCCTGGATGATTACCAGGAGAAGCCTTTGACGAGCGCTAAGATCATCTCCATCCTCCATAAGATCGATCACAGTGGCTCAATTTCATACTAGCTTACCTCTTTTATGGAACTATTTTATATGTGTGTAGTTTAACGTTAGTAGGGAGGTTAATCTATGCATGGTCTGTTGTAGTTTTTGTGTTTGTGTGATTCTCATATAGTCTAAGTCCTACAATTTGGTGTTTGATGTTGTATTAATGTAATTAGCAGCATGTGTTCTGCCAAGCCAAGTTCTTGAATGGGATTTTGATTCAGTTCTGTCTGTTCCTTCTCTGCTTGCTCTCTAAAATTCTTCTCTTGATGTCTTTCAGCTCTGCAAATTCTACTTGAACCCTAAATTCCTACTACCAAGCAACTTGTAGTTATAAGCTTTCATGGTTTGTGATCATAAATATTAAAGTTAAACCAAGCAGGAGCCCTTGTTTTCTATTTTGAAAAAATTATATTTAATAAACATATATTTTTTAATTCTCCATGTAAGAAATATATTTTTAAAAAATAGAGATGGAAAAAATATTTGCTGAACTAAAAATTTGTGTTTGCTTAAAAATAAGAAATACCCATTAATTAATTATTATTTAAAAAAAACCCATATCTCATTATTTTTAGCCCAGATGTTTTCTTGGCCCCTTCATCTTTGCAGCAAGCCCAGTTTCTAAGTGGTCTCAGAGATTCTTGACTTCACTTACGTGTGCTCACTGCTCCGGATTGGTGCCTTAGCCCCCACACAAAACCCTAAACCCTAACCAGCTTCTCTTTCCTTCCTCGTCCTTCTTTGCTTTTCTACCTCATTATTCTTGTCTCTCTCTCTCTCTCTATCTCTCGCCATCACTAAACCCCACGTCTACTTGCTAATAAACCCGCACTCTCTTTCTGTCACTACTCTACTTACAGAGCCATGTATCGTTTTGCCTCTGGCCTCGCCTCCAAAGCCAGGTAAGTAAACTTTCAATTGCCGATGTATCTCTGTTAATGGCTTAAACTAGAAATTTGATTGCTTTGGTTGTTTTCTCATCTGGGCTCTCTTATTTGTTCATTTTTTGTTAGTGGGGTGGCTGGCAACAACGCCAAGCAGGTAATTTTTTAATCTCAATCTGTTTACGGTTGATTTTGATTTTGTTTGTGTAAATCTAATGGGGGTTGTGTCTTGTTTTCTTGGTGGGAGTTTAGATTGGTAGTAGATTGGCTTGGAAGAGAAATTACGCGGCTAAAGACATCAAATTTGGTGTTGAAGCTCGTGCTTTGATGCTTAGAGGTGTTGAAGAGCTTGCTGATGCTGTTCAAGTTACCATGGGGCCTAAAGTAAGCGACTTTATTTGGTTGATGTTGTTTTTTGGTTGTGATCATGTGTTTCTTTGTTCTTTTGTGCAATTGTTTTTACAAACTAGGTTGGTAATTAAATGTACCTTGTATGGTTTGTGCATTGACGAGTTGATTGTGTGGTTCGTTTTGATGAGAGGAGGTTCAATCTTCATTTGCAATTAAATATTTCATGAAATTTCTATGTTTGGCTTCTCCACAGGGACGTAATGTAGTTTTGGAACAAAGCTGGGGGGCTCCTAAAGTGACAAAAGATGGTGTAACTGTAGCAAAGAGCATTGAATTCCAAGACAAAGTTAAGAACATTGGTGCTAGCCTTGTGAAGCAGGTTGCAAATGCTACTAATGATGTGGCAGGCGATGGTGAGATCTCATATTTTGAATATGAACTTTCAGTATTTATCTTTTTTGATGTTGAAAAGCCATGAATTCTTACATGTTTTGTGGGCAATAATGTGCTTGTTCTTGCACATGTTAGGAATGATCAGAGTCTTCTTTCTTTGTAAATTATAATGGTCGAACCTTTTTGTGATGGGTTGTTGAAGGAGCTTTTCTTTCACATGTTTGCAGGTACCACATGTGCAACTGTCCTTACCCGTGCAATATTTGCTGAAGGATGCAAGTCTGTGGCAGCTGGAATGAATGCCATGGACCTTAGACGTGGGATCTCAATGGCAGTTGAAGCTGTTGTGACAAGCTTGAAGAGCAGAGCAAGGATGATCAGCACATCTGAGGAAATAGCCCAGGTGGGTTTTCTGTATCCTACTTTTGTTTCAAAGCGCGAGAGATAGGACTAGTAATACCAAGAAAAACAGAGAAGTAATGTTCAAGTAGTAGTTAGAATTAGATGGAATAAACAGATTTGTATTGGATATAGTTTAAGCATTACTGAAATGATGTTTTTGTAATAAGGTTGGGACAATATCAGCAAATGGAGAAAGAGAGATTGGTGAACTTATAGCCAAGGCTATGGAGAAAGTTGGCAAAGAGGGTGTCATTACAATCTCTGTAAGCTGCTTTTGGAATTCTTTCATTATTTTCTCCTATATCATTGTGCTTGCTTATATCATCAGAAACCTGCTAGACTCTATATCTTTTTCCTGTATTTATTGGATGCTTAAATTTAGGAAGAAGCACCTTTGGTGGAAATTACTTTGCCGCCTCTATTCCTTATTTTGTGAATTTGTGTCAATCACTTCCTTTATGCTATTTTGTTCCCATAGGTTTAGTTTTTCTTGGCTTTATGAATTTTATTGGTCTTTACTATTAGCAACATTGGTGCCTTTTTATCCTGTCATAACAAACTTTTGCTTTCCTTCTCATTTCTATCATTTTGAGACCTTTTCTCTCTAAATTCATGTCAGGATGGAAAAACAATGGATAATGAATTGGAGGTTGTTGAGGGAATGAAGCTGGACAGGGGCTATATATCCCCTTATTTTATCACCAATGACAAGAACCAGAAATGTGTAAGCACTTCATGCTTTAATAATTAATTAACTCTTAATATTTATAACGAACTCATGGATGCTGTTTCAAGTCACAGTGCTTCATGCAAGTTTTCCAAGACTTAGTTCTTTTTTATTCTTTTTCAGGAATTAGAAGATCCGCTCATTTTAATTCACGAAAAGAAGATCTCAAGCATGAGTTCTACTGTCAAAGTTTTAGAATTGGCCTTGAAGGTCAGTGGTTGTTTCCTGGGAGGATTGAAATGAGTTGATTATGTTCTCCAATTTTTTAACCAATTTGCTATGTTTCTCAGAGGCAAAGACCTTTGCTGATTGTTGCTGAAGATTTGGAGGGTGAGGTACTCGCAACTCTCATTTTGAACAAGCTTCGTGCTGGAATCAAGGTATCATGTACTCTCATATAAAAAACCAGTTTCTGAATCAAAGAAAAGGCTGATCTTTATGCGAGATTTATGTGTTTTACTAAGGACAATGGATTTTGAATTGGTTCAAGGTTTGTGCCATCAAAGCACCTGGATTTGGAGAAAATAGGAAGGCCAGTTTGCAGGACCTTTCCGTTCTCACAGGGGGTCAGGTAGGTTCATGTGATTAGTTATGTTTCCCTTTTAACTTTTACATGAATTGTGCATGAACTGGTCTCTGATATTTTTTTTAATGATTTGTAGGTTATAACTGAAGAGCTCGGTTTGAACCTTGATAATGTGGGATTGGAAATGCTTGGCTCATGCAAAAAGGTAGGATAAACTATAAATGTATTATTTGTTTGTGTATATCAATTGACCAAGACTTGCATATGAAAATATGGTTTTGTGCACTCTGTATCACTTGATGAGTTAAGAAGAACTCTCTTTCCCTTTCAGTCCATTGCCATGATGCTCACCTTATGACTCATTTGCATGTGCTAAATTGTAGGTGACGGTATCAAAGGATGACACCATTATTCTTGATGGGCTTGGTGACAAGAAAACCATTGAAGAAAGATGTGAGCAGGTTTGTCTCCCTCAAGCTCAAGCTCCCTTGATTATTTTTTGTAGGTAATAGTTTTCTTATGTACAATCGTTAAAACAGTTGAGATCTGCGATCGGAACCAGCACCTCTGATTATGATAAAGAGAAGTTACAGGAGCGGCTAGCAAAACTTTCTGGTGGTGTTGCAGTTTTAAAGGTTGGTTTCTCTTTTAGATAATCATCTGCCACAGATTGTTGCTATACAGAACCAAGCTTTACTGTTATGCTTGATAGATTGGTGGAGCCAGCGAAGCTGAAGTTAGTGAGAAGAAAGACAGAGTTACTGATGCTCTGAATGCCACCAAGGCTGCTGTAGAGGAGGGCATTGTACCTGGTAAGCCTATCTTTGACTGGGTTGGTCACCTCTTTCTAAGTTTGTGGAATGGTACATCAACTTGTAAAAACCTTCATTTGTTCAGGTGGGGGTGTTGCACTTCTTTACGCCTCTAAGGAGCTTGACAAATTGCATACTGCAAATTTTGATCAGAAGATCGGTGTCCAGATTATCCAGAATGCTCTCAAGGTTCGGACCTTTTTTCTTCTGGTCAAATTTTCATCTTTGATGCATATTGACATTTTTTCTGATTTTAAGATGTGAAAGAATCATTTTTATGGATGATCCATTCATGTAATTAAAAGTTTTTAACACTGCACATGGTTGGAGGAGTGACAAGAAGTTGCATAATTTATGATGACAATGGATATTTATTAAACTCGCATTCTGTCAAGTTATTAGAAATACAATTTTGCTGAAGTTTCTTTTTATCAAGGAATGCAATCAATCATCTTTCCTTACAGAATGAAGCAAGCAGTGTCGTCTATAGTCTTAGGATGTGAACCTAGTTTTATACACTTCATAAGTCTGTTCTCAATTGAGCACGTTTTTGTCTGTAGACACCTGTTCACACTATCGCTAGCAATGCGGGGGTAGAGGGAGCAGTTGTTGTTGGCAAGCTATTGGAGCAGGACAACCCTGACCTTGGATATGATGCAGCCAAAGGTTTGCCATTCTCCTTTCAATATCCAAATGGAAAGAAGTAGTATGATATCATGGATTGTTACGTGTCATGTTGCGTTGATATTAACTTGCTTCATATTTGTGATAGGCGAGTATGTAGACATGGTGAAATCAGGAATTATCGATCCTTTGAAAGTCATTAGAACAGCCTTGGTAGATGCTGCGAGGTATTTATAAATCCTTTTCAAGAGGGTATCCTTATTTTTCCAAACCTTGTTTTCATTCTTGAAGCAACCACCATTTAATTTCCTTTGTATGCAGTGTGTCTTCCTTGATGACTACAACTGAGGCAATTGTGTATGAACTTCCCAAGGTTGAAAAGGAAACCCCAGCAAGCAATGGCATGAGCGGCATGGGATTTTGAAACTCTTTAGAGCATTACAAATCAGCGCTGATTTAAACATTATTGACAAATTTTTCTTGTTCTTCAATTATTCAAACATATGCTTTTATAAGTTAAGAAAGGTGATTCATTTTTTCCTGAAAATGGGCCCCTTCATACCAGTGTAATCATGTAATTTTGTCCTTCTGATCCTTCTCTGCACATGTTCTCTGCTTCTACTAGCCCTGGTTACTGGCTAGGAATCCATGGCAAAAACTGTCATCCTTGACAGAAAAGTCCATTGCCAGGGATGAGAACAGATGAAAGAACATGGCATGCAGTAACAACAATGGCTGTAGAGAAGGCCAGGCCTACAACTTTGAAATGCTGATTTGATCTGCAAAAATAAGATACGATGCACACAGGATTCGATTCTGTACTTGGAAAACGGTCGTGGAGGCGGCCTGGCAAAAGGGCAAGAAGCCACTCCTTGAACATGTTGTCTTGTAAAGCAACATGGAGTGCTGGTCTATGTTTCACACCTTGGGATACAAGTAAGAGAGCAAGATAAAGCAACATGGATGCCTTAAATTATAATTGCATACACTGTCATTCAAGAATGAGTGATTTGGAAGGGGACAGGGAGGTTCTGTTTGGTGAGTTGTGTCTTCAATGATTTGAGTAACCATCCACTGTCAGTTTTGGCATTAAAAATAGTTATCCCCGAACTGCAACTTGCAAAGGGTTATCATCTGATTCTGGGTTTCCTTTCTTGAGCCCTTCCTCTTAACTTTCCCATCTAAATTGAAAGGATTGAGAATTGTGAACAAGGAAGGATTGGAGGGATCCCTCTAAATCATTCATGGAGTTCTTATGCTTCTCGCTAAACGATGAATGAGCTCAGTCTCTCCTCCACGATCCCTCTTGAGGAACATAGTGTAAATCTTATGCGTCAACATTTATTTTATCTTAAACCCTGTAAATAGCTATCGTGTAGTGCAACCATTTGAAGAAAACTAGTAGCACTCAGGGATGGAGCTTAGGTTTTGGCCCGAAGGTGGGACAAATTCACCAGCAGACTAGCCAAACCCTTGGATGGTAACACTCACTCCTGAGTCACCTAACTCGAACCCGGAGCTACGTCCAACTCATGAAACCACGCGGGGATCCATGCGACACGGGGTGTCCTCGGTCAAAGATAAGTCAAGTCTTCATCAATCAAGCTATCAATGTGGTAAAATGACCTCAGCTTTGACGGTTAGTTTTTGGGCATGGGAAACGCATTAAAAATATATTTAGTTTAAAAAACTAAATTAATATTTTTTATTGATTTTAATATGATATTATCAAAAATTAAAAAAAAAATCTGAAAAATATATTTTAATGCATTATAAAAAAAATACTTTTAAAAAATATTATGCATCATCATCTATATTTTAAGTTTGTTTTTATGTTTTTAAGAATTTTTGAATTTGTTTTGCTTAAAATTATTTTTTTTATGTTATTAGATATTTAATATAATGATATAAAAAAATATTTTTTTAATATATTTTTAAATAAAATAATATTTTAAAAAATAACCATTATCCGCAAACTAAAAAAAAACTAATAAAACTTACCAGTTAGGTTTGTACCATTTACATTTTGAGCAGCCTAATGAGTTGGGAGTAATAATCAGCTGCTGATTGCTTACATTAAGAATCCCCCCCATCATTAGATATGTCCCATTTCTAATCATACTCAAAACATTTTTAAATAATTCAACTATCATTTAATTAATTAAATAGTTAATTTATAGGATCCACTAATAGCACACTACATTTACCTAACCCAGGAGAATTTTTTGAGAAACCCGCTATTAATAAATATAAATTTTTCTTGATGTTGAAAAAAAAAAAAAAACGAGGGAGTGAGCAATTTGGAAGTGGAATGAGAACACTACAAAACGCATCTAATTATAGTGAAAAGCATTGGAACTTGACGTTAGCCAATTTACCAATACTACTACTTACCTGTGGCCTTGGACTTAGCTCGTGTGGGACTGGCTCGTCTGCCCGCCCATTCCCTCGAGCCAAGAAGTCGTTTGGTGATGATGTATATGGCTAGTTAGTGTCTTTTTCTTTGTTTTCAATTGAGGAATGCTACATGTATGATAAGAAAAAACTTTAATAAGCATATATATATATATATATATATTAGATTAGTGGAATTCATAAGTGATATTTTTGGTTTTTGATTTGATGTTAACAAGTATTCTCGGACAGTTTGTGTTTATCAAAATAAATAATTTTCAATAATGTTAAGATGCAATCCTTACATCATCTTGTTGTGTTAGAAAAATAAATCTTTTTGGGTGTTGATGATAAAATTTAAACCTAAAAATCAAAGAAAATATGTATTTTATTAACCATTTAGTTAACTCTTTGAGGTTAACTACCATAAAAATATTAAAAAATAATGAAGGAATATTTCATTGAGGTTTCTTTTAAAAAGTTATAGGTATTTGAATTGCCGATATAATTTATAACGAGAACGGTGTCATCAAGTTTTTTATCAGGAATTGTTGTTAAGTTGGAAATTGAAATATCCACGGGATTTATAATTGAATGCCAATAGATTGTTTGCACCAAAAAAATAAATTTTATCATCCATTTTTTGTTAGCAATTTCATTAAAATTTAGTTTTTGATGGAATTTTTAGTAGTTGATTTCGTGGGAAATGCTCAAACCTTTTGTAATATTATTGTTACATTAATTAATGATATTAACATACATGTGATAGATATCCCATGTTAAGATTATTATTTGTTATATTTTCTTGATGTTTAGCATTATTGTTTCTAGGATGAATGAAAATGTAATGCAATTTTCTTTTTTAATAGAATATGTTTTACTGTTCGAAATCTTCACAAAAAAATTCAATCTCACAACTTCTTTATAAATACAAATATTTTATTTATAGTTTTGAAATTCGATCCAGTTAAGTAAAATTCGATTTTTATATAAAAAAGAATTAAATCTTATAATTATTTTTAAAAAATATTGATCATTATTATTTTTTCATTACTAATACTAATTTTGTATAATTTTCTTTTCTTCAAAAGAAAAGAAAAGAAAAAAGATAAGTGAGGGCACACCCGCATGGAACCGCTAATGTCGGCTAACCGGCCAACATGGCACGCTAAGTCCTTGCCACGTTTGCACGCCTTACGAAGCAAAAACTTAATGGCGTGCTGCCTCGTTGTTTCTACTTTGGCTTTATTGGCGATTAGCATAAAAAATTTCAAGAAATTTGGTGAAATAACATCCACCATTTTTTTTTGAATATAGTATAGTTAGTATTTATTAGAGTTTCAAAAAGAAACATATAAAAATATTATGATTAAAAAATATGATATTAAATAATTATCTCGTTTTCCAATTAAGATTTTTTTAATAGAAATTGACATTAAAAAATATATAAAAAAAGGTTTAATTTTGATTGCTCTTTACTTTGATCAAATCTATAATTATAAAAAATTTATATTTTAACACTAAAACTCATAAAATTATTTTTATTCTTCATATAATTTATGTTATTATAACTAACATCATGGAAATTTAAGATTTTCATTGAATATTTTTTAAAGATCGATTTTGCTTTTACCAAAACTATATTTTTTTTTATCACACTTGAGAATTTAAATAGATTTTATCTTTGAATTTTTAATTAAATTAGTTGTGTGTTTCCAGGGGCAGTAAAAAAAACCAAAAACCAAGAAAATCAGAAAAAAAAAATAACCAAAAAAACCGAATTATATATAAAAAAAGCAATTAAAGTTTTTTTAAAAAATTAATTGGTTTGGTTTTATAAGTCTGAAACCAAAAAAACTGAACTCAAACTAGAAAAAAAATAAAAAAATTCGAGCCAAACCAAAAAATCAAGCCAAACCAGTTCGAATCGATTTTTATCATAAAAATCTAAATAGAACTGAATCAAAACCGGTTGGTTTGAACCAGTTTTAATTCGGTTTTTTATGTTTTTAACTTGAACCAGTTAAAATCCCAGATTTAAATGATATATATATATATATATTAAGTGATATAGTGTGTGTGTGTGGGGGGGAGGGGGGTAGTTAAGTTTGATAGAAAATGTAATTCAATTATAAAAAAAATTGTGATAACGATAGCTATTAACTTTAATACTCTTTTGAATTTTTTATTAGTGCTAAATGATTGGAAGTTGACCCCCATCTATTTAACTAATTAATTATTTGTTTTTGAAAAGTTTTATTATTAAGTTAATCGCACGCCAAAAGGGATTGTTTTTAACTAGAAAATGACAATTAACGGTTTAACTGCACGTCTAGTCTTGTTAACGTCTACTTTTTGCCTCAAGAACTTTTGACGTAAAAAGTGTCCATCCACCTTGAAAAGGGTAGGAGAGCATATAATCTGTTGTTCATATTAACCTCCGATCTCTTTCCTTTTGATCATCATATTTTCCAGATGCACTCTAGCTCTTCCACGTTGCCATAACCATGGTTATAAAACCTAGATAGGTTCAGTGAATTGACCCGAAATCTATATAACCTGCCTACCTTCAACTTGATTGAACCGAGTTAATTTTCAAATCAAGTCAAGAGTTGACATGATAGTTTATACCATGACTTGATTAATTCACTCAAGTATAAATGAAATCTACTCGGATTAATTTTAAGTTTTTTTTAATTTTATTAAAAACAAACATTGTTTTATTTTAAAAAAACTTTTTTATTCAAAAAACTAAAAAATTATCATTTTAATTTTGAAATATATCTAGTTTGACTGGTTGTCTTATGTTTACTTTTTAGATAGTTTTTGTGGTTGTTATTTGAAAAAAATAAGTTTAGAAAAATTATTTTTAATTGTAGTTTATTAGTAAAAATTATGGTTAAAGTTTATGTGTAGCAAAAATTATATATAAAATATTTAGATAAAATATTTTAATATTTTTATAAAAAATAATAAAAAAATATATTTATAAAACTCCGTTTAAAAAAAAGGTATTTGGACTCAAAAGCTCAGGTAGCAAGCAACAAATTGTCTGTCTGCAGCACCAGAGATCAGCAGGGGCAGCAGAATACTTGGCATCAATCTGTAGACAAAACGAGGAATATGACAGGGGCAGCACTACCACTAGATCGCAGCTAAGTTTCTACTATTGGATAAAACAAGGTTGCATTTACTGAGTTCAAAACAGAGCCTCGGGAAAGAAGAAACAAAAAAATCTCGTCCCTTTTTTTTTATCTTCACAGTGCTCGGAGTCCTATACACCATATGAGTGTCAGAGAGAGAGAGAGAGAGAAGAGAGAGAGGACCTTATCTTCAGCACAATCAGTCAAGAATTCATGAGCCAGCACGAGCAGCCAACAGAAAATCCGTAAAAGGAAAAGAAACTTTCCAATTTCTAGCCAGTCTCTCACGTAGATTAACAACCATATTTATCAAACCAGGTTTAATGTCAAAAACCTGGGTCATTGAGTTGTTAGATCAACTAGAAAGTTATCAGGTCAATTCATATTTATTATTTTTATCTAAAGTAATTTTTTTTTAAATATTACTTTATTTTAACCAGGTCAAGTTTAAATAAAATTTGATCAATCGATTCACAAATCAAACCTTTAAGATTATCTAAATTTAATTTTAAAAAAATATTATTTTGTTTTAACCAGACCAGGTTTAAATAAAATTTAATCAAATGATTTACAAATCAAACCTTCAAAATCATCCAAGTTTAGTTTGGTTAAAATCAAAATCAATAAATTAAAATAAATCCATACTAAATCATGGATCATGTGTTTATTGGTTAATCCACCAAATCTTATCAAATTTGATATCAACTGTATTACAGGTTAGTTCATATAATCATTTAGATTTGACCAGATTAATATTAAAATTTATTCAAATTAAAACTCGGATCATAAATTTGTTGGGTAAATCTATTATAGAAGACCGAGTTGGATCAATCCACTGGATCACTGATCGGGTCATTATGATCAAAACCAACGTATTTGCCGAGTAAATTCACCTATCCCAACTAGGTGTTATAACCATGCACACATCCATAAATACAATTTCACCGAAACGTGTCTACAGCATCGGCAAGAAAAAAATATATGTGAAAAAAAGAGAAAACAAGCTGTAGCTCTAATAATCTGTTAGTTACAGCAGTCCAGACATGTTTAAGAAGCAGCAGCAGCAAGCGGGTGCTGTTGCCTTTAGTGTCAGTACTTGACAATTGTCTCCATGATTTTGCCATCTGACCAATTATCTCCATAACAATATCATCGCTATTTATTTCACACGGTTGAGTCTGTTGGTTAAAGCACTTGTCACCTTGCATCTCTCTCATCTCCTCCATAGCAGCTGCTAAGAAAAGAAAGACAACATGAATCCTTATGTTCCTGATTTTGAAATGGACGATGATTACTCTTCCACCTCCTCCTTCAATCCATACTCGCCCCAGAAAACCAGCCGTGTAATTCCCTTTTCTTTTCTTTTAAATCCATGCTCACTTTGATTATTATGTGATTTGATGAAGTGATTTGCGTGCTTGATGAAGTGCAGGCAGGAAGAAGAGATCATGGAGCTACTATGGCAGAACGGCCAAGTAGTGATGCATAGTCAAAGATCTCAAAAGAAATCATCTTCTCCACCGTCCAAGTTGGATGATGCGGTGCTCCTAGCTGATCATTTACCTGGTACTAAAGAGATCCGATCATCACATGATCAACAACAAGAACATCATCATCTTTTTATGCAAGAAGATGAGATGGCTTCTTGGCTTAACCATCCTCTAAACGACACCAATTTCGACCATGATTTCTGCGCCGATTTGCTATATCCTCCGACAGCTTCCACCGCTTCCATCACCAGGGAAGCTGCTGTCACCAACGCCGCGGCGTCTCCTGTTCGAGGTGCGACTCAGAGAACGGAAGCTAGGAGTTATCCGGGGCCTTATGCGGCGGTATCGGCGCCGAGGCCGCCGATACCGCCGGTGAGGAGAGCGGAGGTGGTGCAGAACTTCGCGTACTTCTCGAGGCACCGAGCGGGAGGTGTTTCGGAATCTGGACCGTCTAATTCGAAGAGCGTGGTGAGGGAATCGACGGTTGTTGACTCGTGTGAGACTCCAACAGCGAGAATTTCGGAGACGGCGTTTGCTAGAAGTGTGGATAACACGTGTGGGACCATGAACGGCGCTGCTGTAGCAGGCACGGTTTCTAGTGCTCCCTCAAGTAATAGAGAGATGATGACGAATCCTTGTGAGATGACCTCCACGTCATCACCTGATTGCTCGAGTGCTAGCGCTGAGCCGCCGGCTCTGATGTCTCCAGTGGAAGACCGGAAGCGGAAGGGAAGAGAAGAGGAAGCTGAGTGCCATAGCGAGGTAAATGAGTCAATCTTTTGTTAATTACCGAGTTAAGTACCATTTTAAGTATGTTTAATGTTTATTATTAAATCATTATTAAAAAATAATAACAAATTATGCAATATTATCATGTCCTCGGCTATCGTGCGCCGAGCAAGTGACGTTGGTAAACGTGAGCACCTTTTTTTCCTTCCGGTTTTTCTTTACATTTGTTTTTTAAAAAAATATTAAAAAAACATTAATTATTTTTAAAAATATTTTTTATTTAAAAATACATTTGATATAATATTTATTTGTTTTTTTAAATTTATTTTTGATATTTTTAAATGAAAAAAAAAATTTTAAATAAAAAAAATTATTTTTTAAAAGTGTTTTTAAAAAGTAAAAATAAACATATAAGATATTTGTTATGTTTAAATTAGTCCTGAATATATATATATATATATATATATATATATATATTTGAAATTTAATTTGATGTATATTTAATTATATCAAGTTGGATTGATCTCGGATTCATTTTCTTAAATGGACTAAAGCCGTATGATATGTGGTTGAAGATGCTTTTAAATTGACTATAATTTTAAAAATTATTTGGTTTTGATTGTTTAAATCTGTTTTTCATCATAAAAACTTGAGTTAGGTTTTTTTTTTTTTTTTATATTTTAAAAAATCCGCAACCGCAATAACCATTACAATGGCACATGGTAATCAACCTCGGTCAGTAGCAATCAGGCAGAAAACCCAAAACAGTGAAGGTGCTCTAGAATGGCAAAATTTGTACAGGAACTCGAGCTGCGTGATTATTGAGTTGTGTTTGTGCGATTTTGGTGCTTTAAAACTCCAACTCGATAGACAGCTAGAAACCTCTTCAGGGTAGAAGAGATGCCGCAAATCCACTTAAGGTCTTTCAGATAAAGGCAGCGTGCATGTATAGAGTGGTATTGCATTTCATCATTTCTTTCTTCCATTAGTCTTTATTTAATATGATCTCCCTTTTCTTTTTCCCTTCAAGGATGCTGAGTTTGAATCTGCTGATGCAAATAAACAAATTCGTGGATCAATGTCATCGAAGAGATCTCGTGCAGCAGAAGTTCACAACCTATCAGAAAGGGTTTGTACAGCTACTACTACTGTTGAAATATTGTTGATGAAATGGTTGCTTTCCATGTGGTCGGCGTCCTTAAACGAAGTGACCCTACATTCTTGCAGAGACGCCGAGATCGGATCAATGAAAAGATGAGGGCTTTGCAAGAGCTCATACCTCGTTGCAACAAGGTTCTCTCATCTTGCTGAAGATCAATTTTTATGTTATCCCACTTCACCTCGTTTATCTGCCCCTTATAATGAGTTTTCTCCTCGCTTCCAATTTTCAGTCGGACAAAGCTTCTATGTTAGATGAGGCAATTGAGTACCTGAAATCGCTTCAGTTGCAAGTACAGGTGTATATTTCCTATCTTATGCTTCATTGGGGTTTCTTAGATAAACTGACTATGTCAAATGGTTTGAAAGAATGGTTAGGGTTTGAAATAACTCTGCATCCAATAAACTGTGAGTTAGACAATTGATGGTTCTATATTATTGGAGGATGGTATCTAGATGAGTTGTTTGTACTGCATTCGAGTCAGCTATCCTGTTCTTGCATTCTCTGCATTACATGTTTCTATGGACACATATCATATGCCATGAATATGGGACTACAAGTTCCTGCATTCAGAATGCCCTATTCAACTCCATTTTCCAAATGGATCCTTGAAAGTTGAGAGGATATGAATGTATCGTAATGACCTGCCAATGAAGGTGATTAGAATCATTAACTATTTGTCAAAACTTGCCAAGCTTGCAATGCAAGGTTGCTCTATTTGTCAGTTTGGTGTTTGTGTTGGGATGGATGGTGGATTCGACATCTATTTCTAAAGCCCTTCTGATATATTTATTTATTTTTGGGTTTGGGGAAGAGGGTGGGGGATGGTGTCTTTGGCAAATAGGAGGAGAGAGTGAGTTCAATATTTTCCACACAGCAACGTCATCTTCTGTTCGCATGCTCGAGAATTATTAACACAATATCTCTCCCTCTCCCAGGGATTATGTCATAGTGAAATTAATGAAGAAAAAGTCTGCCAAATTCCATGATCTTGTGAAATTTTGAAAAAACTAGGGGTTTGGTCCAATTTAAATTTAGAAAGACTGCATTTCTTTTTAAGAAGAAGCTAAAGTGTAATCTTAGTTAAACACACCACCATTGATCTTGCCTTGTAGATATGGTTTCCCTAAGTTTTTGTTTTCCTCAGCAATAAGTATTAGGTGGTTTCTAGGGTAGTAATTTTAAGACAGCAATGACAACATGTTCTCTCAGGGAAAAAAGAGTGTTGCTTCTGCAGGATGGGCTTCTCATAATTTTTATAATTCATAGATAAAATTGTCTATTTTATTTTTGCAAGCATATCCATGGTATGCCTGCCTTAAAATTTGACTGACACAATCTGAGCTCATGCATTAGATACAGCTAGCATTAGATTCTGATTATTTTTGGCAGATGATGTCTATGGGATGCAGCATGGTCCCCATGATGTTTCCCGGCTTCCAGCAGTACATGCCGCCAATGGGGATAGGGATGGGCATGGGCATGGAAATGGGATTGAGTCGGCCAATGATGCCATTTCCCAATATTTTGGCGGGTGCACCCTCAGCAACACCAGCTGCAGCAGCTCATTTGGTCCCTAGGTTCCCTGTGCCGCCCTTTCATGTGCCCCCCATCCCTGCTCCTGATCCATCCAGAGTCCAACCAGCCAACCAGGTAGATCCATATGCTAGGCTCACCAGGTCAACAGAATCCAAGCCAACCACGAGTCCCAAATTTTGTTGATCCATATCAGCACTATCTTGGCCTCTACCAGATGCAGTTACCAGGAGTACCACAGGTATATATATACACTTATTCTTTTTAAGCTTCTCATTTTACATCAACTTAACAAGAGCTTTTATGTGTTTATATCTTTGTTCACCATTCCATTATCACTTCTTGACAAGAAATTGCCAAGCTTTCAGTTGTTTCATGTTTGATCGTGGGTGGTCTTTATTGCAAGCAAAATGCAAAAACTACACAAGGAAGATTTGCATCCATATATGTTCTGGCGCGACTTCATTTTTTGACATATTAGATTTTCAATTATAGTTTTTTGAAGAGTTTTTTTGGTTTTCAGGCCTGAGCCTGTTACTTCATGGACATGACTAGGGTGGGGATACAAACTTTCCAAATCGTTTTTTTCCCCAATCAATCATATTGTTTTATGTTCAGAGTTAATTGCAAGCTCAGGATCAATTTAATCGAAGCCACCCCATCATCATTTTGTTTTAGAAGCTCTGGTTGTTACCATGTTGATAAGCCCGCTTTTGTTTGCAGAACCAAGCTATGGTTCAGCCAAGTACTAGTCGAGGAGCTGAGAATCTTGGCAATCACCAGTCAGGTAAGATGCTCTATCATATATCTATCTTCTTACGGTCACCATTGGATATGATATAGAAATCAATGAACGGAATAAGTTGAGATAGGAATGTATGTGTTGGTATCACAGTGCTGTTTTTGGCTTGTGGCCGTTGTGTCATGTCTTGGATGGCTTAATTGGTTCTCTTTTAGGTTGTGATGGGGGAAAAAAGGCTCATGCTTTTCCTTCAAGTCAGGCTAAAAAACAGGAGTGGAAAATGGGGAAAGGAATAAATGGAGTTATGCTACGTGGTTGTCCATCTTTATCTCAATAGAGCCCTTCTCAAAAGTTGTGCTAACGCGACTGAAATACAGGATTTCTCCTATTCTGTCACCAATTTTCTTTTTTCCCACCCTTTCCCTCTTTTCACTTCACTATTCCTCCCACCAATCAAAGCCAAATGATATGGATTTACTACTCGGTTCTCCATGTTCTCTTTTATATTGAATGATATGTTGTTGAAGTTATACTTAAAGATCATGGAATAGATTCAATTCAGGAGTTGCATGAAAGAATCACTCTTGGTGAGATTCTGAATGTTGTCGACCTTTTCCTGAATCGACATGATATGCTGATAATAGAATCCCTATTGGCTAATGATTAACAACTCAAGGCACTACATTTTGTAGCTGGTCTTGGTCTCTCAGATTGGTAGTGCGTTATGGTATCAGTTGTGTGTATGGATTGCTTGTGGACTGCCCCTCCTCGAGAACATATGTAGTAATGACGGTGCTTCTTGTGCTTAGCAGGTTGAAGTTTTCCCCGATTACCTTGGAAGGCTCTTGCCTGTTGAGTTTTGTAGCGTAAGAGAGCAACATTGGAGAGAGCTGCTTTTTTTTCAACTGTCTAATACAACCATAACACAGCTAACATGTAATTATTACACCAATAGAATCCAATTTTCTCAAATCTTTTTTACTTATGTTCGCTCTTATGTTAACATTTTTATTTACTCAAAACCAGTGAAATATGGTGGATGATAGAACATGATGAATACCATGTCTAGTTAAGGGGGCTCACAACCTCTTGAACAGAGAGATGAAGCCTTGAATCCAGGCTGGTGTCGCTGAACTGGCTTTTCCCAGACATAATTTTTCTGCTGTCAACTTGTGTTCTGAAAAGAAGAGGACATGTCTCTTCAGATTCATGAGCTGAAAATCTCAACCTGTGAATAAAGTAAAGAAGTTGAAAAGAGATTTTTTTTATTGAAATCATTAAACTCGACTGGATTAGGGTTAATTCGGATCAATCAAAACATCATTATTATTTTTTTATTTTAAAAAAAGTTTAAATAACATGTGGCTATTTTTGATTCCACAAGAGGGAGCCACTTAGGTATGCTTTTGGAGATTCACCTCAAGAATCCTCGTCCATTAGTTGCTTTCAAAAGAGACTTGTCAAGTTTTGATTCATTGAACACCTTGCCATACAAGATATCATGTATCAGAATGGAATAATTTGTGTGATCATAAACCCTCGAACCATGGAGTCCAGACAAAGTGATGTTGTGGACCAAAACTTGTTATCTAATGCTATTTTTTCTTAGATGTTTGCTGAAAAGTAATTTATTTTTTCTTAGATGTTTGTTGAAAAGTAATTTTTTTTTTGAAAGTAAATTTCAAGAAAGTAAATTATTTTTTTATGTTTGATAGTGTAATGAAAAATAAGTTAGAAAAAATACTTTCTAGTGTTTGGTTATGTCATGGAAAATGAGCTGGAAAATAACTTAATATTGTTTTATTGTTTCAAGTTTATTAAAATAACGAGGAACAAATCTTATAAATCAAAAGGTTGAATGAGAATGAAATTGAAAAAAAAACTATAATTTCATAAATTATCTCAAATAAAATAAATAATAATCAAAATAATAGAAATCAAATCTAAAAAATTAAAAAATTAAAAGATGAAGAAATTAAAATAATAATAATTAACATTTCATAAATTATTTCAATTAAAATAAGTAACAATCAAAAGAATAAGAATCAAATTTGATAGATAAAAAATTTTATTTAAAAAATGATAAGGAAAAACAAATAACAATTATAAAAATAAAACCAAAATTAATATAAAAATCAAATTCTAAGGGATGAAATTGAAAAGCAAATATTCAAAACAAGATATATATATATATATATATATATATATATATATATAATAATCAAAAATTTGAGAATCAAATTTGATATAATCAGTAAATAATATGATATTTTTAAATTTTTCACAACTTTCAGAAAGTGTTTTCCACCCAAAATAAAAGAAAAACACTTTCCTGGAAAGCAAGCTAAATTTTTATTTAACTGGAAAGTATTTTTTTATTGACCGGAAAGTATATTTTATTGATCAATTTTTCTAATGACAAATAAATATTAAAAAAATCAATTTTCAAGAAACAAATAATAGTTCTAGTATATGCCCTTGTGTGAAATCTGCTAGGGTTACTTTTCCTTGTCAGAAGAGATCTCAACGTCTGATACTAGGAATGCTTTGCTTGCTCATACAGGATAGGGATGTTTAACCTATATATCAATGGGAGCATGCATCATCACATCCTCCATTTCTTTATGTTGATGAGGATTTTGTGACGATATTTCTCATCACTAGTACATTCCAACAACAATATGACAGAAGGGGCAAGGTGATTGCAGAAGTGAATCATCACATTTAGGCTGTTAAGGAAAAATAAATAAATAAACTTCTTTTTAAAATATAATATTTCATTAAAAAAAACTACTTTTTTGGTTTAGAAAACACATTCTACAAATTATCTTTAATATTCTTTTATAAGTTTTTCACTGCTTTTTAAATGAAAAAATGTGAAAAATTGGATTTTTTTTAGCAACATAAGATATTATAATTACTTTTTTAACATTTTTATATTTAGTTAGTAAATTTACTTTTTATTATAATTTATAAGGATTTTTTTTTTGAGTTACAATATAATTTTCTTTTTCTTGATAATTTTTACTTATAAAAAAATAGCTGTAATCTCGATGTATTTTTAAGTGAAAACTCATCTTTGTTTTCAAGAAATGAACACGTTTTTTAATTTTTCATTAGATAAGGCGAAGAAAACTGGAAAGGGAAAATAATTTTACATTGCTAAACACATCCATATGTTTCTCAAAACTTTGGAAACGGTTGAACGGGCTCAAAGATCATAGCGCAAAATATACCAGGCACACATCATACAGAATGTTGAATTTCTTTCAAGCCATGTCTTCCGCTTCTGTCTACAAATGCTGGCAGTCATGAACCAATAGCAGACAGAATCTGGGAACAGAGAAAAAGCAGTGCAACATCATTATCAACAAGTATTCACCATTATAGCTCTGAGTGTTAAGCTCTAATTGGCAACATATAAGGTAGCTACCTTGTCGGTGAAAATGCGGAATACATCAACTCCCATAGCTACGTCGAGTTCCTATCCAGAGGAAACAACAGGTTTTAACAGGATATCTTCCTCTCATTTAAGTGGAAATCAGATTACTTACAGTTTCTGGGTCCGTGGAACAATCGATCTTATGTATGAGCTTTTGAAGGCTCTCGTCCATCAAATCATTACGAATTTCGCTGGAAGAAGCTGCATGCCAAAGAAGACAATGATTCATTCCTTGTAGAAGAGTATCTACCAGTCATGGTTTCAGGAATTAAAATACTAGGACCCAGTAATACTCCTAACCCTGACCAGTTATCTTAATCAGACAACGTCGAAATTCTGTCGTATAACATGTGTCGAGATAAAATAATCTTGTATTCCCAAATAATTTATTATGTCACTAGGCAATTAACAATTATAAATAAAGGAACACATAACAAAGACATTCAACTAACAAATTAAAAGATAAAATATGCCAACACGATTAGTCATTCATTGCACTGCACACTACGCTAATTAATGACCAAACTTATACATCAATGGTAGAAGAGACCAAGATGTCTCAATGGGAACAGGATCAGAGATATGGTTGTTTTAACAAGGAGCTGCGGGACAAGATATGAACAGTGTGAACCAGAAAACTTGGGATAATTTTTTTGTCAATTAACAAACAGGCAGAGCCCTCACACATGTCATGGTAGTTTAAATACCTCAAGTATAAATTGTAAAAGCAGAAACAAGAAATATGTTCACCTATTTGGTTCACAAGTACTTTAGAGTGGTTCCTAGAGTAGCCTTACAAGGAGCAAACCTCACACATAGTTGTGAATGCTTTCTATTTTAATTTACAAAATGCTGACTGCAAATCATTCTAATTGAGAACCAATGGCATTGGCAAGAACTGTTTTTCTGAATTTGTATCCTAGTCGCTCTGAATTTGCTTCATTTTACCATGTTTTTGTAAGTTTGATACTTATTTAACTACATCAGTATAAAATCTGTGCTGCTATAACTTCAAGAGCCTCTATATTGCTTGAAAAATGGAGAAATTGGGGGGAAATAGAAGGCAGTCACTTTCTTCAGCCTTTAAAAGCTTCTTTACAAAAGATGTGACAGTAAGTGCAAATTATCTCTCCTACAAAGAAATATTAAAAGTATCGCCTTCAACAATAGTCACAAGAACATACCTATAGACTCTAGTTGCAACTTTAGCAGCACCTCGCCCGGTTCATCAACTTTAACTGGCCTTTTTTCCACCACTTTCACATCAGCAACTGACAAATTCAAAGTAAAACAAAATTCCAAATATAAACTTCTCAGATAAAATCTTGAATTAAGTATCATATAACAATGAAGTTCCTTGAGCTGAAAGGACATTGACAGTTATATTCTGTTCTGTTAAAAGTTCTAATCGTTATTGAGCTACTAGCAGCCTACAGAGTATATAAGGAGGTGGCAAGGAGAAACGAACCATGTAATTAAAAAACACATCACAAAGTTGCAAGAACATGAAGTACAGCACTGAATCACATCATCCATCAACATTCATCGAGGAACAAAATCTTACCTGGCTTTTCCTCCACAGATACTGGTATTGCACAAGGGGTTTCTGCACCATTCATTCAAAACTCACATTAGTCCATGTACCAGATACCATGCCACTTTTATCAATAGCAGTATGACAAATATGTGATACAATAAACTCTGGTCAGCTGTACCTAATATCTAAACTAGACCAGAAGCCTCAACCTCTGAAATGTTTTCTTTCCCCTCTGAATTATAAAATGATATAGTTTTTCTTCAAACCTCATGAGTACAAAAGTTTCCAACATCACAAATCAGTAAAGAAGCACCACTAATTACTGCCAAAAAGCAAACTTTATTGCCCACACCACCTAATATTTTCTACGTTCATATTCCGAGCCCCGGTCTGTAAAATCAAAAGAAAGCCTAACATCCCCTGATAGCAACTTCGTGTTCTGCCTCTAATTATTCTAGTTATCATCTATCCCAAATAAACTCCAAAAAAGCATGCTTCATATCTTCTCCATTCTTCTAACAATCATAAATAAATATATTGATAATTCACCTGGGATTTCGAATATATTTCCAAGAATGATACTTCTTCAAGTTCAAGATATTGAAACAAAGAAAAAAAAAAGATAAAACAATAAAAAAGAAAATACCTTTATGTTTGGTGAAGCAGACAAGAGAACAGCTGCAAAAAAGAACAACACGAATTCCATCAAAAGATAAAGAAAAGCTGTATTCTGTCCAAAAGAAAACAGCAAGCCAATGAGTCTGGTTTTGTTGCTTACTATGGAACACGACAAGAAGGGCACTTGTACTTAGATTCAGCTTCGTGACAGACCTGGCACTTGTGCTTGGTTCCCATCAAGCAGTTTCTTCTGTGTTTTTCTTCCTTCTTCTTTAAGCTCTCGCTAAACTGTGAAATAATAGCTATGGCGGCCCTGAGAGGCTGAGACGCTTCACCGACCACCGATTCTCTGTGGGACTCCTCTTTGCTGCGGTAGCTTTTTGGGGTTCAATACGATGAATTTGCGATGATTTATAAGCGTTGTCTTCTTCATTAAACTTTAGTCCTTGTATTCGTCGAAGGTTTATGATTGAGTTCCGATACTTTGTTTTGATTTGATTGAGTCCTTGTATGTTTTGCAATTCTGATGATCCTTTTATAAGAGTTCATTGCTATTCAATATTTACTAGGCAAGGCTGGTTTACAGGTTAAAAAGATCCATTTAATTTTTATTTTAAAAAATCAAAATAATATTATTTTAATAAAAAAAATCAATAAATTGATAGTGAAGCTTTGAAAAGTCAAGCCTAAATTGACTAGATTAGTTGAGTTATTGTTTTTTTAATTGAACCGATTTAGATTTTAAATTTACCCATCAAACCAGTTTAGTTTTAAAACAATAATTTTATAAAAAAAATAAGAAATAAAAAGAAGAAGAAAAAAGGTATCTTTTATTGGTATTACTATTTTTCTTAATCATTCATACCATGTTTAAAAACAGAGGTAGGACAGTGATTTTTTTATAATAAAATATTCATAAATGTATTGTTAATTTTATATCCATGTTTAAATTAAAAATGGTTGATGTTCGATGAAATTTTTTTAGTAATTAATTTTTAAGGACTTATATAAATTTATCATAACTATCAATCATTAAAACTTGGAATAATTCAATTTATTTCTCTAATTTTTTTACTTAAATCTAGTTTAAAAATCATCTTATATGATTAAAAACGAAACAAATTAATATAATTTAATAATTTCATAACATTCAAAGTAATCTTTTAAAAATAATTCTAAACAATCAATTAATAAAAGAAAAAAAAAAAACTAGCAAAACAGTGCCTGGAAATTAGTTCTTAAAAGTGCATGAAAATACTTCCATAGATGGATGGACCAATTAACCCTAATTTCTATCCCAGTGTTATTAGCCGCCGGCGCCGCCTCCTGCTGCCGCTGTGTATGGATGTATTTGGTCATCATCAAAAGTCCCAAAGGGTTAAAAGGAGAAGGCATCATAAAAAGCCATGGAATGAAGCATTCAAGAAGTTGGTGAAACAAGTTCCAGGACATCGCAGCGTTGCCTAACAGTAAAACTCCTGTTGATCCCAAAATTAGGATTTAAGGTGTTAGAATGGTAACATTTAGGTTCAAAGAATTTTTTATTTAAAAATATATTATAATAATATTTTTTATTTTGTAAAATTTATTTTTAATATCATTATATTAAAACAATCTAAAAATAAAAATAAATAAATACATTTAAAAAAAAACACAAATTCAAACTCTTTCCTAAACACCTCTTTAAAAACATAAGTGGATATATACCATGGGTTTACTCTCCCATTACTCTTTGAATTGTTATTAAACCCCCGATGCAGTGGCCTGACTTATTCAAAATATCCGTGATTTAAAATCTAATCTAAATTAAGTTTTAATTTGAACCAAAATAGATAATTAACTTCGTTGATTTAATAAATAAAATAACTTGTACCTTGATTTATCCCATAAAATCCAATTCAAATACAATCATGTTAATACCAAATATTTTTTTTAAAAAAAAGATTAAAAGAAAAATATTGCTTTGATAAAAATAAATAATTTATAAAATTAACTCAATAATCCATCAAGCCCCTTTTCAAGTCAATGGATATAACAAGTATGGTTTAAATAGAGATTGAAATATCAATCCGTAATTACAGTTTAAAATAAATAATTATGATATATATGATATATATTATACCCTTTTTTATCTTCCCTAAAATTTCAGGAGTTTTCAGTAAATCTCATAAGATTATGATATATATTAATTAACTTTAGAACAAAACGCAAACAACACCATACCGGGCCAAAGCATGTTCATCTACCGTCCTAGTTCATAAAACAGATCCCTATTTTAACACCAGTAAATGGCATTTAACGGTCTGCCAGAAACAAAGTGGCTGGTTTAGCAAGTTACCTAGAAAGCTAGCTCTTTCTGGTGTAGCATTCACAAGTCATAACAGATGCTGTCACACAACGGGGCGGATGCCGAGAATTTCCTTGGTTTTAACCACTAAAATTGGAGATCGCAAAATAAATTTAAGGTGTTTCCCAATTAGAATTTTATCATTTCTTCATACACAGGCAGACAACCTTGTATTCTCGAGTCTAGGGAACAAATAATGGAACTTGAACTTACAATAAACGGTCCAAAAACAGAAATGCACGACTAGAATGGACTTCCCAGGTGATACGACAACAATATCATCACATGTAGAGTCCTTCAGGCACCCCTTCTTTCTTCTTGAACATCACCTTTTCCTTGGCCTTCTTGAAGTCAGTATGTGTCACCTGCAGGGCAGAATTTTTAGATCATGACCACCTGGAAAACCATCCGATATACACATATCTAGACACAGGAACAACTTCAAAAACTACCTTGAAAGCACATTAAAAAATTAAGTTCCCTCATTAAAGAAGGTCAGAAGCTAGTAGCAGAATTTACAACAACAGAGTGTCACTGCAGATCATGTTTTTCAGCCTTGAGGCCAGCTCAATGTATGTTGGTTTAAAGTTCAAACTAATAAAAAGAAAACAAATAACAGCAGGAGCACTGGGGTGGGGGTTGATGAGTACGGTGTGTGTGTGTGTGTGTTTTCAGTTCATGGGTAGGGTTTCAAATGAACCTTGGGCTACACAATGGGGGGGAGCAATCCTCCATTACATAATAGTAATAATGAAGGAAATTGGAGTCATTGGGATTCTAACATGCTTCACCAGAGGAAGCTATCGGATACAGAACTGCTAGTCTAGACCTGCTTGTGAGAAGGGTGGTTGATAATACTGCTAGGAAAGTCTTACTAGATGGTTTGACAATATCTCAAATGAAGCTACACGCCCACTGCCAAAGGGATGTCATACAAATCCCATCAGAGACTGCAGCTCAATTGGGAAATGGGATGAAGCTTCCGTACCTTAAAGCTCCCAGAAAAATGAACGAGGTATTTTTATCTAGATCCTTTTCTATTCAAGCGCTACATGTCAAAGTGTGTGACTTTAGCTTGACTAAACTTCTATTTGAGGAACAATCTAAATCTTGACCAAGAGAAATCCAAATACTCTCACTAACAAAAGTTCAGGAGATCAAAATGTGGCTCACCTTCATGCGCCGCTCTCGTAAAGCAAGCAATCCAGCTTCAGTGCATATTGCCTTTATATCTGCTCCAGAGAACTCATCCTTGGTCATAACAAATTCTTCTAAGTTGACATCATCAGCTAATGTCATTCTTGCTGTGTGTATCTACAATCCACATATTGAGATTAATTGTAAAAGCAAGCTTGACAGATTCAATGATAAAAAAAGCAAAGCAATAAGACATAAGATCACAGACAATAAAAAGGAATGACTTCCAAATGCTATTTCACATGATCAAGCTAATCTCCAAATGCTATTTCACACGATCAAGCCATGCATACCTGGAAGATACGCCTCCTTGTTTTGATATCAGGAAGAGGGAATTCAATCTTCCTATCAATCCGACCAGGCCGAAGCAAAGCAGGATCAAGGCTTTCAATTCGGTTGGTTGCAAGAATCACTTTAACATCTCCTCTTGAATCAAAACCATCTAACTGGTTCAGTAGTTCCAACATGGTCCTCTGAATTTCACGTTCACCACCTGAATGGGCATCATACCTGTAAGACATATTAAAGCAGAAACATTTCAAATCACATCAGTAAGAACATAAATATTTTATTCATTCCCTCTTTATGAGTAACTGTAAATTTTACTAACTCACCTCTTTGTACCAACAGCATCAATTTCATCAATGAAGACAATAGATGGAGAGAGATCATCAGCAACTCTGAAAAGCTCCCTCACTAGTTTTGGGCCATCTCCCAAGTACTTTTGAATCAATTCACTTCCAACAACACGTAAGAAAGTTGCTGATGTTGAATTAGCCACTGCCTGGAAAGCACCAAGGCTTATGAAGTCAGTTTTAGTTTGGTCAGCTTATATAAAATTGTAATGCCATTCCATTACAGAGAAATTAACAGAAAAAAAAAAAAAAAAATTCTCCCACTTTTGATAAGATAGCTATCCTCCATGTAAAAACCATGTAAACGTTCAGCACTTCAATAGAACAACCCCATCAAGGCACAAAAACCATCTAAATGCTTATGTGTATGCTTTCAACAAGAAATTTACTGCAGTCATATGAAAAATACCAGGAATATTAGAGTAGAAACATAAGTCACTGGTTTTGCAAGCACGAAATTCTCTGGTCATTCTGAACAAAGCAAAAAATTATGTGATGCAAGTTAAACTTGGCAATGATTGCTTGATGTTGAAATACATTGAACTAACGTAGTTATGTGATAAGCAGTTTGTAGGTTTAAAATCAATGAAATTAGTGTTTACTTGAGCTTTCAAAAAGAGACACAGCAACAAACGCCAACTATAAAAGCAAATAATTTGGCGAAAAATCTCCATGTTGGATTCAGAGTCAAGTCAAAGATGACATCAAGAAGTGCAACAGTGCAATGGGAAATATTTTGATTACACACCTTTGCAAGCAAGGTCTTTCCAGTCCCAGGCTCTCCATACAAAATAACTCCCTTAGGAGGCTTAATACCAATATCTTCATATAATTCAGGATGAGTCAGTGGGAGCTCAACTGCTTCTTTGATTTCCTGGATCTGGGCATCCAGACCACCTATGTCAGCATAAGATTCTAATGGAGCCTTCTCCACCTTCATCACAGATACCATTGGATCAACTTCATCTTGAAGAAGCCCAACAACAGATAGAACCTGTCAAGAAGCATCCAAGTTATAATCGAAATCATTCTCCCAAATGAGATATATCAATTGACACGAAAAATTTAAGGTAACAAAGAAATTAAATTACAATTTCTTTAAGGAAAACATGCATAATTTGGCATGAGACAAACAACATAACCCATACAGCCTGCATCCAGCCAATAATTACATACTCCACAAAAACCTGAATAATCATATTGCATACATTGTGAAATCTTTAATGCTAATTTTGCCAGACCACTTGTAATCCAAAGTATTGCATTATGTTGCACCAGACTTAGAGCTATAATTCTAGAAGAAGCTACATTTGCAAAGAAAGATAGTATATGATCAAGCTGGGCGAGGGGTTGATAATGCTGTTGTAAGCATCCAACATGTCATACACAAAAGCAAAAACCTCGACTTCCAAATCTATTAAGATCATAATAATGGTGTAAGATAATGCTCATTGCTTTGGATTCTGTTCAACACTCATCACAACAGACATTCCAAGTTCACAACAGCACTTCAGGATCCAGCAAGCAAGACTATACCCCTCAATTCAATTCAAATACCACAAAACACAAACCCATCACCGACCCATACCTAGATTATCAGTTTCTTACTGCACCTTGGACCAAAGAACTAGTTACTACTCTAGTCTGAAATCAGGAAACCCATATTAATCATGTTCAAAACCTAATCTCAAAAAAGAAAAAACATAGAAACCCTCACATTACAATCTCCAACAAAAAAAAAACATCACACTTGAACTAGCAACTACAATCCAAAACCCTAAAAGCTTCAAAATTTCCAAAAAAAAAAAAGGAAAATCAAGAAAAATAAACCCCAAGATTACCTTATTATGCATCAAGATAGCACAACCAGGCTCGAGTTGATCCTTATCAACAAAAGACAAAATCCCAACATAGTACTCAGGTCCAACCGAAGAGGAAACGATGGCATGATTCTCATCAATCAACTCCTCCAAATTTCCCACACTCATAGGCGAACCTCTCAAATCATCAACCTTGGATCTATCCTCCTCAGCTTTCTCTTCTTGTGGCTTCAACCTCTCTTGATTTGCCACAAACTCTTCTTCCATCAACAAATAATCCTTGATTCGCTCCATTTTCAGCAGTCTCAACTTACACTTAGTGAGCGGCGTCACCGTGGGCAGCCGTGCAGCAGCCTCCGGCCCTTTCTGCTTCCGCTGCTTTCGGCCCACCCGCGCTGGTGGCGCCGCCGGCTCAAATTTCTTGTCTTTCTTGTCGCTTCCATCTTGTTTTCTGTCTCCTGGTAGCCCTGGCCGATTCAGACCGCCCGATGGTCCCTGACCCATGTTTCGATTTTCTTGATTTTTGTTGCAAGACAGAGAGATAGAGACGCAGAGTATTTTAAAGAAGAGAGGAGTTTGGCTTTGAGGGCAAGTCAAGTGGTGTCCCTCTCTCTCACTCTCTCTGTCTTGAGGTTTGGGCCCTTGGCCTTAATTATTTTTAGGCCCGTGAGTCTAGGCCCAAATAGTTGGAAATATTTTGTTTTCCTTAATTTTCAAATTAAAGGATACAAGGTTCTCATCTCCCTTAATCATAAAATTCGTACAATTATGATTATCAAATTTTTAAAGGATATAAATGTTTTGTTTGTTTTTATATTTTAAAAGTATTTTTAAAAAATATTTAAATTTTTTTATTTTTTTATTTACTTTAAATTAATATTTTGTTGGTTTTTATAAATTATTTTGACGTGTTGATGTTAAAAATAGTTTTTAAAAAATAAAAAAATTATTTTAATGTATTTCTAAGTGAAAAAACTAAAAAAAATAATTGCAACCACACTTTTAAATAAATATAAAATAAATGATTTTACTGTAATTTTAATATATCATTTTAATGAAATTCTTCTCAATTTAAAATTTATGTATTTCCATTAATATCTTGTATTAAAAAGTTTGATTTAGCCAAAAGAAACAATATTATTGGCTCACTCTATGTTGCGGTTCGGGTTTAATTTTATATGAGCGTTAAAAAATATACAAGTGTAAGTGTTCTGAACATGTTTATTAATATAAAAAATAAATTGTGTGGAGTTGATAAGAACTTATAAAAATATTATTTGACTTAAAAAAATTAAAATGACATATTTATTTTAAAAAATATTAAGATAACAATATATTAAATCGATTTGAGTCAAATGAGGTTAAGCTGTTAAATCTGAAACCCGGATCATGAAACCGTAATAAATTCATAGAAAGTAAATCAAAATAAATTATAAAACTCAATTTTTGATTAACCTAATATTGAAAGGTAAAATAAAATAAAAATTGATTCAACTTAAATTAACCCATCAAATTCACAACTCAAGTCATAAAAAGTGAGAACATGATATATAACTCTATTAAAAATAAATTAAAATAAATTATAAAGGTTAATTTTAAATAAATCTAATATTAAAAAATAAAATTATATATATATATATTGTTTCAGTTAGTAGTACTTTATAATGAATTAAGAATAAATTAACCTTTTCGTTTAGTTTTTGTTAAATAAATATAGGATGATAGCATAAGAAGTAACGATTTGGTTATTAATACTTCAAACAAAAGCAGGAAAGAAAGATTATCCTTCTTCGTTAAAATATCTTATTGCATTTTAAATGGGGTTGGCTAAAATTTGAAAATTATTTTTATTTAAAATTATTTTAATATAATATCAAAAATATTTTTTTAAAAAATAATAATATAATATTATTTTAATATATTTTTAAATAAAAAATATTTTTTAAAAAATCACCATGTAGTTTTAAGAACCGGCCCGGTCCAAGGCCCTGGTTCTGGGTCTTGACCGGATCGGCCAGGTTAATTTTTTTTTTAAATCAAAACGACGTCGTTTTAGTAAAAAAAAAAAAAAAATCAACGGGTTTGAGGTCGAGTTTTGACCGGGTCATGCCGGGTTTTTCCTTCTTTTGTTTTTTCTTCAATCCAGCCCGGTTCCAGCCTCGGGTTAATCGGGTCCCGGATCGACCCGCCGGGCCGGGCCGGATTTCAAAACTATGGATAAAGCTCACCAAGAAGCTCCTTCAAAACAGTAATGATGAATAAAATTCATGGCCAACGCCAGAACAAGCACTGTAACAACAACCTTGTTGATGATCTTGGGGGCATTCATCACTGGTGAATGGCTATTTCTATGAGCCAACAAGTGATTTTTGTGAGTTGTGATCGATCTTTCAAGTATTTATCTATTTTTTAGAGGTGTTTTTATATAAATAATATGATTGCACAGGTAGTTAATTTCTTGTGCAACCATGCATGGCATTAATTTTGCAGCGTGATATAGAATTAAAATGGCATAAATTATCAGTCGAAAATTTAAAGGGTGATAAATTCATTAAATGGGTGAATGCGCGTGATTAAACCAAGGGCAATGCTAGGGACATTCGTTCAATCTGGTATCATGCCTTGTTAACTCAAATTTATAGAGGAATTTAGCAGTGCTGTTAAACGGGACAGGTCCGACAATTCAACTCATGACCTCCCGTGAGTTGATTATAAAAAATTAAATAGGATGTGATTTGCTGAAACATACTGGACTCGGCGGGTCAACCCTTTATTGACTCGGGTTAACTAATTTAACCAGTAAAAAATATAGGGGTGTTTAGGATGGTTTCTGCTTCTACTTTTAGGAATAGTTATAAAATTAACTTGGTTCGGCTTGATGGGTTGATCCGGGATCCGGGCAACACAGAGCCTTGACCAAGTTTTAAATAGGCAAAACTCGGGCTTGAAGTTGGCCCGATTAAACCTGGGCGACCTGCAGATCAACCCAGAACCCGGGTGATACCCAACTTTTTTATATCTGTTTTTTTTTAATAAACCTAAAAAATATAAATTTAATTTCAATATAAAGTTTTATTTTTAAAGAATTTTCTCAGGTCAACCCATGTGACTCAGGTCAACCACTTAGCCAAGTTTAATAATTATACTTTTAGATGCTTTTTAAAAGTTCTTTTAACTTGAAAAAAATATTAAATTAATGTTTTTTAGTGATTTATGATGATTTTGATGTGTTAATATAAAAATAAAAAATCTGAAAAAAAATCTTTTAATTTATTTTTAATAAAAAAATTATTTTAAAAAACATCACAAATCCAAACTCCGCCTATATGATTCTAAAATTCACATTACCTTCTTTGTTCTCTATTTTCTCCAACCTTTTATATTTACAATAATACTAATTTTATAGCTATCCACTACTAGAATTTTACAATTTACCGACAAAATATTCCATCATTAGTTAGAAATTGATTCTGCCAACAAGACCTTTATCGACAGGCTCACAGATAGTTACTATTTGTCAAAAAAATTTCGTCGATGATTCTTGTTTTGTCAATCATTCCGTTGGTAATATAATCACCGATAGATTTATAGACTGAAAAAGCATGTCAATCAAAAAAATATTACTTGTTTTATTTCATTGATATTTTCATCAATGAATATGACATACCACCAACAAAAAGATTTTATGTAATTCCATCGGTGATTTTTTAATATTATTGATGGAATTAAATTGTCGATGATTAAATAATGAGAATGACATTTGCAATAATTTTTTTTCAACACTCTGGAATATACAGACAGATGCAATAATTCTTTTTCAACACTCTGGAATATACAAACAAACTTAATGCATTGGTAAAACCGTCAATAATGATTAAAAGATATTTTTTTAAAAGAAAAGTCTATTAAACAAGGTAGAAAATAGTTAAAAAAAATGAACTAAAATTAAAAATCAAATATTTATTACAAATTTAAACATTTATCAGTTCAAATACAATTTATCTAAAAGAAAGAGGCTGAATGAGGAGGAGGAGGAGATGAGTCTTTGCCGGGACTAAAGGGCAATAAAGGGGAGCATGTGACTACCTATGTATGATTTCAGCTCCATGTATAATCGTTGAAGTTTGGCCATCTCAGCAGCAAGATAGACAGTCTGAGCTTCAACTTGTTGGTTTAAAATCACCTGGAACTATAGAGATTGAGTGCTCAAAACCAATTACAAGCATCCAATGGTTGAAACATTTCAGGTCATCTACAAATCCTTAACTATAGTACAAGATAAATGCTAAGATCTATTTAACAATATAAGTCTCACATCTTAAAGCTTCAACATGTGCTTTATTCTTTACTTTTTTTAAGGATGAACAAGTACCTACATGAAATTAAATGAATGTTTTGAATTAAAAAAAAACAATAGAAATTTAATTACAATGTATATGTAATTCCTAACATCTCGAATAGATACACCCATCTATATTGGACTAGGCTTCCAACTTTTACCTCAAATGGTAAATATATGGGTAGATGCTCCATTGAGTTGAAAAATGATAAAAGAAATATTATTCATTTCAAACTTCTCTCTATGTGTTGTGTCTACAACTTGTTGTAGCATATATATTTAAAGAAGTGATTGATCTCTGTGAGTGCATCTCATATCCTTTTTGGCAATAAATCTTAGTAAACTAATGGAATAAGTGTTTACATAAACACGAGGTATTTATGAATCTTCATTCTATACAATATACAATCCTCCTAATTCATTAATCCAGATATGTTTGAAGCATGTTTATCAGGAAAACGTAAACTATTAAGCCATTGGCATAAAAGTAACTATGCATTCTTAACTAAGGCGAAGCTAGCTTTGAGCTTTGTAGCCTATGATCCATCATAAACCAACTTTATATTTTTATAGTGACAAAACAAAGGTATATCCATTTTAGCCTACATGTTGTCAAACGTCTATAATCTATTAAAAATATTTTCAAACATTTTCTTTTCAATGTGTATGACATCAAAGTTATGATATGGGAGAATGGTCTTCCAACAAGAAATATCCTAGAAAATACTTTGTTTTACCTAATTATAGGTCAAACCAAAACTAGAAACTTTTGCTTATCAGATTTAAAATCAAACACAATGTCATCGTATAATAACACCACGTCATACAATTCTTTACTCGATGGTAGCGGCAATGCAACATCCTTTTTTGTTCTTTCTATACTTGTGATCAATTGGCAAAAACCATGAATGATGATAAAAAAAAAGGGTTTTACCATCATTAGTTAATATAAAGGTCTTGTTATTTTCAATAGAATATGGACATGTTAATTTTCCATACATGGTCCAATCAAAAACCATTTTGTACGAAGGAAAATCATTGATAATTCACATTAAAGTTGCATTCATTTAAGAATTTAGTTTTCTCAAGACATTATAAGTCAAAGTCCTAGATGACTACAACTGCTTCAACTCATCAATCAATGGTCGAAGACAAATATCTAAATTCCAACCTGGACTATTAGGACTAGTTATGACTATAGATAAAAACATAAACTCCGACCTAATACATATCCCCGATGACAAGTTGTAAATCATGAGTATCAACAACTAATAAAAATAAGGAGCAATAAATAATATAAATAGATTGAATTCATCTGTACATAACCTAAGATATATGATCCTAGATTCCATTGAAAACTGAGGATGCATCATGTTAAAACGTTTTTAGGCTTCACTATTGGATAGGTTCGCTATGACTTTATCTACCGTATTATATGAATGATGTCATGTCATGTGCTCAATAATATTTGGAGATATAAAGAACCTTTGCAGACTATGAGTGATTGGGAAGTATATAAATTTTCTATGTGCGATAAGAGTTTTTCCTCTGCCAGTTCTGGGTTTACAATGAGCATACCCATATGTTTTATACTTAGTTAACTCTATATTTTCAAGATTGTATAACATGCAAAAATATAAACATATGTAAATTTTTTGGTATCATAAGCTGAAGGATTTCATCATGGATTTAGTAGCTTAAAAGTTCTCTTTCAGCCTATTCTCTTCAAGTAAAATGCTTCCTGCCCATTTAATAAATTTTTTTATAATCGACCTCATTCAACCCATAATCTGACTTAATGGTGAACACATGTGCAATGACTGATAATTTATTGTGATTTATGCACCCATCCTATAATAGTTTGTTAGAGTCTTTCAAAAGATTAAAAAATCTAGTCGTGTCTTCATTTGATTCTTCATCTATGATTGAACATTCCTTTGTATAAGCCTGATTCATTTTCGTCTCATCCATAATAATATTTCTATAAAGATTACTATTATCATCTACAACTCTACACACATTACTAGAACTAAAAGTTGACCCAACCATCCTTTCTATCATGGTCTTATAAGGAACATATGATTTTTTGTATGCAAACAAGCACAAGTATTTCTAAATGAACTCTTTTTTGTAGCAGATGCATTGTTATAACATCTGGATCAAGAAACTTTTTATTCTTACACCTTTTACATAGATATCTAATATTGCCCCCATTATTATTTCTCGGATTAGATAATGTATAATTAATAAAGCCCTCAATCTCATTACAATAATCCACCATACACAACCCTTCGAGTGAATCTTGATACATTCATGAACGATAATCCATTACTTATACCAAAACTATATAGAATATTCATGTCAGCATGTATTAATTAATTATGTAAACTAAATAAATTAGTTAACATTGGTTTAACTCAAACTTACTCTATCTATTTTAATAGTACTCTTGAATCATTATCAATTATCTACATAAATTTAAATTTCTATATATTTATTGAAATTTCCAGCTCAACAATAAAATTGATAAAATATAAAGCAAACCCATTGAATAAGTCATTATCTATTTCATTACAAAACACCTAAGTCATAAAATCAAAATCAATTTCATCAAATTACAAACAAATATAATTTTTTTAAAATCTCAAACAAACCTTAACATGTACAAATCATACATTCATACAAGTTTATATCGGAAAAAACTATAAAACAAGTAAACACATAAACAAACTACAATTGTATTTGGTTGTAATTTCATCAAATTACAAAAAAATATAATTTTTTAAAATCTCAAACAAACCCTAACATGTACAAATCATACATTCACACAATAAATATCTATATAAAAAAACTATAAAACAAATAAACACATAAACAAAATACATACGTACTACAAAAATATACAATACAAATTAACATTTTAAAATTGAGTTTAAAAAATAGTAGTTTTGCTTACTTGATGTGGAGAATCCTAAAAGAAATTGAATAAGAAAAGAGATGTTGACAAACTAAGTATTAGGGTAGCCAAATTTGTGGTGTGAGGTTGATTTAGTTATAAAATAGGGGGTTTATGTTGTGTTGCAAAGGTGATGGAGAAAGAAGAAGAAACAAGAGGAGAGGTCACTCACCAGGTCGTAACTTATTACTAACGGATCTACAGATGGATTTTACAAACATGTTCATTTCATTGGTAATTCCCTCTGTATAAATAATATGTCATTGTACCTTTTGATTTTTTTTTAATTCATTATTTTTTCACTGTAATTCCCTCAGTATATACTGAGTGAATATTTTCATCATTATTCAACGATTTACACAATAAAACTAATATGTCGATAAAGTTCACCATAATTTACCGACAAAAAGTTTACATTAGTATTTCAGTTTGTATTTGTTAATTTTCTGGTAATATATAGGTCCATAGATGTATACTAGTACTAGTATACTCGTTTGGTAATGTTGTATTATACAGTATTGTCACTTATGTTATACTTGGGTTAATAAGCTCATAACTCCTTTTACTTTGAAATTTTCTTAAAGTGGCCATCTATCAATTAATTTTTGTAACATGGCCCTCCTATTACTTAAATACGTTATTACTTCCAAATCTAGATATTAAAAGTTGAGTTGATATCATAAGTGGGATCAGTTGCTCAATTTCTTTCTTTTATCAAGGATTAAGTTTATAAGTTTATGCAATTTTATCATAATTCTATAATTGAGTTGCAGTGTAGATAGATAATTAAGGCTAACTAAATCCCATATTAGAAGATAGAAATCTCTGGGTCCAACGCATCAAGCTAATTAATGGTTTGTCAGAATCTTTTAACAGATAAAAAAACCTTGTTGCATCTGCATTAGGTTCTTCTTCTACTATTGGACATTCACTAACATTACCTTCACTCATTCTCATTGCATCCATAACTATATTCCTGTAAGGTTTACTATTGTCATTCCCAACTTCATGTTTATTGCTAGCACTAGAAGTTGACCCAACCACCTTTTTTATCATGCTCTCATTAGAAACAAATAGTTCTCCATGTGCATACCAACACAGGTAATCCTCCATAAACCCTTTGGTTAGAAGATGTATCGTTACAACATCTTGATGCAAAAACTTTTTATTTTTACACTTCCTGCATGAACACCTAATACCGCCATCAGTAAAATTCTTCGGGATAGATGTTGCGAAATTAATAAAACCCTGAACCCCGTTACAATAATCTATCCTCCGCAATCCTTGGGGTGAGTCCCGATACATCCATGAACGATCATCCATGACTTTTATCGAACCTCTAGCTTTATAAAATTATGACGACAACATGTATTAATTAACTATGTTACATAAATAAACATAACAAAAATATTGGTTTGTGACAAGACCAAAAGCTTGATGTCTTTTCCCAAGTGCAGGAGTGTCGAAGTAATAAATAACCCGGCAAGACCGGGGTCGAACCACAGAGAGGTTAATTGTATAAATTATAAATAACAAGCCGACAACAACAACAACAACAACAACAACAACAACAACAACAACAATAATAATACTCAGTATGTGGAGTTGTTATACCTGAGAATGATCCAAAAGATCGGGTCACAGGTTTCCAGCCTATATACTGTTTATGAAAAGATCAAAGATATATATAATATAAACAGAAAATAATAATATAATAATAATAATAATAATAAAAGAAGATGAAGAAATTAATGAGAACTTTGAGATGAAAGATTAACGTAAGGATTAAACAATGATAAAAACAAATGTCAAGGTTAGAGGATCCACTAATGGTACTTCAAACAAGTATATATAAACTCTTATTACTCAATTGGAAACCACACATAAAGGAGGTTCCAATCAGATTATAAATTGTTAACATGATTACATTATTATCTTATTCGAATAAAGCTAATACTTGTAAATGTTGGCAGGCATTCATGATTATAACTTATGTTAACAACAAATCAAGTTCCTTTCATAGCTCAGGTGTCGGTTAAACCATACAGTATGGGCTATGAAAGTGCCAAGTATTTGTTGTACCAAGTGTTATACAACATAAATCTAGATTAACCATTTAACAAGCAAAGTATTAAAGTGAACAAGATAACAAATATAAAACATGTTAGTATCCAACGTTAAGGTCCATGTTAAGTTTATATTATACTTATTCTTACACCATTAGTGTACCCTTTTCACCTTGACATAATTAACTTAGCTGACATAATAAAAGAAAGAAACATAAATGACAAGATAAGAACATAAATGAGAAAGAAGTTAACTAACAAAGGAAAGGAAATGAAGTGCATAAACTTGATATTAATGAAAGCAAGACATAAGCAATACAAAGAGAGAAAGCAAGAGCATGATCTTGATCTGAAACCAAGATGCCTCAATACATGGTAAGTGCCTCCTTTTATAGGCCAAAATTTGGAACTATTGATTTGTTGACTAATTGATGAGTGGGTGGCCACATCTTGACTAGATAACAATCCTTATCTTCTTGTCTGATCAAGACGTCATTGCTAACATCATAATTTGCCCAGAATCCTCAAGAATGTTCTAGGAAATTGTCTCAGCTTTCCAACAAAAAAAAGATGAGGTCATTTGGACTTCTAGAACTCAAGATATGGGCTGAACACTAAATAGTGTTTGGGCTGCAGGACAGCTTCGGACTTCTTCGTTGTTCCTTCAATTTGGACATCAAAACGACCTTTTTAAATCTTGGGCTCCCCATGAAAGTTGTAGGCCTTTGTCTTACCTTTCCATCCATATAAAATGGACCTAAATCCGAGATCTAGAGCTCCAGATATGATCTAATTACCGAGCAATGTTCCGGTTTGGACTGCACCGACATCTCTTTTCTAAGTTTGGCCATCTCTTTGTCTTTAACTTTCAATACTTAAACTCATCAATCAATCCTTTTATTTATGTGATAGGCCTGCATATAAGATGAGCATTTACCATAAATTAAGGTATCTTATAGTATCAAGCTTGTTATTATAAAACATGCTTTAGTTAAGGAGTTATTGATACTTCAAGTGCAAAATGATGATATAAAACCTTGATAAACATGCACTTTTAAGTACTAATCAGTTTGCCCCGACATTATCCAACAAACTAAAAAAACACTTATGTTAAATATTCATTATCAATTATCAACGTCCATACAAATTTATACATATATACATTTACGGAAATCACAACTTCGCAATAGAATTGATAAAAATTAAAACGGACCCGTTAAACAAATTATTATTTATTTCATCACAACACATCTAATTCAGTGTAATTCAAACAAATTTTCAACAATTTACAAACAAATATGATTTGATAAAATCTAAAATAAATTATAACAACTACAAAATTATACATTCATACTACAAGTTTCTTTGACAAATGACAATCAAACAAGTACATACATTAACAAAAAACATATACTAAAAAAAAATCACATTTAAATGTTAAAACTAAAAAGGATAGATTTACTTACAAAAAATGATAAAATCCGCAAGAACGGATATTGTTCTGACCACGTACAAAAGTATAAGAAACTTAAGTGCTAGCTTGTGTTGAAAAGAGGGGGAGAGTTGGGATGGGTGGTTGGTTGCAGTTTGGGAGGGGATAGGTGGGATGGAAAAGAAGAAGAAGAAATAGAGGAAAAGAGTGTTGGCAGAGTGGTATATATTGGCTTTTATCGGTGGAATCACCGATGGACACGTTCCATCGGTAACTCTGTCGATGATTCCGCTGGTAAATCTATCACGTCATTGTACGGAGATCCTGGTTTGAATCCTTCGGTCATTCCGTTAGCAAAATCATCCAAAAAAAATCCACATCGTTGCAACTTTTCAAAAAACTATATAATCTGTCGGTATATACCGATAGAAAAGGTCTGTCAGTATATATCGACTGAATCACCGACGGGTATTTTCTGTCGGTATATATTGACAAACTTAGCGACATAATTATTTCCGTCAGCAAAATTACCGATAAAAAAATTTCGTCAGTAATTCCGTTAGTTTTCTCTGGTTTTTTTATAGTAATTGATTTGCATTCAATATATGGATTTCGATTAAATAACTGAGGATTAAGTAGGAGGGCTCTATTAAAAAAAAATGACGAGGGATCATATTAAGAAAAAAAAAAAAAGAGGGAATTCTAAGATTTTTAACCCTACTATATTAATGCGTAGTCAGGAAAAAAATATTATTAATAAACTAAAATTAATAGTTTCTATATGGTACTTAATGTGATTTTAAGATTTTTATTTTTACTTATTATAGAAAAAAAAAGTAAATTAAAATAGTGGACTCCAACATTAACAACAAAAACAATATTAGATCCATACCATAATAAATTATTCTGGTTATGGTTACAATTATTCATGGAAACAACGAGCGATCTCATGCTAAAATTAATGTCCTATAAAAATATCAAAACTTTTTGTGCTTATCTCCCAATATTTTGTGCTGCCACTGCTCTGGTAAGTAAAAAAGACCATATAAATCTTATATTAAAGGATATAATTTAATTGATTATATTTTATATTTATTTCTTGAAAATTATCAGTTTTCATATTACAAATATTAAGATCATTAAATATTTATATAATTATTAACTTCAAGATCTCAGAGAATTAGTTAAATCAGGTATAAACTATTACCTATAACTTCAAAAAAAAAACCAGAAAAGAAGCTATATGTGATGCTGTGAGCACCATGTGTGCTCCCTAGGGCCAACATGTTCTTCGAGTGGTAGATTGCAAAGAAGCAAAGTTCTTAAATGAGAACCTAACAGCCCTGCTGTGCAGTAATAACGGTAGGTGCGTGCAAGCTTTTCTTTACTAAAAGGTAATGAATTATTCAACTCAAGTCATTCAATGTCCAGTGATGGCCATAAGAGCTTCACTTGCTGCTATCCAGAGAGCTAGCTAGCAGCTGGTGGCCTCATCAATGAAGTTTCACCAAGCATAATAATATCTCTCTCACGGATTGTCTGTTTTCTAGCATTATGGATTCACCAACTTGGAGATCAGGTCACAAAGATGACCGTCCGATCATTTGATGTCTCTGGGAATTCTTGTTGGAAGAATCATGACATTGGAGTTCTTGAATTGTCTAGCTCTTTGGGAATTTAATTTCAAGGCTATGCTTTTGAATTTCTATAAATAGTAAACTTTTTAGTGGATGTTTCGTCATGTAACATGTGACATGGAAGTGTGGTAATGATTAGAATTTAAATTTTTTTTTATTTAAAAATATATTAAAATAATATTTTTTAAAGATTTTTTTAACAATATTAGCACATTAAAATCATTTTAAAACATAAAAAAAAAATTTAAACAAACAAGTATTTTCATTCAAGAACCTATAAGTTAACAAATTGACGTTTCAGATTTTATATTATTTCTTGATGATTATTGTAATTGAAATCCTTTTAATCTAAAATTCATAAGCTTTGAACTCTCAACCATTTTGGTTATTATATTAAACAGCTATATATCTAAAATCAAAAGACTTGAGCAGAGACTCAAAAATGTTTTAACATTACTTTCTTTTAATTCAGTATATATTGCTCAAACGCTTTTGAGGACATTAATTCTTGTACGTAGTTCTAGTTAGGGCTGAAAAGGTCACAGGATGGAGAGTTGCCGATAACCGGCCATGACAGGGCTCGAACCCAAGCTCACAAGAGCGAGGTTGATCGAAAGTATTTAACAGTACTGTACCAAGTGATTGCTGGCCATAAATTCTTTTGGATGGTTGTCCTGCCATGGAGTATTTGGATTCAAGAGAAAAATAAAACCAGTAATCTAGGGTTCAGGTTGATTGAGGACGAGGACGAGGTCTGATGCTTTAAGCCCTGAGGTAAAACCCCGAAATACCTGATGCATGCACCTACCGACATGAAGATTTTCATTCAAGGAAGTGCATGCAGCTCGCGTTGTGTCCGGAGAGAGGCCACCGGGGAAAAATAGTAATGGTGCACGTACAAAACTATATTATCACCAAGATTTTCCTCGCAATTAAGGAAGACAAGATGTTGGGCCAGTATCTCATTAATTAAAGCATTCTGCATTTGACACAGCTTGAAAACATGTTTCTTCTTAAATTATACGTACCCATGTGTTTTTTCTTCATGGGATTGCTTGCTAGTACCACTCTAATTCTATTAATTGATTCCAGAATTTCTTTATATATATATAAATTACGATTGATCTATTAAAAACCTGTTAATTAACCATTAAAAAGAGAGAGAAAAAACACAAAAACATCTGCAAAGTTGTAGGAAATTTACTTACCCAGAATCAGCATTAAAGGAAAGTATTTTTAACTAATTTACCTGCTAATTAACGGAAAGAACTATTTATCAGTTAACTAGTGTTGCTATCAGTTCTTGAGTTTTGGGCAATGTAGAAAATACATCAAACTCAAAGGTAGAAGACTTGCAAGAACGACAAGGAACTCAGCTTTTAGACATAATTAATTGATATCCATTCAAACATGACAATAACGATATCTCAAAGTAAAAGACACCAAATTAAGGAAATACAAGTAAAACCAGCTGATACAGCAGCAAAAGGAACAGTATGGTAACTAAAGCATAGACGACAACCTCACACATTCAGCTATAACTTAACTGAGACAAACTAAAAAGGAACTAAACTTGAGAGCAAATATTAATTTCAAGGGTAAGGAAGAACACCACTTCCACCACCAACACCACCGCCTACTCCACCACCAACAGCCCCACCTACACCGCCTCCAGCACCAACACCACCGCCAACACCGCCACCCACGCCTCCAATACCACCCAAGCCTCCAACACCACCCAAGCCTCCAACACCACCCAAGCCTCCAATACCACCACCCAAGCCACCCAAGCCGCCTCCACCACCTAGTCCTCCGAACCCACCATCTAAAGGAGCAACTCCACCAATCCCCCCTACGCCACCAAATGGGAGACCACCAGCACCAATTCCAGAATAGCCACCAACACCACCGTATGTAACAAAGTTCTTCTGGTCAGTGAGACCAGCATCACTAGGCGCATTTTTGGTGCTAGCAACATGCATGTTTTTTTCAGTAGGCACGTCTCTAGCACTAGTGTGCACTGCTGCAAGAGCACTAACACAACACAAACGTAACTCCTTGCCATCTCTCTAGCTAGCTCTGAATCTGTTTTCGTAGTACCTCAGTGCTTCTTGGGTTCCTCCTTTTAAGGGCCAAATGACCGGTAGGGGCAGTTGAGGGCAGTAAATGGAGTTAAATGCGTGCTCAGAGTTTTGAGCTCTCAAATTTTCCATGCACCGGGTCTGTGTGTTCGTCTAAAGGCTTTTTTGGTTGTATATGTGGATGGACATTCAAGTTCGTGTCTTGGGACTTAAGGCCTCCGTTGCGTTTCAAATGCTGTTTTGTAAACTTTAATTTTTTTCTAAATTAATTTTTTTATGTTTTTTAAATTATTTTAATATGCTATATTAAAAATAATTTTTAAAAAAATAAATAACACTCCTAAACATGCTTTTAATTAGTCTTTAACTGACATGATTATAAGCTAATAAACACAATTACAAGGAAATCAACAGTGTAGTTAATTTAAATTCAGGCCAGAAGTGTCCTCTTTGCAGGCATGGGTTTGCCAGTAAGATGGATGGCTGATTGTTACACATGGTTTGTTGCCAGGCAGCAGGGCACTTCACGACTGTCCCCATTGGTGGTTGGAAGGGCCGGTGCTCATTTACAAATTATCAGGGCAGAACATCAAAATATATCCCCATACTTTTTTTTTTTTTTTATGAATTATGCATGATTATAAAGCATATGTTATAACCATTAAGAACATGATATAATATAAAAAATATAAATAGTTTGCAAAGTCAGGAAACTTAGAAAGAAAATAAAAGATCCGAATCAAAGACATGAAAATTGAAACCGGATAAAAACAATACTTAATAGCCTATTAGATTAATATCTCTAAAAAACTTTTGGCTAGATTCTTCTCTTGATGAAAACATGTTGAAAATCAACACTAAAAAGCCTATTACATTTATTGAAAATTACATTAAACACACATTGCAAGCACCAAGATTGCATATCATTATTTTTTTTAATCCAAAAGATAACATTATTATAACAACCTGAATCCACAATCCATTTATAAGAAAAAACATTATAATAATGTAGTACTTTTTTGAATTGTTAACGCTTTAATTTCAAGATTCCACAATACTTGGAGCGAGAGGAAATACAAAAAGAATTTCCCTTCACAATCCCTTAAAAGCTAGGGTGGTCATTTTCAATTTGATTTGATTTTATTAATTTTTTGACATGATTTTTTAAGGTTTAGCTATGTTTTTTTTTTTTTTTTTAGTTTGGATTCGGTTCGGTTTGATTTTTTAGTTTTAAGCTTATAAAACCAAAACCGAATCGAACTGGTCGGTTTTTAAAAAATTTTAATTGATTTTTTTTCACGATTCGGTTTTTTTGGTTATTTTTTTTTAATTTTCTTGGTTTTTCGGTTTTTTTTTCTCACCCCTACTTATAGCACCACCAATTCCTAAAAATCCATTTTTTTTCTTTTGACACCCCATCAACATTCCATTTAGTCTACATAAATAAATAGTTTGATGATCATAATAAGTCCGATCCTATATAGCAAAAACTTACATCTTTATATTTTGTTCAAATTGCAACACCATAGAAAATGGAATAATACACGCCATCCCACTTTGTTCCTTTATTATTAAAAATCAGATTATTACCAACAATCCAAATTATACAAACAAACAAACAACAAGTCTGTTTTTGCTTTGAGCCCAGACAATACCATTTCATGATATAAAAAAATCATTTAAAGATTGAAGCAAGATCAATTGATTTCTTAACCAATGCACAATGCATCACCCACGAGATGAAGTAAAATTAAGATATATATAATTCGAGATTGTTAAAGAACTATATCTCAATTTAAAAATTTAAATTTTTAGGTGATATTTTAATATATGATTTAAATTTTTGGTGGTTTCTGAAAACTTTTCACAAAATTAAAAATTTAAATTAAATATTACCAACGGAATTACCGTTGGAATAATTAAAAAATATTAATATTCAATTATCCGTTGGTAAATCCATCGCTAACACATCCCAATAAAAAACCTGAATTCGCTTATTTCACAAGAGACAGACTCATTTCTTCTTCTTCTTCTTCTTCACTATATGTAAAAAACATCAATATCTATTTCTTTCTCTTCTTTTCTCTACTCATCTCCTTCTCTTTTCCTCCATGCTCGGTTATGTCTTCTTCATCTTCTTTCTTCTTTTATCCTCTTAGTTTATTTTTTAATTAATATACTTTACGAAATTGTTTTTCTCTCCTTAGCTTCACTTGCAAGTACATTAAGGTAAAAAAAATTTTCTTCTTCATTTGTCATGATTTTTTTCACTATATTTGTTTTTTATTTTATTTTTAATTGTTTTTGTTCTTATTAATTGTATAGATGTTGTTGTGAGATTTTCTTTTTCATATGAGATCAATTTTTAGTTGATTTATTTATAGGATTTTTAAATTTTTAAAAATTGCAACTTCATTTTTTTTCATATGAATTTTTTTAGTTGAATTAATTTTTTTGTTTTATTTTTTTGTTGCAAATTTGTTTGAGTTGATTTTCTTATTCTTTTTTCCAAGCATTTTGAGTATATATTATACAATGTTGATTTATGTTAATTTAATTATTTTATAATTTTATAAAATGAATTTTTTTAAAATGTTTTTAAATAATTACCGACGGATTTACCGTCAGTAAATTCGTTGGTAATAAAAAAATATTATTACCGACGCGTCTGTTCCACCAATAAATATGTCGGTAATAATATTTTTTTATTACCAACGGATTTACCGACAAACAAAAAATCACCGACGAAAGATTCACCAATGAAGAATTTTCGTCGGTGATTTCGTTGATAAATTAATTACCGATAGAATATGTGTCCTACGCCGACGGAAAAATTCTATCGGTAAAATTGTTAAATCTTTAATGCATAATTCATGAATTTGGATAACAAAAACTTGTGATTAATTTGCAATTAACTTACTCCGAGATGAATTAATCCAAGTTGATGACATCTTTTGGTCAAATCAGGAACAAGATCCGGTGGGGAAATTGCAGAATTAAGATTGGCTACAGTGCTGTCCTGAAATTCTTTTTGGTCACGTCTGCAACTCTTAGTTTTGTCTGTGTTAAGAAGCATAAATCAAGAAATCCTTCCAATTTTTAGCTGTCAGTAGTAACAATGTTAAGTCATTGATTCTGGAAGCAGGGACAGAATGGGATTTTCCTCTTTGCTGAGTGTCTTGGAATTTTTCTCTCGTCAGAATTTTCCCAGATGCTCCCATTTATCCTCGCACCATATTTGTATACAGCTTAGCATGCATAATCTTTTCAGCTGATGATTTTGATCCTCTTGGTTTCTAATACAATTGTCTACTACTGTTGCAGCTTGTCTGAAAATTATTTGCTCCATTGTGTGCATATATAGATGGCTGAGTGCTGTGATGGCTAATTATTTGACATTGACTGGTGAGTGCTTCTGGAGAATTGTCTCCAGGCACCATTGTTATAGCTCCTCTGAGCTGTTGTAAACTTGTAATGCTCTTCCACGTTAACAAATGGTCCAATTTTATGCTAATTTTAATTTCTTATTTTTCAATGAAATAGTAAGACTTGAATACAAATTGACTTGATCAAGAAAAACGTAGTACAGGATATATAGATAGATAGATAGATAAAGATCCTCGCAAATCAAATGAAGAGCCTGCTGACAAATTACCTATGCAGTCCGAAAGCAATGAAAGATGACAGGAGAAGAATGAAAAGGCACAATGTCTACGTATAGCAACTTATTAAAGTAGATATATAACGAAGAGCCAATGAGGAGCGAAATCAAGGGTGGACGAGAGAGCCAGCATCACCATCAGCACAATCTCCACTGCCACCGCCCAAGCCTCCACCAACACCTCCACCAACACCTCCACCAAGAGCTCCACCACTACCTGAGTCTCCACCCAAGCCACCAACCCCACCAAGTCCACCGAGGCCACCAACCCCGCCAAGTCCACCGAGGCCACCAGCAACCCCGCCAAGTCCACCGAGGCCACCACCAACTCCAGCAAAGCCACCTACACCGCCATATGCGATGAAGTTCTTCTGGTCATTGAGGCCAGCGTCTTTGGGCACGTCCCTAGCACTTGCTTGAGCAATAACAAGAGCAATTAAAACTAGAATGCAATAACACCTTACCATGTTGTCTCTCTATATTTCTATCGTACACTAAATCTGATCAAGAAAGTATTTGCTACTGTAGTAATGGTGCCAGTGCCATGCATCGAGGCTCCTTTTAAAGGCAGGTTTACATGTGGTGTGGGAGAGGTTGAATTAAATGTATATTGAATGAGGGCACATGGTGGTTCGTTAAAAATGAATTTAACTGTTTTCCAAAGATTTGTACAGCAGATCTCAATACCTAATTATTATTGAAATTTGAAAAAGAAATCAGCACAGGCAAGAAAGCACATTAACTTATATTGCCAGGAGTAGCAACTAGACTAGGAGCTCGCGTTATGCCTCATGCTAAAAAAAAAAACAAAAAAACACATGACCATCTATTTTTTACATTAAAAACAATTAAATTAGCATGAGGCACAACGCGAGCTCCTAGTCTAGTAGCTACTCAACACTCAAGTCATTAATTTATCTATGTCTAATAAGATTAGTTAATTTAATATTCTGATATAAATTGAACACAATAATAGCAAACAAATCGTAAAAAAATATTTGACAATAATTAACTAAAAAAATAAGATATTGATATTATATTTGTAAGGAGAATAAAAAAAAAATTATAGACCCGTTGTCACTTCACCATGAACATCACTCACAATCAAAAGAGTTTGTTGAGATGATTCAAACTCTACTTTCATTAGAATAGTGCCTTGGAAAAGAAAATCGAAAAAAAAATACAATAAAGTGAGTATTCTATTCAATTAATTAATTATATTTTATTCAAGAAAAGAACTTTATTGTGAGAAAATATATTTAACAAAGAACAAAAAATAAAAAAAGACCCTAGATAACTCAACCAAAAAAAAAAAAAAAGGATGTATAAAGCATATAAAGAAAACATAGAGCCCAATCTCCAATAAAATAAATATCTAATGATTAAATTGAAAAAAAAAATTATCATGAAGGAATGACAAAAAAAAAAAAACCAAAGTAAACCCTAATGAGCATCCTTAACTTGAGTTAATTTTTCAAACTACAACTTATTAAATTCCAAAATGAGCTTAGATGCTCAAAACCAAATTAACTCATTGTTTAATGATGAAATTGAGTGTAAAAAAAAATACCAAACTAAAAAATTTGGCAAAGAAAAAACAATCAAAAGTATAATGATAAAATCTGATAAGAAAAAAATAATTGAGAGTGAAATCATCAAAAAATAAATTATAAAAATTATTGCAGATGACATAAATAACAATTAAAAAAAATAGAGATCAAATCTGAAAAATTTAAAAAATCAAATAAGGATTAAATTGAAACAACTTTTAATTTTCATAAATTATTTCAAATAAAATAAATATCAACCAAAAGATCAGGGACTAAATAAAAAACAAAGGGAAGTAAAAAAAATCTAATGAGGATGAAATTGAAACAAAATTTGATTTTCAAAAGTTGTTTGAAATAAAACAAATATCAAACAAAAGATTAGGGACTAAATAAAAAAAAAGGGTTGGTTTGAAAACTTACAAGGCAAGGCGCAAAACTCGAGAGAAAAAAAGGAGAAAGAAGAAAAAAATGAAATGGTTGTCAGAGCACCGTTACATGGAAATTGAAGACATCGAGATAAATCTAAAAACATACTAGAATGATATTTTTTTCTTGTCAGAATTAGCTGCATGTGCTGTCCAAATATAGTAGAGCGGTGGACACATTTATGTGTGTTAAACAAGCGTCAATAATTTTTTTAAAATGCCTTTAATTTATTAGAAGACAAAACTAGCCCTCACTTTACCCAATATTAACATAAAAAAAAACATTAATGCAATAACAAAAATACCCTCAAATCTAAGGGGGGGAAATTCAAACCCCAAGGGCAAGGAGGAATTTCGACTTTGCAAATTAAAAGGATAAGACCAAAACAACCTTATTTGGCATTCAAAGTATTTCTGTATATATTGGACAAATTAGTTATTTAATTATACACTTTATAAGTAAAAACATAAAACATCCAACAATATTATAATCTTAAAGGTATTTAAAACAACTTATAATGTAATTTAAAAGGCAAATACTCATCCTGTCCATTTAAAATTATCAAAATACTCTCATTACAAAGACAAGTACTCTACTCTTAACCATTAGACTAAAGCTTTTTTCTAAAGGGCAAGATGATAAATTTAATATTTCTGTCCACATTAAAATATGTCTAAGAGAGCAGTGAATTCATTATTCCTCTTAGTTTTTTTTTAATAAGACTATCATTTGGGACGGTGGAGTAGTGCTATTGAAGATATTTTTTAATAGACCACAATTTTAAAAGTTGTTTGGTCTTTATTGTGTAATTGTTTTTTAAATTATAAAAAAACAATTGAAAAAAGTTTAAATTTATAGATATATGACAAATTTTACTAGGATTGGGACTCTGGGAGAAGAACCATGCATGTTATTAGCCGGCTAGCTAGCTATAGATGCTATAGATGTGGAATGCGTACTTCTCTCAACATGAGAATATAAATATTAATATTTGTTTAATATTGTAATACAGGATGGTTTTTTTAAAAAAAAATATTTATTTAAAATATATTAAAATAATTTTTTAATATTTTATTTTATTTTTGACACTAAAACATTAAAATTATTAAAAAAAATCAATTACATATTTTTAAAATTCTATACAATTTAAAAAAAAACCATAAAAACAAAAATTATCATATTTTCAAACCCTCTAAATCAAATCATATCAATGACAAATAAATAAATAAATAAATGGCAGGACCACATGATACTGTCATTTGCGATACCATTTATCATGGTTTTATTCATAGTTTTCAGATCCGAGCTAGTTTTATACCTGGATTCCAGGTTTTGATCGGCTCACTAGGTCGTTTAGTTAATTTTTTTTATAAAATTAAAATAATATTATTTTAGTAAAAAAAAAAAACAATTAACGAATTGTAACCGAATTTTTAACCGGATCGTATTAGATTTTTTTTTTTTTTTAACTTGACCCTGGTCGACTCATTGGAACAGGCCAAGTTTCAAAAGATCTTATTTACTAAAAAACGACTACTTCATGTATGCCATTCTTGGCATAAAATCTTGTTATGTTGCTTCAAAATGAAGGGAAATTATGCAATTACCTCTTATCGTTAATCATACGTGGTCGATTCTATTAGTTAAAGCGTACGAGTTATTGGGTTGCTTGGTTAACCTACATGCTATCGACTTAATTTCTAATTATAGGTCAATTTAATTTTTTTATTATTAAAAAAATATTATTTTATTTTAAAAATATATTAATTTAAACTCAATTAAATTTAAAATAAATATGATTAGTTCACCAAAGTCACCGATAAACTTGTAATGATATTTAGGTTTAATAATGTTAATATAAAAAATAATTTAAATTAAAATGACTTGAAAAACTTTAAAAATCAAATGACTTAAGTCAATTTATCAACTCTGTAAGAGTTTGTTTGAAAATATAGTAATAATTATTTTTCAAAATATTTTTTATTTAAAATAATATATTTTTTAAAAAATTATTTTTATATCAAAGTGATATAAAAATATTAAAAATATATATTAAATTGAAGTAATAAAAAAATATAATTTTTTTAAAAAAAATTTAAAATAAAAAAATAAACAGCCCTAAATATATCTATTAAACGCAATCTCTACTTGATCAGAATACCACCTTGTACTTCCAATAAAACCAGTTTTTTTTCTTTGGTTAGATTAAGGGAAAAAAGGAAAATAGATGGAAAAGATATAGACCACAAATGCAGAGAAGCAGAGAGAAAGGAGGGGAGGTCTGCGTGGGGTAGCATATAATGATGACAGCTGGTACCGACAGGAATGGGAGGACGAGGATCTGATGGATACATTGTGAAATTACTACAGTAAACGTAAACAATTAATGGAATAATATTATTTGAAGGAAAAATTGGTGAAATATAAAGCATATTTCCACTTTGTTAAGCTTTGAAGCATGATATTATAAATATATTTTATTATCTGACTGATTGATTAGTTCATAATATTTAGTGAAACGGGATAATTACTTTAAAAAAATAAAAAGAAAATCTTAAAATTGTCATAACCAGGAGCCCAATAAATTTTTTTATATATCTAAAGATTTGATAATTTATGTAGTAATATAATGACTATTATAGAAAAAATAGATTTTTGAAACTCCTATAAAAATTTAAACTTGATACACCAACTAAATCAAAAGTAATAACTATTTTGTTTCGTTATTCTAGTATAATATGACAAGGTCTCTTCTTGAACTTATAGTTATTTTTGTTGGTTTCAGAATCCTTGAATTTACAGAGAAGAATATATTATTTGATTGCAGCAAATTAGGCTATTTTATAGCCTTTACAAACTGGAAGGAAAATAACATACCCACGCTTTACAAGCCTATAACGTGGCAACTCGAATAGAAAATAAAAACAAACTTTATTCTCCCTGAAGACCAGCTCTTCCTAAAGACTAGGACTTCTTCTCTGACTTAAAGACTACTTAGAAACAATTATATCTAACATTCCCTCTCTTAAGCTAATGCGTCTGAACTTAGCTTACTTCAGTTACTCCAAGCATTCCACGAAGCTTCTCAAACTGCTCCAGCTTTATAGGTTTTGTCATAATGTCTGCAATTTGATTTTGAGAGTTGCAGTAGCTTAGCTCAACAATTCCTTCATTCACCAGGTCTTTTAAGAAATGGAATTTTACATCAATATGCTTGCTCTTCCCATGAAACACTGGATTTTTAGACAACTGTATAGTGGAGCTGTTATCACACATAATCACAGTACCTGATTTCTCTTCAATTCCAAGCTTTTCTGTCACCCTTCTGATCCAAACACACTGACATGCACACAATGTTGCTGCTATATATTCTGCTTCCGTGGTAGAGAGAGCGACTACTGTTTGTTTCTTTGAGGACCAAGAAACAGCCCCTGACCCCATCATAAACCCAAACCCTGATGTACTTCTCCGATCATCTAAATCGCCGGCATAATCACTATCTGTAAAAGCCATGAGGCTCAACCTGCTTTCTCCCTTTTTATAAAGAATTCCAAAATCAGTTGTACCTTTTAAGTACCTCAAAATTCTTTTTATCGTAAGCCAATGTGACATAGTGGGACTGGACATAAACCTGCTTATTAAACTAACACCATACATCAAGTCAGGTCTAGTTACAGTCAAATACATGAGGCTGCCAACCACCTGCTTGAATAGAGTTTCATCAACCCGAACTCCTCCCTCATTCTTGGATAACCTTGTACCTGGTACTATGGGATTTTTCACTGCATTAGCACTCTCCATATCAAACCTTGCTAACACTTCTCGAGCATATCTTTTCTGACATATGAAAATGCCATCTGCACATTGTTTAACTTCTACTCCAAGAAAATGTTTCATCTTCCCCAAGTCAGACATATCAAATTCTAGCATCATTGATTTTTTGAATTCATCAAACATGCTCTTATCATTACCAGTAAAGATCAAATCGTCAACATAAAGACTTACTAGCAATATTTTACCTTCTTTCGACTTTGTGAACAATGTGTGCTCACTAGGACACTTTTCAAACCCTTCACGTGTGAAATATGCTTCAATTCTGTTGTACCAAGCTCGAGGTGCCTGTTTAAGGCCATATAATGCTTTCCTCAGCCTGTAGACTTTCTCTTCCTCTCCTTTCTTTGTGAATCCTTCAGGTTGTTGTACAAACACCTCCTCTTTAAGCTCCCCGTGAAGAAAAGCACTCTTCACATCAAGTTGAAAAACTTCCCAGCTGGATTGAGCAGCTATTGCAAGTATCATACGGATGGTATCAAATCTTGCCACTGGAGCAAAAACTTCAGTGTAATCTACTCCATGTCGTTGTGCATAGCCTTTTGCCACCAGCCTTGCTTTAAATTTTTCCACATCCCCATTTTCGTTAAGCTTGGTTTTGAACACCCACTTAACTCCAATAGGTTTAACTCCTTTAGGCAACACAGTGAGTTCCCAAGTCTGGTTCCTTTCTATGGCTTCAATTTCGGCTGACATTGCTTCTCTCCATTTTTTGCTCCGAACTGCCTCTTCAAACAAAACTGGATCATTTTCAGTCACCATCATTGCATTCAAGTTGTCATCTTCAAATAATCCCTCTCCTGTTTCATAGTCTGCCATCCAACTTGGTGCTCTTCTTCCTCGTACACTCCTTCCTTCAGTCAATTCTCCATGTGTATCAGGATTTGGCTCATTTGGAGGTGATTCTGTCAGACTGCTACCCAAGCTGTTTGTGTTGCTCTCGGAATTGTCTACATACATTCCATCATGTAAGTTGCTGTCAGAGTTGTCTGAAGAAGTTCCACCATTTTCTTCATTATTCTGGTCATCCTCTCCATCACTTTCATCTTCATCTTCCCATTCTAATGTGTCTTGCTTGATCTCTTCCTCTGTTCTGCCCCAATCCCATTCTTCTTCTTCTTCAAACACAACATCTTTGCTGATGAGGATCTTCTTTGAGACTGGATCATATAATCTCCACGCCTTGGACTCATCACTAACACCTAGGAAGACACATTTTCTGCTCTTATCATCCAGCTTGCTCCTCCTTTGATCTGGTATATGAACGTGTGCTATGCATCCGAAAATCCGAAAATAATCCACCACTGGTTTTTCACCATTCCATGCTTCTTCTGGGGTCTTGTTTGGAACTGCAGCTGTTGGGCATCGATTTTGAATATGCACACACCATCTTGCTGCCTCAGCCCAGAAAGCTTTAGGAACTTTCTTCTCAATTAACATGGTCCGAACAACATTCATAATCGTCCTGTTCTTTCTCTCGGCAACTCCGTTTTGCTGAGGAGTAAAGGCTGCTGTTAACTGCCTTCTGATGCCTTGTGATTCACAAAACTCTTTAAACTCCTTTGAACAGAACTCACCACCTCTATCTGTCCTTAAACAAGTTATGTATGCACCTAATTCTTTCTCAACACAGGCTTTAAAGCTTTTGAATATAGCAAAAGTTTCAGACTTTTCATGTAAGAAATAAACCCAGGCTTTACGAGTGAGATCATCGATAAAGCTTAAGATGTACCTTTTTCCATTATTTGACGCTGGCCTAATAGGACCACATAAATCCGAATGCACAAGCTGAAGTTGCTTTGATGCCCTCCACAAACTCCTCTTCGGTACAGACATTCTATGTTGCTTGCCTGTTAAGCATACCGTGCATATCTTCTGTGAAGATTTCAAAGAGGGCAAGCCAATCACCATTTTATTAAAAAAAAGTGTTTGCAGTCCCTTGTGATTCAAGTGCCCAAAACGACAATGCCACATATAAGCTTCTTTCTCTGATACATCTTCAGCTTGTAAGCATAGAGAGTTTCCTGGTATTATGGAAACTGACAGATAAAACATTCTATTGCTGCTCATATCAGTTTGCATAATCAGTCCTCTCTTAGGATGAAATACTTTACAAGTTCCATCCTTAATTAAAATGGCTAGCCCCTTCTCTTGAAGTTGTCCTATGCTTAATAAATTATTTTTAAGCTCAGGAATGTAATAAACATCAGATATTACCTGAGTCATGCCATTCAATTTCACCCTTATGCTTCCTTTTGCTACCACTGCCATTCTCATGTCATTCCCAAGTTTCACTGTCCGATTAACAACTTCTTCCAAATCTGAGAACCATTTCTTGTTTCCAGTCATATGATTACTGCACCCCGAGTCAAGAAACCATACCTCTTCTTTCTTTGTTTGATGAAGCTCGGTGTAGGACATCAACAGTAGCTCATCTTCTTCTTCCAGCTCAGCATAGTATGCTTTCTTTTCCCAGTTTGGACACTCATCTTGAAAGTGTCCCAACTTATGGCATTTGAAACATTCGATGAGTGCTTTGTTTAGAGGTTGTCTCCCTCTACCTCTACCACGTCCTCCTCTAAACACACCTCGACCTCTTCCTCTGCCATATCTATCTTCCTGAGCCACTTTCAGAACATGCTCCTCCTCTTGTTGTCCCTGCATTCTTTGTTCATGGACAAGCAGACTCCCATGCAATTCATCAATGCTCAAATTACTCAAGTCATTTGACTCCTCTATTGAACAGACGACATAATTGAATTTGGGGGTCAAAGATCTAAGTATCTTACTGACCACTATGCTCTGCTCAATTTTCTCATCATTGGACTTCATCTTGTTCACCACAGTTAAGGTGCGTCCCACAAAACTGTCTACCTTTTCTCCTTCTTTCATGGCAAGTAACTCAAACTCCCTTCTCAAAGCTTGAAGTTGTGCCCTTTTCACCTTCGTAGACCCTTGAAATTTTATTTCATGGAGCACCAAATGGCCTTTGACGTTCCCTTGTCAAGAATTGTTTCCAGGATTTCTCTTCCAATTGCATGAAACAGGTAGTTCTTGGCTTTCATATCTTTGAGCTTGGCCTCCTCCACGATCTTTCTCTGTGCTTCACTTGCAGGTGATGTCCCTATTGCTAGTGAGGGGATCCCTTCCTCCACCAAACTCCACAGCTCTTTGCTTCTCAAAAAATTCTCCATCGTCATTGACCACCAATCATAGTGGCCATCGAAGAAAGGGAAAAACTTGTCTGGGGTTGTCATTTTGATCTCTCTGTGTTTCACTCTCACTCAATTCTTTCACAATTTTGATCGCTCTGTGTTTCACTCAAAATCTCTCACAATTGCTCGCACACACTCTCACAATCACTCACACAGATCACTCACACACGCACTCTCTGTGATTCACTCGCACACACAATGTTGAGCTCTGATACCAATTGTTGGTTTCAGAATCCTTGAATTTGCAGAGAAGAATATATTATTTGATTGCAGCAAATTGAGCTATTTTATAGCCTTTACAAAATGGAAGGAAAATAACAGACCCACGCTTTACAAGCCTATAACGTGGCAACTCGAATAGAAAATAAAAACAAACTTTATTCTCCCTGAAGACCAGCTCTTCCTAAAGACTAGGACTTCTTCTCTGACTTAAAGACTACTTAGAAACAATTATATCTAACAATTTTACTAGTCAATAAATAAACTTGTTAAGCCATTGACGTAATTTATTTAGAAACATATCTTTATTTAGTTATGGTAAATATATACATGACTGATTAGAATTATTTATTATTATAAATTTGGCTAAGTATTAATATTAAAAAACAAAAGATAATTACTATATGAATAATTTTTTTAATATTTTAATTGAAGTTTATTTTTTTAGTTTACAACTTGATAAAAATATATTTAAAAATTAAAATAAAAAACTCATAGAATTAAGGTTTCTATGTAAAAACGATATCACTAGACCAATTTTTTACGTTTAAAGTGCTAATTTAAAAAGGAAAAAAAAAAAAGAGAAGTAAACCGGATAGGATATGGGCAGATGGTGGCAAGGAAATGGACTGGTTGTCTACGGACGCGGTTTTCAATTAATGCTGTGTCAGATTGATTGGTGGACATTGTTACTCTCTCTACCTGCTTCCACTTTCATTCTCAACCAAAACCACCGCTCTGAATTAATGCTCATATCTCAGCTACAATGTCCTCCTCTCCTCTCCCCTCCCAGCGCAGCCACATTCTGCCTGGAAACTCCATCATTGTAGCTGCTGTTGAAGGATCTCTGAGCTAGTTATCTACCTGCATGCATGCTGGTGCTAACACACAATCTAGGAGTTTCTTTTTTTCTTTCTCGTCCAAGTGCTGATACCCTGAGTTCCATGGAAGGATAGAATCAGTTTTAAGAATTTACAAGAGAGATTTGGAAGTGATCTTGGACTTGGTTTGTTGTTACAGTGAATTCTGTTCTAGCAAAGATCCTTATTTCATAATCAATCCCTCGTCTTCATCTTGGAAAATCTCTCTGTAGTCTCTGAGTATCTAGACAGAAAATACTCCATTAATTTCTTGAAGCTGTGAAGTTAATAATTATATAATTTTTCAGTGATTTTAAAGTTTATAGTAATCAACTTTTCTTGCTGAGTTTTGAAAGCTTTGGTAATGGAGAACGAGACGATGACTGGTTCATATTTTGAAGGAGAGCGGTCAAATAATTAAGCAAATAAGCAAGGAGAAGGAGGAGAGTATCTTCTATGCAGAAATATTAGGCTGCGAGCCAACCTATCCGCTGAAATTGAATTCCTTCCAATGTATTCAAAATTAGCATTTCTTTAGATTTTTTTTTTATATATATAAGCGATAGATTCTCATTCCATAAAATAAATAGAATTATAGAATAATAATCGGGCCCAAGATACAGGAATTTGAGCCCAAAAACAAGTTTTCTACCCTAGCCCTCACCCAATGAAGAAGGTGTCCAGAACCTGGTTTACATGTTAATGTAGTTATAGGAAAGGCAATGTATATCCTCTTGATAGAACATGAAAAATTAATCTAGAATTTTAACCGGTTTGAGTTGAAAAAAATAGAAAAAATTATTTGGTCTAATCTAGTTAAAAACTTGGATTGATCATAGAAAAAAACTAGCCCTCAATTATTTGGTCTAATCTAGTTATAAAAAAATTTAATCAAAACAATATCCTCTTGACTCATTAAAAAAATATTCAAGATAAAATCCGGTTAAGTTTAGCTAAACCCTTATATTCCAAGTCTTGTCTCAAGTGAATCAAGTTTAATAAAAAAAAATTAAGGTAATTTAGACCTTACACTCAAAACTAGAGGTAATTATTTTTAGTTTAGTTTGGTTTTTATATAAAAAAAAAATAACAAAACCGATTTAAAAAAAAATCAATTCAAACCGATCGGTTTCGGTTTGGTTTTTTAAGATAAAAACCAGTTCAAACTAGTTTAACCTGATTTTTTTGGTTTGGCTCGGTTTTTTCTGATTTGACTCATTTTTTCCCTAATTTTTTTTTGTTTTGGTTCAATTCAGTTTGGTTTTTTCAGTTTCAGGCTTATAAAACCGAAATCAAATCAAACTGGTCGGTTTTTTCAAAATTTTAATTGGATTTTTTCACAGTTTAGTTTTTTCAATTATTTCTTGTTGTTTTCTCAATTTAATCAGCTTTTCAGTTTTTTTATCATCCCTGCTCAAAATGTACAAGCCAAAAGAAAAACAACTACACTCTCCTTTCAAATATATCTAAATAGTACCTAAAATATACCTGTAATAATCTATTATTGTTCACTGGATTGGAAAAGAAAACACATGGCTTTTGTAGAGTTGTGTGCTCAACGTTCCTTGTTTAGCCTGCCAGCAAATACAATCGGGTTTGTAAAGGTCTGGCCACTACATGTTCTTGGTTCTGATAATAGCAATTTTAGTGCTTCATTACCAGTTATAAAAGAAATTCTTGTAATTTGTGTTGCAACTAAGTCAGTTAATAAATGTCCTAGTCTTTGTTGTAACCTATTTTTGGGTCCCCAAATAAATGAAATAAAATAAATAGCCAAAGGAGGTTAGAAAAATAAAAGGAGGCAGAAGCGCTCAACAAATGGTCAGAAAAATCGGTCAAGGAGGTTAAAAATACAAAGATGGATTTTTTGACAATATTTTCTTGAAGATGAGAGCCCTGTTGAGAAGGAAATTTGAATTTTGGGAAAAGCCCAAATTTGGATGTTTATGGACTTAATTGGATTTTTATTTGAATTTATAGGATTTGATTGCAAGAAAAATTGTTTTTTAAGTCAATTTGGGCTTTAATTGGAAGAAATTTAAGTTCTGGGGCCAAATTATATTTTTAGGAATTTATTAAGTCAAATCAGGGGCTAATTGCATAAATATTGAAGTTTAATGGCCAATTAGGGACTTAATTGAGAAAATCCGAAACTAGGGACCAATTTGGAAAAGGTGCCTTAAATTACTGTTCACTTTCTTCCTCAAAAAGCTGCCTGAGTGGCTGCTTTCCAGGCGCGTTTTCCGGCTCGTGTGGCCTCCAAATCCGACACAACATACACCAACATGTCCACATGAACCCCTTTATCCCGGAGAATGATCAGGTCGGGTCGAAAAAGTCATAAACGGCTCCGGTGAGTGGCTCAAAGTGGCCACCTCGGGCAGTTCACAGCCTGGAGCTGCCAAATTTGGCAGCTCGAGGTGCACACTTTGAGCCAACGGTTGAGATGCTTCCCAACTGAATCAAGGGCTGAAATTTTTCCCCAACGTAGACAAGATTGCCCTCTTCCACAGCCTATAAATAGAGTCGGATTTGATGATCTGAGGGTTGAAAAATTCAGGTCCAAAGTCAGCCAAAAACCAGCATTTTCGCCCAATTTCTGCAGATTTTTCTTCTTCTTCTTTCTTCCTCTGCAACAGGAAACCGACGCCGTCTTCCTCCAACTCCACCGCTGCAACCACCGGCTGAACCACCTCATCACAGCAGCCACAACCTCTTCGGCCAAGTGAGCCCCTCTTCCTTTCCTCCTCCTTCCTTTTCCTTTCCTCCTTTTCTTCTTCTTCTTCCCTATCTACTGTTCACTGCATGAACAGTAGGCGTGAAATATAATTCACGTCCTACTGTTCACGCAGGACGTGAATTATATATATATATGTGTGTGTGTATGTATTATTATATTATATATTATAATATATTATATTATATATGTATATATATGTATATTTTTTCTTAAAAAAATATATTTTGAAAAATCTTAAAAAAATATTGTTGATTTTTCTGCATGTTTTTGTCAAAGTGGTTTAATGTTGGTTTGTATTTTTATACCGTAAAGATACAAAACCAGTGTTAAAAATACCCGGTTTTCGTCAAAATATCAAAGATTTTCAGAATAAAAAATGTTTTTGCTTTCAAAAAAATTCTAAAAAGTCCCTAAAAATGTTGTTGATTTTTCTGCATATTTTTATCAAAGTGGATTAATATTGGGTTGTATTTTTATACCGTAAGAATACAAACCCAGTATTAAAATACCCGATTTTTGTTAAAGCATCAAAAAAAAAATTTTCCAAAAAAGGTTTTGTTTTAATACGGCCTAGTCTCTCCAATATATATATATAAATATATAACATCATATTTTCACACAACAAAGAAAATTTTCAAAACAATATATGTATTAGCATGCATTTTGGCTTTAATAACCAGTTTATTAAGCCATGAGAACTAGGCCAATATTTCAAAAATTCAAAAAATCTTTTTTTTTTCTTTTAGTATTTGGGATTACGAATTTATACGTAAAACGTATTCCTAAATATTATTAATGAAGTTTTAGTATAGACGTTAGAAAGGTTAGGATTTTTTTTACCCGATAAGATAAAGCCTTTCTTACCGAGGAGGATTTTTCTTGAACCATAGACAGACCAACAACTAGGAAAACATGAAAATATCTTAGTTTTTATCAGACAATAAAACAATGCAGCTTACCTTAGGTAGGGCGTATTTGGGGTGTTAATACCTTCCCTTTACGCAACCAGTCCCCGTACCTGATCTCTAAGACCAGTTAGGGTTCCTAGTGACCAAAATACTAGGTGGCGACTCCCATTCCATTTTCTACCAATAAAAGACAATATTTTTTTTTTATCCCCATAGATATAGATATATTTACATTGTAGATTAAGGAAATGGAAACACTAAAATTTATTTTCGCCGCGACGCCGCACACGTGCGACAGTCTTTAGGATTAAGAGATAAGATTTGATTTATTCCTTGTTTACTAAACCACGTTTGTAGGAGTGCTAAACGTGGGTTGCATATTTTTCTATTTTCTATTGTAACAACTGGATATATATATCAGCTCTGTTTCATTGAATAAAGTCGCTTGTTCATTCTCTTCATTTGAGTGTTTAAAGGATTCTGAATTCAACAAGTGGTATCAGAGCTCGTTACCATCAGGGCCTGATTGAGAAATATAAGAACCTGCAGTGTTCTTGAGAAGAGAGAGTGTAGAGAAGGAACAAAGTGAGAGCAGGATGGCATCCGAAGGAAATTTTGTTCAACCAGCTATTCCCAGGTTTGATGGTCACTACGATCATTGGGCCATGCTGATGGAAAATTTCCTACGATCCAAAGAGTATTGGAGTTTGATCGAGACAGGAATTCCAGTACTTGCAACTGGAACAAAACAGACAGAGGCACAACAAAAGACTGTTGAAGACATGAGGCTGAAAGATTTGAAGGTAAAAAATTATCTCTTTGAAGCCATTGATCGTACCATCATGGAGACAATCTTGAATAGAGATTCAGCAAAAGGAATATGGGATTCCATGCGTCAAAAGTATCAAGGATCTACTAAGGTGAAACGGGCTCAACTACAAGCATTACGGAGAGAATTTGAGCTTCTTGGAATGAAAGCAGGAGAGAGTGTTGATGACTATTTCTGTAGAACTCTTACCATTGCCAACAAGATGAAATCTCAAGGTGAATGCATGGAACAAACTGTTATCATTGAGAAGATTCTGCGATCCATGACAGCAAAGTTTGATTATGTTGTGTGCTCCATCGAAGAATCAAATAATCTTGCTATCATGACCATTGATGAACTTCAAAGCAGCTTGCTTGTGCATGAGCAAAGAATGAAGGGCCACAAAGAGGAAGAGCAAGCTCTAAAAGTTACTGGTGGGGAGAGGTTTGAAGCAAGGGAAGATGATAGATTTGGGAGCAGAAACAGAAGCCGTGGAGGATTCAGAGGCAGAGGCAGAGGTCGAGGAAGGCAATCTTTCAACAAAGCTCTCATTGAGTGCTATCGTTGTCATAAACTAGGACATTTTTCTTATGAATGTCCTAGTTGGGAAAAGGCAGCAAACTATGTGGAACTAGAAGAAGAAAATGATATGTTGCTCATGTCATACGTGGAACCTAACAATTTCACCAAAGAAGAGGTATGGTTTTTAGACTCCGGTTGTAGCAGTCATATGAGTGGGAACAAATTGTGGTTTACATAGTTAGATGAAGGGTTCAGACACTCAGTTAAGCTAGGCAACAATTCTAAAATGGTAGTGATGGGAAAGGGATGTGTGAAGCTTAACATAGCTGGAGTGATGCAAAAGATTGATGGGGTTTACTATATCCCTGAATTAAAAAACAATTTGTTAAGTATGGGTCAACTACAGGAGAAAGGCTTATCTATAATTATTCAAAACAATACGTGCAAATTGTTTCATCCAACTAGAGGTCTCATCATGGATACAACCATGACTTCTAACAAAATGTTTGTCATAGCTGCAGTAATGCCTTCAAAGGAACCTGTAGTTTTCTTTCAAACTACTGAGAAAGAAAAAACACAACTATGGCACAGCAGGTTTGCTCATCTTAATTTCAAAGGTTTAAGAACATTGCATTCCAAGAAGATGGTTGAAGGGCTTGCCATTACTTCCAGCTCCAATGAAAGTGTGTACTGATTGTTTAGCGGAAAACAACACAGGAACAACATTCCACAGAAAAGCTACTGGGACAACAGGAACAACATTCCACAGAAAAGCTACTGGAGAGCAACATGCAAACTGCAACTTGTGCATTCTGATATTTGTGGACCTGTAACTCCAGAATCCAACAGTGGAAAAAAGGTACCTTATCACTTTCATCGATGATTTTAGTAGAAAGTGTTGGGTTTATTTCATTTCAGCAAAGTCAGAAGCTTTTCACTATGTTTAAAAATTCAAAAGCTTAGCAGAAAAGGAAGCTGGTTTTTAATGGGGTGTTTAAGAACCGACAGAGGTGGGGAATTTACGTCTAAAGAATTCAATGATACTGTCTTTTGAATGGGATCAAAAGACAACTAACTGCAGCATACACTCCTCAGCAAAATGGTGTTGCTGAGAGGAAGAACCGGACAATCATGAATCTAGTTAGAAGCATGCTGTCAGAAAAACATATTCCTAGAGAGTTCTAGCCAAAGGCAGTGAACTGGTGTGTACATGTACTAAACAGGAGCCCTACTTTGGCTGTCAAAGATCTCACACCTGAAGAAGCATGGAGTTCTGTTAAACCTTCAGTGGCATACTTTCGTGTTTTTGGTTGTATTGGTCACGTTCATATTCCAAATGTGAAAAGAACAAAGCTAGATTCAAGGAGTTCAAAGTGTGTATTACTAGGAGTAAGTGAAGAAACAAAAGGCTACAGACTGTATAATCTAATCACAAAGAAAATTGTGATTAGTCGTGATGTGATCTTTGAAGAAAACGAAGTTTGGGATTGGATAGAAGGTGACATCAATGTATTGTTGAAATGGGGAGATGATGAGATCGATGTAGCTGAAGAAGTTGATGTTGAAATTGAAGAGCAGGATCAAGAATAGTTTGAAGAGCAAGAATAAGAGCAGCATCAGCATGGAGTAAACAATTCCTCAGTTGGAGTAATTAGTTCTTCTTCATCAAATTCGTCTTCAACAAACTCAACTGAAGAAAATAAGCCTAATCAACCTACTGCTGCTGAACATAATCCTCTTGCTGATGCTAATCAACCTGCTGCTAGAATTCGAAGACCACATTAGTGGATGCAGGATTATGTCACAGGTACCACTGCTGCTCATCAAAATCAACCTGCTGTTAATGTCACAGGTACCATTACTGCTAATCAACATGTTGAACATAATCAACCTGCTGCTGCTAATCAACCTGCTGCAAGAATTCGAAGAACACCATACTGGATGCAGGATTATGACACAGGTGTAAATTTTTCTGAAGAAGAAGAAATTCAAAACATGGTATTTTATACCACTGCTGGAGATCCATACACCTATGAAGAAGCCTCACAAAGTCAGAAATGGAGAGCAGCCATGGATACTGAAATTTCAGCAATAAAGAGGAATGGTACATGGGACTTAACTGTGCTTCCGAAGCATGCAAAGAAGATTGGTGTAAAATGGATTTACAAGACAAAGCTCAATGAAAAGGGGGAAGTAGACAAATACAAAGCAAGGCTTGTAGCAAAGGGGTATGCACAACAACATGGAATTGACTACACTGAAGTGTTTGCACCAGTAGCACGATGGGACACAATCCAAATGGTTCTCGCCATAACAGCACAGAGAGATTGGACAGTATATCAATTGGATGTAAAGAGTGCATTCCTCTATGGAGAATTAGATGAAGATGTGTATGTAGAGCAGCCCCCAGGTTATGAGAAGAAGGGAGAGGAACACAAAGTTTACAAATTAAAGAAAGCATTATACGGATTGAAGCAGGCACCGAGAGCCTGATTTAGTAGAATTGAATCTTATTTTTAGAAGGAAGGGTTTGTTCGATGTCCAAGTGAGCATACTCTATTTGTAAAAACTCATCAAGGAGAAGGAAAGATTCTGATGGTAAGCTTGTATGTGGATGATTTGGTATTCACTGGAAATGATGAGGAAATGTTTGTAGATTTTAAAGCTTCAATGCAACGGGAATTTGTTATGACAGATTTAGGCAAAATGAAGTTCTTTCTTGGAGTAGAAGTTGTGCAAAACGATGAAGGAATTTTCTTGAGTCAAAAGAAATATGCATTGGAGATCTTGGAGAGTTTTGGCTTGGAGAATGCAAACTCTGTTCGTAATCCAATAGTACCAGGTGTTAAACTGATGAAGAATGAAGATGAACAACAGGTGCATATAACTCAATATAAGCAGATGGTCGGTAGCCTTATGTATCTATCAGTCACAAGGCCAGATCTTATGTTTGTAGTGAGTTTAGTTAGTAGATATATGGAGCGACCAACAAATATACACATGCAGGCTATCAAAAGAATCTTGAGCTATGTAAAGGGCACAGTGGACCTAGGAATTTGCTACAAACGGGGAGCTGCAACTGATGAAATGTTGGTGGCCTTTTCTGATAGCAACTATGCCGGCGATCAAGATGATCTAAGGAGCACCTCTGGATATGTGTTTATGTTCAGTGGGGGAGCAGTTGCATGGAGTTCTAAGAAACAGCCAGTGGTTTCACTTTCAACAACTGAGGCAGAATTCATATCTGCAGGTCATTGTGCTTGCCAGGTAGTGTGGATGAGAAGAGTGCTTGAAAGATTAAATTGCAAACAAGTTACACCTACTGTCATATACTGTGATAACATGTCTACGATTAAACTAGCAAAAAATCCAGTTATGCATGGCAGAAGTAAGCATATAGATGTCAGGTTTCACTTTCTGCGTGAGCTGTGCAAAGAAGGTGTTATTGAGTTGAAGTACTGCAATACAAGAGATCAAGTTGCTGACATCATGACAAAAGCATTGAAGATGGATACGTTTGAGAAGCTGAGAAATTTGATGGGCATATGTGTGGTCTCAAATGAATAAACGTTATTTATTACTGCTGCTAAACTGCTTGCTGGAAAAACAATGCAGTTTAAGGGAGGATTTGTTGCAACTAAGTCAGTTAATAAATGTCCTAGTCTTTAGGATTAAGAGATAAGATTTGATTTATTCTTGTTTACTAAACCACGTTTGTAGGAGTGCTAAACGTGGGTTGCATATTTTTCTATTTTCTGTTGTAACAGCTGGATATATATATCAGATCTGTTTCATTGAATAAAGTCGCTTGTTCATTCTCTTCATTTGAGTGTTTAAAGGATTCTGAATTCAACAAATTTGCTCGCCTTTGTAAGCTTTGAGGCTTTCAACATTCAAATAGTTTTTTGTTTTAGGTTATGAAGCTCTTTGCAATCACTCAGTTTATTTACTTTACAAATAGTGTCTCTGCCTTTCAGTTATCTTCAATTCATTAAAATAAAGGTAACATAAGAGAATGTTTAGGAGTGAAGTTGCGATTATGTAATTTTTAAATATTTTTTATTTTTAAATATATTAAAATAATATATATTTTTTTAAAAAAATATTTTTGATATCAGCACATCAAAATAATTTAAAAAATATAAAATAAATTAATTTTTTTTAATTTTTCATGAAATGCCATGGCTAAAAAGATGAAGTAAACACATTGTAACTTCTTAATTTTTTTATTTATTTAATGAAAGAAGGAGAGAAATCAACTTTTATAATGGCTAGACAAAGAAAAGAAAACAAAATCTCAAAGAGTTAAAAATATACTTACAAAGATAAAAACCCATATCATAATCATAATTCATAATATAAAAAAAATCTATGAAAAAAAGGTATAACCATGCAATAGTTAAATTATCTTGTCTAAGAACTCCTTGCTCGGCCGACATATTATTACTTTTGTTACACCCTGGTTAACCACCAATGAACTTCCTCCTTGTTATTTAATAAAAAGGTATTGATATATTTTTTTAATAAACCAGGAAAATAGAATTAATATTAAAAATAAACGGTAATTTGATTTCAGGTTTTTATAGAATCTCAAGAGTAAAATAAATGTAGGAATGCTCCTTTTCTATGAATCTCATATTCTCAACCAAATATAAAAATATACTTTTCTAGAAATCTCACTTCGAGAATTACTTTCTTTTGGAAGATTGATTTTAAGGAGAAAAGTTAAATTATGTGAACCAAACACCAAAATAAACAATTAATGTTCTTTTAAAAAAACAAAAATAAATGTCAAAAGCTAGCACACACCTCTAATTATTTTAAATCCTGCTTAATGTTGTTGATAATATCAACTATTTAATATTCACTTAGGTTGATTATTTTACTAGTTTACTAACGTATTTAGTTAAAAAAACAAAAATAAAAACATAATAAATATATTTTTAAAATAAATTTAGAATGAATCTATATCCTATCATAACCCATGGTAATGTGATAAATTTTGTTAGGGGTGATCATTTTCGGTTCGATTTGGTGGTTTTTATAAAAAAAAATAACTAAACTGAAATTATTTAAAAAAAAAAAAAAAAACTGGTTCAAATAAGTTTAGCTCGGTTTTTTTGGTTTGACTCGATTTTTTCGGTTTGGCTTATTTTTTTTCTGGTTTGAGTTTGGTTTGGTTTGAATTTTTCGGTTTTAGGTTTATAAAACCAAAATAGAACTGTACCGGTTGGTTTTTTTAAAATTTTAATCATTTTTTTTTCATGATTCGGTTATTTCAATTATTATTTTTCCAGTTTTCTCGGTTTAATTAGTTTTTTAATTTTTTGTTATCACCCCTAAGTTTTGTATTAGTAACTCAGCAAATGGCATCACATGGATATCGTAGATGCCCTGGCCTCTAAAAACCAAACAAGTACATGGCCAAAAGGCAACTGAATGATTCACCCGAAATGGATGGATACTATTGCCTAATTATCCACAAATCACATATATAAACTTAATTCTTTATAATGTATTGTAATTATTTTTGCTAATTTAGTAAATGCTCAGTTTTTTGTAGATAATAATATTCCATGCACTTAATTATTAGCCTTGGAATGAACTAAAATTAGAGTTCCAATGACTAGCCTATAATACTGGGTCGTAGCTATTCAAAGGGGATTACGAGATGAAAACGCTAAGGGTTCCCATCACCAACACTAGCAATGAATCCGCAAGGAATTTTACTTGCAAATCTCACTCACCTCCTTCCTATATAAAGCAGTGTGGATGGTTTCAAAATAAAATAAAATAAAAACTAAAGCATTTTTTCTTCCCTTTGAGAAATTACAAAAATATTGAAAATGGCAAGCCTAGCCCTAACCACATCCCTTCCAGGTATGTCAACTCGGTGCTATGATAGTTAGGAGCCAAAGGAGCTCCGGAGTTTTCATCCCGTTAACAAGACGTTTTCAGGTAGATCGAGTCGCCTCATGACTAGTAATGTAATGTTGGGTTTGATTGACAACGAGTGTAAGACACTGATCAATCTTGCTGTGAAATTGCAGGCAAGTTCTCGCAAGGAGGCTTCATCGGGCGGCTTCGAGATGGCTCGTAAGGCCACAAAAGAAGGAGCCGGTGAAGCCAAGGCTGCTGGTGAATCTGTGGTCGAAGATGTAATAAGAAAATCACAACACTAAATGGATAGTTAATTTGTTTTCTTAAATGTTTGACAATTTAGACTAATCTTTTGGCTACTTGATGAGGAGCGCAGGCGACCCAGAAAAGAGGTGGCCGGAAAGGCATCGGAGGCCTCAAACGATCTAGCAGACAAGGCAAAACAAACTGCTCAAGATGCTTGGGGAGCCGTAAAAGATACCACAGCAAAGATCAAGGACACAGTAGTTGGCAAAGCTGAGGAATCTAAGGAATTCATCAAGGAAAATGCAGACACAGTCAAGCGCAGCATGAACACCAAAAACTGAGCTGCACTTTGATCAAGTTCAAAACCCTTGATTCTTGATTTCTTATTTGTAGTTTTCCTCCTACTTTTATTTGTTTCCTATATAGATTTACATCACTGCATTTATGTTTAGAGTCACGGCTGTTGTAATAAATACCGGGCTGCTTACAGCATCGGCATTTGACATTTGTAAGACCATAAATACTACTCAATAAACTAAAACATTTTTGGGACACTGTAGCTCCTCTGTCTATTTCACTTTACTGTGAACGCTGCTGTTGATTCACTCTTCCTCCTTTTCAATTTTTTTTTTTTGCAGAGGTTTTTTTTTTAAAATAAACTTTATTTGAAATTATATTAAAATAATATTTTTTTATTTTTTTAAAATTTATTTTTAATATTCACATAATAAAATGATTTAAAAATATTAAAAATAATTAATTTAAAATAAAAAAATTTAAAATTTTTAAAATCATGGCTGTACTAAAAAAGCAACCATAGGACTCCTATGTTCATATTAACTATTGGGTCTCTGTTTTTTCAAGTCTTTTTTTTTATTTTTAGCATTTCAATGGTTATTAAAAACAATTATTGTCTGTATTTTTAGCCTGTTTGTGAGTATAATTACGGTTATTTTTTAAAATATTTTTCATTCAGAAATGTGTCAAAATAATATTTTTTTATTTTTTAAAAAATATTTTTAACATAACATCAAAATGATCTAAAAACATTAAAAAATATTATTTTGAACCAAAGAAAAAAAATTTAAATTTTTTTAAAAATATTTTTAAAATATAAAATTAAATAGAGAGTGATTGTTTTAAAACGCAAAATTTAAATGTTATAGAGAGTTCTTGTTGCTTTGGGTTTTTCCTCCCCATTTGTTGCTTGTTAATTATATTCCATAAATAAAGTGCCATTTTTTTTTTTAATTTATAGAAGACAAAATACGTATTGTATACACATAAGTCTAACAAGTTCAGATTTTTTTTTAGTATCTAATTCTAAGGGAGCAAAATAAATCATACAAGATTAATAGAACAAATTTCAAATACAATATTGAAATTATAAAATATATAAAGAGTAAAACTTCGAAAATTTTAATTATTTATTCATTTCAGTGTATGCTTTTGCGTCATTTCTGTATCTATCTCAACAACTGGATATGTTTTATTGGTTTTCTCGCCGGTGTTGAACCATGGATAGAATTTTTAAACATCCTTGACTCACAGACAACGCATTGTGGTACAGCATGATCCAGCCATGACGGGGCTCTCGTCTTCTCCAACGCCCCCTTCCCAAATACAGAGGGGATTAGCGACGGAGTTAATTACAAAATATACGAAATGTTCTAATTTTGAAACAGGTGAAATTGGCATCCATAACAGTGGCAAGACCATAGGTCAACAAGCTATACACAACCCCACGCGCACATGTTTGTCACTTTTAAGATCATAAATTAAGAAATCGAAACCCAACTCCAATTTATACCTAAACAGGCACCAATCGCAGTCTTCCAGGACGACGAACAGCACTCGTGGCAGGATTCAAGAAGTCTGTCAGACGCCTTTCTCTTTTGTGAGGTGAACATAATCACACCCATGATCAAGACGGGAAATCGAAACGGAAGAGCACTGTTATTGGCTACAGATCAGGGAAAGAACACGGGATAGAGAGACAGATCTAGGGTTACGTCAGGCATTGCATGGACACGTTTCCTAGAGGAGCAGCTGAATTTGTAATGTCAAAGTGGGCACCGCCTGCCTTGCACCGCCTTGCCCGCGAATCGAGACAACCTCCTTATTGGATGTTGGTTGTTAAACCAATAGAAATTTATGTCATGATCAGGGAGGGAATCCATTTTTCCCTGCTCTGTAAGATTTCAAATTACTCAACTGAAGAGAGAAAAAGGTCGTTGGAGTTCAGAAATTACTATGAAAGTGTGAATATGGAGATGGAGAAAGGGGTTTTGGTGCTTGGGATTGATCTCTATAGTTCATAGTACTAGTGCTGGCTGCTCTACGTACGTTGTATAAAAAAAATAGATTTAAATGAATTAATATAGAATATTGCAGGGAAAAAATTAACATCAATTTTTTAATTATTTAATTTGAGAGGAAAAATGGCATTGTATATATAGTCACTCAAAACTTAAATCCTGGGAGATCAAATCCATATAATTATATGTATTCTAAAAGGGGATTAATTTAACGACTGTAAATTCAAATTTTAGCAAATTCCATAGATATTTATCATGCATGAAAATAATTTAAAAGATAATAAATAAGCTTGTTCTTTAAATTATTACCTGTTTATCATTCAATTTTAAACTTCAAATTCAAATTAGTATTCGAAGACATACAGTTATTGCTATTAGTTGGAAGCCAAATTAAGATAATATGAAATATTCCCACGATTTCAATTTATTTATCCATTAATCAATTTTAACATATTTATAAAAATATCATTACTTTTTTACTTTATATGACGTGTAAGCTTTCAAAACTATTTTTTTTTTTAGAAAACATAGAAGTCTATTTATGTAGGAAAAAAGTAATTAATTAGTTTTTTTATTTAATCTTATCCTTTAATATAATTGTATTAATTTTAATTTATTTCAACTTTTTTTCTAATACTAGATTAATACTTTGTTTTACACGTGTTTAAAGAATAAAATTAAAAACTATATTTTATTATGTGAATTTAAAAAATATACAAATGTTTTTGAAACAACCCAAAATAAAAACACGAATAACTGAGGAATTACATAAAATGGACCGAATGTGTGATTTGCGTATTATTAATAATACATAATGTATTTGGAGCATGGGGGTTATTGGAAGTTACTGCTAAGATTCGAACCGTACTTTAGTCCACTCCCTGGCACTCGTTAACTTGAAGGCTGAGGCACCGCTAATTTGCACCACTGAGGAGAAAACGTATGGCGGGTGGCACAAAATCCGGAGTCAGGCTGAGAAAGTAGCGGCGCACGAGGTTTTGTTTTTGTTTGGTTGTTTCTATATAAAACCACCCTCTCACTCTCTCTATCTCTCTCATCTCTAATGAACATTAATTGAATAGTTGCAAACCCACAAAAAAATGGTTTGGACTTATCTCAGAAAAAGGTTTTAAAGGCTAGACAACTGTATGAAACTTCCTGGAACAGACCAGAACACATATGGGGTTGTGTTTCAAAAGCGTTTCACCATGTGGGGATTCTCCAAGCTTGGCCTAGCAGTCGTCTCTCTCAATATTTGGATTGCCTGGCTAGATTTTTGTTCGATCGATCGACCTCTCTGTTTTGATCTTGGATTGATGACGGGGTTAAGGTATTAATAGCGATCTTATTCAATTTTGGAGTAGTTAATGATCCTGTATATTAAAATATAATCAGTAGGTAATTAAGAATTAATTAAAGAATTAGAGAAGAGATCGGAGGGGTCACTTTCTTTGATGCATGGTTTGTAGGTATTGTTTATGTTATCTTTGTTGTTGATAGATTCAAATAGTTTATGTTGTTTCTTAAGGATTTGATGCTTGGAGCGGGCCCTTTCCCTCTTTTGCTTCCTTAATCAGAAACAATCTTCTTCATTGCACTTATCCGTACAAGGAAAACCCTATCCTTCAGTATCTCCGATATCTTTTTCTTCTCTCTCTAAATCTACCACAACAGAACTCAAAAGGGTCTCTCAAGTTGTGACTTTTTTATTTGTATTTTATTTGCTCAAGGGGAGAGAGAGAGAGAGAGAGAGAGAGAGATGAAGGGCTTGGAAGTGCATGGTGAAGATCGACATGAAGGGGTTGAAAATGAAGGAAACCCTACAATCGGGTTTGATGGTATGGAGGAAGAGCAGGATATCCTTGTTGAAGATAAGGAGATCTGGCTAGAGAGAGGAGGGCAAGAAGATCTGTTGCATGCGAGTGATGTTTCGATCTTCTATGAAGACTTCCCTCCACTCCCAGATTTTCCTTGCATGTCTTCTCTTCCTCTTCTTCATCCAGTACTCCGGCGCCTGTCAAGGCCATAACTTCTTCCTCTTGTTCTTCTTCAGCATCCTCCTCTTCTTCAGCGGCTGCTTGGGCTGTTTTGAAGTCAGAGGCAGAAGAAGATGTTGAAAAGAATCATCATCGTAATCACTACTATCATCATAACAATAATGATGATTTTAACAGCCAGGCGATGGATGATCCGGTGGATGTTTCTACAGCGGCCTTGTCTTCTACTTGCTCAATGGAGGTCCCTCAGCCTCCTGATCAAGCGATGGAATTAGGAATTGAATGCATGGACGTGATGGAGGATTTCGGATACATAGATCTGCTTGAGAGTAATGATTTCTTTGATCCTTCATCTATATTTCATCCTGATGAAGGCCTCTTTGAGGAGTTTCAAATGGAGCCTAACGAACCACAAGATCAGCTACAGCTTCAATATGATGAACAAGCTGGAAATGTAGAGATTACAAAAGGCAAAATGATCAGGAGGCCGACCACCAAGGAGGAAGATCAGATGATCTGGCCATGGTGTTTTTAGACTGGCTCAAGAGCAACAAGGAGACTGTTTCAGCTGATGATTTGAGGAGAGTCAAACTCAAGAAGACCACCATAGAGTGTGCTGCTAGACGTTTAGGTGGTGGTAAAGAAGGCATGAAACAACTCTTGAAGCTCATTCTCCAATGGGTCCAAACGAATCATCTACAAAGAAGGCGCTTGAGAGAATCATCCTCCAATGTTAATCTTCCCTATCCATACAATCAAGACCCTCTTCAGAACCAAAACCCTAACCCTAATTCAAATCTCAACTGCAATCCTATACCAGCTGATCATTCAAACCCTTGCTTCAACCAGTCACCTTGGAACGTTGCACCCCCGCCATATCTTGCCGCAGATCCGGCAACAGTCATGCCGGGTTTTTCTCCCATGGTTGGATATATGGGTGACCCGTTTTCAAATGGATCTTCTAATATAAATGGCCATCCTTACGGGACTCCACAGGATTGCAATCGCAGGCTTCAGTCCTATCAAACATGGCCTCCCTCACAATTTCCTCCGGCTTCACACTTCAACTCATTTGCAGACAATAATCTCCAGTCAGCTCAACCCCAGATTCCTGCTTTTACCGGGTATGGTAACCAGTACCCATATCAGTATGTTCCGGCTAATGGTGATAACAGGTTGACGAGGTTAGGTTCCTCAGCTACAAAAGAGGCAAGGAAGAAGAGAATGGCTAGGCAGAGAAGGTTTCTGTCTTACCACAGGAATCAGAATCATGATCACAATATCCAGAACCAAAATCAAGGCGCTGGCGGTCCGCATGAAAGGCTCGCAGATGATCCCAATGGTGGCCCAACAGGTCAATCTAATCCTGGTAGTTGGGTTTACTGGCCCACAGCTGCTGGTGGAGGTTCTGCTTCCACCACTGTGGATGCACCGGTGGATCGACCAGCCATGCAAACACAGACTAATAATCACCGGCAGGCCGCGGCCGAGAGGCGACAGGTTGGCAGTTGGTTTGGTTGTCCACGTTGAGTTTTATCACTTTTTTGTGAAATCTTATGTGCATGTCTGTGTTTGTTTGTCTAGGGATGGAACCCTGAGAAGAACCTGAGGTTTCTCCTTCAGAAAGTGTTGAAGCAGAGTGATGTGGGGAGTCTTGGGAGGATAGTGTTACCAAAGGTATAAATCATGGCATCAACACACACACACACATAAATTAATTAATTTCTTGCTAATTAATTACAGGTTTTTATTTTTGTTTTTATGCAGAAAGAAGCAGAAATACATCTCCCGGAGCTAGAGGCAAGGGATGGAATTTCCATTGCCATGGAAGATATAGGGACTTCTCGTGTTTGGAACATGCGTTATAGGTATCCTAAAATTTAATTTAATTAACCTTTCTAATTATTCATGGATTTCTTTCATCTTTTAATTTCTCAGATATGCTTGCAAATAATTTAATTTAATTGATTAATCGTTCAAATCATTGATGGATTTCTTTCATCTTTAGATTTCTGATCAAATATATACACTTGTGAGTTAAATCTCTGCTCTCTGTGTCTCTTTTTCCTACTTGTGGAGTTTCAGATTTTGGCCCAACAACAAAAGCAGGATGTATCTCCTCGAAAACACTGGTGAGCATTGATTTGACAGCTAGCTAGTAAAATTTCTTTGATTTAATTAATTATAATTATTTTTCATGGATAATTTTTCTTTCTTTTTTCTGCTTCTATGCATGCATATACATAATATATATATTTCTTGATTTCAGGAGATTTTGTGAGAACAAATGGACTCCAAGAAGGGGATTTCATAGTCATCTACTCGGATGTGAAATGTGGAAAATATGTGAGGGAGCACCTTAATTGCTTTAATATTAATAATTATCCCGTATTTTTATATTTATTCTTCAAAGATTTAATTAGCTAGCTAGGCTGATGATATGGATAGATAAACCCTAACTCAAATCGCATCACAGTTGATCCGAGGAGTGAAGGTCCGGCAACCTGCAGGGCCCAAACCAGAGAACAAGAGGGCAGGAAAATCGCAAAGAAACTCGCATGCAAGTTGCCCAGCTGCTGCTAATAATGGCTCTGGCTCTCAAAAACAAACAGTAAAGTGATCGGAGAGACAGGGAAGATGACACGCTCTCTCTCCTTCATGCATGAAAATGGGTGGACAAATGGAGGGTGAGATTTCCAGCTGGGGCGGTTAGTTGATTTGTTTGAACCCTAGATTCTCTAGCTGCAATCACCATGTAATCTTTGGTTTCTCAGTCAAAGTAGAGATTGCAGATCACAAAAGCCGAGACTATAAAGGAGGCTTGGCTTGTGGTGCTATTTACCAGCCAGTCATGATGATCTTCATGTTTAAGGATATTAATTTCAAGCTAGCACATATATTAAATGTGTGGACCTGTACTAATGTATGATTGTATTGTTAATAACCACTTGGTGGGGGTGTCCCGTACATGTTATTGGCTGCCTCTCCTGTTCATTTCCTTTTGTACTTCAATGTCAAATTTTATTTTTATTTTTTCAATTCTAGGTTTTAAACCCAGCTTAAAAATTGATTCTGGGCAAGTTGTGAATCACAAATCTAATAGGTTGGTTAAGGTTACCTAAAACAACTTGGCCTCAAAAAATTATTCTACAGGTTTTAAAAAAAAATTACAACGAAGTTATGTCTTTATTTTTTTAATTATGGTTTTTAAATCCGGCTCGGGGATCGACCCCGGATAAGTCCCGGGTCACAGGTTAAGTGGGTTGGCTAGGGCTACCTGAGCAACTAATTTTTTTTTTTTTACAAATATGTAAAAATAACATTATTTGGTCAAAATTTTAAAAAAAAATCAATGGGTTTTAAGATGAGTTTTAAAAAAAATAAAAGAATTTAACGAAGAAATTGGATCTCATTCTTTTAATCATGGTTCTTAGACTCAGCTTAGGGTTCATCCCAAGCAACTACTGGGTCACAAGTCGAGTAAGTTGACCAGGATTACTCGGATCGATTGATTTTTTATTATGCAAGAATGTCAAAATCATATTTTTTTTATAAAGATTTAGCAAATAAAATCCATGAGTTTTGAAAAAAAAATATAACAAAAAAACTTAGTCCTTATTACTTTGATTGTAGTTTTTAATTATTATTTTTATTTTATTCATTGACATTTTGTTTATTAAGATTTTGTTTCATAATTTTCCTAGGCTTATCTTCAATAATATGGGCAGTCTCATAACTGAGATTATAAATTTAGAAAGTAAGCTTTAGTTGACTTTTTTTTAAAAAAAATATTTTTTAAATTTTTATTTTTTAATATTTGATTGATTATAAATTAGCTTTTGATATTTTTTTCACTTTCTTTCTTAAAATTTTCTCGATCTCATATTTTAAGTTAGAATTTGATAGGTTGAGTTAAGTTTTTTTTTTTTTGTTATATTTTATATATATCCTGGATGTTATTTTTTTTATTAATTCAATTTATTTGTTATCATTCTTTTTTTTAAGTATTATTAGATTAGTTAAGGTTATTAAATCCGATTACCTCAATGACCCAATTGTCTAATTTTTTTTAAATCTCAAGTTTTGCATGGAATTTTCTTTTATATTTTTAAAAAAATATATAGCCTGGCTTGCGTCGCATAACGCGGCCATCTATCCATGTAACCTTCTGCTTGACCGAATGTGAGTGGGTGTAGTGAATTAATTGAGTTTTGCTTTGAATTTTTAAGTTTTTCTAGTATATAAAAACAAGGTGTTGAGTGCATTGAGCAATAATGGAATCATATCTGCTGACTATTACTTTGTTTTTGTGTGAATAAGTGCTTTGAAGATTCTGATGAAATCTCCCTCGTCGTTGTCTATGCTTGCTCTCATTTTTCTCCCCCTCTTTTGTACATTGCATAATTAGAATGTAGATGGTGGTAGTGAAAACTTTTTGGGAGGATGAAATCATAGATAGATTGAGAAAACCCAGTGCGTTTAATGGAGATTCGGTTTTGTCGCTATGAAATCATGGTTCTCCCAAACAGAACTTCTTCACTTCTTCAATGATCTATTGTTCGATTCATTCAAACTACGAGCAAACCCACTGCGTTTCCACCGTCAACCTCCTTCACCCATAGCTCTCCCCAGGCGACCACAAGCCACCCCAAGGGCATCCATTCCAGTACTCAGACAGCGGGACAATAGAAGCTACGCAGAAGTAGTGAGAGCAATACAACCTACACTGCCTAACTCCCCTGCCGCTGAAACCACCACATCGATGAGTTCAGAGTGCAAGACCTGATCTCCACTACCCAGAGGCATGCAACTCAATGGTTTCTGTTTTATGGGAGGCATGCACTCGAGCCTTGATCTCTTTTGATTCTGCTGAGGATATGATGGCGGCGCTACAAGTGGACACCCAAGCTTGGAAGAACAATTTGATGAGCTTAGACCAAGATGAAGAAGATGATGATTCTGAGACTAGTCAGGCCCAAGCTGCTTTCGTGACCGAATGCAGGAGTGAAGTGGATACTTTTGATGCTTCTTTTTAGCAGCACAGGGGCTGAGAGACATATACTACATCTTTGCCAATTGAGACTCTCTTTCCAGAAATCATGACGCTTCATCCATATAAAAAGCTTTTAAATCGAAGAAAAGGAAGACTTACTTATACCAGCAATGGTCTTCTAATGGGAGAAGATGACAGTTCTACCAACAGACAAAGTTTTGAGGCAGAGAAGGCTACTGCAAACCAGCCTACTTCTCCCAACCGGATCATGGTTTTTGAGACTCAAGATTCAAGCTCCTCACTGTCTTCTCCCAACCGGATCATGGTTTTTGAGACTCAAGATTCAAGCTCCTCACTGTGTTCTCCCCATGATTCTATCATAACAGACATCATAACCAAGCTGCAAGTATCGAAAGCTAAAACCAGGACACACAAAATGGCCTACGTAAGAGTAAAAGGAAGATTAAAATTCTTTCGGAAAATGGTACAGTACAGGAAACGGCTGACGACAGGGAAGAGGGATCATCAGAGGCCAGCATGCAATCAAATATGTGCCTTCTTCACAGTGCCGCCCGTCACCGTCCTCAAAACTAGATGCTGAACAAGAGGTTCAGGAGATGATAAAAGCGGGTCATTTTTGGGCTTACCGCCAGCAACTTGGGGCCTCATTCTTTTTTTTTTTCTTTTTTTCTTAATTTTGAATTATTTAATTCATACTTTTTTATATGTATTTTTAAAAATAACTTTTAAGTTTATATTTTAATTAATATATATTTTCTGTGATTTTTTTGGCTTATTTAATATTTTTTAAATAGCGATTAGTTTTTAATTATATTGGTTGTATTTAATTTTTGAAGAGATTAATATGATTTATTTATGGTTTTTTTATATTTTATATAGATTAAATTTATTTTAAAAAATTAAAAATATTAATTTTTATATAATATTTTTAATATGTGAAGTCTCGCATAGTATTTATATTCTTTTATTATATTCAATAAATTTTATGTGTGTGTTGAATCTATTATAAATAAATTTTAATAAATAAATTTATTAAACACAATCAAATAAATAAATCATGTTGTAATATTAAATATTTTAATCTACATTTATCTCTTGGTTTTTCCATTTTTGTTTCTATTTATCATCAATTTATTTTTATATCAAATTATCCTGACATCATGACTTAGGATAAATGATAGACTTGTAATTTGAATATATCTTATGTCCAGGTCACAAGTCACGTGTTAGCCTGGCTTTGCCCAGAAAAATATTTTTTATTTATTTATTTATTTTTTGTTATTGTTATCTCATTTTTTTATTGTATTATTAAAGATTTAACTGAATTATCAAATTTCTCTTACTTTTTAAAAATATCATTGTCTCCTAAACTCTTTTTTCTTGTTAAAAAAAAATTGGTTTTGCCTACGGCACTATACAAACCACCAATTTAGTAAAAAAATACTAAAAGCGATGGGAGGTTCATTGTGCAAAATACACTTTGCATCTTGTATAAAATGTTGTGGACACATTATTTATAGTTTTTTTTATGTTTCTTTTTTTTATTTAGCTTTTATAAGACTAAATTATAAGTCAATTTAAACTAATTTGTTAGGGGAGGGTGAGGTTGAAATAGACGAGACACAAGTGACAAGGCAGGGGACATGGATGGCTATTTTGAACTTTTGGGTGAAATATTTATTTTACCTTTTAAAACAAAAAATAAAAAAATAAAACATGTTATTAGGGGTAATTTTGTAATTTTATAATGATCCATTTGACAATTGCATTTTTTTATTTTTATAATGCACAGTAAAATGACTTTTATGCTCTCATATTTAGAAGTTTTTAAAGCTTCCGAGTATTTTTGTTTTTTTTATATTTTTGATAAAAAGTAAAATAAATTACATATCTTTGAAATTGAATTTTCTATATCTTATATCCAGGGTTATTTTTTTTATACGCACTCAAGTTTTTTTGTAATTATTAGGATAGTTAAGGAGAACTTGTGTGATTTAATATATACAAATATTATGGGAAAAAAAATATTGGCGCTTGTAATGAAAGCGTATGTACATGGAAAACCCTCACGCCTTTTAGAAGAGGAACGTGAGGTCATTTGGTGGTCAAATGCCCCCTCCAACGACGGCATTCTAATAGTCTTAATGTCGCCTCAGTGAGGAGGCAATGTGTGTGGCCAATGACCGTCTAATTTAGTGTCGTGGTCTTTTCTTTTTTCTCCTTTTCTTGTCTCTTCTTGATTTTCATGCTTGCACATTCAAAATCTCAAATAAACCTTTCAGTTTTTAATTTTCGGATTTAGTACCTACTATTTTTAGTACTATTTATTTTATTTTGAATAATTTATAAAATTAGAATTCTTTTTCCATTTCATCCTCCTTTTTTTTTATCTTTCAAATTTGGTTTCTATTTTTTTTTATTGTTATTTGTTTTTTTAGATAATTTTTATTATGTATAATTTCATGTTCTTTAGGTTTTTTCTCTTATCAAATATAATCTTCATTCTTTTTATTTTTATTTTTCTCCCTTTTATAAAGTTTTTAGAATAATTGTTTTTTGTTTCATCCTTAACCTTAAATTAGTTTGGAATTGACTTTCTTGATTGAACTCAAATATAAGAATTCATGAGTTGTGAGTTTCAGAGATTAAGATTTTTGTTGGGCTCTCTTAGTTTATTTAAAATTGATTTTTTTTTATTTTATAATTTAATGTAAGATTGGTTTTACCGTTTCTTTTTTTAATTTCATCATTTAAGGATTGTTTTATAGTAGAGCTTCATGGTTTTATTAAATTGTTTATGTTAATGATTTTTTTTATCTTTTATTTACATGAATAATTATTTAATTAAATAAAATATTTATTTAAAAAATAAAATTATTATACGACTGAGTATATGATCATATAATAAAGTTAAATATCTTAATTTTAATTATCTTTTAATTAAATATCAAATTAATTAATTAGATATACATATAACATTATTGAAAAAAAATTATGTTCATCAAGATGTTGGATAAACTTATATTCATTGTTTTTGAAAAAAAAAAAACAAAACAAAACAAAACAATTGACCCGCGGCAAGACGTTGGTCAAATAGCTAGCAGATGCTGCAATTTCATGGATGAGCCGAACTGATATCTAGTTCCTGTGGACCCTTACCTCCAAGCTTGTGAGGCTGCGAGAGAGTTTCCAGTGCCAGCCAGTTAGCTATAACTTTGAACAGTGCTGTACAAGTCGTAGCTAAACACCATAAGCAATTCATGGCTGCCCCTTCACTTATTCTTTTTCATACTAATAATCTAAGTTCTCCCTTTCCACTTTCCTCTCCAAAACGTTATAAAAACCAAACCCTAAATGAAAACTCCTTTTTAAACCTCAAGAAGCAATCTCTACTTCCAAACTTGCGAGTCAAGAATCCCAGAACCAAGAATCCTCACACAGCTCCTGTTGTAGTCTTCGCTGCACAGTCTAATTTCTTGAAAGGTCAGCATTTTCCCATTTTTATATTTAGATGTAACTTGATAATTGTGGTCTGATTGTGATTTGAGGGTTTGTGAATTATTAGTTGTTCAGACAGTATGGAAGGTTGGGAAGGATGGTATCGAGACAGGGACCAATCTTGTGCCTGTAAGTTTTGTGTTCTCTGGTTTTTCGATTTTGGGATGGGTTTTTTTTTGTCTAATTTAAGGTATTTTTGTGTTCTGTTTTTTTATAGAACTCTGTACCGAGACCGATAGCAAGGGTTGCGGTGACAGTTGTTGTATTGGCAGTTTCGCTGTTTTTGCTAAAATCATTCCTGTCAACAGTTTTCTTTGCGCTGGTATGTTCTCTGTTTTTGCTTCTTGTGAAGTTGGGTGTTGATGATTGATATAAAATCATATCCAATTTCTTATGTTGGGGTTTAAATATAATGAATGAAGACATGTCAATATCTACTTTGATGGTCCTAAGGTAGCGAAATTCGTTGTTGATTAAGTTCTGAGCTGCACAAAAGGCCTAACGATTTGGGCACTATCTCGGAGGACACTAGGTGAAACAGACATGTCTGTGAAGAAGCGGGCCTGGACATAAAGACCCTATGAACTTCATTGTTCCTTGTGATTGGCTCCGAGCCATCAGTGAGATACCACTGATCTACGGGTCAAGGGACAGTCATGAATGTGTATGTGTGTGATTGTGTGGGTACGTTTGATCGGGTTGTAGAGAGATGTTGGCTTTTGTTGCCGAGTTTTGATCCGGGTGCCAGAAAATTATCCAGTCCCAGAGAATGTGCGTGTCTTAAAAAATATCCGTTGATCAAAAGCCTTGTTGAGAAATGAAATTTTATGTGCTTTTCAATTTTCCCTGTTATACACTTAATACTCTTACAACCATCTGGACAAACTGTTTGTTTCTGCCAGGGGGGGAGGTTGGTTGGTTTTACTGAAGCGTGTTTGAGCAGTATGTTTTTAACGTTGTTAAGTATTGCTTTCTTCTTGAATAACAGGCTACGATGGGACTCGTATACTTCACATTCATTGCCTTGAACAAGGACCAAGGGCCAAAAGGAGGTGGTGGTACCACTTTAGAGGACCCTGAAGAAGAAGCAAGAAGAATAATGGAAAAGTACAAGTGAAGGTTTTAGGAGTAAGTGATCCAATCATCAAGTTTATATGCATGAAGCATGGCGCTCTAGAATTGGGCATGCGTTTAAAATAGGAAGAGATATTATATATAAATGCAACCGAAATTGTTCTTTTGTTTAAAGTAGATTCAATCCTTTTGTTTTCTAGATAGGCTTCAAAATTCATGAGCAGTGAAGTTCTGGTTTGGCTTAAACCAGTACCCCAAGAAGTGCATTTTGAAATTAAAAGAAATTCAACAGATATGCACATTTCTGCATTCATAATAGCCTTCTGTTTGCTTATATTTATGCAGAAAGCGACACTGTTAATGTCATTTTCTGCCTACTTGGAAAGGCATGGACTGTATTTGATTCACCTGGAAATAGGCATATGCGCGTCCTCATCGAGTCTTAATCCACTGTGCATTTCCTACCGGCCACCAAATTATCTTCTTTTGAGCCTCATGGCTGTTCCTTTTATTCTTTGACTCATGATGGCACATGAGAACTCTATTTTTTTTTTCAATTCCAACTTCTGCGGGACCTTTTCCTCTGGTTAATGATGTTACTATAAATGAAAGCCCAAAACCTGTGACAGCAAGGGAGTTGGTTACCTTGTGTGTGCACGGATGGGAGGTCAGCCCTTGGTATATAATTCCCAAAGAAAGCTGCCCTCCTCAACTGTTCTTTCGTTGAGCACATTGATGGTCTTAGTCATGAAGACTGCACCTTTCCTTGGCACACCAACAAACACTGCCACTCCTCATCCCCGCATAGTTAAATCCATGTTGCTTGATGAGTTGATAAACTGAAAAATTCAAGTTTATTTGATTGGGAACTACATATTAAACTGTTGTTATGAATCAGATTGATTTGGTTTGCTAATCAAAATCTCTCCCTCTCTTCTCATCACAACATCAAATATGCACGCAAGTGTTTTAGCCAAATTCGTGAGCCCAATTGCTTCTCTTGGAATACTATCATTAGAGCTTTAGCTGAAACTGATGATGATCATCTTCGTCATGTCAACTCATTACAGACATTACTGTTTTTTTTTTTTCCACATGCTTACCGATGGTCTTGTGGAAGCCAATAAATCCACGCTCTCTTGTGTGTTAAAAGCCTGTGCAAAATTGGCCAGGTGGAAGAAGGAAAACAGCTTCATGGGTTTATTGTGAAAGCAGGATTGGTCAGTGATGAGTTTGTTCTTAGTAATCTCTTTAGAATGCAATTATATGTGGGGTCTTGAAAGATGCTCATGTTTTGTGTTCCAAGCATTTCTTTGAATTTGGTTATTATAGCAAGTTGGTGAGAGACAAGAGGAAGGTACAGGGTAATGGTGTTTTATGGAATGTGATCATTGATGGGTATATGAGGATGGAGGATCTTATAGCTTCTCGGTAATTCCTTTGATAGCATGCCTAACAAAAGTCTGGTTTCATGGAATGCGATGATCTCTGATATGCACAGAATTGACATTTTATGGAGGCAATGGAGATGCTTCGTTGTATGCAATTGGGAGATTGTCTCCAAATTATGTCTGTGGTTAGTGTTTTTCATGTGATTTGGCTGTGAGAGTCTCTCAAATAATTTTTCGTGTTAAAATAAATATCAATAATATTTTTTAAAATATATATATATATATATTTAACATCAGCACATTAAAATAATTTAAAAATATTAAAAACGTATTAATTTAAAATTACTAAAAAAATAAAAAAGTTAATATTTTTTAAAAATAATTTTAAAATATAGAAACAAACAGATTGAGGAGATGTGATGTGATCATGAAGGCCTTGCTTGGTGCTCATTAAATACATGGCAACATTGAGATGTGATCTTAATGGCTCTCTCCAGTATGTTTGTGAAGACATGAATTGGGAGGGGATTGCCGAGTTGCGGCTTAAAATGAAAAAAAAAAAAGATTTTTCCATTTTTTTAGTCACAGACTTGTATACTTATTGATACATGCATAGGCTTTTAGGACACTAACAACACAAGAAACACAGTAATTTTAATGTGTAAAAAAAATTGCAGATGAAAATCCTAAATTTGCAATTTGTTTCTTTGAAAATGAAATTAATAAAGTTTGTCTTTCGAAAGGATAACAAGACTTATAAATAAACCAAAAAATCTTACTTCTACTTAAAAAAACAATTAGAATTATGAAAGTACATAGAAAATTAAAACAAAATATCTAAAAAAAAACAAGAAAAATTAACAAAATTAGCTCAAGCAACAACATTCAAGCCTAATTCTTGATCACAAGAGATTTAACAATCGGATAAACAACATAGTCGCTTCTAATATGAGAATTGCTTATAAAATCACCTTAAAAAATTTAAATCTGATTCAATAATCAGATCTTATATGATCTTTGTTTTAAGTTGTTAATATAATTTAGTACAACCAGATCTTTTCTTAGACCTAAACTTGTTTAACTAACCCATAAAAACATATGTGAAGTCATCGTCATAATTTGTTTGAGTTAGATCTTCATTTGGTTGTGTTAAATCCTCACCTGAATGTTTAGAACTTTAGTTTTTACAATCGACTCCATCACTTATTCTCTTGTTTAGAAATGATTTTTAAGGTATTTTTTAATTAAAAATATAATAAAACATTATTTTTTAAAAAATATTTTTTATATTATAACATTAAAATGATCTAAAAATATTTAAAAAAACATGATAATAAGATTGGTATTGTACTATTTCAAGAACTTCCAAATCAAGTATTTTTTTTTTTTTAGCTTGCACTAACTTTTCTCACAATTTTTTTTAAAAACAAATCATATGGGATGGTTGGGTGACCAATGATTTCAGTGGACCGGCGTGAGTTCAAATAGTAAAATGTCAACAAACATGCTTCTTCCATATCCTACCTAAACACAGGCATCATTTCATGATAACTCAACAACTCCTGCCCTCTTTTCCCCTTCGCTTCATTGAAGCAGTTCTTGAAAAAAGGCTATGCATTGGCCCTCTTTATTTTGACTTTGCTCGTCAGAATAGACTAGAAAAGGAGATGAACAAGAGAGGGAGTTTCGAGATATATATAAATCTTATCCTTTCATTCCTTTTAATTTTCAAACTTTATAATATGGATGGGTGGATTTTTATATTTTTTCTGTTAGTCAAATAATTGATTAGATGTTGAGTTATTTTTAGATTTTCATCCTTACTTTTACCTAATCCATGTTTCCTCCGAGAAACAAGTGAAAGGAAATCAGAAAACTATTACCAATCACAACGCTTCTCGTTTCGATTTTTTACTGTAATTGAATTTAATTAATAAATTCAATACATTTTATTTCATATATCATCCCATTATCTTCGTAAGTTAGTTTTAATATTAATTTCTTATATTTAATGCAGTAAATCAGAGAAATTGATATTTGATTTATTTTTATACTATTTTCAGATACTAAATTCTATTTAAAATTGACACACTTAAAATAGTTTTGGAACTATCAATGAATTTGACACCCAACACGAAAATATGTACACAAATGTCAAGAAAAGCAGCCATGGCCGGAGAAAAATTGGAAAAAAGCCAAGAACCATTGATTAAAAATCCTTTGCCTCTCTCATGGGACACTGGCCGTGCATTAACATGGGAAGTCTTGCACGCCATTAAAAAATGAGATTTGATCAAGAGGAATTTGAACTTTAAGAGAGGCATGCTGTTACCAAAGCTGGCCTTGCTTTTTAAACTCAAACACCTGCAAAGCATTAAGACTGCCATTAAAGAGAATAATTACCGAATTTCAGAGATATAATCACTTTATTAGGGAGACCCACAAGAGGAATATATATGATTAACCGGTGGCTCTCGCATGAACAGAGCTTTTCATCATTTCACTGTTTTATTTACAAATTACAAAATAAATAAATAAATAAATAAAGGTTTTCAAGATGTTGCTTCGAGGGCCCTCCCGTCACGTCTCAGCTTTGGACCGGCCATAGATTCACCTTTTTCTTTCTTTTCCTTCCTCAGTTTGCTTTTCTAGACTGCCCACAGGCATCTGGCCCTCCACCTGAAAAATCTCCACTATGCACCTCATCAGTATCAAGGTTCGAGCTTGCTCGTGTGATTTTAAATTTAATTTTCATTAAAAAATATTATATATATATATTATTTTTAATATTAATATATCTTAACCGTATAAAAGCATACGAAAAAAATTAAATAAAATATAATTTAAAAATCTACTTTAAACTACAAAAACAAACATTTTAATTCTTAATCAATATCAAGGTTCGAGCTTGCTCATGTGATTTTAAATTTAATTTTTGATTAAAAAATATTATATATATATATTATTTGAAATATTAATATATCTTAACTGTATAAAAGCATACGAAAAAAATTAAATAAAAATAATATTAATATAACTACTTTAAATTACAAAAACAAATATTTTAATTCTTAATCAATGATACTAAACACGACTTGATTCTATAAATCAACTTGATGATTTGTCAACTTCAAATCTCGAGACAGATTTCAAATTAAATTGAGTTGGCATTTATCTATTAACATGATATGCAATTTATAACCTAGTTAAAACTTGATTATTATTTTTTAAAAAAATCTATAATAATATTAATTTAAATTTATTTTAAAAATTTAAATGATATTATTTTAAACTGATATGTAATAACATAGGTAGTTCGTAACAGTGAGTTAGGTTAAAAAATTAAAAAGAAAGTGCATTTTATTTTAATTCTTTTGGTTTCAAACCTCGAAACTAGCATCAAGGATAATTTATCAAGAAAATCTTAATTCATCAACTTTATGCAAGAACATGTTTTTTTTCTTAAAGAAATTCAAGCTGCCTCGTCATCTGCCACCACCAATGATTGATGGTAAGAGATCATGTAACATAGATGAAGGGTGATGATCAAAAGGTGCACAAAAACTAAGGTAGTCCTCACCTTCAACTTCATCACCTTGACGAGACAATTCTCGGTGGTTCCAGCCTAGCTTTTCCAATTGAATGCGAGCCTAAGAAGAAAATAATAATAATAAAATAAAAATCTGGCAATTCCAAAGCAGAGCGTGCAGTGAATTGATAGACAATATAGAAAGAGCAAACACAATAATTTATCCATACAGCATGCTGTTTGAGCTCCACCTTTTTCCTGTTGCCTCCACCGTTTGTTCATCATATTGTTCTGGTGATATCAACGGTCAGTAATAATTAAAAAAGAAATTAAAACCTGGGATAGTTTAACCGGTTACTTCTAATGTTTGTTTTCTAATGACTTCGAGTTTAAATTCTTTCATAATCATTAAAAATTTATAAATTATTATTTTAAAATTTATAAAATTAATCAAAAAATATAAATTTATAATTATTCATATTAATAATAAAAAAAAATTATATCATATGAATTTCGAACTTCAATTCATATTTAGAAAGTGTGGGAACTCGGTGCAAACTGTATTTTTATTAAATTCATTTATTTTTTTTTTATTAAAATTTAATATGATTTATATTTTTTAAATCATTTTTAATGAATTGATATTAAAATAATATTTTTAAAAATAAAAAAATATTATTAATATATATTTTAATATAAAAAATATTTTAAAAACAATCACTGTCATTACCAAATATACTCTTACAAGGAAATAAATCTTGACCGTAGAGTTAGCAGACAAAGAGCTTACTCATAGTCAACACTGTGTCAGCTTTCCCAAAAAGAGAACACTTCTCTCACAGAACTCCTCAAAAACCACACCATCACTCTTACCTTTCATCTTCATCTCCTTTGTCTGCACTCCGCTTCATTCATGGCGGTTTTGAAACTTTACTCTATCTACATTTTCTACACCTTAATCAGCATAAACTTCTCTGCTTCCCCCACTCAGTCTTTGTTACTTTCTGCTTCAACAGATGTTGAGCTTCTGCTTGGAAAGATCAAAGCCTCACTGCAAGGTAACACTGAAAACCTCTTGCTCTCTTCATGGAACTCCTCTGTGCCTTTATGCCAATGGAGAGGCCTCAAATGGGTCTTCTCTAATGGCTCTCCTCTCTCTTGTATTGACCTTTCAGCACCACAATGGACTAATCTTTCACTCTATAAAGACCCCTCTTTGCACCTTTTATCTCTACAGCTACCATCTGCTAATCTCACTGGTTCACTTCCTAGAGAGCTCGGTGGGTTCTCTATGCTTCAAAGCTTGTATCTTAACATTAATTCACTGGGTGGAACCATCCCTCTTGAGCTTGGTTACAGCTCTTCACTCTCAGATATTGATTTGAGTGACAACGTGTTTAGTGGGGCTTTAGCTCCATCGGTGTGGAACTTGTGTGATAGATTAGTTTCACTCAGGCTTCATGGTAATTCACTTACCGGGTCTCTTCCTGAACCAGCATTGCCTAACACAACTTGCAATAACTTGCAGTTTCTTGATTTGGGTAGCAACAAGTTTTCAGGGAGTTTCCCTGAATTTGTTACTCGCTTTCAAGGTATAAACGAGCTTGATCTTTCCGGTAACATGTTTTCGGGTCCAATTCCTGAGACTTTAACTGGTTTAAAACTTGAAAAGTTGAACCTTTCACACAATAATTTCAGTGGAGTATTGCCTTTTTTTGGTGAATCGAAGTTTGGTGTGGAGGTTTTTGAAGGGAATGATCCCAGTCTTTGTGGGCTACCTTTAAGAAGTTGTAGTGGAAGTTCTAGATTGAGCCCGGGTGCAATTGCTGGCATTGTGATTGGATTGATGACTGGAGTTGTAGTTCTGGCCTCACTGTTAATTGGTTATATGCAAAACAAAAGGAGGAAGGGGATGGGAGATAGCGACGATGACATGGAGGAGGAAAGCGGAGATGATGGAGTTGGTGGTGTTGGTGGCGTAGGTGGGGAAGGGAAACTAATTTTGTTTCAAGGCGGTGAGCATTTGACTTTGGACGATGTGTTGAATGCGACGGGACAAGTTATGGAGAAAACAAGTTATGGGACTGTTTATAAGGCCAAGCTTGCTGATGGAGGGACAATTGCTTTGAGGTTGATGAGGGAAGGCAGTTGCAAGGATAGAAGTTCGTGTCTTCCAGTGATAAAGCAATTGGGGAAGATCCGACATGACAGTTTACTTCCTCTGAGAGCTTTCTATCAGGGGAAGAGAGGGGAGAAGCTACTCATTTATGACTATCTTCCAAATAGAACCCTATACGACCTCTTACATGGTAAGCACATCTTTGGCCTTTCCTCTGCGTTTATATATTCATGTTCCTTTGTCATACACTTGTTGAAAGCACAGCTTCTTTTGGCTGGTAGAAACACAGTTCATTAGGACTAAGGCCTTGAATTGTAAGACAATTTTGTTCAAGCACAAAATTCTGTTTGTTCCCAGACATATCTCCATATTATCATTTATATTATACTAAATCAAGAAAAAATGAGTTATTACATGGTTTGATGCTCTTGCCGACACCGATTAAAAACAAAATTTGTTTCAGTAAGAATAGCCTCCTTACTTGTAACACACCCCTTTGAGGCACCCTCAACATTGGAATGGTGGATCTTCTGCGATCCACATGTCATCAAATTTTTGAAATCTCCCGAGGGGCCTTTCTAAATAGATAATTGTAGAAACTAGAGTAGGAAAAGCATTACGTTGTGCATTATTGGATATGTTTAGTGCTGTTTGAACATTAGGAAATACAGATCCATTACTCTTGTTTTAAGCATCTGGTTAATTGCAGAGGCCAAAGCAGGAAAACCAATGCTGAACTGGGCTAGAAGGCACAAGATTGCATTGGCTATAGCTAGAGGACTAGCATACCTTCATACAGGTCTTGAGACACCAATTACCCATGGGAATGTCAGGTCAAAAAATGTGCTTGTGGATGAATTTTTTGTTGCTAGGCTTACCGAGTTTGGACTTGACAAGCTATTGATCCCAACAGTAGCTGATGAAATCGTGGCACTTGCGAAAACTGATGGCTACAAGGCACCGGAGCTTCAAAGGATGAAGAAATGCAATTCTAGGACAGACGTTTATGCATTTGGAATCCTTTTGCTGGAGATTTTGATAGGCAAGAAACCTGGAAAAAATGGAAGAAGCAATGATTTCGCAGACTTGCCTTCGATGGTGAAAGTCGCAGTCTTAGAGGAAACAACAATGGAGGTTTTTGATTTGGAGGTTTTAAAGGGGGTAAGGAGTCCAATGGAAGAAGGGTTAGTTCAGGCACTGAAACTTGCAATGGGGTGCTGCGCTCCGGTGGCGTCGGTTCGACCAACCATGGATGAAGTTGTGAAGCAGTTGGAAGAGAATAGACCAAGAAACAGGTCTGCTTTGTACAGCCCTAATGAAACAAGGAGTGAAATTGGTACTCCCTTCTAAGCTCTCCTCTTACAACCATGTTTTAGCTCCTTTTTTAGCTGTTTCTCTTTAGCTGAGGCAGTGTAGTGGATTGATTACAGTACTTTTCTGTTATATTAATGTGTATTTTAAGTCATTATTTAGCCACTAATTCTTGAGAGTTTGTCCTTAAATATTGTGATAATTAAATATGCTGAAATTATGTTTATCATCCGTCCTTGAGAACAGGCCAATTTTGTCTATTAAGAATTCGTGCTTTGTGGCGTTACTTTTTAATATATACAGTTAAACCTCATTAAATAGATATTATATAAACTTCAAATTTAAGTCGAGGTTATTAATTTATCAGGTTTCGTGTATTTTAATGAAATGATTTATCATATTTTCTTGATGTTTATCATTACTGTTGAGAAACCGAGTTATTTATTAAAGATTAATGCTTGAAGTTTTTTCTTGGTATATTTTCTTAATATTTAGCATATTTTTTTTAATTGGAGCAATTTGTTCTTGCTTTGGATTATTATAATATAGTTTTTTTAGATATTTTTATATTTAGATCATTAATCACCTAATTTTCATATGCATTACAAAAAGATTTTATTGAAACAAGTTTATTTTTTTTTAGTTTGATGAGCTTTTCTTGAAAGTTATTTCTTTATATCAGAGTTATTTAATAGCTTAAGCCGGACCAAGGATGTGACCTAGGCTGAGAATTAAAAAATTCAATCTCGAATTAGTTAATTTATACTTTTGGTTTTAATTTTAAAAAATCAAATATGATGATTTTTAATTTTTGTTGTCTCGCTACTTATATTTTGGATAGAGTTATGGCCAAGTTAGGTTTAATAATTTTTTTTCTTTAAAATTTGATCTAATTGAATATGCAGCCTGTGTCCATGTTTTTTAAAAAATATATTTTTTGTTAAAATTAAATGTTTTATATGTTTTTGATCATTTTAAATGCTGATTTTAAAAATAATTTTTAAAAAATAAAAATATATATTATTTTAATGTATTTTAACAACATAAAAAATATTCTGCAATTACACATCTAAACAGGCAAAAAAAAATATCCTGGGAGCAGCGAGCAAGACTTGTTATTTATTTCCAAGGACACGAGCTACTGTAGACATGTAATTCTGACACCCAAAATCAAAACCTGATTTCAAAAGAAAAAAAATATTAAAGAAATTTGCATATTGTATTTCATTTTTTGACGACAAAAGGTCTAAATAACAAAGAAGAAAAAGAAGGAAATAAAGTAATATAAAGAAAAGAAAAATAGACAGCAAAAAAATCAAATATATACGGGTATTTTGAATATCCAATGGGCTTGGATCTATATTCAGTACATAGTTATTTTACTATTTTTGAGATAATATCTTTTTAGATTTTGTTTGAAAATATATTAAAATATATTTAAAAAAAATATTTTTGACATTAATATATTAAAATATTTAAAAATATTAACAATATAATTTAAAGTACATAGTTATTTTACCATTTTTGAGATAATATCTTTTTAGTTTTTGTTTGAAAATATATTAAAATATATTTTAAAAAAAAAATATTTTTGACATTAATATATTAAAATATTTAAAAATATTAACAATATAATTTAAAGTAAAAAAAATAAAAAAATAAAATCCATTTTTTTCAAATTATTTTTGAAATGAAAAACAAATGGCTCTAAACTAGCTAAAAATAATCTGACCTAAAACCATCCTATCCTAATTAATTATTATGTCTTGTGTTTTATGAAAATGGTGGGTTAATTAATGATTTTTTTATTATTTTTCAATCCAACATGTTCTCGAAAAAAAGGGATATTTTGATTTTGAACCCTTGATACATTCAAGGAGGATAGTTTGAGGGGATGGAAAGATGATTTTGCCTGCAAATTTGAGTTTTATAAATTTAAAGTTATTGGAATTTATATAATTATTTAATTTTAAACTGTAAATCAGTTAAAATATAGGTAAATAAGCTTAGATATTCATATTAATAATTAAAAAAAAAAAGATTTTGCCGAGAAAAAAACTAGAAAACGACAACGATATTTAATTGAAAGTTATGAATTTTCGTCATTTTGCTGATGTAGTCTACAAAAAGTTTTCATAAGAAGTTTCACATCATTAACAGCTTAAATTTTATTTTGGGATGATTTTTTTACATGATTTTTAAATTTTAATAGGTAGTTATATGAATATGAGTTTGGATCACACTCGTTTTCTTTTCTAGTTAAACTTATTATTCACACAAGACACCTTGAAAATTTCAAATTCAAATAAATCTTCCTTGAAATCTCAACTCACAACTTAATATAACTAAATCAGAATATAAGAAGAAAAAAAAAAGGGTTAGGAACTGAGCTCGATCGAGAATTCATGAATGATTTTTGCCATTAGCCTTGAGAAAAACAGTGTCATATGAAAATTATTGAAGAAAATTATGTTCGCCACGAATAGAAAGGTGGTCGGCTTGGAATCCTGAGCTAGCAGCTTCTCTTCCATGCCCAGAAACCCGATCGGAGAACTTTGTCAACTTGGTGCCGGCGCAGTCAAGCACGTTTATGTGGTTAAAAAAGGCAGCCCATTTTCCAGGACGCCGGAGTAGAGGCGGAAAGAATGAAAACAACTGAGAGGTTTTACAATCTCACAAGTGCACTTTGCTTTCTCAGCTCAGCAAAATTTGCCCTTTTAAAGGGTTCCAACTCCTATAATGTCATACAAAGAGATCTTTGCAACCAAATACACAAAAGGATGGGAAAAGATCAGCAGGAATGTATATATATATATATATAAGTTTAGCATTTGTTTGTTGTCTGTTCATAGGTTCCCATTCTCTTCTATTGATGATTCAGAGGCAGAATCATCCAACGTTGAATTTGAGATGGTCTCACTATCAGAAGTTCCAGATGATTTATCTTGATCAACAGGTTGTTTCAAATACCAATACATAATGCTTGCTGTCAACGTAAGAATCATCTTCTGATTTACCTGAAAAAGATAAAAGGGCAAACTTGATATCTATGTGCTTATCTGAAACAAAATAGGAGTTCCAGGGGCAAATGAAGTTTCCAATTTATCTTGATCAACAGTTCTTCTGCTTATAAGCTGACTCTAGCCCTATGGTGACAGAGAATTTAAATGGACATCATCAGATGAGACCAGTTTTCCATCCACAAGATTACCAACTTACATTGATCCCCGGTGCTTGTGCATGTGTGTGAAAATGTCAGCTGAAAAATGCATTTCCAGGCCAAAGATTTAATGCAAGTCTTGCAGATTTACCCTTTAGTATAGGCACACCACTGTTGTAGTTAGACATGAAGCATATGCCTAATGCAAACAAGTACTGAAGGATAAGAAGGAAATTACCTCAGTTAGGTCTTCGGGAAGCAAAAATATAGAACATCCTAGCTTCCTTGCAATACTGATGATGTAGGTGGCATTCATCTTTTTCTCGTCATCTGCATCGATCCCAAATTTTTGTGGAAACACAATGAGTATTATTTGAATATAATCACACCCTAAAATGTATTTCAATGAAATTAAACCGGTGAAGTGAGAGAAAAGAGGAGTAAAGATCATTTGAAAATTTTCAGCAACATACAATTAGAAGAAAGCTTACCAGTTACTCCTTTCGTTACCAGACTCCAATTTACTGCTCTAGGCTGAACAGCGCTCAGCAACTCAAGGAAGAAGATGCCATCTGACAGACTTTTATCCTGAAGAGTTTTGAAAGGGAAAGCTTGTAACATCCAAGGCAAACATGTTTTTCTTGCATCTTTGTAGAATTCAGTACTAGATCTTGCAAGTAAATTATCAGTTTTGTGCTGCAGCTATAATTCCCTAGGATGTCTATGGCACAATCTTGTTAAAGCAAGATGCCAGTTTCGCACACTTAAACTAGAAACAGTTGCATTAACAAAAATGGATCCGTACTCTATTCAGGACTTTCTTAACTAGGGGGAGAGAACAAAAAAGATGTAGAAAATTGTAATCAAGTTCCTTAGTTTCAGGTCAGACGGGTGCCTTCGCCTCTGCCTCTATCACGAAAGAGATTGGTAAGGTGAAAGTTCGTAGCACTCACCATTCTTTGTGATTGCTTATTCGAAGCAGGCCGACTTTCAAGTACATTGGTTGTAACATAACAACATCCAATGTTTCATATGTGCACGAGGCTTCACAGCCAAAATAACTAATGATGTACTACTGTAATCAAAACAACCTAGCAAGCCTAGCTGAGCCTTGAAAAAGTAGCTAATTCAAAATGTATCTTATATGCAATGAAATCAGATATAGAATCACACCTTAAAACTTTTCATGCGACTTTGGGTTCCTGAGTTGCTGACTTTCGTGTTGGCCCATTGTAAAATATCTGCATCTGTAATTTCCTTTCCATGGGAATGGAATCTCAAGTTCTTTAGAAGTTGGAGAATGTTGTATCTCATCAGCTGCCACAGATAAGCTAAAGAGAATTCCAAGCATTAGTATGAATAAAAAAACTGACTGAGCACACTGGGATTCAGAACAAAAATGGAGGGTAAGTGTAGAATAGAGTACATACCCAATATTAACTTCTTATTTCCTTGCACAATGTCATTTCCAGCAATGTTAACCAGGGAAAATTTTAACTGTTTTCCTATTTTTACAACTTGATTACAATTTTCTACTTTTCTGAAAGGCAATTTGATAGGAGGTTTATTTGCAACTTTCCAATTAACAATCCCTGGTGAAACCTTGTCAAGGGTCTCTAGAAGTAGCCACCTGCAGAGCAACAAATAGTTTCACTTCAGCTTCTGATTGAGGTGTTACATAAATATTTCGAACTTACTATTTGACCAAGAAGTTCTGATAAGAAACCATGGATATTATTAAGCCAGAATCCAGAAGAGTTGAATAAATAAACTATAACCTAGTTGTGTCAAGAGGTTTGGATGAGGAGCCTTGCCATGAAACTTGTGATTGAACATACTCTATATATTAAGCTAATACTAACCCATTTCTGAGATCTTCAAACACATTGTCAATGTAGGTTGAATTCCCAAGACTATTCATCCAGAAGCGAAATGCTCTTTCTTCTCTAGAGATTTGAGTGTCGTCTGGTAAAGTTTCGAGAAAAGATATCTGTTTTGTCTGTGTTGACAGCCCATTCCTGCAGGAAAGAAACAGTAATTAGAGCATGCTTTTTTGGCTCTTTAAAGTTGGTGAATAGTAAGAAAAACAATCCAAATTTCTGCTGGTGAATTACAGCCATTTGAAATGAAATTCATTTCTTGAAGAAGGGCCTATATTCTCACCTGTGTTGGAAAATATGAGCAACAAAGGCAAGGTTAAGATTTGGGGAACCTTCAACAATGTCCTTTGCAGTTAAGTATCTCTTGCAACCCATCCTGTCTGCATGTTCAAGAACTAACTTTGCCCTTGTCAATGGATCTTTTACTGTCAATGTAGATGGATTACTGTATTCAGGTGCAAGAACGTTAAGAAGGTGAGCATAAGCCTCTGCATCCTGCAGAAACCATATCAACGGTCAAGTATCAGGATAATTGCAATTGCATAAGCCTCTGAGTTGATTATTTATGTCATTCTACAATTGTGTGCCAAATTAAGGAAGAGAACTACTGACATCTATATTAGCATCAGCAAAGAGGGATGTGTCAGAATACAATCACACATGAATCCTAGAATAACTGTAGCTACAAGTTCAGGAAAAACTAGGATACTTTGCAATTCATCAGAATTTTTCTGATGAAGAACTTCACCTGTTACACAGCAACTTCACCTTCTTTAGATTCAACCATGAATAAATTGAAAACCATTTCAACTTCAACTCAAATAATATACTAATAAAATGTTATTTTTTCTAGTCAGATCATACTTGTATGGACATGAAGTTTTCTAATATGCAATCTTTCTAAGAAAATACATGGCACTGACCAACATATGGATCATCTGGCCAACTTCTCTTTTCATGAACATGATCAGAATGTAGTGCCTTGAAGATACCACAGAAGTGAAGGCAGATTAGGACTAAAATACAGTAGTTTTTTACTAATCTGTGACTAATCTTAGTGCTCATAGAAGTTTGCCACCATCACAATATAGAACTAATCTCTTTACCTTCACATCAGAAGAGAAATTTGTGACTATTTTCTTGTACCCTGCTTTTTTCAGCAAGAAGTTCATCCACCTGAGTAAGATCTTCTCTGGTGGTAGACTCATCAACTCTTCTACATCCTGTTTTTCAAAAGGAGTATATGTCATACAATTTAAACCGATAGTTGATGAAAATACAATTTCTAAAAAAAGACTATATACCTTACTGTCATCAACTAATTCCAGCAACTGAGGTGTTTTCTTCAAGTTTAGGTCTGCCAAGAGTTGTATCTAAAAAAATAGCAACACCGTCGGGAAAGGTTAAACAATGTATGAAGAGGTGTATGCATCACTTTATTTATGATAGCAAAGCTGAGGATGGATACTTGCATCACTGGATGCCCCTATAAATGCATCATCAGTAAAAAATAAAAAAAAATTAAATTCAGGGAAAAAGGTTAAGAATCTTACTTTAATGATTTGAGAAATCATCCCAAGCACGAGATGGCGCTGATGAAATTGAAACCAAAGAAGAGATTATTATCATCTATTAAAAAGTCATAAGATTATCAAGAAAATTCATTTAAATAAGAGAAATTGCTGAATCAAAACGTGGAAATGGCACATACCCTTCCTTCAATAAAGTCTTGGGTGCCTATATTCACCACAGTACACCCAATTGCCTTTGCAGAATTGAGGCAGAGTGTATGGTTTTCATTCCTTTCCCATGGATTGAGTATCCTCTTAGTATTGATAGCTCTTTCATCAATTGTACCAGCAACTGCTACATTGATAAGCTTACTGCAATAAAAACAAGAATGCTTCAAAATCTTTTTACTCATCATCATCATCACCAGTCAAAGAACCTCCTCAATCCATAAACGTAAAGTATCATATACACCTCATGCTTAATTTTATTAATTTAAACAGATAAAATAGAGCTGTTGAGATTCAAATTCTTGATCATTTGATCAATGAGGCTCTCCATCTCAATCTAAAATCCGATGAGGTCCCGATAGTGATTTTATATTAATTTTGAACCACAATTTAAAAAAAGAGAGAGAGAAAGTTACCAAAGAAGCACTCCATCTTTCGCAATCTCGAAGAGATCATTAGTTGAAGGATCGATAGGGAGGTATTTCTTCAAGAAATCATCTTCTCCAAGATAATTATTGATATGTGCAACATAGGATGCCTTCTCCGATTCACTGATGGTGTGAAGCAACGTAGTGGTGGCTGCTTTAAGGAAAGCTGAAGAGTTCTTTGCGACACTTCCTGTTCTTGCACTTGCATGCGCATGCAGTTTCAAATATACCTGCAACAAAAAGGATCATCTTATCTCTGTCTCACTATCTCATCTCAGCCCGGATACGCATAAAGGAAGTAGAAATGGAAATGAAAAGACAAACCTTGAGAAAGAACTCAAAGTCAACCTCTTCGTCGAGATTCTGATACAAATCTTGAATACAAGCAGCTCTGTCTTCCTCTGTCAGATTCTCTCCAACTACTTTCAACCTCGACATCCTTGAAGCCAAGTCCCTTAGTGTCAGCTTCCCACTTTCCCTCCTCATGCTCATAAACTTCAAATAAAAAACATTGATCAGATCAAAGAAAACAGAGATTACAAGATTTGATCCAAACATATACACATAAACAAATAATACATGTGTTTTTAGGCTGCGAAGCTCGACTTGGGTGAACTGGTTTTGCAGCCATGGATCTGACACAAGAATGCCGACGTAACCTGACATTTTTTCTCTCTAGAATTCAAACAAACCTCAAGATTGCTACGTAAAAGAGAAAGAAAGAACGTTTTCTTCTCTTTCTTGAGGAGGAGGAGGAGGAAGAGAGAGTGAAGAAGTAGCTGTCAGAGTAATTCAAAGAATTCAAATTATGACTAATATGTCCTTGTTTGCTAGTTACTCTCTCTTCCACTTGCCCATGGGACCTCCTTCGGTGTCGTTTACCTGAACTCTTTTCCATTTGAATTTTGAAAAGAGTCTCCTTTCCTTGTGTTCTCCTTTCTTCTTGCCAAGCAATTAGATGGATACCTTTTAGTTTCTAACCAATTACATATTTTGCTTCGATAACAGATTTTAAAGTGTTGATTAATCAATGCTTCATGATTTTAAATATATTTCATTAAAAGTTTATTTTTAATATAAATTTATTTATTTTTTAAATTTTATTTTCCAGTCTATAATCATAAAAGTTATTACAATATTAAAAACGCTAAATGAAAAAATATTAGATTATTAGTTTATTAAACTGAATTCAACATTATTGTATCAATTATTTTAATTAAAATAATATTTTTTATTTATAAAAAAATTTATTAGAATTGATTCAACCAAAATAATAACTTGTTATTACCGTACTTGATGGCAAAGAGAGAATTATTTCCAAAAAAAATATAAATTATTGGATTATTAATTTAACTTGTAGATCATTGAGTTAATTATTTTAATTACAACAATATCTTTTTATTTTTAAATAAATCAAGTAGATCAAATTTAAAAATTAAGTTTTGTCGAGTTTTTATTTTTTTTTGAGTTACGGATCTCGCAGATTAACTCATATAATTAAATCTAGTTTATTAATTATGATTATTAAAATTATTATTTATTTTAATTTAGTATGTTCATAAATTTAGCATGTTCCCTCTCATTTTCGTAGGTGCTTTCTAATGGATTACGTTTTAAAATTTTAGTTCTTCTATCATGTATTTCAAAATGGAGATGACTTTTTAATTAATCTGAGAAAACAAATAAATAAATATAGGTAGGTGGCGATGGATAATAAAGTCATTTGGTACGTGAGGGGATGATTTGGTCATTTTTCAAATTGCAAGCCCCACCATGGGAAAAGATTGCTTGCTTTTAAAAAAGTATTTGAGTTGATAACACAACAAAACACAAAGAACAGAACATAACAGAACATAACAGAACGGTCGTATTTGAGGTTTTCCTATGCAATTTATTATTTTGAACGTTGAAGTTCAAAATGTTGAAATTATCCGATTGCCTCTTTGTATCAAACCTTTCTCCTTGACCTCTCTTTTTTTCTCAGATTTTAACCCTAGTTAGTAAGTAGAGTAATTTTTCAAATATTTTTTAATTGAAAATAAATAAAGATAATTTTCTTTTAGATTTTTCTAATTTTTGATATTAACATTTCAAAACCATTAATGAAAACCTAAACAAACATTAACATAGTTTTTTTTTAGGCGAAAGGCAATTTAAAAATTACTTTGAAAAACAGAATTGTTGTTGTGCCAAACGGGTTCTGAGATTGTGTTTAATATTGTGGTATTAGTTGTTTTTTAAAGTATTTTTTATTTAAAAATATATTAAAATAATATTATATTTAAAATTATTTTGACATCAAAACAATTCAAAAACACTAAAAAAAATTATTTTAAAAAAAATCAATATTTAAAAAAAATATTCACATCACAATACCAAGTAAAATCTAATACTCCTTCCTTTTTTTTAGTTGGGCTAATACAATTATCAATTTACAAAGTTGATTCACATAATATGTTTTTTTATGAAAATCAAAATTTATTATCTTCATTCTTTACATTAAATCTTTGGTACGTGTTTAGTAATGCGATACAATATATTTTATAAAAATATTTTTTTAATTAAAAATATATCATAATAATATTAAAACAGTATAAAATCAATGTATTTTGAAAATAAAATTGATATAAAAATTATTTTGATAATAAAATTGATAATATACTAGCAATTAAAGTTATATTTAAGGTTTAGTCAAAGCAAAATGAAGATAAAAATGTTAGATTGAGATTGAGGGATGATAAAAGAGCCTTTATAGGAGAAATATTTTTATCCACGATTCAGTCTCTCCACCTAAACAACACTATCAAGGAGAGAAGGAGCCATGTGATGGAGGGACCGGAGAGGGATAAAGGAGGAGACATGGGAGCTAAAAGGGAGGTGTTTATGATAAGATTATAGAAGGAGGTGGCGGTGGAGGTGGTGGTGGTGGTGCTCCTATGACCACCTTTCACATACTTAATTAATTACCCCCTTCATAGTAGATGAGTTAGATGCCATCAATTATGGCAGCATAAATCTGAATTCAGAAGTCAGATGGGGTTATTTATTGGTAGGATTAATTATGCCCATCCCCCAGCACTTTTGCATTAATTACCATTCACGAGTTGATCGAGAAGATGCTAAAAAAAGAAAAGCTATATTTCATAATTGCAAATTGACTGAAATATGTGTCTTTCAGTTATTGGTCCATAATTTTTATCAAACGATACTGTTTTATTGGTTTTTTTATAAGATATTAACTAATTGAATTTGGACCGGATATTATCATCAAAATGTATCGAATTATTAAAAATCTAGTTGATTTAAATAGATTTAATTAGATTAATATCTTGTCTAATTTTGTTAAAACTCAATTCAAATGAAGCTCCAAATCATGAGTTTTTCAAATTAATTTACAATATCAAGCTAAATTGGAATGAATTTAATAATTATATTTCTATTTTTTTATAACAATAGTTAATTTTCTTTCCTTGAAAGGAGTTTTGATTACAATCTCTTTCTTGTCGATGGACCACATGAAGAAGGATTGTAAGTAGGACCGACTAGCGACGACCCTGGAATTCGACTTGCCATGCTTGTGAATAAGCTTTGTAGTCATAAAATATGTAACAAAATATAGAGTAGAGGAAAAAATTTGGAGCTCATTTGAAGAAGAACATGGATCAAAAGCAATGAAGTTATAACAAGTTCGAGTCTTATAAATCTCAGAATTATTAGAAACTTATATAATTATTAATTTCAGGATCCATTAAATTAGTCTAAATACATATAAGTTGGCTCGAACATCTATATTTCTAAAAAAACCGAAAAAAAATATATATTGTGACAAGCCAAACATCAAAGTTGATAAGAATGCGTACCAAATGGAACCTTAATAAAATGCATAATACCGAGCCTTGCCTTAACTTGAGGTTGACCGGAAAAAAAAATGAATTACTAGGTATAGATTTAGTCAGATAAAATATATTACTAAAAATCTAATGTAATAAATCAGATTTGACCAAGTTAATATCTTATTTGACTCAACTAAAAACTTAGTTTGGATTAGATTTTGAATCTTGGATTTTCTAGTTAAACTATGCTAAAACATGTAGCATTTGAAGTTATAATTTTACATCCTAAGATGGATACAAAAGGTTTGGGCAAAGGCTAAAATAGAAAAGATGATATTTTTCGTTTTCAATAGAAAGAATGTGAACCAGCAAGCATGAGTGCGCGCAGTGGGAACAAGAACAAGAGGACGAGGATGCAAAAATCCATATGCAAGGTCTCCAAGAGAAATCAACTCTACTATGAACCTATTTAGCATTTAGGGCTGACATCATATTTTTATTTTTATTTTTTTAACCAGAGAGCCAACCCAAATACTTGTTTTTTTTTTTTTAACTAAAAACCATATAGGAAGTCCATGTCTTTTTTAATCAAATATTTTTTTTTCTTTTAACCATCAGCTAAAATTTAATGTTTGTTTTTTCATTAGAATTTATTTTTTAAAATATTTTTCACTTTAAAAAGAATCAAATTGATGTGTTTTAGATGATTTTGATGTGTTAGTATAAAAAAAACATTATTTTTATGCATTTTCAATTTGAAAAACACTTTCAAACGGCACTAAAAGGGATGTTTGGAACAATAATAAAATTATTTTTCAAAGTGTTTTATATTTGAAAAAACATTTAAAAAATTTATTTTTCATTTTGTCATATCAAAATGATTCCAAAACACTTTAAAAAACAAGTTGTAATACACCCACTAAGCCAAACAGGGCATAAGCACCAAATATGTTTAGTGCTGTTCAAAAATGTTCCACCTCCTGCATTCATGCCCTATCAAATTTAATGTAGCTACCAGCAGTAAAAAACAACAAGAAAAAGGTGGCTGGAAATTTGAATTTCTAACGTCCGTACACTTAAATAAAAACAACTAAACACTTGATAATTAATTAATGAAGCATCATCAAATCACATCACTTATGGTTGTCAACTAGCAATTAGCCCCATATTAAAAAGGTATAGGTGTTAGATCTTTTCCGAACTGTAGATCGATCCAGAAAACTTGAAGTCTAATCAAGCCGCGTGTTTTAAATTGATTCGATAAAACCTAATTAAACCGACGAGATTGAGTTAATTCAAATCTAATCCAGACAATGTTGTTTTAAAAAAATATTAAAATAGATTAATGTAATTATTCGCAAATCGATCCAATAATTTAATAACCATCCCAAAGCGAAGTCGACAGGCATCGTTAGATGGAGGTTGTGAGGAGGACGGCTCACGTGGCTAATTCAGACCACCTACTTTCCGACTATTGTTTATGAAGGGAGAGGTAATGGAGAACACAAGGAAGATAAATAGAGGCAGCGAGGACACTCCGGTGGGGCAATGTGGGCCGCGCTAGAGAGGCTGAGGTGGCGCAGATACACAGTAGACAAAGCGTGGGGCCAAATCCTTGCCGGTGGGAGGTTCAACTTTTACGCATCGTATACACAAATTTGCTTTACCAAAAAGGCAAAACCAGGCCTCAGGCATGGGATGAGATGGGGAGGGGAGCTTGTGGGGAAAAGCTGAGGAAATAATTGGAGGAATATGTAGCAATCCTTGCTGTGTTTGCTTCTACTCCTTACAACATTCAAATCATTACAAAGGTCTACATTGATCCCTGTATACCACATTGGCATATTGTGTAGGTCCATTCCCCACATGCCATTCCCACTATTATCTGTCAAACTGGAGTTAGAACCGTCATCATTGTTTAGCTGATTCGGTATGTGATAAAAGCATGATTATTGCTACGTATGGCTTTGATTTGTTTAATAATTGAAGATCTGATTAGTTTATAATCGTTAACTCCAGGCCGGCCGCCGGTTAGACAAATGTGAAATACATGCGTGTTCCAAGAAATACATCAGATGGTAAATCTATGTAGTTGTAATTGACTGACCTTTGTTTGATGCTCTGAATTTGAGACATCTCATTTGTCACTTCAGCTATGAGTTCCAAAAGCAGCCAGCCAACATTTTCCAGCAACTACATTTCCATGCACAACTGGCTGCCTAGCCTTTTTACTTCATCAGGAGATGTACTGGTGTTACTGATTTCTTTTTCTATTCAACAATCTCTAAACCTCTCCCGTGATCCATAACTTCGTGATATTTCTAACCAGAGGGAGCAATAATATCCACTAGGTTCAACCGATATAAATGTCCATCCAGCAGCTCATTATGAGCTTAATTGAACTCAGTTTGATTCACCATCCCTGTGTATAGTCTTTTGTATATATAAATATCAGCATCCCTGCATAAGAAAAACTAGTATGCTATTTCCTGGAGAACTTGAAGTGTCTTTTGGTGAACCTGGATGCAGCACAAACAGACAAAATGAGTAACAGTAGGGAGAATAGTATGGCCCCAAACTGAAAATGTTGTGTTTTGCAAAGCAAACTACAAACCCTTGCCGGTAGGAGAGCCAATGCAGAATAATTTTATTTGTGGATCAACTTTAAACATCCAATACACTAATCAACGAATACGAAACCTATTTGCTATCCCATTAGGCGGGTCTTCCTTAATTTGAAATGACCAAAAAATTGTCTTCATGTTGCTTCTGTATGTAAATTAGAAATGAAATATATATATATAAACCACTCAGACTTGCGGGAATACAAAGGCTTAAGTTGTGCTAGGGAAAAGAGAATTTACCCATTCTAGATGTTGTGCAGTAATGCCAGAGATATTTCCTGAATATACACCGCCTAAGACCTAACAAGTCCAAGGTTAGAGATTCATCAGCATCATCCAAGCAAATTGCGTTTTGTTGTAGAAATTGCACAGGACATAGCAACAACCAGCAGACTAAAGCCCTTATTGACTAAGAGAATATGAGAAATATCAGCAGATGGTTGTGTTCTAAAACACAATCACACACCAATTTCTTTTCTGGAAAATTAGAGTAACAAGAAAAAACAATGGAATTTCCTGTTCAGCTGCAATATTTCTCCATCTAGAGTTTTCCAGATTTATACTTTGGAAAATACAGGTTTGACGTTTTGATAGTTTACCTTGATAAGCTTTTCATTGTTTTCCAAAAAAAAAAAATGATGAAAATATTATTTTTATATATACAAGCACTTTTATCAATACAAAACATTAATTTTATTTTGTTGCATTTTTATATTTGGTTAAAGATGAAAATCTATTTTTTATTATAAAATATTTTTTTTCAGTTAATAAATAACATGACTTTTTTATGATAATTTTTATTTTGAATGACATAAAAGTAATATTTTATAGTTAGATTATTACAAATGCAAAAATTTAAGATGCATAACTATTATAAAATATAGTTTCAATTTTCATGAAAGACAGTTTAATCTTATGTATTTCTTCTCTTTTTTAGTGGAGAAATTCTTCTCCGTTTTTTGACAAATGAATACATTTTCCTTTAGAAAAGGAAAACTAAAAATGGAGAAGATTATTGGAAATGAGATGGAAATGGTTTCAGAAACTGAACAGGCTAGTCCTCCATTTTCCTGTCAAGGCAATCCCATTCTTACAGAGCCCATTTTCTAATTGTGCTTAAAACCAGTTCATTCTTTTTTCTTCTCTTTTTGTCCTGTTCTTTACCAAACAATACATTCCTTCAAAATCTTTAAAACTCATAGTATCTATAAGGACAGGTACCTTGGTGACAGTCTCAAGAAACATGCCAGGTCGCACAGGAAGTGGTTTTCGTCCTGTAACGCTTCCCTGCAAACCATGCAAGCAGATTAATAGAGCTCATCTAAAAAATAAGGAAAGACAAGTGGGTTGATATCATATGATGCCAATAATTGTACGTCAACATGCATGCACACATCCACAAATGATCATACAAGCACAAGCATACACACACAGAGATGTTTATAACTCAAAGATTGTTCATATTAAGTAAATCAGACCCTTCCAGCAATTCCACTTGAAATCCTTTCACTGTTAATGTTCTCTTCCTCACTGGCAGCATCTTCTGCACCTTCATCGTTCCCTAGCATCACATTTTTAATCATTTCCTGGACAGTTTTCCCTGGTTTCAAAGCTACCAGTTTGGCTATGAAATTCACCTGCATTGACAAGTACACAATCATGGAGATGACAAGCACACAATAATGTCTTGACATATATTTCTTCAAACTGTAGAAAGAACTCATTGTGATTCTGTATCATTTTGACAAACAAACACAGGCCAATCATAATCAGCCATAAACATTGTTATTTGGTGTGAAAATAAAAAAATGCAAAAGACTGACCTCGGATTCAGGGAGCGTCTTAAAACCACGGTCATTTCTCTCATCAAGTATCCCACCTCCCATCATGTTCCTGGCTTCCTCTCTGATTAAAACTAGCCTTGCAAGTAGTTTTCGATCTGGGACAACTGGTCGGGTTTCCATTGTCTGAAAAAATACGGACCAATGTACAATGATTAGTTAAGCCAAAAAAATTCATTTCAGAAAGAAAAGAAAAAAAGATGAACAAGCAAACAAAAAATTCAAGAGCCAAAATGACCCCTCTGAACAATTGATTCAGTCAACATTTGTTTCAAAATTGGGACACAAGTGTACAAAAGATTAGATGCTTTAAGCAGAATAATTCAGCTAGACCAGCTTAACACCTTGTCAAAATACAGTAACTGTCATTATGCATAACAACCAGAAAGAAGGATCAGCAAACTAAATAGCAACAGCTTTAAAGTTACTGCGAACTAAATAGCAACAACTTTAAAGTTACTCTAACTACATCATTTTAGAAGATAAAAAGAAAACAAAAAACTTTAGAGTATACAGGATATAATGGACTACAAACCAGAAAGTCATTCTATTTGACTTTCCCTTGGGTGTGTTATTTAAAAGATCATATATGCCAAAACTACTAAAATAAAGTACAGGTGTAAAGGGATGAGAGCTGAGACTCTCAGTTAATTTTGAAGGAGGCATCCCAGATATCTTAAGATCTAAGAAGGAGTAATTTTAATGATCAAAGGAAACTAGAGACAAAATTATAGACCAAGCTGTCTGCTTCATAATTACTATTCTAATGTTGCTCTGGAACAGTTTGGTCTTGAAAAACTATGTAACCATTTAGTTCTAATCAGTAAATCCTTCATCAGGTTTGAGAGATGCAGTTTGCAAACCTTCTACCCGACAAGAAAAAGAAATGGACATCAACTTTAATTTCCTCTAGATGCTTAATCATTCACCATTATCACTTGCAGATGAATTATAGAAAATTAAATCCCAAGATCTGATTCTTTTAAGTGCCAAATACAATAACAATCTCATCAAATTTAATGAGAACCCACGAAAGGAACAGAGTCCATATGGCAGTTCCCTGAAAGTAGCTTGGTAAAGGTCTATGTTCATGTTGGGCTACATGTCAACACATTGCCGCTCCAAGGGCTTAGGATTGGAGAAAACAATTCTACACCAATGGTACACATGCCAAGGCATTTATCACAATATTATTCAAAAGTATTTTTAAAAGACCAGACATGAAAGGACCACAATTACAGGACAAGAGAACTTCGACACCTGCATTTGAAAGACTCAGTATATGTCAAGGGAAATAAAAGAGACAATTGCAAGCAGGATTTTTCGTAACTACCTCAAGTATATCATCAGCCTGATTAGCTATATCGTTCAGGTTCGACCCCGGAATATGAACTTTGGTGCCTTTACCACCTTCAAAGACACCACCGCCAGCAGCAACTCTACGTAATAATTCATGTCTGCTTTCTTTCTGCGGAGTTCTACAAAGCAAGCCAATCACTTGAACCTGAAGGGGAGAATTCAGAATTTCATTGCTCGGTAACAAAGGAACTCCCTTTTAACTAGAACAAGAATTATATATGCATTTAGGTGGCATCTTTACATGCGGGGGGCATTTTTTTGTAAGATGGGACAATACGGTTTCCTTGATGACTTCCAACAGTGACTTGCGCTGAAAAAAATCCATTAAGAATCTGTTAAACTCCATTTCTGAATCTCATAGTCATCACTACAGTCAGAAAATTTAATCAAGCAACAAAAAGCATGATAAAAAGTATTCCTTGATTTGCTAGAGGGAAAGAAAAGCTCCTAGTTAGCTGCCAACAAACAAACTATGCCACGAAGAGCAGCAACTATGAGAAGAAAAGCTCCTAGTTAGCTGCCAATAAACAAACTATGCCACGAAGAGCATCAACTATTAGAAACCTCAGCGGCAGACCAAAAACAACATGGTAAAAGTATTTAAAATCATTCACACTACTTATTACAGACAAAAATAATGACAAACGAGGCTGCTATATTAGACTGCATAGCGTCTGAGTTTCACTCAGAATATGGGTCCTAATTAGTCCTAGGGCCAGCTACCTCCTGTCAATATAAACAATAAGTTTAATAAAATGACGTCTCCATTCAATCAGAGTGATGGTGTCAATGTGATTCACTCAAGAAGGGATAAAACCTGAGAACCAACTGGACCGACATATATACCAAGAAACCAGCAGACCCGTGCTTCCACAAGGTTCTCAGTAACAAGGAGGTTTAAGATTTTTGGATGAAGTACCACTTTTACCAATTAACAAGCATCATTGAAACCAAACGAATTGCAATTCATTAGGGAAAAAATAAATTATTCCTGTTTTGTACTGCCTATATATAGCATGTCCATTGCAATTCCTAAAGAAATTACATAAAACTCTTAACATTATCTCAATTCCAATTACAGCAGATTCAGTTCCTTAGAAATCATTTAGAAACTACATTGCTCGTATGACTCAAACAAATTGCTCAAAAATAAATCAAAAGGCAACCATAAACAAAACAAGATCCATAAAAACCAAAAAAGTCCAAAGTTAATGTTACACTATTACCATTCCATCTTGGTCCTTTTCTGCAAGTTGAATCATATAATCTAGGGCCATCATAAACCCCGCTTCCATCTCATCAACTCTTTTCCCTATCACTCCATGCGCAACCAACTCGACAGCCACCTTCTCAGAAGCGTCATCCATGTTCAGGTCTTCCAACTGTAACCCCACCCCATACATACATTTCAACCATCAGTACGTAGACTCTAAATTTCATCAACAATCAAACTAAGAGTACAAGACAAAACATTTCGACATTTTCAAAAAAGAACAAGTAAAAAAAACCTAAACACATAGCCTGATAGCCACTAGCTTTATCATTCAAAAGCTTGACAATTCAAAGCACTGCATTAGAAATTAGACAGGAACGTCTTGTTGTTTCCATATATGTTCAAATCAAATACCCAAGATTTTATTCTATAATAAAGGAGGGTTAGCTCATTGTGTAGCTCAAGATTCAACGGACCTTACAATGAACCAGAAAAAATGAAGAAAAGGGAGTGGGGAACTTACGAGGGTGATCATCTCTTGGAGGACAGAGATAACCTGTTCACCACCTTTAAGAATAACTTCATGTTGAAAAGGGTCTGGTTTCTCGTCCCATTCTTGTTGGGTTCTTCTACTTTTGTTTTCTTCTTGTACGCTTGATTCCATGTCTGAATAACCCCCACCCACCTCATAGCTGCTGGCACACAACACCAGCACCTGCTGCTGCCGCCGCCGCTGCTGCCGGTAGTGTTTGAGTGAAAGTGAAGGGAAGATGAGGAGTTTACGAGAAGAGAGAGGAGTGAGTGGCAGGGAGGAAGGGAGAATGCTGGAGAAGCTGCTCTGCAACATTTTTGCTGCTTTCTTTGGGGTTCTGGGTTTTGCAGATTGGATTAGATTTAGGTAATTAAAAAAAATCAGAAAAATGTCAAAAAACCGCCGTCTGTGGGAATCGAACCCACGACCACATGGTTAAAAGCCATGCGCTCTACCAGCTGAGCTAAGACGGCACGTTCGATATTCTTGTGTGTATATATTATATAATCAATGTACGGTCGTTTTTGCTTTTGGTCAAAAAACCCTACGATATAAACCCTTAGATAATTATTTACTTCTTTTATTTAATTCATATCATTTCATGCTTCAAACACCAAGTCAAGCTCCTAGTTTTTTATTGGCTTTTGGGTTTTATCTAAGAAACTCCATTCACCTTGAGACGAAAAGTTCCAACCCTGGAAATTTCTGGTTGAATCTGCAAATAATAGTTTCCACTTTCTTTTCCTTTTTAAAAAAAAATGGTAAATTAAATGCAATTGGTACCTTAAACTGCACCTTAACATGTTTTTGTTAATGCCTGGGATCTAAATGTATGGAAGCTTTGTGTTCATGTTTTACGTTCTGACTAAATCATCCCATGAATTATAGACTATCAGATTTTATTATGGTTTTAATAACCTCGTGTTATAAATCTCTCTCTTATTGTCATCTATTTGTCTTTTTTATCTTTTTCCACATGTGTATTAATCGTGTTTGTTTAGTATTGAGATCGTATATGTTTTTGTGTTAAATTTTGATTTTTTTTCTTCAATCTTAATTAATATTTTTGAATGATTTTGATATGTTAATATTAAAAATAAATTTTAAAAAATTAAAAAATATTACTTTAATATATTTTCAAATAAAAAATACTTTGAAAAAGAATCATTATTATATTTTCAAACACTCCATTAACCTTAACTCATTTCAAGAATAGTTATGAGAATTAAATTGGTCATATTGACCCTTTGACTCGAGCCTAATCTGATTAAAATTTAATTTTTAATCTGTTGATTTTTTATTATAAAAAAATAAATTAAAATAATATTATTTTAATCAATAAAAAAAAATTCAGTTAGATTTATAGACAGGGTTTTATAACTTACAAGAAACAATGTTTAATTATCTATGGGATGAGATACGTGGCTATTCTAATTATTATTGTTATTGTACTTATAGATACAACCGTAAAATTAAAACCAAAACTATAAAAGCAAATATGACCAAAATTAAAAAAAATAAATAAATAGAGAAATACATTTAAGATTAAAATCAAAATCATAAAAATACGAATAAAAAACCAAATCATATGGACCAACTTTATATTTCACCAGTTATCTACGTTACAAATTATGATTTTGAATCACTACCATTTCCCTACTGAATCATCATTGTTTCATATTGTAAATTTCATTTTGTTTCGACGTATATCTCATTATTGGTTAAAGTATAGAACAAAATGAAACAAATTATATATTTTTGAGTTATTGTAGATTTTTTTGCCAGATTTTGACCGAGATATTCCAATTTCATTCTGGATTTCTTGGCCGGATCTTCATGGATTTTGACCGATCCAATTTGATTTAAACCCATAGATCCAACTAGAAACCCAGGTATAATCCGAAACCCTAATCCTGGTTATCTTTCCATGGGTTCTCTGTTCTTTTACAATGACAACCTTCATTTCCTCCCGTTTTCATCTTTCCATCCCATGGTTCCTTTTTGAGGACTGAAAGCTGAAGGAAAAACCATGAAGTGTTTCTATGTTTTCAAGGATAGATCCAGAAACCAGAACGGGCAGGCAAATTCAGCCCCAGAATTGAGAGAACAGAGCAAATCCAATAGTTCAGCTAGGAGTCGTACAGCGAAATCCTCACCACCTCCAAGAAGCATGCCTGAATTATACAAAGAGAAGGAGCACAATTTGCGAGTTTTCAGTTTTCAGTTTTCAAGAGCTCAGAGAGGCAACAAATGGTTTTAACAGGTTGCTTAAGATCGGAGAAGGTGGCTTTTGGAGTGCGTATAAGGAAACAACCAGACTAACGGCTAAGACGATCCTGTAGTGGTTGCCATTAAAAAGCTCAGCAATTATGGCTTGTAGGTACAATCTCTTTCTGCCTTTTTTCTCGCTGAGAATTGCAGTCTCCTTTTTTCTCTGTAATTTTCGTCCTTGGTTTTTCTCTGTCCTTCTGTTTACCTAGTTTTTACTCTTGTTCAATTGCCTTTTGCATTTATTATTGCATTTCAGGGCAGAGCCGGTATGATGTGAATATGTCCCTTTTTATTTTGTATTTAAGGTTTTCTTTTTTTTTTTAACCGTAGACCAGCTGCTTTATGTTGAAGATATATCTTGAGTGGAAGGATGTCCTTTGCACCAGGTTAACTTTTATTTATGTATGTAGTGTTTTATTTGTTTATTAGACTTACAAGCTGTTCAGTAAATTTAAAGATTAGTTATGATACGCGTAAGCTTATAAGAACATCTGATTACAAAAAAAAATATATATCTCGACTGAAGTTCACCATCATGTTTTGCTCTGCTTTCGGTTGAAGATCAGACTTAGAAAGATTGCTGTTAAAATAAAATAAAAGAATTAAAAAGAAAGCCTCTTTTATGATTGACTAATGTATTAGCATACCCATTACTCTAATTAAAAATGAATAAAAAAACTAAAAGATTGATTAAATTGAGAAAATTAGAAAAATAATAATTGAAAAAACTAAATTATTGAAAAAAATCGATTAAAATTTTTAAAAAACCAACCGGTTCGATTTTAAAAGCCTGAAACAAAAAAAACTGAACCAAACCTAAATCGGAAAAAAAAAACCCGAGCCAAACCGGTTTATATCCTAAAAAACAAAACTGAAACCGGTCTATTCAAACCAGTTTCGGTTACTTTTAAAAAATAATTTAATTTAATTATATTTTTTTATAAAAACTAAACCGAATAAAAAATAACACCCCCTCACTGTAATAACCACAAAATGGTAATATAATATAGTTTTTAAGTCGTATAATTACCTTACAGATACTAAATTTGAATCGGTTGGGGGGAGTTGGTGTAGAAATCAAAGGCCGACACGACCATGTGAATAAATGTTTTGACTTCTGATGTCAACAGTGTCCTTGGCCAAGGTAGCCAAGACGATCCCATTTGGATATGCTTGAGAATTATAGAATAATAATGTTGATAGCCATGAATTGGACTTTGTCTCTCTCTTGGTGATCGCCAGACGTGTGGGATACATGGGAGATAATGCTTAAATGTTTTTATTTTATTTTAAATTAATATTTTAATATTATTTTAATGTGTTAATATTAAAAATATTTTTTTAAAATTAATTAAAAAATATTATAATATATTTTCGAGTAAAAAATATTTTTAAAAACAACTGCAGCCATATTTTTAAATACACTCAGCATCGTGAATGAGCATAATAAGATAAAATTATAAATTTAACAAGATACATTAAAAAAAATTGATTATAAAAAAACCCAAACGAATAATAAAACTAAAAAAATATTAAATAAATAAATTATACAAGTCAGCTAAACTCAATAACATAGATCATCTACGAATAAGATAATCCGCCAAAAATAAACTAGAAAACATCATGCAACATAAAGAATAAAAAATTATAAAAAATAACCCTAAAAAAATCGAACCAGCCAGCAAAATCTGCTGTTAAAGTGATAAGACTAGCCATACTGAGAGTGTGTTTGGTATTGCGGTGGCGGTTGTGGTTGTGATTTTAAAAAAGTTGTTTTATAAAAAGTACTTTTAGTTGAGGTTGGTTTAAAAAAATAGGTGTTTGGTTAAAACTGTGGTTGAAATTGAGGTTGAAGAAAAAGTAGTTTTAATATGTTTGGTTAAAAATACTTTTGAAATTGAGGTTATAAAATAATTTTAAAAAATATATATTAATATTGATGGTTTTTAATTTAAATATTATAGATTTAACTATTGCTATTACATCATAAAATAAATCACACTTTATATAAAAAAAATTACTTTAACAAAAAACTCTCTACAATTTCATTACGTACAAAATTCATCCGACAAGAACTATAAAATTAGGTAAAATATTATAAAAAATAAAATTAAGATTACAGTACGAGTAAATTTAATTTACCTTAAATTAATTTTAATAATAAAAAAAATTATTGTTCACGTTCACGTGAACAGTGCAATTGGAATTAATTAAGTGTACTGATTAAAAAAAAAAAAAAACATGTTCACTGAACAGTGGATGCATGCCTCCACTGTTTAAAAAAAATAACTGTATAGTGAACAGTGGAGCCATGCTCAACTGTTCGCTACAGTAGCAGCATTTCACCGCGCGGAAAGCAGGGAGGCGTTGCTTCTCATTTTCTCGCGTTTCAAACGCAGTAACACGTGGGGCCCAGTGAACAGTAACGCGCGTTCATGTGTTACCAAACGGCTTGTAAGGATATATTAAAATATAAAAAAATGCCCCTAAACTACCGAGCCACTAACCACAAAACCATGACTGAAAAGTCGAAGAAGCGAGTAGATTTTTTGTTTTAAAAGGAAATGATATCATTTTTACACGGTGCTAACAAACTTAAAAGACTAAAAAGCCCTTGTATGTGTTGTTTATAAAGGTACATGATTAATTTAACTATGCAGAAAAAATTAAACGACTAATGTGCCCATACAAATTGCATGATGTTAAAAATACTATTTTACCCTCAACCCAGTTTCAATTTTTTAATGGTCCAAGGGCAATTTCATCATAATACGATATAGTAAATTCTCTTTCTTATTTAGGTCTTTTTTTAAAAAAAAAAATAATCGGAAAATGAAGTGTTTTTCATGGAAATGTATAATTCCAAAAAGAAAAACAACACAGTCGTTCCTGAATGTTTTGGAATCAAAACGTATAGTTTTGCCTCATGTTTGGTACTTCACGTCCAAGTCACAAATCATGTCATTTTGCTGTTAACATTAGTTGTACGTACAAATATTTGAAACTATATGCACACAGTACACAATCTCAATATGGCATGTTGATGAGATATTTTAGAACGGAAATATATCATTTTAATAATAACAAGAAAAAAAAAAACCAAAATACTAACCAAAATGAAATTGACAACTTTGCCACTGTTTAACCTTCTCATTTTTTAGCAATCTTCATGAAATATCATAATTTAATTCTTAATCACAACTCAAAGTTATATAGAAAAGTTTTTTAGATAATTGAAAAGTTTTTATTTGCTTTTATGTTTTAAAAGTATTTTTAATAATATTTAATTTTTTTTATTATTTTTGTACTTTAAATTAATAATTTTTAGTATTATTAGATTATTTTACTGCGTTGATTTTAAAAATAATTTTTAAAAAATAAAAAAATATATTTTAATATATTTTTAAGTAAATAACACTTTAAAAAACAACAACAATTATATTTTAAAATATATTTTTAAATAACTAATGAGTTTTTAATTGAGTTAATATCTATTTATAACAAGAAATTGAATCTGTTTCAAGTTGAGTTTTAAGTTTATTTTTTAAAATTATAACAATAAATTAAAAAAATATCTTAAATAATCTTTTAGCTCTTGTTTGTTTTCGTCCTCGAATGGGGAAATGTGTTTAGTTTCGAGAACGTAAAAGAAGGCAATTAAAGTTATGGGCTAACACGCTTCCGTCATGGGTGTGACCGAAGCGTGTTTTTGTAATTTTATTTTAAAAAACAATCTGTACTTGAGACCATGGATAATTTTTTTTATTTTTCTCTGATCCTCGTGTCAGACAGCCAAAACATGGACGGCATGTTTTAAAACCCACAACGGTGGCCTCGCTCCAAATGCCCCTGACCGTCATTTAAGAAAATACCCCCCACGTTGGATAAAATTTCACCCTTATCCACTTGCTGTTATGGCCCGTTGTAAATTGCAAGGTGATTTTGTTTCTTAAAAAATTATTGCAGTGTGATTTTCTTTCATGAATGGATTGGGATTTGGATTAGGGGTGTTTGATAATTTAATAATGATTATTTTTTAAAATAATTTTTATTTTAAATAATTATTTTTATTTTAAAAAATTATTTTTGATATCATTATATAAAAACAATATAAAAATAAAAAAAATAAAAATTTATCTAATCATTATCTGAAATATAATACTAAATGTCAACTTGAAATACAATTAAAATAATATTATTTTAATTAAAAAGACTTGTTGAAAATAAATCCCAATTAAAGTTAGACTAAATTAAATTGATGATTGATTAATTTGTGGGATCAACTTGGTTTTACAATTATAAACTATCAAATCAAATTAATTATTTATTATAATTTTATAAACTATATATTTTTACCTTTACATTTCACATGCTTTGTTTATTTGCTTTGAAGATACATGAGAGGTAAGAGAAAAAAAAAGATGATATGAGAAAATTGATAGAAAAAATAAGATATTTTTTAATAAAATAGTATTAAATTAAACATGATTACATTGGTCACCCATTTATGAACTTATATTCTTTTAAGATTGTTTTATCCATCTATGAGCTTTTTTTTGTTTGTTAATAATATATATCTATTAATTTTCCATGCACCCCGGGAACCGGACACATGTTGCCATTTACTTGCACGGTCATCTTCACCATGCTAGCGAGAAGAGAGAGAGAGAGCTACAACCGTTTTGAATAGTGAAGATTCATACTTTTAAGGCCACGATTACTAGAATATCACATGGATTTCACCTAACATTCACACCACAATCGGAAACCTAGGAGTCCAGAAATAATTTTTTTTGTCTTTATCTTGACTCTTGTGTGCTTCATACACACACACAGTGAGAAATGGGTTTTATTCTTTTAAAAAATAATTTAAAAATATTAAAAAGTGAATTCTTTTAAAAAATCAATTGAATTTCAATTCCAAACAATCACCTGGCCTGAAACATGCACACCACAAGCTACGAAAACATGTACACCACAAGTTAAAATCAAGTGGTTGAGAAATAAATTGTATTGACTTTATCTTGACTCTGATTTAAATTTTACATCTAGACTTGTACATGTGAAAGTATATGATGAGAAACGGGCTCCACTTTAACCTAATCACACCGTTTGACATCTTACACAATCTGTTTGATATTACTGTATTGATTATTTTTTTAAATATTTTTATTTAAAAATATATTAAAATAATATTTTTAATTTTTTTTAATATTTATACATTATAATAATTTAAAAATACTTAAAATGTTTAATTAAAAAAAATTTACAAATTTTTTATAATAAAACTATTTGATATTAAACGATTTAATAATATAAAAACTATAGCGTTTTTCTTTTCTGATCTGTTCCGGATCGATTCTCATATTTTATCCATAAAAAATAATAAATAAAAGCCATGTCAAGCGACGCTAATTTTTGCGAGACCCATCCCTAAACGCTCCAAATCACTCGCTGATTCGCGAGAGAAGAGGGTAAATTGGTAATGTTCCTTTATAGTAAGGGACCGTTTGGTAGTGCGGTTGCATCTGCGTTTCGTCCAAATTTGAATTTTTTTTTTGTTAAAATTGAGTTCGGTTTGTACTTTTTGGATCGTTTTGATGTGCTGATGTTAAAAATAATTTTTAAAAAATAAAAAAACATTAACATGTATTTTGACATAAAAAATTATTTAAAAAGCAACCTACCACACTAAATAAAGACGCTCAAGAGCACTAAAGTTAATTACTCTCAAACTATCACAGGCTAACTGCTGCAGACTACCCTTGTTTCTTGTAAGGTAGCGTGGTGAGACACGCGCCGAGGGCATTTTGGTCTTAGTACGCTAAGGACAAAAACGACAAGGCACTGGACCCCGAGAATGGCATTAATTCGTAAATCATGGCAAATTCTCATGGCAATTAAAAATCATGACCAAAATTATTTTAATACTCGCAAGTAACAAACGGTTCCGCTTCCCCGCTTCTATAAAAACCCCACAGCACCCACACGGTCTTCATTTTCTTTATCCGTTTTGCTACTCTCCGATCTCTCTCTCTCTTAGGGTTTCCAACCTTTTTACTCTCAGAGACTTCTTGAAAAGCATCGATGGCGTTAGAAGAGGGTCTGAACGGAGGTGCTGAGAAGGTTGCCGCGGAGGTGTCTTTCAAGTCCTTCAAGCCACAGCTGTTTGTGGAGGCATCAAAGGCTAACGACGCCGTTCAATTCTACAAGACCGCCTTTGGTGCCGTTGAAACTTGCCGTACTACTCAGCCTAAGCGCAAGGCAGACCAGGAGCTCCCTCACATCGTCTCCGCTCAGCTTCAGCTCGCTGGCTCCACCTTTGTTCTCTCTGGCCTCTCTGATGACTCTGCTTCGTACGTTTCCCTCTCCTTCTCCCTCTTGACCTTTATGCTTCTGAAAATGGCTTCTGTATTGTCAGATCTTACTGTTTGGTAGATGCTTGAGTCTGTTTAATACGTTTATACTGCTGTATCCGTGTCTTCTTTACGTTTTCTCTTTGTTTTCGCGTTTTTCCGTGGTTTGTCGACCGTTTTATGATACTCTGATGTCTGTATAGGAGGCATGCAAGTATGTTTTTACTTCTGCGTCCCGATGTTACAGTCTTTTACTTTCTATTTTTATTTTTAATTTTTCCGGATTTTTTCTTATTTTTATTTATTTATCTGCTAAAAATCCCTTGGCTCGGTTTGTTCTGTTTTTTTTATACCGGACGATTCTGTGTCTTGGCGTCCTATTTTCTTTACCATCTCAATAAAATAATGATTTTTGTAATTCTAAACAGTTTTTTCAATTTTTTGTCGTATATATCTTGGAGTGCTGAATATCCACGTGTAGACTATTATGCCTTGTGCCTTTTGATTTTGTATTTCTAGTTTACTACCCACCTGTTTGTGATTTGGTTTATGACCCACACATGATATGACCAGGACCAAGGCTGGGGGGACTCTGTTTGCGATGTGCCTAGAGACTGAAGACCTGGAGGCTGCGGTGACCAAGGCGGTGGCCGCTGGGGCTGTGGCTGAGGGCGGGATTGTGGAGGGTGAAGGCGCGTGCTGTTGTGCTGAGCGCGTGACCACGGTCAAGGATCCTTACGGTTTCGTCTGGCAATTCTGCTCTCCTGCCGATGAGTGCGGTGCTAACGTGGAAGCTTAAATGCCGTATGATCTTATGATATTGGTTCGCTTTGGTTCTTAGTGTTGTCTGTCTTTCATATTTTACTTTGTAGTAGTGGGACCCTTATATCCGAGAAGTTCTCTGCCTATTTGGATTAGGTGATTCGTAGGGTTAGTCTCGCCTAGTAGTGACATGACTATGGTTTTTTGGTAATTTCGAGAACACCTTGGAGGAGATATGGATGAAATGTCTTTTTTATCCTTTGAAGTATTGCTATTTCCTGTTACAGTATTTTGGTGTATATTTATTTCTCTTCTATCATTTCTGCCATAGTTGCTGCAAGAACCTCTGGATCTGACATGGCTAAAATCGTAAAGTTAACTTGGGTTGAGCTAGCTTTTAGTCGGTAGTTAACCTAGTTAACTCACTGGATCAAGTCAAGTCGGGTTTCATGACTGGTTTTCACCATGTTTTTATCATATTTTAACACCTTCATTGACAATTTGTTGTTTTTAATTAAATCTAAAAGAATTTTCCATGGCTGGTGTAGACTTGAGGATGGATGGTTTTTTCTTGGAGCACCTCATTCTACAATAGAATATTCTGATTGGTGTGATTGTTTATTCATTTTTTGAAGAGTTTTTTTCTTTTTAAGAAATATTGAGATTTAATTAATGTAAAATACTACAAAATACTCGATTCATTCATTTAAGGTGCGGCAGATAAAGTTAAGATAACGGTGGACTTGGCCTTTTCACAACCTGTACAGTTATAACTGGTAAACTGACACGCGTACGATACTCGTGCTGAGAAGTTGCGATTGCATGGGTGTTGGGGGAGCGTGGTCCCAGGGCCCATTACACTAGTGGTCGGTGGATGAAGCCGTGGTCGTGATGAGGGAGGGAGGGAGGGGCATCAGTCATACATTGTTACTGGTAAATTAAAATTTCGAAGCTTGATTCATAGTTTTAATTAAATAATTTTGCAACTTGGTCAACTTTTAATTTTTATTTTTTATATATCTAGGCTACCTCGGATTAACCAAAAAGTTAAAAATATAACGATCACTGTGAGATAAACCACAGTCCCCCCTCCCATCAGGTGACCGTTCTTATGCGTTGTTCCCAGGCCCAGGCCCAATCTCTTCGAATCCAAACTCTCTTCTATGTTTGTATCTTTTCGAAGAGGCCTAATTGTCAAGGGTTTTTAAGATGTAGTCTTTAAATTTTAGTGTTTCTGCTGGAAAATAATTTATGTTTAAAAAATATTTTTTGAGAAAATGAATTATTTTTTAATATTTGAAAAATACTTTCTATAAAAAATAAGCTAAAAAATAACTTATTAATATTTTATTATTTTCAAGTTTATTAAAATAATGAGAAACAAATCTTACAAGAGAATGAAATTGAAAAAACAAATTTCAGAAATTATCTCAAATAAAATAAATAATAATTAAAATAAAAAAGATCAAATTTTAAAAATAAAAAAAATTAAAAGATGAATAAATTAAAATAATAATAATTAATATTTCATGAATTATTTTAAATAAAATAAATAACTAAAAAAAATAAGGATCAAAGTTTATATAAAAATTAAATTTTAAGGGATGAAATTGAAAAACAAATATTCAAATATATATATATATATATATATAACAATAAAAAAATTAAGGATTAAATTTGATATAATTAGAAAATAATACGATATTTTTAAAATTTTAATAACTTTTAAAAAGTGTGTTTCGTTCAAAATAAAAGGAAAATATTTTTTTAAAAACAGGCCAAATTTTTCTAAAAATCTTAGCCTAAATAAATGTTTGGAAAGTTTTGGAAAGTAATTTTTTAAAAATTACTTTTTAAAAAATAAACGCACCCTAAATAAATGTTAGCTATTAAGATCTTAGCCTCTCCATTTTTTTAAGAGTTAGATTAAGAAAATAATCAAAGCATATTGAAGAGATCAAATGTTTAAAGGATTTCATTCCTCGTTGTACATGTTATTGATGATTGATAATAACATCGTGACTGGCGAGGGGCTTTGGAAATTGATTTATATATTAAACTTGATTGGATCTCGGGTTATACACTAGGTAAATTAACCCGTATTAATATAAATTAATTATTTTTTATATAAAAAATAAATTAAAATAATATTATTTTAATTTTTTTAAAAAAATTAATTGATTTTGATCGAATTTACTGACGTGATCAACTTTAAATTTGTTTTTTTAAAACTTGATTCGAGCAGAAAGCAAAAGGCCGGTTTAATATAGGCAGGAACCAAAATGAAAATGTCCTTTTTCGTACGAGGCTTATCACACTACAAATGACACCCACCACACGGTTACAATGGAAAGAGAAGAACATATTTCCTCCATGAAAATAAACAAACGAACATTGTTTCCAAAGGCAGCTAAGCTTTATCCATAGCTTCACCGTCCCCTCTTCTGTTTGAAATGGTTTTTCATGCCTGAAAGTTCAACAAAATGGTTGCCAAGCAACAAAGAAATTAGCAATTTATACAAATAATTAGTAGCATATAGCAACCCTAATTACATATAAACGCTCCATGGAGGCCTAATTTGACGAGTATAATGACTATTGCATCTCTCATACCAACATTTCAATTTTGGGGTGGCCTTTCTAAGGGCTTAATTGAAAAGTTTCAAACAATAAGAGGGTTCTGGATTTAAAAAAAACTCTGGAAGAGGCCAAGGGTAAGTTAGGTGATTGTCTGATTAATCAATTAAACGAGATGATATATAACATAAAGAATAGAGAATAATTGACCCATAGGACTCGAATAAAAACATAGGTCAATATCCAGTCAAAACCCACCTAAATTATGGTTGCAAGAGAAAGCATGTGATGAGAAAATGGGCAGACCTTAGCAGCTAGGCACAGGAGTGCTGAGGTTGCACTTGGAAGGCAAAGCCATGGCAAGATCAGGATCGATGCCGAGATAAGGCAACAGGTATGAGTTCTTATAAGAGCAAAGGCAGGTGAAGTTAGCCCCGGAAACAGCCTTGCAACAATCAACTGACGGCGGCTCAACGGGGTCTGGTTTGGTCACAGATGGCTTGCAGGCTGCGAGACCATCCTCACTAATGTCACACACGCTCACTGCCCGTAAGCCCTCAAACAAAGCAACCACCACCAATAGCACCACCACCAGCTGCCTCTTCGCCATCTCCATCACAAAAAAAACCACCACCAGCAGCAGTCGATCTGTCCACTTGTGTCTGCACGTTGTATATATACTATCTCAGAGCACTACACTTGTTGGTAGATTTGTGGGTTACCTCTGTTATATATATAGAGAGAGTCTTTGAGGCAAGAACCGCAGGTTTAGATCCCGTGAACAAGAATTGGCAGGATTCGGGATCACGGGGCCATCTATGTTTATATATATATATATATATATAGCATTATTTATTCTTTGATGCTCCAAAAGTGAACATCCCATCAATGTTTTCTATACCAAATATATTATTTGTTATCCTCTTTATTTGCTCGATATAATATTCGTAAAATAAATACAATTTAAAGTGATATGGTGTATTTATTATTTACGTTTTAATGTATTTAAGTTTTAGCGATAAAACTTTGATATCAGCTAAAATAAAATTAAACATGGACCCATTTTTCCATGAAAGCATATAAGAACATGTAGACACCGAATTATTCAAAATCAAGGTTAAAATTTTTTATAGACACTGAATTTATTAATACTCCTATTCAAATATACATAATTATAGATGCACTACTAGAAATTCGTTTAAAATTAATGGAATCATTGACGAAATAATTCTATCAATAAATTGTGATGATAATTACTGATGAATACTATTTTGTCTGTAATGTTATCGGTATATACTGTTGGAGTAATACTATTAGTATATACCAACTGAATTATTGAGGGAATATATATATGCCCTGTTTGTTTGCTGAAAAATAGGTTTTTTTTGGAAAGTGAATTCCGGGAAAAGTAAATTCTGAAAAAGTATTTTCTGATATTTTGTAGTGTAATGGGAAATAAATTGGAAAACACTTTTCAGTGTTTGGTTATGTTATGGAAAATGAGTTGAAAAATAACTTATTAATATTTTATTTTTCTCAAGTTTATTAAAATAATAAGGAACAAATCTTACAAATTAAAAAGTTGAATGAAAATGAAATTGAAAAAAAAATAAATAATAATCAAAATAATAAAGATCAAATCTAAAAAATTAAAAAAAAACATGAAAGATTAAGAAATTAAAATAATAATAATCAACATTTCATAAATTATTTCAAATAAAATAAGTAACAATCAAAAGAATAAGGACCAAATTTAATAGATAAAAAATTTCAATAAAAAAATGATAAGAAAAAAACAAATAACAATTATAAAAATAAGGACCAAAGTTAATATAAAAATAAAATTTTAAAAGATGAAATTGAAAAATAAATATTCAAAACAAAATATATATAGCAATCAAAAGTTTGAGGATCAAATTTGATATAATCAGCAAATAATGACATTTCTAAATTTTTTACAATTTCCGGAAAGTGTTTTACTCCCAAATTTTTCAGGAAAACACTTTCCTGAAAACCAAGCCAAATGTTTCTTTTACTGGAAAGTGTTTTCCATTAACCAACTTTTCTAATGACAAATAAACACAAGAAAGTTTGGAAAGTGATTTTTTAAAAATCACTTTCTGGAAAACAAACACAGCTAAAGGGAAAACATTTTTCTAAAAACCAAGCCAAATTTTTCTTTAACTGAAAAGTGTTTTTTGTTGACTAGAAAGTGTTTTCCGTTGATCAATTTTTCTAATGACAAACAAACACAGGAAAGTTTGGAAAATGGTTTTTTCAAAACTACTTTCCGGAAAATAAACATGACCATAAATTTATTTTAAAAAAATAGTTCTGTGGAAGTTTTATACAAATCATCAAATAATTATATATATATATATATATACACACACACATATAATTGGATGAAAGCTGTTTCTTATTTATACTGCTTTGGCCCATTGGATAAGAAGATCAGGCCACCCAAAGCTAAAATGTCGTCAAATGGATTGGAAGGAATCCTTCAATTTGTCTTGTAATGTGAAACCCAATTATTAGAAGAAAGGATTTCTTGTTTAGTGCCATGGAACCCCTCATTCTATCTTTTAAAAATCACAACTTCCTACCTCCAAATTATTGAAATTAAATCTTTTTTAAATGCTAATATAAAAAAGTTATTCTAACCATCCTATAATTCAGTGATACGAACCCGTGACACTAATTTTTTAGAGATTACAACATGCTACCTACACTTTTATAATTAAATTCATTTAACACCCCTTAAATTTAATCCCTTCTTAATTATATTTCATTTCCATTAATCTCCATCCATGAAAGATGGTGAAGTGTACATCACAACACTAATCATTTTCAGTTTGGTTTGGTTTTTTTTTTAAATAATTAAATTGATTTTTTTTTTTAAAAAAACAAAACCGGTTTAAACCGACCGATTTCGGTCCGGTTTGGTTTTTTAAAACAAAAATCAGTTCAAACCAGTTTGGCTCGTTTTTTAAAAAAATTTAATTGATTTTCTTGATTTAATTAATTTATTGGTTTTTTTTTCTCACCCCTACTAGTAACGTGTAACTCAATTTACAAGATTCATAAAATAATTAAAAACAGAAGGCAAGAGGAAAAAAATTATTGGTAGTTAAAAATTTGTCTTGAAGGACTCCTTCCCATCCCCACAGATCACGGTCCACCATTAAAAACATCAAGACATCTTAAATCCTCGACTCCAACGTTGTACTTCACTGTATGAAACTAAAAAATTACACTCTAAACTAAAATGATCAGCCTTTCACTGTGTGAATCATAAAAATTTAGTTGATTTTACTTCATAGCATGCTTTGGGTTTAGGAATATAATGGTATTTTTCATGAGACGGTCGTTACATTAAAGGAAAGGGCTAGATGATATTTTTACTTTTTTTTTTTTTTTGTATAATGTTATTACTTAATTGTTCTTGAAAGACAAAAAAAAATCACTTGGGTCAATGAGCTTTTTAATCTTTGATTTAGTTTTTAAACAAGTAATTTATTTTATTACCCTTAAAAATTTAAAACAATTGTCTTTGACTCAAAGACTCTTTTGTTATTTACATGTGGTCATTTTGTAGTTATTGAATGTCCTTGGAATAGTATGGGATAGTATGGTTAATTGATAAATAAGAAAATAAAATAAAAAAGAATCGGGTAAATAGTATTAACCGCCTCTAGATGGTGAGTGCAACACCGTTCAGTGGCCAAAATCATGATTACAGGGCGGCTTCCAAAATATCTCGGTGTCCCCTCTAGGGATCAACAACGCGTGTAGCACTATGACGGCCAATGTAGCGCGTATGACCTTTTGTTTTTTTTTCTCTTTTCTTTTTTATTTTCATGGTGGAATTAAAAAAAAAAAATCAAATTAGCCCCTAAAGTTTATTGTACTTGAGATTTCATCGCTATTCTCTTTATTATATTTTTAAAAAAATTAGAATACTTTATGAAATTAAGGGGTTTTTCAATTTCATTCATGTTCTCTTTGTTGCAATTTTCTTTATTTAGAATAGTTTATTATATTAAACATTGTTTTCAATTTCATCCTCAATCAATATTATCATATATCAGATTTAATTTTTATTCTTTTAATTACAATTTTTTTAGATGGTGTTTGCAATTGTTTTTTTTAGTTGCATCATTTTTTAATTTTTTTTGTTGGATCTAATTTTTTATTATTATTGCATTTTCTTGACCTTAAAAGATTTTTTTAGATTGATTTGTATGGCCTTTTATTTTTTTTCCCTCTCTCCTACTCGATTTTTTTGCTGAAATTAAAAAAAAATCAAATTAACCCCTAAAGTTTGGAGTACCTAAGATCTCATCCCTATTCTCTTTGTTATAATTTTAAAAATTTAGAATACTTTATGAAATTAAGTGGTTTTTCAATTTCATCCCTAGTTTCTTTGTTACAATTTTTTTATTTAGAATAGTTTATTAAATTAAGAATTTTATTTGAATTCCATCCCCAATCATATTTTCATTTATCAGATTTAGTTTCTATTATTTTAATTACAATTTTTATTTTATTTTAGATTTTTTTTGCAATTGTTTTTTTTTTGCAGTTTCATCGTTGTTTAGTTTTTTTCCTATCAATATCTAATTCTTTTTTTATTATTGTATTTTTTTGACGTTGAAAGATTTTTTTATATTTCATTTTTTTATTTAATTCTCCAACATTTAATTAGTTGGATGCTTAACTTCTTAGTTGAATCCGGGTCTAAATTTAATGGTTTGCGGGTTTAAAAGATTAACCTCAGTTTACAAAGTTGACACAAGCTTCTTTTTTATTTATTTTTTAGATTATTTTTTTCATCGTCCAACAATTTGTTATTTTTTAATTCACTTTCTATGGTATTTTTAGTCGTTTTGAAAATAACACGGGTTGCCTTGATTTTTTTTTCTTTCTTGAATTTAGCTTTTCTAAAGGAATTTTGTTTTTAAATTGAATTAAATTGATTAATTTCATTTTCTAACATTTAATTTTTTAAGTGTTGAGCTCGAGTCAAGAATTTAATGGATTATGGATTTTGATGTTTAATCCGGATTTACAAGGTTCACTTAGACTTGCTAGGTTTTTTTTAAGCTTTTTTTCTTTTTCATATTTTATTATCTAACATTCTTTTTTACTCTTTTTTTCTATAGGATTTATTTAAAAAAAAAAAACAAGGGTTGCCTTGGGGTTTTTTTCGGGTCTTAGTTAATTTTTGCTTCTTTAAAAAGAATTTTGTTTTTTAATTAAATTAAATTTATTAATTTTATCATCTGACATTTAATTTGAGGCAATACTTGAAGGAATTGTTTTTTCATCATTTTTTTTTAAAATTAGTATTCTTTTTTTTTACCTTTTCTATCTATAGAATTATCCTGATATCATTTTCGATCATTAATTGAGCAAGTTTATCAAGTTTAATTCGACATTTTTTACTGCTTTTTAATATTTTTTTGATCTTGAGTCAATAGCTAAAATCTTAGATTTAAAAAATTACATCATCTTAATATCCTTTCTGCAAAGAAAAAAAATAATAGGCCTATGATATAGTACGAGCCACCTATCTATTATTTTATAGGCAAATATATTTTTTATCAAATGTTATCAAATATGTGGTGGGTATATCGCATTCGCGTACTGGTAGAGATATTTATTTGTACACTCAAAAGTAAACATAAAAGTTAATAGAGAAAATAAAAATAAAAAACTCACACAAAATAAGCAACAATCTCGTTGTATACATTGCTCCAGTTCTCATTAACATTAAAATATCAACCAATGATCATAATATTTAGTGTTTGTGGTACAAGAGTATTTCTCACTTGAAAATAATCTATTTATTTATTTTTTATATCAACATATCAAAATCATCGGATGAAAATTAAAAAACATTAACTTGATACATTTTCAAGCCAAATATATTTTTAAAATGCACCTAAATAACATAGTTTCAAACACAAAAACAAAATGGAGTCTACTCTTTTTTAAGTTAAAACTTTGTTAGGATTTAATCTTCAATATAAGCTCTTTAACATGGAAAAATGACAACAAAAATGACAAAAATAAATTGAGTGAAACTTAGTTCCTAATTAACCAATTATTGAAGAATAAAATAAAAAAATAAAAAAATAAACTAAAAAGAAACAACCCAAATCAGCTTGTGTTAACTTTCCAAACTTGCAACCTAGTTCTTAAGACCAGGATCACCTTAGAAAAAGCAAATAGTAATTTTAAAAGATGAAATTGAAAAAGATATCAAATTCTAAAAAAGAAAAAAAATTTAAAAAATAAGGATCAAAATTGATATAGTAGAAAATTAACAAAACAAGGCATATAAATTGAGTGAAAGAGAGAGAAATGAGAGCGGATGAGAGAAAAATGTTGTCGTTGACACACCGCCTCCAATACCTTGCCATGCGTCAAGCCACGATGGAGATCCCACTGAGACGATTCAGTTGAGACAGCAGAAGATCTCATTTAGAGGTTGAAGGAGACCGTACATGCCTTTAAAGCGCGACATAGCTCCTCACATGTTGGCACGTGCGTTGCACGAGCTAGCCATTACTCCCCTGCTAGTTCTTTTTCATCTCTATTATTGTTTCGGTTGCAAATTTGGTTCCTCAAACATAATTGTTTTACGAAACTAAGCATCAAACGAGCAAGAAAATGTTTCCTCGACATCACGAAACCCCTATACATAGACAACCAAAATAAATCGCCTTTTCCATTTGGAATATATTCGATTTGAATGGACCAATTCAAAAACAAAACGTTAGATGATCAAAATAATAATAAAAAAGGTCGAGCTCTTTTCACTGCCCCAATTCAATCCTTAATTGTTGAATATTTGTCCTATATTTAATTTTGATGTTAAAATCTTTAATTGCTTTAAATCAATATAATATTTTTTAATCTCGATAAACCAAGCGACAAAATCTTTTCTCGACATTACTTGATCTTTTAATTTAGACAACTAAAACAAACTATCAAGTCTAATACCAAATAAAAACAGGATCAAAGAAGCAATTTGAAAAGAAAAAAGAACCCAATGGATCAAAATGTAAAAATCTGAAGGATAAAAAGTGTTTTTTCTCCTGTGCTACGATACATTTGCCACATCTATTAGTTTTTTTCCTTAATTATGAATGTGGTATTATAACGCAAGACTAGAATCTTAAAGACAATAAAGACAAAATAAACTAGAATACAAAAACAATATTCCAATCCCCATGCTAAAATCGAGAGTAGAATGAAATGATGCTGTGGAGCTTCATCGTCCCATTACAATGATGAAGATTTCTCAACGAACATCTGCTATGTATGGCGCATCCATGGCAAATCAATCCATCAAAAACAGCAAGAATTTGCACCTCGAAATGACATCTTAACAAACAAAACGAACCCTACAGAGCACCTTCACAAGGGAGTGGTCTTCGTTAAAGCACGAGCACTACCCCTTTGCTTTGCATATTTTCTTCCTCTCGGACCCACGTATAATTCCTCGTGACTCGCAAGTTGAGCAGATCTGCCCACTACATTGTTGAAACGTGGATTGGAACTGGTTCTTGCTTGGTAAAGTTCTTGATTATGGAGTATATTGGCATATGATCAATTGATTAACATTGCTTTTCCTATCTTTTATTATCCTCCTGCATCTTCATGTATTCCTTGCCCTAGCTAAGTTGGCGATGATCGGACCCGTTATAGACTGTTTTCTGCTTGGTAATAAAAAATATTTTCACATCACCTGGATCGAGTGTTTACATGTGTTTTAAAAGTACATTTTACTTTAAAAAAACATTAAAGTAATAGTTTTTAGTGTTTTTCCATGATTTTAATGAAAAATAATAATATTTTAATATATTTTTAAGTAAAAAAATACTTTTAATTAAAAAGTTCTTTTTTCCAAATAATTTTAAAAATATACATTCCAACTTAATATATTTAATATATATATAAAAGTATTTATTATTGTTGTTGATTTCATGGGTTGAATGAGAAGTTTAATTACGTGGATTTTGGATTACATTAATATATATTGATCAACAATTCTCTTTCCATTCTAAATCCGGTTACTCCATCTCTATTAAAGATTGAAACTCGAATTTTCTAATGGAATTCTTAATTTTTAACGCATGGGAATCCCCTTGAAATAGAGTATATTAATAAATCTTAACATGTATGATTAGTTGTAGTTGGACTCCTTTCCCTTGACCACTAGCATTCTAAAAATGAACAGAATTCGATTCCAGATTTTCTTGGAGGCTTGCTTTCGAATCTAGTGAGCTCGATGTATGTAGTTGAGGGAGCATAGAGTATCATATGGAGACCATATGGATGCTTGGCATGCATGCTCTGCATTATAAATATCCCCAAACACCTTGCAGATTTCATTTCATCTCTTCCCAGAAGCTGCTTCTGCTGCTCTTTCAAACCTTTTCCTGCCCTTCGCTAGCTGTGCTTCCTTGATCTCCAGTTTCCTCGATTCTCAATATGGCCTCTACCCAGGTGCTCCCTCCCTGCTATCAATTCTCTAATTAGAATTCAGTTGCGAATATTTTTGAGTATTAAATTGAGTTGCAGGAACTATGGAGTGTACGTACCTCTTCTCCTAGCTAGCCATAGAGCTTGAAGAAGCTTCAAAATATGCTATCGATCCTACGTGCCATTGCACAAAGAGTTTTCACAGAGAATGATCTTCTAACAGTTTTTTGAGATAGTTTTTCTCTTTCGTTATATTATTCGACCTAGTTTCCTCACGTTCAAAAATAAAATAACGTTTATTTTATAAACTATTTCAAACACTTTTACACAGGGAAGTTTTAGCCCCTTTTTTTATATGTGAGCTTGGGCATCATGGCCCCCCAACCACGGTCCAAAACCAAGGAAACTTGACGAGTTTACTTTTAAGAATTTAGAGGAAGTGATTATATACAAGAGCCAACTCGAGGCAACATCTGAGAGTAGTGGATCAACCGGGGGTTAATCCAAGTTTCTTTTTTTAGGAAAAAAATAGGATTTTTCATTTATTAAGATCCTGAATCGAGTTACCTCGTCAGGCTAGACCAAGTTGGTGTATATACAATTTATTTTCATGTGTGTCCCATGTATATAAAGGGAGGATAATTAATGGACATGGTATTTCATATTTCAGGTTGAAGCTGAGCCAGTCAAAGAGGTGACCAACAAAGCTGAAACTTCACCACAGGCATGTCCAGTTATTGAAGAAAAAGCTGCGACAACTGAAGAACCCGAAGTGGTTGTGCATGATGCTGATGACGAAGAAGAGGAAGTGAAAAATGAATCGGATGAAGAGCAAGTAGAGGAGAACTTGGAAGAATATTCACCTATTATTGGCGAAGATGAGCCAAACACTGCTTTTGATGACGAACTAGAAGCTGAAGATGGTGACTTGATTTAAGACAAGGAAAGGAATCTTACATGAGGAGAGGTTGTGGTGATCACAATCTTATATGTGTGTCTGGTTTTTATCATTTATGTGTTTTTATTATTTTTTTCTTGACACCTCCCATGTTTTATTTTGCGTTGTTCTGCTGCGTGTAGTATCTTGAAAACTATATTATAAAGTGTGCCTCAGATTATTAGTTAATTTATTATTTGCTAATTATATAGTAACTACTTGATTGTTGAAGTTCTACCCTTTGATATAGGATTAATCTAAAAAATACCTCTAGATAATCTCAATCTATAACTAAAATATCAATTTTACTCTTAAACCTTCAAATATTCTTAATTAAAAATCTACTTTCATTTTAAAGACCTCTTATATATATATATTTCCATCTCAATTATATTTTTTTTAATAATAAACCCGATTCAATCAGTTTAGAGTCGAAATTAAATAATAAATTTAAATATTTTAAATCAAAATAAAATAAAATCTATCTAAAACCAGTTATATACACTTGTGGCTTTCTAGCTTGTGTTTTAACCATTAAATCAACATTTTATTGTCAAAAGTGATATTTATGCCCGCTATTTCCCGGCCCTTCTTTATTTTTCCCCCAATCTTGTTCATTTCACCGACTATATAATAAGTTATTAGCTTAAATCAATTGGCCAGGAGCAACTCTCTTTTTCCTGAATTATATTTCCAATGCATGCAGCTTTGAATCGGAATTAGATTCCAAGTCATGGAATTGATGCCTAGCGAGTTGCTGCGTAAAGGAATTAGTGTAACAAGGAAGGTGTTCAGAAAGAGAAGACAAGCAGCAACAGAACCTTGAATCATGCATACTATATTAAGCCTTTCATTGTGCTCAATCAGAATTTGTGTAATATAGTAATAGCTAAGGTCTAGCCTTCAATATGGTCTTCATTGTATCTATAAAAAAGTGTGAGCAAAACTTTCTTTGATACATCTATGCAATAATCTCTTCTCTTTATAGTGTATACTAGATTGGTGGCCTATGTTATGCCACAAGTCGATTTAAATTTTCTCAATACAAGAAAACAATATTCAAACGACGATCATTTAAGATAAATCAGGTTAAATTACAATATAAAACCAAAACAACCTTCAAAAAAGAAAACGAATAGAAAAACAACTTGCAGAATTTGTATGATATGGTAATAGCTAAGGTCCCCCAGAATGGTGTAGGGGATAATGGCCTCCTGTATTGATTTATTAATATTATAATAATACAAATTACTAAAAAAGTTTAAGAGCATTCAAATATCAAGAAAAATTATGATGCAAATACAAAAATAATCTCCTAAGATAGCCTTTAATTTTTCAAAGTCAAGTCATTCAACAAGCATGAAATTTTATTGTGCATAAAATATGCAAAGACATAACAGCCCTTCTTCAAATGCCATATTTTTTAGGTTTGAAGGGCACAAATATTATTTAACTGTGCAAATAAACCTTCAAAAACGCAAAAGCCCCTGGACCGGAGGCCAATTATTTGAGCTCCTATGGCCAATATAATATTTTTGTTGTACATAAAATATACGGAATAACATGTTTGCCCCCGATCAATTCTTAAATGACATTTTAATTCCATGAAAAATACAATTTTGCTCTCAATATAAAGGCAATTGTTAAAGACTAGTGAAGAGCAAAATTATCATTACATTACTTGAATCCATAATGAATCTCCTCATATACTTAGAGTCTTTTAGGTTTTTTTTGTTAATGTTTGACAATCATAGTATTTTTAATGGTTGTGATTTAAAAATAATAAGTTTTAAAAAATTTATAAATTATAGTTTTTTAATCAAATTTTAAAAGAGAATCTTATATAAATTATAATAAATTAATTAAATGTTTTTAAAGTTATAATTTGAGTAAAATATATATGGCATCACACTACACCACGCACTACACCGCACGTCAGCAAACGGAGTCCTTATAATTAAGAAAAGCACAAAAATCAAATCACACTTTCTTTCATTGGATCATAAAATGAATCATATAAGTGTGTAAATTCATCTTAGCCCTTCGTATAATTTCTTTCTTTTATAAAACTTAATGATGATATAATTATATAATAACGATGCCTTGATTTGTTTTCTTAAATAATAAATCCTAACATTTACTCGGTGTTTGGAAATACGGGTCGACCCGTGTTTCAAATAATTTTAATTTTTTTTAATATATTTTAGATTGTTTTGATATATTGATCTAAAAAAAATTAAAATAAAAAATATATTATTTTAATGCATTTTAACATAAAAATCACTTTTAAAAAACAATCATAACTACACTTTCAAATAATAAAAAGAATTGTAAATGAATATTTTTAAAAAAATTGTTAAAAGTTCCAAAAATAATTATTTTTTTCTTAAATAATAAATCTCAATATTTACTCTATGTTTGGAAATGCGGGCCGACTCGTATTTTTAACAATTTCATTTTGTTTTTGTAAAAAATAATTTTTTTATATGTTTTGGATCGTTTTGATATGTTGATCTTAAAATAAATTTTAAAAAATTAAAAAATATTATTTTAATACATTTCAACATAAAAATTATTTTAAAAAACAATTATAATTACGCTTCTAAACAAGCCAGCTTCATTAGCCACGAGAAAATTTTAAAAAAAAAATCGAATATTTTGATAACTCTATCAAGAGGCGGAATAAAAACTTTTTGTCGCTCTATCTTTTATTTCCAAAACTAAATCAAAATACGAGCAAAAGAGAAAGAGTCATGGGATTGCAACCTAGCAGGGACGATGGCCCTTCTTCTGTTTGTGTTAATTGTAAACGACAAACTAAGAAGAATAAAGAAGAACTTCCTCTATATCCATGGTGGCATAGGCGAGGAGATCGAGAGGGCCCTCTGAGATTTTTTATTCTTCGTTTTGCTTTTTCAATTCTGGCTCAGGTTTAAAGGCTAAGTAGCTATCTAACAGAACGGCTAGAGCCTCCATGGTTCACAGGGCAGTGAGCTTAGATCCCTTGACTTGACTTGCAGAGAATGGCTAGAATCTCCATGAAATAGAGGAAATAATTCCCATTTTCTCTGTTGCCACAGTATCCTCTCACTCTCTTTTCTTGCTTTTAAATGATTAAAGCAACCTCGATTCTATTAGATTTTTTTTCAATCCAATTCCAGAATCAATATAAGTTTCGCTCATAGAATGGTCATTTTTGTTTTTTAAAAATTAATTTTTACTTAAAAAATATTAATACGATATTTTTTTATCAAAAAATTATTTTAATCTAATAGTTTGAACTGTTGTATAAAATTTTAAAATATGATTTATATTATTTTTTAATACACCTCTTCAAGTAAAAATCTTTTGGGCTTGAAAGTTGAACAAACTTACATTGCCTTGTATGAGGGTGGTGAGATTCGAACTTATAACTACTTGATCATTAAGACTCTGATACCGTATTAAATAATCATCTTAACCCAAAAACTTAAACTTTTAAGTTTAAGCTGTTAAGTAAGGTTATAAGATATGTTTTATATTATTCTTTAATAATTTTTATTTTTTTTTTATTTTTAATAAATTAATATAAAAAATAAAAAATATATAGAAATTATTTTAAAAGATATCATTCACTACGTTACCATACTATCGTATCCGCACCTATTTTTCTAAACATTAATGTCAAATCATATAGAAATCAAAATTCATAAAATATAAACAATTAATTTATCCCCTCACTGTTTTATCTTACTTTTAAATGATGAAAGCAACCTCGATTCTATTAGTTTTTCTCAAGCCAACTTCAAAATTAATATAGAAGTTTAGCTATACAGTTTTATTGATTTTAATGAATTAATATAAAAAATAAAATAATTATTTTAAAAATATCATACACTACATTCCTATATTATCATATCCACACTTAATATTTGAAACGTTAATGTCAAATCATATGGAAATCAAAATTCATTTAAACGTAGATAATCACCACACTTGTGCCACCAGAGCTAACACGTGATAATGGAGTTTTGAGGAGGAGACAGATTCGAAGTAATTAATTATTATTAGTTAGAATTCAAACCTAAACACTGGATCGGAGATTTTAAGAGAAAGACTCGAAGAATTGAATGGGAAGGCAAAAGGTCCTTTGCTTGTTGCCATTTTTGTTTTCTTTTCTTTATTTATCTGTAAATTAAGGGAAAGAAATGTCGGTAATGTGGGGAAAAAAAGCTATTTTGTTCATCAGAATTTAAAAGATGCTATGGAGTATATTGGGGTATTTGTTTTTGCTGTAAAAACCATGTTTTATAAAATTTTAAATTTTTTTTATGTTTTTATATAATTTTAATGTGTTGATATTAAAAATAAATTTTAAAAAAATTTATTTTTATTTATTTTCAAATAAAAACTACTTTACAAAAATAATAATAACCATTTACTCCAAAATATCCCGTTGAAAAGGATGCGACCGCAGGAGTACTTTTCCTATGCGGGTATTAAATCCATTTTGTCCCAGTGACATGATACAGAAAACTCCTATTTCATAGTCTCACCGGTGTAGAGTTTTAAATAATAATAAAAAATATTGACTTTGTTAAATTTCATTAATTCAATAAGTTTTTTTATGATAAAACCAAACCTGAGTGAACTTTAAAATTTAAAAGAAAAATAAAATAATATTATTTTAATAAAAAAATTGACTCGAATACTCAATCATTCTTATTGACGGATATAGCTTTGATTCTCTGGTTATACGTGTTTAACATGATATTTTTTAAAAATAAATTTTATTTTTAAATATTTTTTTGATTTTTTTTTAAATCAACATTTTATAAATATATAAAAAAAATATTAATTTAATACTATTTCAAGGAAACACATAAAGAATTAACTCTAGTATATGTAATAGGAGATGTTGGAGAATATGATAATAATTATTTTTTAATTTTTTTTTTTTGGAATTGTATTAAAATAATATTAAAAATTATATTTATTTTTGATATTAACACATTAAAACAACATAAAAACACCAAATATAATTAATTTAAAATAATAAAAAAAACAATTTTTTTTTTAAAAGCAAAAACAAACTGTTTGTTAATACTCTGATGGTGCTTGCTAATTATCCACCACGAGTTAAAATCACCAGTGCTATTGAAGCGGTAAGAATTCTCTTCCCTGGTCATGTGATTCATGTCTGCTGCAATTCCAAGACATGTTCACTGTTGGACGTTGACCATTTCATAAGTGATTAACCCATTAATTGATTCATCTTTACTTTTCCAAACCCTACAACTTTGTCTACAGAGGCTTAACGTCATCGGTTATCGCACAGAAACAAAGCGCAGCGTCCATACACAAAAATGGCTACGCGTGTGGGGTTAAAAGAGTTAAAAAAGCTCCCAGATTAGGGTACCTAATATGCCTGTAGCTGAAGCCGTACGTGATAGACTAGACGAGAGGAGAGAGAGAGAGAGAGAGAAGAGAGAGAGAGAGAGAGAGAGAGAGAGAGAGAGAGAGGAGAGAGAGGCTTTTCTTGCTTAATTGCTTGCAGAGTGGTGAACCCCAAGAAAGGAAGAGACCAACTCAGCTTTATCGATAAATCTTGCATTGGAATATACACTCTCTGATGATCTGCGACAAAGTAGCCAGGCAAAGCAAAAACCCTGAAAGAAGTTAAAGATATATAATAATATAAAAAGAAAAACACAGAAGAAAAAGCAACCTCACCTTGTTGCCCCATCATTCTCTCTCTCTCTCTCTCTCTCTCTGAAGTCTGACCTTACCTCTTTGTTTTCCTGTCTTCTACTGTGAAACTTCGTTATCTGAGTTGTTTTATCCTCCCTTTTTACCTCTCAGTTCAAGTTTTCTATATGCCTTTTACTTTTTCCACAAGCTCTAGGCTTCGTTTGTTTATGAGTTTATGGGGCCGTGTTTTGTTTCAATGATAAACTTAAATATGTTTAGTTACTTAATCTATATTATATTCTTACACGATTCCATTAGAAACTCTCCTTTAGCTAATACAAAAACATAGTTTATAGCTTTTATTAAACTTAATCTCTCAAACTGCACAGCAAAAACTAGGACGATGCCAAACAAGCCGCTCAGCCTCTTTTCTCCTTTTAAATTGATGTTTTGCACCCACGCTTGCACTCACAAGACTTACAGTCACACCCCAGAACAAAACAAACTAGAAAGAGTACGATCCAAACGTCTCCAACATTCCAACGCTTCTCTGCTCCAACACCATTAATGGAAGTAAGTCCTGTTTGTTCTACTTTGCTCTTTGTTTGACACATCTGTTACAGAATATATAAACTCTCCATTCTTTCTGTCTCTTTACTCTTCATATAAAGTTCTCTTCTCTTACTTGTTGCATTACGCACTGACTTCTTGGTTTTTTTGGCGGGCTAGGATTATTATTATTCAAGGAGCCATGTACCAGCATTTGGAAGCTGGGACTGGAACAATGACATGCCTTTCACTCAGTGCTTTGAATCAGCCAGGCAAGCAGGTCTGCTGCGTTACAGTTACTCAGAAGATCGTGATCTCTATGTTGCTGGTGATCTCTATGAGAATGATGTCGTCACTCCTACCATGATCGTCGTTCCTCGCCGTAGGGTATGTATATATATATGGAGCATATCATTGTATTTCTTCCATCTTTTGGCCCTCGACAGTTTTTCTAGCCTTGTTTCAGAAAAAAAAAAACAATTATTCTTAAAATTTTATTATTAGATGATTATTTAACATGATCAAACAATCGTAAAAAGGGAGCATATAATTTTCCCATGTCTAGTTTCCGGGTGTTTTTTTTGTTTTCTGCTTTCTTCATGATCTTTCTTCATGCTCATGAATGAAGGGATCATGAAAGGTGGTGGTGGGGCTAGAGTGACAAGTAAAAGTTCAAAGAAGAACGGGGGAGAAAGAAGATTCATTAAAAGAAGTTTAAGTAAAGGAGGCATGAACTAGGGACATAGCCATATGATGTGTAGAGGATGCACTAAGCTTTGATCGATTGCTTTTCATTTATATATTTTTTTTTAAATCATGGCGTGCGGGTCATGTTTCCAAGAAAAAGAAAACAAAAGGAAAATTAAAAAAAAATCCTCCAATGTCTTATGACAACGAGGGCTAGTCTAGGGCCTAGGCAACACATATAAAATTAATTATAGCTCCATTGATAGCTTCATTTGGGAAATGCTGGTTACAATTGATGAACATTTCAGGAAAAAATGCGTCGCCCTCGGGCCAAAGAAGAGAAAAGGGAGCAAAGTTGGGCGGTGACAAGTGATGTAAAGGAATCGCCAAGTCCTCCTCCGATGTCGGCCAGGCCAACACCTAAGCCAGTTGACGAGGACTTGTATAAAATCTCACCGGAGCTCCTTTATGCAAAAACCAAAAAGGTAGGGCTCACATTACTTTTCTTATCCTTCTTTCAAACTGAGATCCCATTACTACTTTGCTTATAAAATATTTTTTCTTTTTATTTACATACCTCACAAAGCTATTAGTTTCTTCTTTTTTGACTTTCATTATGTTTTAATGTTTTTCTCTTTTTTTTTTCTCTTGCAGAGGGGAGGGCTGTGCTTCTTTTCAAGCTGCTTGATGCCCACCTGTGCTCTTTGAAGGCTGTAGGACCGCGTAAATATATTTATATTAATATATATTATTATAGTAAGGGGATGAGAAGCACATATTATTTAGTGCCCGTTTGGTAACGCTGTTAAGTATGTTACTGGCCGCATTACCAAACGTAACCTAATCCTTAATGTGACAGAAATTATGTTATATTACTACTAGTTAGCCAGCTAGGTGAGACTTGTTGCCGGGTGGTGAAGGGTTTCTTTTGTTTCGGGTGGTTCTTTTTTTTCTTTTGTTCTTTGAAAGTCTCTATGGCATTTGAAAATAGGGACGAATTAGAAAGGTTTTAAAAAGATAAGGGGGGCTAATTGATGTGGGGTAAGTTTGTATTCCCTTTATGTGGAAAAGAAAAGGAAAAAGGCTCTCAAGCAATTTCATCCTCTGCATTTAGTTCTTTCTTTCTTTCCTTTCCATGTCCATTTTAGAGTAACTCGTGCGTGGACTGACTGACTGCCTGACTGATCAGATAATTTGTATGATATCATCACACCAAAGTGCTTCTTTTACTATCAAGTGTACCTCCATGGAATTTGTATGACATTATTCGAAACTTTAGAAGGCAAACATGTACTACTAAATTTCTTTTTTGGTATTGCTATGATTTGAAAGATCAACGGTTAAAAATCTAGTTATAAAATACAGATGAGTTTAATAGATTGATCTAGAAATTTCAATCAGTATTCGACGAGTATCGGTTAAAGAAAAATTAGAGAAATGATTTGTCTAACCTCATCTTACCAATCATCTTAGTTAATTCATGACTTTTTAAAAAATTTATTATTTTTTTTTAATTTTTTTTATTAAAATAACATTATTTTGATATTTTTTTAAAACTAATTTTTTTAGGATAGCAACTTGGATTGACTTCTTTTTAATTTGTAATTCGGGCTTTGTTCTTTTATTTGATTTTTAAGTTAATTTTAAAAGTATGGTTTTAAGGCCTTGCTTTATCTAAAATCAAAATAAGAAATCAAAGCCCATAGTCAAGTGCTCGAAATCTTTCAAAATAAAACTTCCTTTTACATTTCTTTTTCCAACTCTTTGTTGAAGTCAAGAGGTCGTGCTCGTAGCCTAGTTGAGAACAATAGGAAATAGGAAGCCTAACTTATTATCTGATCAACATTTTATAAATATACAGTAGTTAATGTGAATATTACAGTATAATTATAATAAACATTTTATAAATATATACAAGCCTGTAATGATACTATAATACACCATCTCATGATGGTGGAAATTCAACTCGAAACTTATTCTAAAAAAAAAAAAAAAAGTGTGGTATTTAAATCGTAACTTTATCATGTATAATATAATAATCAACCATAATATGTTTAGTATGAACATGAAAGATAGATTTTATAAATAAATACATATTAGTTTTATAGTTATAATAATGATTTAATTATATGTTTCCATGATAATATAAACAGTTAGCCTTAATTAATATAATTTTACATTTATTATAACGGGTTTTTAATATCATTTTTCGAAGCGAAAGCCAATAGCCACGAGAAAAAAGAACAACCCCCCTTGCGGGAGAAGGAATAGTAATGGAAGGGAAAGAAAACCCAGTAAATTCTGTGTCTTTCGGTCTAGGCGTGCAAGATTTCATCATGACAAGTCTTCTTTCCTTCCTTGTCGAGTAATCATATTCTGAAAAGTCTCCAATCCCTTAATCAATGCCATGAACGCGAGCATAGAGCTGTTCAAGATTCAAAAGAAAAACCAGAGGAATCTCAGCGAGCGAGGTGACTCTTTCACCTGATTAGTGGTGTATGGTCAAGGGTTCATCGAGTGGATCGATCGGACCTGTAAACTCGAGCGTGTGTTTCTTCTTTGAGCTGTTTAATTATATAATTTTATTTAAAAACAAAAAATTAACATTTTTATTTATTAATATTCTAATGTTTGAGTAATTTTAATCTTTTTATTTCTTAAAACACTTTTTGCAGTTTTAAGCAATTTTCCTATTACAACCTTATATAATTCGAGGGTATTTCTTGAATAAAAGACATAGTCATATCAATTTAAAGATAAAAACTTGATAGAAAAAATATAAGAGTAACAAATAATGTACAAGAAAATAGTAAGCAACTTTAAGAACAGACCTTATTTTTTAAAAAAATAAATATATAATAAGGAAATAAAATCAAACCGCCTCTCCACGTATCACGACATCAGTTCCTTGTATATTGTGTTGACAAGGAAATTTCTCTGTGTCTGCATGTTTTACTTCGCTTAGTAGCACAACAAATCTCTGGTATTTCTTTCTTTTTGAGCGATTCTTACGTTTATATTGTACACATTCCCTCTTCCTTCTTCTTCTTCCAAGGTTAATTCTGGTTTCTTGATCTTTTCTTGGGTATTGTTACTTGATCATCACTAGTCTTTGTGCAATGACAATGATCGTAGCTGCTGATGCCGACGCTGGTTCTCCCAGTTCGAAAGATTCCGGCCCAGCTCCGGCAAATACTTTTTGGTACGTGTTCTTGCTCTGCATTGATTCTTTAATTACTTCCTGATTTGATATAACTCTTGAGAAGAGAAAACTATATTCCTTCTTTCTTGTTGTTGATTATTTTGGGTTTTTGCCTGTTTATCAAAATTAAATTGAGAAATCAATAGGGTACATGTTCAAGGATGTTATTAGCAAGGCACCATGCCACCACTGTCCTCCTCCTACTGCCCGCATGGCATAATCTCTTACACTACTCGCCTCTTCTTTCCTGGGTACCATGATTTTGGGTTGAAGATTTTATTTAGCCACTGTGGGGTTTACCAAGATCAATAATGATTAATGGGTGTGGATGAATTTTGAATTATTTTTTTTTAAAAAGAAAACCAATACCAATACCAATAGGTTTTCCTTTAGAACATATATAGGTTTTGGTTTGGTTGCGAGTAAATCGTGAAATTAACCGTGCAATTGCTACTCAGATTCTTTTTTGGTTTCTTTTATCAACGCGTGTTTTCCTTGTCTTTTTCTTTTTTTTTAGATGATTTTATGTATTTAATATTGTGGTGTAAAACGCGTTTTAAAATAGTATTTAGCTTTAGAATATATTAAATAAGTTTTTTGTAGTTTTTTTTGTTAAAATTATTAAAATTATTAAAAAAATATCAATTTAATATTTTTTTCAAGTAAATTATAAACAAAGCTCTATTTGGTTTATACTTAACTGTGTGGTTCGAGATGCTTTTGAATTGAAAAATTATTTGGTTTTAATTGCTTATACTTGTTTTTTCAAATCAAGTTTTGAGAAAAAATACAATTTAAAACTTATATTATTTCAAATCACAATAGTAAAAATTTATCACAACTGCAAACTTACACACAATGTCCACCTTATATTCTTCCCCTAAAGTGTGCTTTGTAGAATGTATTTGATTTGGAGGTGTGATAACTTTTTTTAAAAGCTATAACCTTCTTTAAACATCATTATATCTTTAAAAGCTATAAAAACATGTTTTTTATCTAAAAAAAAAAACTAAAGCTACCTCCCATCCAACGCATATTAATTCCAATGATGATATGGTTTTCATTAACAGGGCGAGTAAATGGAAGGGTTGACTTCCTCAGGTTGAGGGTTTGGCCAATGCAAACATGAAAGTGACTGAAAACAAGCTAACTGTGGCCTCCAAAAAGACCTGCGTTTGTGCACCAACTAGCCATGCTGGTTCATTCAGGTGCCGTCTTCACCGAACTACTAGAAGCACTGCTGCTCAAATGTCGGAGGAGTATAACAGTGACAAGGAAAGTAGTGAACATGACTTCATGAAGATGATCCTGGATCGCAAGTTCTCCAACGAAAAACCTCAGTTATCAAGGTTTGGCAGGGCTGCTGCTGCGGCTGTTAACAGTGCTTATAGCAATTCTAATTAAGAACTTGATATCCACTAGTTGTAGATGACCCTTTTGTCTCCCCCGAGTTTGCAATTGGTAAAATGTAAATGACTGGAGTCGGATGCTTGGCACGTATTCTTTTTCTTTCTCAGTCATATAAAACTAATATATATATATATATAGTGCTATTCCTTCTTCTGTCCACGCCCTTTTTTCATTTTTCTTTTGAATGTGATGAGGCACTTGAGGTCCCTCTGTGGAGTGAAAGGGATAGATAACAGGCATAACATAGAAGGTAACGAAAAAACATGCTGTAGCTCGTAGTATGTTTGGCCAATATAACAGAGAAATGGACACATGCAATGCCATAGGTTTAAAAGAAAAATATCCAAATTGAAGGTCTCATCTTTGGTTAGAAATACTCTAGAATTTCAGATGGGAAAATACAAGAACAAGTTACAAACGAAAGGGAAAACACTACCATCGCCAAAATGATAACGAACCCACTCTTGAGCTGTAAATACAATCCTTCCAAGAACTTCATTCATCTACATATTATAGCTAAAAATTTCAAAAATTACTCTAAACTAACCACTTTTCCAGGCTAAGGTATGAAGAAACCAGTGTGCATTTACTTGGTTCTTGCAATACGGAGAGTTTTGGCGCCAGCATGCTTCAAACCAACGACCCCCACCCCTTCTACTCTATTTTTTTATTTGTCATATTCCTTTTAATAATGATTGCGGTGGTGGTGATGGGTAGAGGAAGCTGGTGTATAAATCATTCTAATTTTGAGTTTTAAAAATTTGTCTTGAGCCGATACATTTGAGTCTGATACAATAATCAAATTTAAGGTTAAAGATCTATGGAATCTCTTGCGAACTGAAGGGTGCAGCGATGAACAAAGGACCAGCATAGAGTTTTCCGGGAGCACCTTCAGGGAAAAATGTATCGTGGAAAAATTCTAAACTTTATGCCTCGAAGTTCAACTTGCTTACAATTAATGATCCAGATAAATTACGCTTACAGGCAATTTCGTTCATGAAAGGGACATCATAAGCTAGATTATTCACAAAACTAATAACTCGGTTAAAAAATGATGCGCAATCCATGTGTTATCAGAGACCCCTTGCTTCCTGGTGTGGTAGACGATGGTCAATCGGTGTGTATGGCATGGATTTCAGGACCAAATACCAATAAACGCTCTTCTTGCAGAACTGCATTGACGTCTTCTTTACATGATCGTTCGCGATCCTTTTTAAGAGTCCCCTTCATCAGGGAAGTATCGTTGAGTGTCAAATGGCCGATTCTGGGTGTTTGAATGAGGCAAGTCAAAAGTAGTTCCTCTATTCATCGGCGCAAATGCTGCAAATAAAATACATAAAATAAATGAGATCTGCAAGTACAAATTTGGTTGAAGGGGACTCTTAAAAAGGATTGCAAATGATCGTGTAAAATAACTGCAGTTATATGATATTCAAACATGTTATTTGGTTCTCAATCAGCTAAGTTTTCAATGACCAAAACTGAAACATTACTGGAGAAAGCTATATGATCAAATGCTCCATCAAAAAGAATCTGCCCTTTGCATGGTTGAATAGAAAATTCATACCCAACCCAGCTATACAAGATTTTGGTTTCTTTTGTACTTGACACGATATGTTCGATGCAACCTGTCCTCTGACTATCAGCTTGACAAAAGCATTTGCTTCATGTAATGTGAGCGGATTGAAGGGTTTTTTTTCCAGGTTATATTAAACTGTTTGTGCACTCAGAATCACAATAATGCATTTTCATAAATATGAGATTCGATGTTGACTAGTAAATAAAATCAAGATTCTATGAAAGAGAAACAGATCGTTTAGCACCTTGACAAATGCATGCCACGAACATTCAAGAGCTTATTTCAGTAACAGGTGACATAAAGCATCAGATGTGAGCACTAAAAAACAAAGCACTGACTTGGCTGCAACTGTGCATGAACACTATTCTACAATAGATCACCAGGTAAATAAGAAGATACTTTATGTTGAAATGTCCTCTTCTATCTAGAATGCTTTGAACAAGAGAAGCAAAATTTGTATACTTCCGTGCTCTTCAGAAGAAGAAAACACAAAACATACATGTATACATGTGTATATGTAAATACATATAGGTGCTTGTCTACATTCATATGTTTGTTAGTCAATCAAAACCAAGCTTATGGATGCTCAAACTCCAGCTCTGCAATTTATAATGAGCATACTAAACACAAAGATTTAATCATGGACTGCCTAACAGACAAACAATCTGATAAAAGAAATCAACTTGAAGTTATTATTGAGCATATCAGCTACTTGTACCTACAAGAATGACCCCTTGACCAATTTACCCGAGAAATATAAGTGACCACACATTGAGTAAATTAAATGCATTGAACGTACCTTTCTCCTTCATTCTTTTCTCTCTGTCATATTCAAATTTATCTCGAATTTGGCTAACCTTTTCCCATGTATCACCTTGCCTGTTTCTCCCAAAATCCTGGTCCTGAATTCAAGACCCAGTCATATACATGTTATAACAACATATTTATTTACAGTAAAAATGGAAGGAGATCAAACTGTTTGAAATCTCTAACATCATTTTAGACTGAAAAAAAAATGTTACTAAAAGCTAGGCCTCCTGTAGCCTGCACCATCCTATTGCAAAAGAGAAACATCCATGCATGCACACGTTTCCCACTATTGGAATAGAAATGATTAAAACATAAAACTTTCAGAAATTTCTATAATAACAAATTGAATCAATTCAATGTAGCCTGTGACAAAGGACAAACTGACCTAAATCAATAAAAATCATATGTTTGCAAAGCTGATACATTATGTTTGGTGTCCATTATTTCTTTCTTTTTAAAAAAAAAAACACATCGTGGGGAGAGAGGGTGTAAAAATCAGGGCTAATAGCTCAAATCTATATCATGTCATCAGTATCAAAGAGATCACTTTATCATGACCAGTACCAGTTCCAAAAACTTAAACAAAGTTGTCAAAGGATCCGTACCTTCACCTGTTCAGGTCGCTTGCTCCTGTTGCAAACAAGCAAAAGAAAAAAGACTGATTATCCGTCTCTAGAGAAAAATTGAACATATAATAAATAAATAAGCATTAACTACACATTAACAAAACAAGAAATCGATAGACATAAACCATAAACAAATGACAGAGAAACAGAGAAACATAGATCAAGTATTAAAAGTATAAACACTACGACCTTAACAGTTTATATTCATCACCGGTAAATGAAAGACTTTCTAAATGAACTAAGGGAAGCCTTTTCTTTCTCACTCCATCCCCCCATAAATGACCTTTATGGGAAAAATCAAAACAAACGGGGGTAGAAACTGGCATTGACAAACCTGTACGGGTTAAAATCTTGATCATCATCCTCAGCAGACTCATAATTTGCATGATCTCGCGCAATTTTCTTGGAATAGCCCTCATCCCAGTATAGCCGCTCCCAATTCTCTCTAAGCTCCTGATATAGTTCCATGTATCTTTTGCACCATGGTTCATGCTCCTTCAATTAAAAAAACAGGGCACAATCCAAAATTCAGGCACATGCTTAGATTAACATTTTTATACTAAACAGCCCACCATTGCTCCCTTGTTTTCTACAAAATCATCAAGCATGCTGTTTTGTACCCAAGCAAGAAAACGACCAGTCAAATTCTCAAACAGATTGCAGGTAAATCCATGACATACTTAAAGATGTACCTAGTTGATGGATGGTACATGGCATCCCAAAATTTGAAAAGTTTCGCATTGTAGTCCTAAAAGTTTGAAACTTTATTATACCCTTCAATTTTACAAGCTTAGCATCCAAAAAATCAATTATTTTCTTATTCGCCCCCTCAATCCGGAATTTCTAGCTCCGCCCTGTAGCAAGCAGAAGAGGCATGGAGGAATGAGCACTTACTGATTCCTTGATAACAAGGCGAGTGCGGCGCATGAACTGTTCACGAAGTTGCTTTCGCCGCTTGTTGGGGACGTTGTCTCTAGGGATAACAAATCGCTCACGTGGGGGCACGTGTTCTCCTATCTCGTGCATCTCACCGTCGACTATCCACCAGTCCGATTTTTCATCAGTCTTCTTGGCTGCAAAGGGAGGGGACTTGGATCGCCGCCTGTTTGGGCCGGCCCCGGTTCTTAATTGGCGGAGCTGGTGGGCGGTGGACTGCAGGCATGGGGATAGGTGGTGGAGTCGTTTTACGAGAGAAGACATGAGGAAGGTAGGGCTGAGGATTTCGGGTTGGGACTTGGGAGCGAAGGTGCAGTGAGTGCCGAAACCGGGATTAGTTTTGAGCAGGAAAAACGAGTGAACCGGTTAGGAATACTGACCCGACTTGTCCGCGGGTAATCTGACTCTTTTCAATTTTCATCCCCATTTGATATTGTGTTACAAAGAGCAAACGTTTTTTTAAAAAAAAAAAATATTTTAAAAAAATCTTTTATATTTTAAAATTATTTTGATGTGTTAATAATAAAATAATTTTTAAAAAATAATAAAAATATTATTTTAATATATTTTAAAATAAAAAATACTGTAAAAAATAAATAATATCCGTCAAACTCCCTTTCTTTCTCTTAATTTATTTGGTTATTTATAAATTATAATTTTAATAGTTTTTTTTCTTGCCATAGTTTTAGTACATATTTTTTTCAAGACATATAATTGTTATTTATTTATTTATTGGGAAATTTTAAGCTAAGCGATGGAGGGTAGTCTCTCTGTTATATAATAATGAAATAAATAATAATCAAATAAATTATAGTCAATAACAATAAAATATAGCCCTTTACGTTACATAATAATCATGTAACTATTTTATATACCATTTTTTTATTAATTACAATTTATATATTTATTCAACGTATATTAATGATGAAAATATGAAAATATCTTTATTTATTAATAAAACTCATCTTTTAAACACAAAAATATTTTTTTATTAATTACAAATAAATCAACTTCATCTTTTATGATATTCACTATTTTTTTTTTAATATTTCACATTATATTTTATATATACAAAGAAAACATATCACAATCTAATAAATTACGCATCATTATACTTAGCGGAATCCAAACGCAATCTCGAGAAAGAAAATCGAACGGTCCGCTTCGTTCGGTCTCTGCAGCATTGCACGCAGCACAAGAGAAAAAAGAAACCAATTTGTTCCCGCTCATATTCCAGTAAATAGTTTCATGGTACCTCAAGGTTAGGAGATTGATCATACTAGTCCCTTTTCTTTATATTTAGTCCATCAATACCTTTTAATTTCAATTATTGGCTGTGCATTGTCTCTCCTTCCAGAATTGTCCTATTTGAAGAAACTAATGAGTTAACCTGTCAAACCTGGGATTCGTGTCATCAAAGTTTGATAACTAAATAGGAAAAAAAAAATTACGGGTTAACCTAGAATTAGCTGGGTTAACCCGTCAAACTCGGAATCCATGTCATGAAACTTTGATAACTAAATAGAAAAAATTTAACATTAACAAACTAAATTAAATTAAAAAATTAATTAAAAAAACCAGAAAAAAATCCGGGTTAACGCGTCAAACCCGGATCCCATGTAATGAAAGTTTGATAATTAAATAGAAAACAATTTAACATTAAAAAAAAAATTAAACAAAAAAAATATCCATTAAAAAAAACAAAGAAAACAAAACAGCTTAAAAAAAAAGAGAAAAGCAAAAACAAAGAGGAAAAAAAACAACTAAAAAAACAAAGAAAAAAAAAAGACAGCTAAGTGTTTCACTATGTACTGTACTCGAAAAAATTAATTAAAAAGAAATATCAGAAAAACAAATCCAGGTTAACCCATCAAACCCCAAACATGTATCATGAAAATTCGATAACTAAATAAAAAAAATATTAACATTAACAAAAACAAATCATTAAAAAAACAAAGAAAAGAAACAATTAAAAAAAAGGGAAGAAAAGAAAAAAAAAAGCATGAAAAAAAAGTAAAAAGAAAAAAAAAAGAAGAAGAAGACAACTTAGTGTTTCGTTGTGGATTTGCACAGTGAAACACTAAGCCATTTAACTAGATAGAAAAAAATTTAACATTAACAAAAAAAAACAAAAAAAAGCATTCATTAAAAAAGAAAAGAAAAGAAAAGGCCTAAAAAAATAAAGTAAAAGGCAAACAAAAAAGAAAAAAAAAAAAAAGACAGCTCAATGTTTAACTATGGATTTATTAAAAAAAACAAAGAAAAGATAGTTTAAAAAAACCAAGGAAAAAAAAGAAAAGAAAAGAAAAGAACTAAAAAAATAAAGTTTTTTTTAAAAAAGACAACTCAGAGTTTCACTATGGATTTATACAGTAAAACACTGAGCCGTTTTAGCTATTGTTATAATTTTTTTCTAGACATATAATTGTTATTTATTTATTAGGAGATTTTGAGCTACGCGATGGAGGGTAGTCTCTCTGTTACATAATAATCAAATAAATTATAGTCAATAACAATAAAATATAGCCTTTTATGTTACATAATAATCATGAGAAATTATTAAAAACATCATGTATTTTAAATACAAAACTATTTTATATACCATTTTTTTTTATTAATTACAATTTATATCTTTATTCAATGTATATTAATGATGAAAATATGAAAATATCTTTATTTATTAATAAAAACTATCTTTTAAACACAAAACTATTTTTTTATTAATTACAAATAAATCAGCTACATATTTTATGATATTCACTATTATTATTTTTTAAATATTTCACATCATATTTTATATATACAAAGAAAACATATCACAATCTAATAAATTACGCATCATTATACTTAGCGGAATCCAAACATAATCTCGAATTAGCTGGGTTAACTCGTCAAACCTGGAATCCGTATCATGAAAGCTTGATAACTAAATAGAAAAAATTTAACATTAACAAACTAAATTAAACGAAAAGGTTAATTAAAAAAAAATCTGGGTTAACGCGTCAAACCCGGAACTCATGTAATGAAAGTTTGATGACTAAATAGAAAAAAATTTAACATTAACAAAACAAACTAAATAAAAAACATATCCATTAAAAAAAAAAAAGAAAACAAAACATCTTAAAAAAAGAAGAAAAAAGCAAAAAAAAAGAGGAAAAAAACACTACTAAAAAAACAAAGCAAAAAAAAAGAAAGATAGCTAAGCGTTTCACTATGGACTGTATTGGAAAAAATTAATTAAAAAGAAAAATCATAAAAAAAAAATCTGGGTTAACCCATCAAACCCCAAACCTATATCATGAAAATTTGATAACTAAATAAAAAAAAAGTTTAACATTAACAAATAAAAAATAAAAAAAACATTCATTAAAAAAAGCAAAGAAAAGAAACAGTTTAAAAAAAAGAAGGAAGAAAAGAAAAAAGAAAAAAAAGAAGAAGAAGAAGACAACTCAGCGTTTCACTGTGGATTTGCAAAGTGAAACACTTAGCCGTTTAACTAAACAGAAAAAAATTTAACATTAACAAAAATCATTAAAAAAAGCAAAGAAAAGAAAAAGTTAAAAAAAACAAAGAATAAAGAAGAAAAGAAAAGAAAAGGCCTAAAAAACTAAAGTAAAAAGCAAAAAAAAGAAAAAAAGACTGGATTTATTAAAAAAAGCAAAGAAAAGAAACACTTTTAAAAATCCAAAGAAAAAAGAAGAAAAGAAAAGAAAAAGCCTACAAAAAAAAGTAAAAAGCAAAAAAGAAAAAGAAAAAAAAGAAGAAAACATCTCAGCGTTTCGATGTGGATTTGTACAGTGAAACACTACGCCGTTTTAGCTATTGTTATAATTTTTTTCAAGACATATAACTGTTATTTATTTATTGGGAAATTTCGAGCTACGCGATGGAGGATAATCTCTTTGTTACATAATAATCAAATAAATAATAATCAGATAAATTTTAGTCAATAACAATAAAATATAGCCCTGTACATTACATAATAATCATGAGAAATTATTAAAAATATCATGTATTTTAAATACAAAACTATTTTATATACCATTTTTTTATTAATTACAATTTATATCTTTATTCAATGTATATTAATGATGAAAATATCTTTATTTATTAATAAAAACTATCTTTTAAACACAAAACTATTTTTTTATTAATTACAAATAAATCAGCTACATCCTTTATGATATTCACTATTTTTTTTTAATATTTCACATCATATTTTATATATACAAAGAAAACATATCACAATCTAATAAATTACGCATCATTATACTTAGCGGAATCCAAACGCAATCTCGAGAAAGAAAATCGAACGGTCCGCTTCGTTCGGTCTCTACAGCATTGCACGCAGCACAAGAGAAAAAAAGAAACCAATTTGTTCCCGCTCATATTCCAGTAAATAGTTTCATGGTACCTCAAGGTTAGGAGATTGATCATACTAGTCCCTTTTCTTTATATTTAGTCCATCAATACCTTTTAATTTCAATTATTGGCTGTGCATTGTCTCTCCTTCCAGAATTGTCCTATTTGTGGTGTTAATTTTAAGAAATAAATTATTTTTATTACATCCCATTAATCTATGATGAAATAAAAAATAAATTAAAATCAAATAAAAAATAAAAGAAGAAAAGCTAAAATGAAAATTCATATTACAAAAAACGAGAATCTAAAATACTAAGTTCCAAAGACACAAATATCCTTCAAATATTATTTTATTTAAAAATATAAAAAAATGATCCATTTAAATAGCTCAATCAAAATCATTTACAATATAAAATTGACATCATTTATTAGTCACCCTCTCACAACAAAATAGAAGGAAGGACCACACTGACCAACAATTACAAGTATAAGATCCTGTATAATCAAGATTAATATATAGTGGCAAACATGACTAAATGTTGAGACTTAAGGGACCGTAAATGTATTTTACCCCTAAACGATATCAGGTGGGCGGAGGCATTAGAAGAGGAAAGTCAGCAGTTGCAATCGACGAGGAGGACTGAAAGAGGGAGCAGCACAGCAGAAAGGAAAAGATAAGATGTGCGGTAGAGCGCGTTGCACTCTCAGAGCCGACGACATCCCCAGGGCATGCCACCGCAACACCGCCACCGTCCGCTCCGTCAATATGGACCGGTAATCTCGCTCCCTGTCTATTGAAGTGTTGGCTTGTTGTTTGATATAATTTTGAGTTTCGTTTTAGGTACCGCCCATCCTACAACGCATCACCGGGTTCGAATTTGGCGGTTGTCCGTAGAGACGACGCAGCCAGTGGCGCTGGCGCCAGCGGTGGGGGCGGTTATGCTATCCACTGTATGAAGTGGGGATTAATTCCTAGTTTCACTAAGAAATCTGAGAAACCAGATTTCTACAGGATGGTATGTATTTATGTACGTGTATACATATAGATGTATGTATTGTGGTTTTTTGTATTTAATTATTATACTGTTGTTATTAATTATTAAATATTTTTGTTTTTAGAAAATTTGCATGATTTAATTTAATTTGTGACTCTGGAAAAATGCAGTTTAATGCACGATCTGAATCACTGAGCGAAAAGGCTTCTTTTCGTGGCCTGATTCCGAGAAGCAGGTGTCTTGTTGCAGTAGAAGGGTGTGTTTTGTACCCTTTGGTTTGCTTATGATTACTTACCGTCAATTATCAGTTCTATATTTTACTTGTGGATTGCTTTGAGTGAATTTTAACGTAAAGTATGCGGTAGCGGTAGCGGTAGCGGAAGCGGATCTTCCGACTTTGAATAGGCATTTGTGAACGCTGGTGATACTGATTATGTTATCTTTGTAAACTATGGTTGGTTTTGTTAACATTAAAGTTGCCCTAACCTAATTTGCACTTGTTGTGAAACTGGCAGCAGTAATAATGAATATTGCACATGAGAGAAAACAAGAAAAACACACAGATTCGATGTGGTTTGGTAATGTGACTACATCACAAAAGCGAAGCGAAGAGCTTTTATTTCATTATTTGTCAAATTACAGTTACATAATATGTATTTATAGTAGACCTTAGCCGTCCTAGGAGTATTAGTAATTTTCTCAGTGCGCTCCGCTTCACTCATCTGCTTATGAGCCACATACTACAACAACATTTTTTGTGCTTACTTGAATACCAAGTAAATATGTGTGCATTTTTGTTCACTGATGCACTTGGAAATAGAAGTTTCAGCTTAGTTATGTATTACTGTATTAAATGATATGTCACATGCTTCAAATGGTTTTTCAGATTCTATGAGTGGAAAAAAGATGGGTCAAAAAAGCAGCCCTATTACATTCATTTCAAGGATGGTCGGCCTCTTGTGTTTGCTGCTCTTTATGATTCATGGCAAAACTCTGAAGGTGAATGCTATTTCTTTACTTCTTCAAGACATGAGTTGTTGAAAAAATTAGCTTATTAACAAGATGTCTGTCAATCCTATTATTAACTTCCATCACATCTAGGAACTTGAAGCAGAACTTTCCAGTGAATAAAATAAGATGCTTGTGCTGTTCTTAGTGTCAGTTTGATGATGTTTTTAGTCTATGGTTAGTTCCCTAATAATGCGTAAACTGTTAAAGATGACCTCGTTACTTTATGCTTTTCTGCAGGCGAGATACTTTACACCTTTACTATAGTCACTACTGCTGCATCTTCAGCTATACAATGGTTGCATGGTGAGTGGTGCTTGTTTTAGTTCATTCATGTTGTCTGTTTCAATTTTTATGCTATCATATTATTTCCTCAATAGCACTAAACATTGCATGTTAGATAAACAAGGAGGTCCTTATACATGTCAGGTTTTGTAGTCTTATGATGACAGAAAATGAACCAAATCACAGTTTCCAGTGCCTTCTGAATTGATTTATGAAATCTAAAGTCCTGCGCATTCATCATTTAAGAATCACATATGCGGAACTAAATAGAATGTTTAAAGAGATATATTCCAGTAGTTGCTGTACTCACAAATATTGACCGGCAACTACATTAGCATTCATGGTATGCTAGGGTTTACTTGTCTGTCTCCAGATCTTAGGGAACGTTTATTACAGCAGTAATTCTAATCATATAAGCATGGCAGAGAAGGAAGCTGAAGGTTCTTTTTTGGACTGTTTTATTACCTTTCTTTACTATAACAAATGCGCCAGAAATGTTCAATGGTTGGTTCAAGAAGCAAGGGAGAAGGTCGGCCATGAATTCTCAGGCAATTCATATATCATGATAAAAGCTGCAAAACTATGGAAATCATCCAACTAATGAGTTGTGCATCGTGAATGAAAAAATGGAACTGGAGTCTTACTACAGCTACATTATGCTTTCATGCTTGCAATGTTGATGATGAAGAAATCATTTCCTTGAATGTGGTTGTCAAAAACTCTTTAATTTGGTTCTCTCATTTCAGTTTATATCATTCTTTGCTGAAGTTGAGCTACTGAGTACTGAAATTTTTAACTCGTATTACAGACAGGATGCCTGTTATTTTGGGTGACAAGGAAGCAACTGACACATGGCTAAGTGTTTCCTCCAATTCCAAATTTGATACGGTGCTTAAGCCTTATGAACATTCTGATTTGGTAAGAGCTCTCTTTGTTTAAGAAAAGATGCGAATACCATCTGCTAGTAGAGGAATGGTTCCACATTATCTTTCATTAACACCAATTTTAATCTTTAGGTATGGTACCCAGTGACACCTGCGATGGGTAAGCCATCTTTTGATGGACCAGAGTGCATTAAAGAGGTGCGGAAAGTCTACCTTTTCTATAACATTTTGTCATTTTTCATTATTTGACTCTCGAAAATGGAAAAAAATAAAACTATGGTGCTAGTGATGAGCTGTGGTATGTTGGTGTATCTCTTCCTCGCTGTTTTCATTAGACATGTGCCTAATTTGTTATTCCTCTCAACGAATCGACTATTTATAATTTTTCAGCATGTCTTGCAGATACATTTGAAGGTGGAGGAAAAGGGTACTATCTCAAAGTTCTTCTCACGAAAGGAATTTAAAGAAGAATCAAATCCTGAAGAAAGTACACATGGCAAATCTCTCAAGTTGGAGCCAAAAAGTGTGAAAGACGAGAATGAAAGCGAAGAGAAGTTAGAAACTCCATGCTCCTCTAAAACGGTGGACTGTGATTTGAAATCAGAACTTGAAACTTTTTCACATGAGGGTGAAACGAAGTGCAAAACAAAACGCGACCGTGAGGAGTTGGTTGGTTCAAAGCTGAAGACAGATGAAATTGTCAAACCACGGGCAAGTCCAGCAAAGAAGAAGGCCAATCTCAAGAGCGTTGATGATAAACAGCCAACACTTCTTTCATACTTTAGCAAAAAATAGGATTCGTGCACCCTGAAATTCAAAAATCACGAGCTACCTGTATATAGACACACTTCAACACTAATTTCCTTGTGGTTGTAATCTCTGAGATCTAGATGAGAGCTTTATTGTACAACACAAGCCTGCAGCACAGTTCAGCATGGGAGGTTTTGTGTTTTGACCTTTTTTTCTGCATAAATCTGTGGGTACTTTAGCTAGCACCTCCAATTGGTACCCTGTAAGCACAAGGTAGCACTCCTTGTATCTGGTTGGAAGCAACTGTTGGGATGATGCTACCGAGACTGCGTGTAAAAAGTTAAATTTCTCTATTATCTTTTCGCTGACCCCATGATTTTCTTCCTCTTACAGAGAGTTGGCAGTGTTTAGATTGCCTCGGAAAACACAAGGATATATAGTATTGATCAGAGAAAATACTTGGAGCCTTTCTATTTACATGCTGGAGAAAAGAGAAAGCTCGAATGCGTGACTGCTGCTTGCCTACTACCGTGGCGCAGCACTATAATATGCATGTTGGGTTGAGCAGGCGACTAGAGGGACGAAGAATGGAATTGGAGGCTATGTTGTCCGTCTCTGGTTGTCGAGCAGGGCAAGTTTGGGACGCTAAAATAAGGGGATAAATTGAGCAAATTAGCACATAATATAAAAAATATAGGTGAATTGATATATAAGCAATTTTTTTTTTTTGATAAAATAGCATAATTTGATCTTATCGTATTTTAGAATAGCAATATTTAGTAAATATCGTGCTTTTAAAACGTGATATGGTTAAACTAAGTTATTTCTAACTCAACCAGTTAATCAGCTTGTAATGGTGAGTGAAATTGGTTGACAGATTCTAAAAATAACAAGAAAAATCTTAAAATTATCAAAACTAGAAGGTCTTGACGAGATTTTTTATATATAAAGATTTGATAGTTTGTGTAACAATGCAATAACTACTATAAAAAATCACTTTCCATAAATTTCTATAAAAATTTAAGCATGATTTAACGATTGAATTAAAAGTTATTCATTTTTTGAGCTGTTATTCTGATCTAGTATGACTAGATTCTCTCTTAGACCTAAACCTATTGTACTGGTTCATAAATGCATTTGTTAAGCCATTCACATAATCTATTTGAGCATGATCTGATGGTCGAATAAAAAATTATTTGTTTTTGAGTTATTATTCTGGTCTAGTGTGACTAAATTTTCTATTAGATCTAAACTTATCTCATTGGTCCATAAATACATCCGTTAAACCATTCACGTAATTTATTATGAGCATATTTTCATTTAGTTATAGCAAACTCACGCTAATTGCTTAAAATCACTTACTCTTGTGCGAATATTAACTTTTTAAAATTTTAATTGGAGTATTTTTTTAGTTTATAAATTGAATAAAAATATGTATTAACACAATTCATATTTAAAAGAAAATTTTCATAAAATTATGATTTTTGTATGAAACAATCGACCATTTAATACAATTAGACCCTACCGGTCGACTAGTTGAGGTAGAAAATTAGAGTTTCACTACATCACGTTTCAAAAGTACGACATTTACTATATGTTGTTATTCTAAAGTGCGCCATAGTCAAAAAATGCTATTTCACCAAAAAAAATATTTAAACAAATCAATTTTCTATGTTCATTATGCTAATTTTACAAAACAAAATCGAAAATAATGCGCCAAATTTCTCCGATCCACACATGCAACTTTTTGGCATGGCAGCTGCTTTCCAAGTATAGCAAACAGGAAAGTTGAAGCATCTGTTGATGTTCAATGCTTCAACTTTGAGAATGTCCCTAACCCTGGACATTTCAATATAGAACTAGGAGCTTTGACGGATAAGTTTAGATCACGAGCTGTTTTGCCAAAGGAAAAAGGGATTGGCGAAAAGAAGATCGAATTTTGAACTTCCAGGGTTCATTGCACATGGGACTTGGCTCAAATAGATTGTTCTCATTCCTAGCCTACTGCAGCTAGCAATCTATCAAAGTTCTGTAACCGCAAAGGGCTGTAGGATCATGTACTAGCATTAGCTTCTCCAGAGGCACAAGAGAATTATAATTTTGAACTCATATTGAAGGAGATCGAAGACGCTTAATGATGCCCAGCAGGAAAGAGTCATCATCCTGTTCTATGAGCCCCCAATCACTTGTGAGTCAACTTCTAACACAGTTCTTAATACGTCCATGCAAGTTCCAACTCCATTCAAACAGCCCGTAACCCTGCTCTGTCAAATATAACCTAACCTAACCTAACTCAGAATACTAGCAGAGCCATCATTGCTCATTAGCAATGGCATATATTTCATGTATCTACTTGAAGCTGGATCAAGAACTAAACAAGCATTGCATAACTACATAGAAGATGATTTATAAAAAAAGGCGGAGAGAGCTACAGAATATTGGCCAAAATATTTGTCATACCAGAGAAAGGGAGATTCTTGATGTCAAGAATAAACCCTTCACCAATAAATCAAAACAATCCAATTAAGACGGCATCTATCAATGCTGACAGAATCGCAACCAACCAAGATGAAACTTCTCATAGACATCTCTAACAAAAGCTTCTAAGGTCTCGGTCAAAAGAGAGGGATCATGGCCTGCATAACCTGTCTCTCTTCAAACTAATACACACGCATTCCCTGCATGTATAGATAGCTTACATTTTGAAAGACATTCCATTTGACATACTTCACACTAATACAAACTACAGCAGGTGGTACATTTTGTGCTTGCACGTTCTACAAACCTAAATGAGCATATTTCTGCCAGACTCCACATGGTATCTTCATGAACCTCAGTTCACTACTAGGAAATTCATGTAATCTATGACAATGGGCACAAAGAATTCATGATAAAATTGCACATTCAATACGATAATATATATACCTAGGTAAAATTTTGATCACTCAATTGATGCTAGTGTGAGGTTTGGGATTTAGCAGACACTATCTCGTGTGAAAAAAAAAGAACAAAACTCACATTTTAACTTTCCTTGCACATATTATATGCAAAAACTTGCAGGTCATTGTTTCATTGAAACAAGTTGCACTTCTTTTCCCATCCCGAGGAGCCGGAATGCACACTCAGGGTAGAAACATTAAGAGATAAACATTTAGAATTCAACTTGAACATCAAGTTCTATATAAACAAACAGAAATCAAACTTCAAGTATGCTGCCAAACTATCACGAACGGGCTAGAAAAAGCAAGCTACACAGCATCAATACAAATAAAAGAAGCATGTAATCGCCGGAACATAAATAAGTCAACAGATTCTAACATGAAAACAACGTTCATAAAATCTATATATCTATTACAGTATCAATGCCACTAGGTAACACTCCCAATTCCAAAAGCTCAAAAAGAAGCCAACTTTAAAACCTATTGCTTACTCAGTAAAATTGGTTTGCAAAGCCATTCCTCTTCAGTACATCCCTCTGCTGCTGTTAAGAATGGAACCAAGTGTACCCAAAACTGCGAAAGCCAAAAGCGGGCTAACATCAAGAGTATCGAAGATTGGAGGAATTATATTTCTAAACAAGTTCAAATAAGGATCACACAAGTCCCTTATAGCTGATAAGGGCTGACGGTCCCAAGGAATGTTAGGGAACCAACTAAGCAAAACCCTGACCATCAAAACCCCACTGTATATATCGAGCCATTTAGCCAAACCGGCCGCAACAACCGTCAATGGGGTGTTTAAATACCCGGTAGGACGGTCCTTAAGCGCCGCGAAGAAAAAGGGGCCCGCTGAGTGAACCAGGTTGCTTTGTAGAGCACGAATCGCCATGAGTTGATCAGGAGTGGGGAAAAGATTATGTGAAAGAACGAATTTTTGGATTGAAGTGACGAAGATGCGTGAGAGAGAGAGAGCTAGGGTTAGGATAGTAGCGACGGTTCGAGTTGACCCGATGAGCTGGGGTTGTGACTCGGTAGGGATTTGTGTGGATTGGGGGGAGAGGTGAACCCTTTGGATACGTTGTTTGGTGGTGATAGTCGGAGACAGTGATGATTTAGGGAACTTGAGAGCGAGAGATAGGGGGTTTTGTGATGGCAGACAAAGGGTGGTGGTGGTGGTGGTGGTGCTGAGAGGAAGGCGGCGGGAGAGGTTAGAGTGGGAGGGGAGGAATGGAGCGCGGAGGACTGCGCCGGTTTGGGAGGAAAGCATCATTGCCATTTTTTGTTTGCTTGGTTATGGAGATATCGTCGGTTTTTCGATGGCTAAAACGATGTGGGGATGACTATCAAAAGGAGAAATCGATAAGGTTTATGCTATCTGGGTTTTTGATTTTTCACTTTTCGTTTATCATTAATTTTAACGGCTACAGTATTTTTGATAAGGATTTTTTAGGAATAAATTTCATTGAAATTTAAATTATTTTTGTTTTAAATTAATTTTTTTATATAATTTTTTAACATATTAATATTAAAAATAAATTTTATATTATTTTGATATTTTTTCAAGCAAAAAATACTTTAAAAAATAATCATTGCTATACTTTCAAGTACTCTTATAATTATAAAACTCGGTTTGAATCGATAAATTAATTTAAAATATTATTATATTTTAAGAATATTAAAATAAAATTATATTTTTAAAAAATAAATTAAATTACATTAAATTGACAAGATAAATTAGATCTATAATTAATTTACCAGATCAAATCTTATCTAGTTTGACATAAAATATAGTCAAGTTTGATTTTGAATTTACAAATCATGTAATTGATGTCAAAGTTTAATAATAATAAAAAAAATCAAATAAATAATAATTTTCTTTTCTATTACAAAAATTTCAATTAACATGTTTTAAAAAATTATTTTCTTATGGTTCCTTTAGACTCTAAATGGTAACTTTGAGAAGCATATTGATCAAGTTGAATCTCCAAGGATTAATATCATAAAAACAAACAAACCTTAAAGAACAAATTTGAGTATGAAGAAATGCATAACATCTTTATTTCTGATTTCATTCTCACCTCTCAAGTAATTCTATGCCCTGAGGTGAAAGTGAAGCATTCTTGGCACCAAGCTCCAAACAATGAATTTGACCTTTAGTTGTGGGAATTTTGCAATTTTTTTTTAAACTAAATATTTTGTTTCATGGTTATTAACTTTTGAGTTAGGTTTGGTTAGTTGTTTTGAGATGAAATGGACATATAAAAAGGAAAAAATAAAAATTCTCAGTTCTTTATTATAATTTTGAAATGGATTTCTATGTTTTAAAAACAAAAAATATAAATAAAGACCACTATCTTTGTTTTTTCCCATTACAAAATAATAATTAAACACTGCTCAAATTAATGAATTATTGGACACTGGGATATTATGTATTATTTGACAAGTAATTTGGGAGAAAATAGCCATAATAAGGACCTGTTGAAGTTAATTTTTAAATATTGATCGATAAAAGGAAGCTGAAGCAAAGATTTCATATATATATACAAGATATCAACATGAAACTTTAGGTTTCCGTTGTAGACATTCAGCCTATAGACATTAAAAATAGACTATAATCCAACAGACTATGATTTACAGGCATAGTTAACAGGTTGTAGAGTTGCTTTACCATTTTCTAGGGTTGTTTTACGGTTTGATTGTGTTTTTTTTATAAAAAAAATTGATGTTTTTTTACTTTAATTTTTTTTATATTTTTAAATTATTTTAATATATTAATATCAAAAATAAATTTTAAAAAATAAAAAATATATTATTTTAATACACTTCAAATAAAAAATATTTTAAAAAACAATATTTACCTCATTTCTAAATAATTATTTAAATAGTGTCTGAGATTATAGTAGCATTATTTTTTAAAGTATTTTTTATAAATTAAAATAATATTTTTAATTTTAAAAATTTATTTTTAATATCAATATATCAAAATAATTTAAATTTATAAAAAAAAATTAAAATATTTTTAAAATACCTTTTAAACACAAAAATAAACACAATATTAATTACCTATATCCGATGCAAATGGCCAGATTCAGAAAAAACGGAGAACGTGGATGACCTTGCCTTTCCTTTTCAATATTCATTCCTAGGCTGCATAATGGCCCAAGTGGGCTTGGGATGGCTTGTCCAAGCCCAGATTACTTTTTTATTTTTTCTCTTAGATTCCTATTTCTTTTTTATATGTTTTTTTTTATTTTTGTAAATCCCTCACATTTTTCTCTCTCATTTATTTTTTATCTATATAATAATTAATTATTTAAGGAGACTAAGTTATTATTGAATATATACATTTATTTCATCAGGTTGACTTAATAATAAATGAATGAAAAAATAGGATGAATTTTAGTTCTTTTTTCGATCGAAACAATTTTTTTAAAAAATATTAATTATAAAAAAAAAATATTTAGTACCTAAATGGAAAAATAATTAGTACGGGAATCTTAAAATAATAATTCTTTTCGCTATTGAGTGGACAAATATTACCAAAAAAATTATTTAAAAAGGATAGTCAAATGAATAAAAAGATGTTACTATATATGGACATGTATAATTTTTTTACTCAAAAAATAATTTTTCCCATTAATTGAAAAAATATATAGCTATTAATACATTTTAAAGATAATCAAACTGGAAAAAAAAAAAAAAGAAGCTTAAAATCACATTCAAACGCAATACATTCAGCACAATTTATTACAAAATCATCAAATAAAGATGAAATCAAAATTTATATCTTATCAATGATCTCTCATCAAACACAAATTAATCTCATTAATTTCTAATATCTCATCTTTACACGTATTTTTTTAACATCTCTATTCTAAGCACTCAACTTCACATATAAGAACATCAACATACTCCTGGAGGGGGCAAGATACTTGTTTTTAACCATCCATGTTTATGCTAATCAAATTAATTCTACTGCTGCTCCTTCATTTAGATATCCAGCTCTTTGATGGATACTTTATAATATATTAGATATTTCATTATACAAGCAGCACTTGCATAACTCTAAGTGCGTGTTTGACAACAAGATACATTATGGTTGCATAGCATTTCACTAGAAAAAACATAACATATAATGCATTTGTCAATACGAGACACTACTACGGTTGCACCAGTATTTCACCAATAAAAACACAACAAATGATGCTTTTATTGTTGTGGATCGATTTGTCGAACGATATTAAATACATAATTTGAAAAGAAAAAGGAAAATAAAAGATTAAAAAAGAAAAAGAAAATTAAACACCAAAAGAGTCAACATAGAGGAAATATTTGTGGACGTAAAAAGGGTAAAGACAAGTAATAAGCTTCAATGAACCGGCCATTAGGTGCCATATCCATGATGATGTTCTTCAGCATTCGAAGGGGAGCCACCATGACACCCCACTGGATCACCGGCCGTGACACGAGGCAGAACCCTCGTCTCTTATTCCCTAGCCTTATAGTGCCAACTCTCCGCCTCCTTAGCCTCCTACGACCCCTGCACCACCCCACTAACACGGTGGAGTTTGAAAACATGGATACAGAGATAGCACCTCTCTTGAGCATGCTGTGAGCTGGTGGCGATGTGTTCTTCAAGTGTTGTGGTTATTTTCTTTCTTTCTTTCTTTAATTCTTATATATATTGTGTACGTTAAAGGTGGATCTAGTGTTAATCATGATGGGCATGATAGCAGCAATTATAACAATCATTATGTTTCAGGCCTGATGCTTAAACCGAGTTTAATATAGCAATCATTATATATTTACTTGCTTTAAGCTCGTGCTCGTAATCATTAGTAGAGATGGGCTTTTTCTAAACTTAAAAAGAAGTGGTAGGTGAGGTGTGCTGTGCACTAAAGAATCCAATTGTTCCAAGTCATATGATTACAATAGAATGGAGAGAGGGCATTCGCTAAATCAAAACCATGGGTCTGTTAAATAATCATTTTAATTTAAAAGATTAAATTATTAAATAAGATTTTAGAAAATTATTTATATTATTTTTTAACATATTTTTTTAAGAAAAAAAAAATTGTTAATTATATATATCCACGTTACTTTGTGTTTAATTTTTATCAAACAAATAAGGATGATGAAATTCGAACTCGTAACCGTTTGGTCATCAAAGCTCTGATACCATGTTAAAGAACCATCTCAGCTCAAAAGCTTAAACTATTAAACGAGATTTCAGGATATAATTTATATTATTCTCTAACAGTATTGACATAACGCTACATTGTGTGTTTGATATTGTTGGAATTTTTACAGTTATAATAGTTTAAAAAGTAATTTTAATTATAGTTTTAAAAAAGTAAGTGTTTGGTTAAAATTATTATAAAATAATTTTTTGCATGTAAAATAGATAAAAAATATATTTATAAATAAAAATATGTTATTTTAACTTTTATAAAATTCAAGTTTAAAATGTAATTATATTTAGGGTTCACTGTAAAAAAACAGAAGTTATTTGATTAATCAAACGGTTTTTTCTTTGTAGTTGGGTATAAAAAAAATCTATCATAATACTAAATAGTTTCTTAAATAAGGTTAGTGCAAGAGATGCGTAATTTTTTGCAAAGACATTTTTCTTATACTAATTTGGATAATTGGTTCTCTATATTTAGTATTTTAGATAATAGAAATTTCTTCTTCAAGACATTTATCATAATTTTATTGGTTCCAGTTTAAAAATAAATAAATGTGATAATAAATTTTTAAAAAATATTTTTTTCTTATTTTGATTTATAAACTCAAAGAAAAAACTTAAACAAGAAATAAATTTTACATAAAAAATAGAAAAACTCGAGCACATAAATATCAAAACTTTCACATAAAAGTAAAATATTAAGAGATCATGCCTATGAGACATCACATGTTTATAAACATCAAGATTGTTTCATCAATACTATAATTACTTTATCTTTCATATTAGTAGTCCATTTTTTTTTCAAGACCCGAATTGTCATTTTAATGTTAGCTAATTAGTTTATGATAACAGAAATAAAGTAATTTTTTTAAAAAAATACTATTTTTACTTATTAAAACAAAACAAATTATTTTTTCTCTACAATTAGATAAAACATTCATAAATTTTTTAAAAAAATCAAGGGGTAAATAATAAAAAAAACGGATTTTTTAATGATTTTTGTATTTTGTATTTTTTCAAAAGTTAATTTTATATGCTTTTAAAAAATTATAAATAGTAAAAATTTATCACGTATCCCTCTCTCTTAAAAATCTAAAAATAATATAAAAAAAATGGCTTGATAATGGACAAAGGGATTCTTGTTATCCAATGAACCAAACCATAGACACCCAATTGCCAAAATTATTTTGTATTTGAATGAGAAAACATTCTCTGTCTTTCACTCAAAGTTCAACTTATCTATTTAAAAAATAAAATTACATTTTTTTTTTATCAATGAAATCTCACTTTTCTCGTACGCTGCGTGATTAGCGGAATTTACAGCTCACCCATGTTGAATTAGCGGCCCAAGATTAGTGTAGGAAAAGGAACAAAATTGTTTATTCAATGTCTTAACTTTAGTGTTTTTTGCAATCTAGTGTCTTTATTTTTATTTGTTTTAGAATGAAGTCTTATAACATTTTGTTTCTGCTTTTCAAAAATATTTTTGAAAAAATTAAAATTTTTTTTTATTTTAAATTAATATTTTTTTGGTGTTTTCATATCATTTTATTGTGCTGATATCAAAAATGATTTTAAAAAAATAAAAAATATATTATTTTGATATATTTCTAAATAAAAAATATTTTGAAAAACAACCACAACCATACTCTTAAACACGCTTCATATAATAGTTATTTGAAAGGAATTAAAAACAATTTCTTGTGTTCTAAGAAAATATAAGGGGTTTCTTATAATTTTTATTTAAAAATTATAAGTTAAATTATAATTTGTTTGTGTTAAATACAAATTTAGAAAATGCTTTAGATTTGATATAAAAGCCTGGGACTAAAGTTGTAAGGGACTATAGTGAGACTTAACCAAATAATAAAAAAATCTAATTTCATGAAGATATCAATTATCAAGGTTGTGACTATTTATTTTTGCCTTTTAACTTGTTCCGTTATATTTTATTTTTTAAAATATTTTTTGTTTAAAAAATATTAAATTAATATTTTTATATTCATGGATAATTTTGTTGTAATAAAGCTATATATATATATATTATTTTAATTAAAAAATATTTTTAAATACGAATACCAAACACAAGAGATATATAGTGTTGTAGTTTCGTGTTATTCCATTATATAATGGTTCTTATTCCCTTTACTCACAAAAATAGTTTCTCTACCAATCCTTTAGTTAAACAACTTTTCCTTGCTGCCATCAATGGTTTTCCTTATACAGTTTGCTCTCATATATCGAGATCCTCTCGTTGTGTTCTTGTTAAGTTTTTATATATATTGGATATTGGATATTAACTATTAAATATTAATTATAAGTACATTTTTTTTTATTAAAAGGGAATCCTTAAACCTGCAGCAAACCCGGCGGGGAAAATATTAACCCGATTAATATAGGATAGGGATACAAAAAATATAACATCTTTTAAAGTGTTAACAATTACCAAGACAATAATCAAAGATCTCTTATAAAAAAAAAGAAATAATTTAATAATTTATGAAGCTGAAGATTTCAATACTTTGCCTTTTATTTTCTTGGTTAATTTAAAACATCTTTTAAAGTTTTGATAGTAAAAATAAAACATCAATAAATTTCTATATTGATTCGGAATAATTTATAAAAACTTATTTTTTTATTATTCAGGATTTAACATAATGTTTAAACAGACAAATAATCTTAGGTAGGTATAAGATTACTTATTAATAGAGATAAATTAAGATGATACTTCATCAAAAAAAAAAAAGGATCTGATTAACAGTGGACAAGTCCAGTTTACAATGGGCTCTTCTCTTTGTTTTGGATTGGAATTAGGACCCAAGGCTGGCTTGTATATGACATGGTTAGGGTTAGTAAATGAATTCAAAAGGACTCCACGTTAGCTGAAACCCTAAATCCATTGATGAAGATGAAGATGCAGATGCAGATGCTCCAGCCTCCCAACTAGGGAGAGGACGAAGGGAGTGAGGAGAACTGGGATTGACATGACAGATTTATTCTTTATGACGTTTCAAGTTTTCTAAGCCATCACAAACACAAAAGTCTACATAAGAAAGACAAAATGCACATGTAATATAAAATATATAATAATATAAAAGTAACATGATTGGAAAATTTGTAATGAAGGAAATGTGAACTTCCTCTTTTAATTTAGTATCTCAAAGTAATGTTTTTCGTGTTTTTTTTTTTAAAACAAAAATATTTTATGAAAAAAATTATAAAGTGATTAATTATAATTATTATAAAACTTTTTATTGAAACAAAATATTGTTTTTAGTCGTTATGAGTAAATATTTGGGTATAATATAAAATATATAATAATATAAAAGTATTTATATGATCAAGAAAAAATTTATCACTATCAAAAAAATTAATAAATACAAATAAAAATATCGATAGAAAAAATATCACAAATAAATTACAATAATATTTACCGGTGAAACATGATGTTGTTGTATTAGTTGGTATAAATCGACAAAAATATTCTCGCTGATGTATACCGAGAAAAATATAAGTAGAATTCAAGTAATAATTAATGTTGATCAACCTCAATTTAGAATTTTTCTCTTTCTAAAATGTTTTCTTTCCCATAAAAAATTTCCATCTTACTAATTTCTCTTTTATATTTTCAAAAAAAAAAAAGAAGGAAAAGAATGCAAAATTGATGAAAGGACTAAGTAGTAAATAGACATTAATACAGTATAGGAATAAAAAAATATATAGGTTTTTAAGACTATGATGCCTAATTAATTCATTTCATTAAATCACAGGAACTAAGTTGTTATTAACTATAGGAATTAATATATAGTAGCTTGAATAATATATATATATATATAAACATGCTGGCGGCATAAAACTTTCTGCGTCAATTATAGTGATAGTTGGAAAGGGACAATTAGCCATCTTGTATTTAATTAACAATCTGTTAATTACCTGTGATAGCTGCAATTGACTTCAATTCTGATCACACATACACAAACACGCGTCGTTTCTTTGCGTACAATATTTGTTAGAATGTTTTATCAATTTCTTATCTATCAGGGCAACTTGCAGGCCACAAGTACATAAATTGTATGATGCAGTAGAAAGGGATGTTGTATCCTCCATACTGTTGGACGAAAAATGGTATGATATGATCCTTTTGCATCACAAAGGATATTATGTTTGATTTTTAATTTGATAAGAAAAAATTTTCGGTAAAAATTATAAATATTTATTAAATAATAAATATATTAAACTGACCATCATGATTTATTTTATTTGGAGAAATGATTTATATTTATAAAAAGATTTACGTTGCAATTGTATAAATGATATTTAAATTTGATAGTATCAAGTTATTTTATATAAAAAATATTAAGTTCTAATTTAAACTAGGCATTTTACTTGCATTTTAAATATAAATAAATTAATTTATTGAATTAATAATAAATTAAATTGTTTAACTTATTTAATATTATAATTTATATTTGAACTACCATATTAGAAATTTAATTGATTATACACATTAAAAATCATTGATAAAATAAAATAAAATTAGAAGGACTAATCAAGCATGAATTGATTATAAATAAGTTTTATAAAATAAAAACTAGAGTGTAATTAATATGGAAATTAAAATATACTTTTAGAAAAATTAAATAAAAACTTGATTGAATAAATTTTTAATAATATATTTTTTGAGAAAACAAAAGTGATATTTTATAATTAATAGTATCTACACAAACCCAAAAGATTTGAATTCTAGACATTTCATAAGGTTTTGGTTTCTATAATCGTTGAGATGGTTATGGATTAAGATTTCACGTAATTGTAAGACTAAAACTATATTTAATTATGAAGTGAAACTTTGAATTAATTATCACAAAAAAAACATATAATATAAACATTTTAATCCTCTTCAAAGACTATGTGTGTTTTATTGTCTGTTTAGGAATATGATTGCGACTGCTTTTCAAAATGTTTTTCATACCGAAATGCATTAAAATAATATATTTATTTATTTTTTAAAAATTATTTTTGAAATCAACACATCAAAACGATCCAAAACATATACAAAAAATTAATTTTTAATAAAACAATTAAATTTTTTAAAAACACGAATACAACCGTGTTTTCAAACACTCTTCTAGACTATTAGGGCATCATTTGTCATTTTAGGAGTGAATTCTACATGCAAATAGATGAAATTAAAAAAAAAAAAGGAAAAAAACGATATGTTTTCTTAACCATCAAATTAATCTCTTAAAATGGACTAATGTTTATGAATTAAGACATTTTGCATCTTGCGAATTGCAATACATAGCAAGTTCCCTCAGAGTTCCCTGTAATTGCACGATGCGATGCAAGAAAACTACAGGCAACTTGTTAATCTCTTAATTAAGTATGAAGTGTTCAAGAGGGTCTAATCCCCTCTCCTCCCCATGGGGATAACACACTTGAGAATCAAGACTTTGAAAACAATTTTAGGGCAATTTAAGGCTAAGAACGCCACTGTTCTATCTTCACCTGAACCTCAAACATCAAACCACCGCTGCCCCCCCACTCATCACAGCCACCACGCCCCTCTCATCTTCAATATCAAATACCATGGAAAGAATTATCAAAGATGGGATGAGAGAGAGAGAGAGAGAGAGAAACCTCAGTGGGCTTAATTTTAATATTAACTGGACTAAAAAAACTGTGTCACGAGGAGATCAAGAAGCACGAAGAATTGGTACTCAAGTTCTTTTTGAAGTCTGTAGCTCTACGTTTTTGGTGGTGGTGCTGCCAACTTCCCATGGCCCATTGTTGCTTATAATGGCAATCTATGACTGAATAGATTGCCATGATGATGCCCTGGATGCACATCTTCTAATTCTTTGTGCTTTGTAAAAGTTAAGGAATTTAGATTTCTTTTGTTCTTTTGGAAAAATTCTACACTGGTGATGGCAACTCAACAATGGCGAGTTTTTAGTGGTGTTTGGGAACAGAATTAAATTTCCTTCTAAAACTTTTAATTTTTTATATTTAAAATTATTTTTTAATATATTTTTAGATTGTTTTAATATTAAAAATATTTTTTAAAAAAATAATAAAATTATTATTTTGATGTATTTTCAAGTAAAAAATAATTTAAACCATAAGAAAAAAAAAATCTATCAAGAGCTTAATTTTTTTTTATTATTGTTATAAATAAAATCATAAGTCATTTTTTTTTCTAAATAATATTATTGTTATATATATTATTTTATTCAATAATAAGCTATATTTTTTAGACGACTTGCAATAATTGAGATTAAATTTTTATATAAACAATCTTGATCAAAAAACCTACTTTCCATGTTTCCATGAATAATGTCTCCATATGTCAATGTCAGTTTCATGAAATTCAACTTGGCACAATTCAAGATTTAGATTAGAAGTTAGGTAAATAAATTTAGATTTCATTCGACTTGAAAAGATTTTTTAAAAACTCAAGCACGTTTTCACTTAAATCTTAATCAAATCAATCAAATTTAACTGAATTAACTCCAAGTCATTTTATATATAAAACTCTAATCAAATTACATCCCGGATCATTAAGCCACCGAATTGACCTTCGGTGGATCATGTTTAATAACACTAATGATTCTTAATTAGTGGAATCCGCAAAACTAACGGAAACCAATGAGGGTGCACAGGGATAATCGTGACAAATCTGAACCTCTGCAAGCTGGTTCACATTTTCTGCATAGCTATGGAATGGCTAATCATGGCGAAAACACGTTGAGATTCTTTCCGGCGACGTCTTAATTGATGCAGCAGATTCACATACTAACAACACTTCAATCCGGTGACTGCTTGCCATACATTGGAGTTATATTGGCCAGAGCTTCCCTTTTCCTTGTCTTTTACTGATAAGAGAGTTTTAGATGCTGAAGCAAAAGACTTCATTCTATTGCTCCTGCATGCTCTTGATCCAAAAGAGCACCAGCTTCAGATTTTCACACCTTTTATTTCTCAATAAAGCAAAATTTACAAGTTTCTTATATATTCAAGAAGAAAATAAAGCTAATTCTTATGGGGAAAAAAGCTTCTCTTCACTTACCAAAAAAAGACTTTAACCATAAGATTTATGGGATAAATTAATACAATCCAGTCCTTCAATACTAAGTGTTTTTTAGTGAAAGAATTTTGGTTAAAATAACCATTATTGTTATAAAACCTAGTCTAGCTCTTGGACTAGGTTTGTTTTGGAATCGAACAAAGATTTAATCCTAGCATCATAAAGTCCATTTCCCCCCTTTCCTTTTGCGTTACGCAAGTTACATTCCTTTCCTTCCACGTCGAGGAAGCCATAGAAGGAAAGAAAGGGTTGCGAGAAGGGCTGAAAGCCAAAACTGCAGACCGGAAAAAATGTTACAGAATCGCCACCGTATCTGTCAGAAAGATTTGATTCATCTTCTAAAACAGTAAACATAATCTGTAAGAATCCATAAGCGCCAAAAAAAGCACTCGTCCATTCGAGTCCCCGAGCAAACAGAGCAAGAAATCCCCCCATCCCTGCCCCCTACGAGTCCTTCTAGTCCCAACGAACCTTATAGCGCCTAGCTAAGACACTTAGCCATAACATTCCATATATAGCATAAACAGACAGACCAAAAAGTTAAAACAGTAGGTGGTAGGTAAGTCCCAACTTTCAAGGGATGTTCGCCATCATTATTGTTGTTGTTATGTTTCCTTGGAGGAGCCCTTGCTGCCAACTGGGTACTTGATGGCATTGAGTCCCACTTTCCTCAGAGCAGCTTTGCCTAGGTCAACACCACAGATATCAGAGAGCCTGACGAGGTATAGCAAGACATCTGAGAGCTCTTCACCAAGATGTACTTTATCCTCTTCTTTCCAGTCAGGAAGTCCCTTGGGGACCTCTCCTCTCCACTGAAATATCTCCGATAACTCTCCAACTTCACCCACCTAAGAATCATCACCGTGTAAGGATCACACAGAAATAAGCCTTTAAAACGCTATGATCATAGACAAAAGTTACTCTCTCGTTGTCATTTTTACTTTATAGAGGAAAAGGCAAGGGGAAAAGGTGTGTTCAAGTATTTCTTTTGACATGGATCGATGACAACAAAAAGGGCAATCTTTTTGCATAGTTGGTCACGTTTGACTAGAGATAAACATGAAATAGTACAGCACCTGTCTCACACACCTAACTTGAGATTTAAGCAAGTGATTATGGAAAAAATATATTAAAATTAAATCCCATCTTGAGTTAATTCCTAATGAATCAAATAAAACAAATAATTAAAACCCAACTCGTTAAAAAGATGAATTCATCTGGTCAAAAACAAAAAGGTATAGACAGAAAAATGAAAGAAAACTACAGAGAAACACATACAAATTCATTCCATATGCATGATCATGCCTCTTTCTTGGGTCATGCAAAACCAAAAGGTTCATATAAGTCATAAGTACTACATAGGCAGACCGCAGACCCCAGAAAAAAAACAAGAAACCATAAAAAAAAAAAAGTTGTAACACAACAAGAAGAGAAATAAAGACAGAAACAAGAACATACCAAAGCCAACAGCAGGTTCCTGGGGCTATGAAACTGGTCCCAGTTCCTTTCCTTAGCAAACTCGGCCATTTTTACCTTGAGGAGATCAAGAGTGACACTTTCTCCTTCGGTTGCCTTTGTCATACTTATTTCCCCAAAATAAGAGAAGAAAAGGACTTACACGAGAGAGCAAGAAGCAAGAAAAAAGCTTAATGGAAAAGTTGGGTTGGGTGTAACTTTCTTGGAAAGGGTCCGAGTGTTTATATAGACAGAAAAGGGGATAGGTTAGGGGAGAGAAAGTGACAGGCCAGAAGACAAGAGGTTGCTTTGGGAGAGAGAGAGAGAGAGAGAGAGAGAGAGGGAGGGAGTGAAAGAGAGAAGCCTTCAATCCATATAGGCATATATTGTGTAAATAGAGTGATTTCTTTCTTCGCTTGCCTTTTCAGGCTTCGTAGGGGAAAAGCCAAACGGGTCATTGCCAGTTGACTCGGCTTTTACATATTGTTCGGAGCTCATTCTCTGTCTGTAGTATTAATTTAAATCTAATAAATAAATAAGTTAAATTCAGAAATATAAAATAAAATAAAATTTATTTATTTTTATATTACTTTATATATATAAAGTAGATGGATTTTTGAGATAAGGTAGTTTTAATGGTAATTTCTCTTTTTTAATATATATAGTAAATTGACTTCTAATTTATTTTTTAACTATTTTTAAAAATTGAATTAAATTCTTAACTATCAGAATATTTCTAGATATAAAATTTTATTAAAATTTTTAATCCCAAAAGTTTAAGTACATTGATGGAATTATATGCCCCTACACTTTCGAAGCTTTCATAAAGGTTCATGTATTATAGATTTTGTTTGATCGAGCACTTCAATTTTTAAAATTCTTTGATCCAATCATTGTACCATTAGTCTGTAAATACTATTAGTCTCTCAGTTATTAATTTGGCTATTAAATTTAGAATATGCTTTTTATTGTTAAAAAAGTCATAAAAAATAGAAATAGATTAAAAAAAAAGGGAAAGATTTAGACAGATTGTATGAAAATTGAAAAAATATAAGGGCCACCAGTTTTTTTTTCTTTGATTTATAATTACATGTTATTAAAATTTATGAAACAAAAACATAACTAAATATATATAAAAAATCCATTAAATTCAAAAACACTTTGATTAAAAAAAACTCAAAGTTCAAATCAATTACAAAATAACACCAATTAAAGATCTAATATCAACGTTCAATAACATAATATATAAATATAAGCATAGAATTTATTTACCAAACAACCTTAAATAATGAATAAATAAATAAAAAGGTTTAACTAATAAGAGGAATAAGAGAATATGTGTGTGTGTGTGTGAGAGAGAGAGAGAGGGGGGGGGGATGAAAGAATACAACAGCTAGTATGAGGAATAAGGGAAAGATTTAGACAGAATGTATGAAAATTAAAAAAAAATTGAAAAAATAAGGGCCACCAATTTTTTTTCTTTGATTTATAATTACATATTATTCAGCTTTATGAAACAAAAACATAACTAAACATATAAAAAAAGGTCATTAAATTTAAAAACACTTTGTTAAAAAAAAAACTCGAAGTTCAAATCAATTACAAAATAGCGCCAATAAAAGATCTAATATCCACGTTCAATAAAATAATATGTAAATTTAAGCACGGAAATTATTTACCAAACAACCTTAAACAATATTAAAAAAAAATAAAAAGGTTTAACTAGTACGAGGATAGTTATATGTATATATATAATTAAACAACTTGGCATTATACAATTTCTCTTTAATTGCATTAATTAATCAACTTGTCTATTGTTTTCATTTATTTATTTTTGTTTTCTTAGACGACATGGATAAGACTGCTCTTGTTCCTTGAGAAGATAACAATATTATCTTACCAGATGATAGCTGTGATAGCTTTACATCGCCACTTGATGGAATCAATTTATTGCCTTTCTTTGGGACCAATGAGAGGAAATCCCAACTGGAAACAACCAATTTTGATATGTATGTGAGCTCAAACTTGCTTGTCATCTTCTTAAATTTTGTTTGGTATTGTGTTTTTAATTATATTAAGTGCATTTTAAAAATACATTTGTCTTTAACAAATATTAAATTAATGTTTTTTTTTGTGTTTTCCGATAATTTTAATGTGTTGGTATTAAAAATAAATAAAATATTATTTTAATATATTTCCATATAAAAAACTTTCTATATCATAATACCAAACCAAACACACAATTATTTTCTTTTTTCCTTAGTTGATTCGGTACTTGGGGGATTCATCAAGTCTTGGATTAATTACATCACTGAATGAGCATTTCTTCTTAATATTATTCCTTTTACCTTAGTGGGAATTAAATTGGTTCTCAAAATCACTAATTTAAATCCGGCCGTTGATCAGGTTTTAAAAAGAAATTATTTAGCAATTGATGTATGATCCTAGTTAAAAACTTGTTGATTTTTTTTTTAATTTTAAAAAATTTAAAATGATGTGGTTTTGATTTTTCTAAAACAAACACTAGTAAAAAACTCCTATGGATAAACTCTGTAGCTTTATTTACACACAGTCCATTATTGAAGGGAGTTAATTGCTAGTAATCAGCGGAAACAAGGACCTAATTCGAGCATAAAAAAGAGTTCAGGGATGATTTTGTCACCACTCTAATCTATGAGGTTAAAAAAATCGACTCTCTAATCTGAAAGCATGGGTGCGTGGTTGTTAAAAAAAATAGTCGGATCATAAAATCTTAGGATTTTACAATCCGAGACACCATCGACAATTTAAATAGTATTATTTTAATAATTTTTTTTTAAATCAACATATTAATAAATTGAGTTTTAATAAAATCAACACATTAAAATTAGATATGATTTGTTTTTGCGTTTCAAAAAAGCTTCTAAAAAAACTTAAAATTATTTTTTTGTTTCAAATTTATCTTTTTTTAGTATTTTTTTAATCATTTTGATGTGCTGATGTCAAAAATAATTTTTAAATAAATAAATAAAAATATTATTTTGATATATTTTTAAATAAAAAATATTTTAAAAAATAATCGGAACCACAATCTAAAAAAAACAAATCAATCTACTATTTTTTCTGAATTAATTTTTTAAATTATTTTGGACTTCGATGTTATCATTAAAAAAAAAAATCCCCCCTTTCTCTATTGCTTTCCTGAAATCCGAACATGATTCAGAAGCATGAATCACATGATTTGATATGTCCTTAGTATTTTGAAAGGCCTTAAATTAATTTCACTGTGATGAAACATTATGCAATAGAATGACTTGATATATCCAATAATGTTTTTCTTATATTCATTGTGGCCAAACCTTGTTTTGCATTAGCACAGAATCGGTTAAAGGACACAAAGATGATTAATGCGTGATTTTAAAATATTATTTAATTAAAAATATATTAAAATAATTTTCATACCAAAACAATTTAAAAACACCTAAAAATATCAATTTAATATTTTTTTAAGATAAAATAATTAAAAAAAAAACAATTTGAAAAGTGTCTACGGAGTCAAACACTCCATACAATTACATATATGTTATTAATGATAAAATTAATTAGTTACAATAGTTATTGGAGAAGTGATTAATTACTATAGTATTATTACCAGTAAAAATAATGATGTGGCTATTAGTTTTATTAATCATTATAGAGTTTGTGAAAAAAAAAAAATAGGCTCCTCCATCTGGATTGTCGTCCTTCCATTAATTTTTGTTTTTGTTTTACAAAACTCTTAAATTTAAAATTAATAAAGGTATTTAATTGATCATATTTCATACATACAAGTAATTAAATAAATAATGTATAAAATACATGTATTTTTAAATTGTCTTGAAAAATATATATTGATGCAGATTACAATCCACCTACAAACAAATGATATGAAACTTTGAAATGCTTAGTATAATTGTTTGACTAGAGCTTGAATATTTTGGCACAGTTTCAAGAATTTTTGAAAATATTTTTTTTATTAATATGGATATTCGGGTTAATTTGCGTGTATCTCGATTAATTTTATAGGTTTTGAAGTTAATGACCATGTAAGTCTCTAATAATTTTAAAATTTGTAAAATTCGATACTTTTAAAGAGCAAATATGACCATATTTCTAAAGATTTTATTCTACCAACTAAACATATTTTCCCATTTTTCTTAGCTCTAGCAAAGATCATGTGCGTGGACACCTCTTTCAAGTGATGTAATCGTGCTGTAAGCATTGCTTAACTATCTTTATTATTTTGCATTTAAAATATTTCGTGTCCATGTAGCCGTATTAGAGGAAGGATTTTGTTCACATAGTTTGATTAATTATATATTAGCAGCCTTAATCTCCAAGTAAAAGATACATGATCTTGTCTGAAATTATTTAAGCATGTCATGTCCCACAAAAAACACGTTCTTGATTAATTAATGCAAGCACTATTTACCCTTATATTTTTCAAATTTGTTTTATTGAGACCCCTGCTCTTTTTGCTCCTTGGCACAATCAATTGATCATTTACGTGATTTTATAAGATCGTTTGGTCTGATATTGTGATAATTTTAATTTTTTTTTATCTAATTACAGGAAAAAAACTGACTAAAAATAAGCTTTTTACTAGAAAGAATAATGTAATTAGAGGTAAAAACTAGATCTCACACACTCATCCTATTCCTCTAATTGTTTATTACCGCATTTCACGGGCATTAGGATCCAAGTGGGGAACTCTATGGAATTAAGAATTTAAGATACTTAGAAGTAGGGTGATTATTTTCAATTTGATTTGATTTTTATTAAAAATAATATAATTAAATTGAATTTTAAAAAAAATAAATTAAAACCGAACCGAAAGGTTCAAATCGACCAGTTTCGGTTCTATTTTTTTGGATGAAACTGGTTTGGCTCGGTTTTTATGGTTTGGCTTAGTTTTTTTAGTTTGGGATTCGTTCGGTTCAATTTGGTTTTTTCAGTTTCAGGTTTATAAAACCAAAACCAAACCAGTTGGTTTTTTTTTTTAATTTTAATAGGTTATATCGGTTTCGGTTCGGTTTTCTCGATAATTTTTTTTTTAATTTTCTAAGTTTAATCATTTTTTCAGTTTTTTTTTACCAATAGCTAGAGCAAAATAATAGTAAATAGTTAAATTATTTTTTTTAATGATAAAAGGTATTTTAGAATTAACTTCTAAAAATCTATTTTTAGATAGTATTTGATTACTATTTTAAAATAAACAATATATAGTAATATTAGATAGTTATATCCTTTATTTTTCAAATCATAAAAATTCATTTTAAAATTATTACATAAACATATCTATTTTTATATTTTTATTTTAACAACCAAACATATCTCTATTTTTCTTATCTACTTGTAATTTATATCCCTTTACACTAATCAAAACAACATGGAGAAAACGTCTCTTATTTAGTTTGATATACTGATTAATAATAAACTCAAAAATTGAATAAAAAAAAAAAGAGAACCAAATTATTTTGCCGACATAGATAAGGATTCACATGCTAAAACGTTAATAAATCTCTTCCTTTACTAGCAAATCTTCGCAGCCTCAGGCTCAACTTTCAAGTCGCTATCAATTCAAAACATTATCGTAGACCGAAAGTGAACTTGTATGATGAACATGTGAGCATCATCTGCAAGATTTTTCAAAGATTCAACCTGTGTTCTTGGGCATGTCTCCTTGACCCTAGAGTCTTAGACTGGTTAGTGTCGGCAAAGGAAGGGGCACTCGACATGGAAATGACCCGTGAGAGTTCGTGTTCCTTTTTCTGCTAATAATTTCGTGTTTCATACCATAATTGAGATGCTTGGAATTGTGTAAAAACTAAATATAAGGGTAGAGTTTGATAGATTTTAAATTGGAAATTTTAAAAATAATAAACATTTATAAAATGGTGAGATCAAGATATTTATTTAAATAAAATAACGGGGAAATGAGTGGAAATTTGAAAAAAAAAAAAATCAATCCAAATAATAAAAATAAAAATTCTAAAAAATTCTCAATTATCATACCCTTCACTAGGTTGACACTTAACCTCCAAAACGAGTTTACCATGCATGATTAAAGAAAGAAAATATTAATTCATTAATATTTAACTCCCTCTTGATATAAAAACCAAAAACGACTAAAGGCATTAAGTTTTAAGATTATTTATTAAAAATCTAGTGAATTTTCAAAATAATAAAATAAAAAATTAATTCAAATTGAAAATACAAAAAAAAATGCATGGCCTATTTTGATTTCACATTTTATTGATAATTTTAACCCAAATAACATTGGTTAAAAACCCGAAGCAAAAAATAAAATAAAATAAAATCATCATTGTAATGAAACAATTTATTGGGCTATATTTCAATCTAGCATAATGTCTATCCTTGGGCCTTGGCCCCCTTTGTTTCTAAGGTCCCACAATTTAGTCCCTGTGCTACATCGGTTGATAGTTGAAACTGGCAAGTTCTGTCTAGCCCACTCCCCTTATTTATTATTTCATTTCATTTTCATCCACAAAGGAGAGGCCCAGTGGTTAAAAATCTGCTCAAATTATATGATTTGGGCCCGTGCCCCAGCAAATCTTAAAATGAGAATACCCAGTACAAATGTTGTTGACAAGATCTGTACATCGTAACAAATAAATAAATAAAATCTGATTTATTACGACAGTGATAAGATTTGTTTTGCCTATCCGAAGAAACTAATTTACACATTTCTTGTTGCATTGCCTATCCCAAAAACCTCTTAATAACAAGTTCACGGAGTTGGTGGGGATGGATAAAGAGGTATATTTTATTTTTTTTATTTTACAAGAATAAAATAAGTTTTTTGGTCATGGTTTGAAAATGTAGATTTTCATAAAAGCTATATATTGTAACTTTTTTTTAAGAAAGAATTTTCGGTGAAACTCATGTAAAATTATGAATAGTGTTAATTAATTAAATATTTTTAAAATTATAATTAAAATAAAATACAATTTTAACCACACCATATTATATTGGGAAAAAAATCATAAATAATGCTAGCACTTGGGACATCTCATTGAATTTTTTTGAACGCACTTGATTATTAAGGCTAATGGAGAGATGAATGAATAAACTATAGTAATTAAACTAAATTTAACAAATTAATCTGAAAAACTTGTAATTTAGAACTTGACATGTGTTTGTTTTTAAATTGAAGTGGAATAAAACTTGGTTGAGCATGCTGAATTTTTAGTACCCACTACTACAGAACCTATCCAAACGTAACTTAGCCAAAGCAACATCAAGGAACTTGATTAAATTTAAATCCAAAAGTTAATCCAATAACCCATCTACCTTCAACTTTTTTCAAGAAGCCAGGTCTAACACTGATGTAATGAAGAACGGTAATGAATTTGTTATCTAGAAATTATTAATTCAAGTCTTTTAAATCTCAGAATTTATAGAATTAGTCGAAATGTATTCAAATTAACTCAGATATCCACATAATTTTTTTAAAAAAAACTGCAACGAACACCTGCCACCTTTATCTTCACGAAAAAAACAACTAGAATGTAATAATTATGAAGTGGGAAGTGGGCAGCTAGCCCAGCGAAGTGAATGATTGTCGACCAACAAGAAAATGCAAATAAAAATGGGATGGTAGAATATTCTGATCAAAGGAAAGGAAAAGTGCAGAGAAGCAGCTGGGCCAAGAAATGCATGATGCATCCAAGTTTGAAATGTTGGCAACACTTGCAGTGCATGTTTCTGTGCTCTGCAGATGGGACCTCCATGCTCTTGCGAGCATCCTTGGCTGTTCCTCTAACACTTTGCTATATTTAATGGAATCAAATCAGTTGCCCATGTGATCCCTTGTTAGCTTGTGTCTTTGTTTAGGGACCACCTCAACATACTTGTGCCCACTTGCACATGATTAATTCCATCCCTATGTTTTTTTTCTTTTCACATTTAAGGATATGTTTTTTTTTTTAATACGAACATTTAAGAATGTATTTGATAAAAGTGTAATGGAGTTTGCGAATTACAGCAATGGAAGCAATTCAGTTCTTTCTTTTCCCACTATTTTGAGATGTGTTTTACGGGACTCAAATTGGTATTTTTTTGGTCGAATTTTAACCTTAACAAAGCCTTTTAATTTCTTCCTTTTTTTCACTTAAAAATACCACTCAAATAGTTTTTTTTTTTTTTTTTTTTATCTCTAGACAATTATTATTAATATATATTTTTTTTAATCTCATACTATTGGCGAGAATATTATATATGTCAGTATTAGTTGCCTAGATTAGTCTAGGAGCTGATGATTGCATATCCCTTATTTTTAGTCTAATTACATGATAGAGATAGCATCAATAACTGGAGGCAATCCTCTATATATACACATGTATTTTGTATGAGGTTGATATATAGAACTTAGTCTTTTTTAACTTTTAATTTCTTTATAGTATCAATCATACCGGTAATACTATTTCCTGCTTGTATTTTTTTATAATTCTTGTTATGGCAGAAAACAGGAGTCATGATACGGCTGAATTTTAAAAGATATGGTTATTTTCTGTTAGAAAATAATATAAATTATATTATAAAATCTTACTTAACAGCTTAAGTTATTGGGTTGAAATAGTTCTTTAACATTGTATCAAAACCTTGATGATTAAATAGTTACGAGTTCGAAAATCTCAACATTCCTATTTATTTGATAAAAATTAAGCACAATGTAATGTAGGCCTGTGTAAGTTTCAAATTCAAAGAGTTTTCACTTGAGGTGGTATGTTAGAGAATAATATAAATCATATCCTGATAACTCAATTTATGAGAAGTGTTGTTATTCATATCTTAGGACCTCATCTAACAGTTTAAGCTATTAAATTGAAATGTTTTTCAATAACACGAATAAATCTCTTGATGTTAACTCACTAGAGTATGAGGTTTGGCTATTAAAGTAACAACTAGTTATGTCTTGGATTCTTAATTTAATAAAACACAATCTTGTCAAGATTTTTAGTTACTCGGAGTCCTCTCTGGATTTTTAGGATGCTGGCCATGATATGTACGGCAACCAAAACAATTCAGCCTGGATTTCTTAGATTTACTGGGACATTACTACATTCAATAGGACATACTAGAGGATTGTATTTTCCAACTACTAGTGAGTCTTATTCCTGATTTAGAGGATTTAAGGAGCCATATATTTTAATGAATATTGAACTTCCATCCTTCAAGAATGCATGTTCATCAATTCAACACGAAAACTCTACAAGGGTAGAAATTTCAATCTCAAATGGAAATACTATCACAATATTGGACATTTAATTGCTCGTTGTTAGAGCTAATCATGAGGCTCATTTTACTACACGTTCTACTAAATCTTTTTCTTCTAATCTTCTAAATGATTTTGCAAGATGTTTATAAGATAAGCACCCAACCTTGTATGAGAATTGAATCTTGTATGAGATTGATAAATTTTGAGTCTCTTTCGACCTTTAATTTCTTTACATACCAAACATGTACATGAAATTGATAACTAATTCACAAATTAACTAGAAAGAAATAATTTGCAGTAGCTAGACAATATATATATATAGAAAGGATGTTTGATATGGATACATGTTCCTTGGAAGCAGGCTATATATACAGGGAAACAAACGAAAATAAAAGGTAAGGCCACCATAGCAGCTCATAGCCAAAATTATTAAGCATAGTTAGTGTTATTACAAGCAATAGCTACCGCATTTGAATATGTGTTAGATAACAAGGTACAATTATATTTTTGTAAGAATATAATTGAATTGAAAATGATAAAATTTGACATGTTTTTCACATGATTTTAATAGTAATATATCCAAATTGTATATAAGAAAAACATCTAAAAAAATATTAACTTGTTTTTGGGTATAAATACACTTTGAAAAACATTTTTAAAGGCATTATCATACACAATAATTCTCTTCCATTCTCCTGAATTTTACAATAATTATACGCACACTAGGTGCACATGTAGAGTCTGAATTATGCAGCAAAATGAAAAGAAAGGAAAAGAAAAGAGAAGGGAGTTAAGTTGATTATAGTCTTGAATAAAAAAAAGAAACAAGAAGCGTTCTAAAATGGAAAAATAGAGGTGATTGTTAAAGATACACAAATTAAAAGAGATAGAAATATGTTTAATTAAAAAAAAACAAAGATAAAAACATAAAATAAATATATTTATGTATAGTGTTGTAGTGAATTCTTTTATTTTTAAAATTAAAAATACAAAAAAAATATGTTATCTTTATTTTTACCGTCTTGATCTTTAGTGTTCAAAAGCCAGAATATATTAAAAGCCATCTTATATTAATAAATGACAGAAACTTACAAGTATATTTTTCTTAAGAAATTGCATAAAATATATATATGTTTTTATCAGAAAGACAAAAATTCAAGCACCTAAATGGACGCTACAAAAGCTAATCTTGACAAGCATTGAACTAGCTAATCTTTTCAGGCCAAAAAAGAAGAAAAAAAGAAAGAAGAAGAAGCTCTTTAATTAGAGCTTAGACTTTAGACCACTAGTGGCATGATTCTTGATTAAAAAACCACACCATACAAGAACGTACTCAACTGGGAAATTAAGCAATTATATAATCTGAAAGGACCTTGCTAGCCAGCCATCACCTATGACAAATACATTTGTAGTGGTATGCACTGTGTATTGGGTCGTTTCCCTCTACAGGAACTTGCTCAGCTCTACACTTGTATTTGCATCCTCTACATTCATTGTAAGTGCAAGTCGGAGCTGTGGAGCCAATCATCAATCTCTTTGAAGACATCTGTTCTTCATTGCCACCCTGTACGTGCGTACTTAGCAAAAATCAAAGAAAATTTACAGATAGATTAAGCAAATCTAGTTACTTTTTTGTGTGTGTAAATGCTTGTTAACTAGTCCTTACCAGCGCCTGTGAATCTTCCTGTGATGGTGTACTGATACTTTGATGATAAGGCAGCAGCTCTTGATTTCTGGATCCTGCAATACATAAATGAATTGTGGTATCAATAAGCTAGATAGATTAAGCAGGTAAATCTGGGGTACAAATGAAGAAGATAAGGTGGTCAGCGTATTTTCTCGACAACCAAACAGAAAAGAAAAGATTGCAGTACTGCAAGAAACAACAAGTGAGCTTTGAGCTAGACCAAGCAGTATTAAAACTTGAACGAAGGATACAAAGATAATATTAGGAACCCAAAAGGGTAAAAAGATTCATGTAACCTTGAATAACAAACGCTGCAAGAATAAAGGTAAAGAGAAGGGAGAGTAAGTAGCATAGTCTAGTGTTTGCCATTCTTCCCTTTGTATCAAGGGGAGGAAACTTATGAGTAGGTGGTGAATATATTCGAAGGGTGGATGAGGGAGAAAGAGAGAGAGAGAGAGGCTGAGAGGGTGAGATTGAGAGAGTTTGTGGTCAATCGATGCCAAGAAGAGATAGACTGGCAAGAAACCTGCAAAGACAGAAGGGGTCCCCAGCACTTTTAAAGAAGACAGAGTACCTGCTAGAGGCTGGAGCTAGGGCAAGCATGGGATCAATCACTGGAATGTACCTGAAGATTTGAGTTTTTAAATTATTATTTTTATATATATATATATATATATATATATATTATTTTAACTATAAAAAAAGAATAAAAACGCTACGTTATCTGTAGTCATTGAACTTTTGACCAGTTAATGTTGGGGTTATTTTGATGATTTATGGAGGGCAACAGAGGCATTTCAGGTAAGAGAATCATTTTGATCTTGTCTGAAGTTAGACAGCATTAGATTGCCTGTTTGAGGCTGGAGGAAGCGTAGACTGTAGAGGCATCTTACCTACCGATAGAAGGATCCAGGGCTTCCAGCCCTAGGAAACAGCCACCCCAGCTCCACAGTGATAGATATGTTGGAAACCTGTTAAACACTAAGTTACAGTATTTTGGTCAAGTAAACAAGCACTGAAAACCACACTGTATTTGCTTAAAGTATGCATGAACAGATGAACTGCCATTTAGAAAAGACGGCATGGTACTATAGCACCGTTTTCAGCGTATCAGAATCAGATTGCGATGAAATTCAAACTTGAGAAATGATGTTTCGAGATTTTGTTTTATCCTCTGTTACTGCTATATCTTGCCCTTTTAAAAAAAAAAAAAAAAAAGCGTTTTTAATTGTTATTTGAATAAAATTATGTGTTGGTTCGAGAGGGTATAGTATTTCTTTTCTGCATGTCCATGGAGTTTTGAGAAGTCCAAGCTTTGTATGGATAGAGAGAATGGGAGGGAGGAATTTTATATATATATATGTGCTAGTTTGTTTAGTTTCCGGTTACTGGGATTGAATGGTTTTGTCTCCTGACTCTCCTCCCTCTCTTACAATCCTCTTAAAAAATAATGAAGCCCTCGAAGATTTCTTTATGAATCTGAACCACAGCACCAAAAAGGTCAAAAACTTAAATGACTTTTAAGTTATACTCTCAAAAGAAAAAGGGGAAAAAAAGAAAAGAAAGTTTAAGGAGTATATAAAAATTAAATACGACCTCTTGATAAAAGATCTATTGGGTGGTCATAAGCCATGTTAATATGAGATAACTCAACTGGTCAGATTTTAGATTTATTTTTTAATGGTCACGAGTTTAAGTCCTCTCAGGATTATTGAAGACTTACATTGTCGTTAACTTCAAGACTCGTGAGATTAATTAAAATGGATATAAGTTGGCTCAGACTTCCACGTTAATAAAAAAATGGTTTATAAATTGTTTTTAATGCCTTTTGAAATGTCTACACTATATAATTCTTATATTTTATATATAATACTAAAAAATAATCAATTTTTTATTTAAATGTTATTTAATTCGGGTGAATTTAATTAAAACTATTTTATCAGACACTTTAAATGTCTTTTTTCTATTATAATATTATATTTTTATATCATGAATAAGACAATATTACAATCCTTACATTAGTGGTAACTTTAATATTAGACGAGGCTATGCAATATTACATAAATATAAGTAAATTAATTATCACAATAATAATAGTTAATTTACATCGATAAAACTAATAGAACACAAGCATCAAAGAAATTCTAATAATTAACAAAACTTTAAAACGCGTGGGATTTCTACTATACATAAATATATTATGAATCAAGAGACAATTTACTATAGATTTATTATACATGTATGCATTGTGGACCAAGAGATAATTAACTGTGGACTTGCATAGTTGTTATATATTAAAACGCATGGGAAAAACATTATAGATTTACTGTGGATGCAGATTCATTGCACTATGAATGACATTGTAGTCATAGATTGTTTGCACTGTGAATGACATTGTAGCACCTTGGGGGGCGTTGCATTAATTTGTTGTGTTTTTGGTCAAGAATTGCATCTAAGGACTTTGCCTTTTCTGTGTTCTCTATCAAGAGATGGTGGGCATGACTTGGAGCTAAACCTAAATCGCTTCCAAAAGGTTCTAATAGCTCTGGATCCTGCTGCCTAGCAGGACCCAATATCGTTGATCCAGATATATCTATTTTTATTTGTTTTTCTCTTTAGATTTTTTTTTCTTTTCTCTTATTTAATTTTGGCATAGCTCTCAAGCCAATTAGTAGAATGTGTAGGGCACGACATAGGAGGGAGTTCGGTCTATAAAACCACCAAGAGACATGAAGAATGCCTTTCAACAACATAAAGGAAGGGGGTATATATTTTAGATGGACTACCTCCTATGACCTACACTCATAGAAGTTCATCGAGTTCCCCTGCATATCAAGCAACCTACATATCTTGATAGTCTCATAAGCATCTTTCTTCTTTTCTAATAGCGTTGGGTCCAGATATTGCTAATTTTATTTATTATCCTCTTTAGATTTTTTATCTTTTCTCTTATTTAATTTTTTTCTCTCATGGCAAGAACCATCAGTGATGAATCCTGCTCTAAGTAAGACCCAATTGTTTTGGGTCTGGACCCCTTAGAGTTGGGTCTTGCCCCCAGCAGGATCCAAAATAGCTTTGGGTCCGACTGCATTCCTGACCTATCATTATTAGGTCTTGTTCCAACATGACCCAATAGGGTTTGGTCCTGCCCCCATCAGGATCCAAAAAAGCTTTTGGTTCAGCTGAGAGCAAGACCCAAAATAGCTTTGGGTCCAACTAAGAGCAAGACTCATTTGAGTTGGGTGTTGTTTGAAGCAGACCCATCCATTTTGGTTCCTACTGCTACCAGGACCCTTCAGTGTTGGGTCACCATCAGCGTTAGGTCCTGCATGGGGTAGGACCATCAGCATTGGGTATTGCCCCTAGTAGGAAATTCAAATTTTGTTGGGTATGGCTCTTTGGGTCTATCATCACATTAAAATAATATAAAAATATCAAAAAAAATATTAATTTTAAGTAAAGAAAAAAAATCAAAAAATTTGAATTTTTTTAAAAGCTTTTTTGGAATGCAAAAAGAAATGTGCTTTAATAAGAAAATTCAAGCCAACTTGAAATGAAGAAAAAATTATCATAAAAATATCTTAGATAGAAAAAAAAAAATTAAGGGACAAAATTTATTGTATGTGTAGTGAGTGCTACTATGATATGTGCTATTAATGGTGCTATTATACAAAGTATTTTATTTGAAGATAGTGATAGTGCAAATATATTCTGTACTTTTAACTCGACTCAAGCATTTTTAAATTTTAAAAAAAATTGTTATTAACCCACTGCGGAGCGCGGGCCAAAATGCTAGCTATTATATTATTACGTAATGGTTATATGTGAAAATGTTATTTAAAAACAAATATTGATATAATATTTTTTATTTTTGAAAATTGTTTTTATTTTTGTATTATCACATCAACATCATACAAAAAAATAAAAAAAATATTAATTGTAATTAAAGAAAAAAATGACAAATTTTAAAGATTGTGCTATTATATAAAATATTTTATTTAAAAATGGTGACGGTGCAAAAATATTTTATGCTTCTAACCCAACTCAGGAATTTTTATATTTTGAAAAACAATTATTATTGACATGTTATGGAGTTCGAGTCAATATGCTAGTTGTTATATTATTATATAATAGTTATTTTTTAAAATGTTTCTTTTAAAAAAAGTATTTTAAGATAATATTTTTGAAATTTATTTTTTATATAATCACATCAAAATAATAATAAAATATCAAAAAATATTAATTTGAATTTTTTAGAAAATAAAAAATTTCAAGATGGTGCTTCTATAGAAAATACTTTATTTGAAGATGGTGATGATGAAAATATATTTCGTGCCGTTAACCCAACTCAAGCGTTTTTCAATTTGAAAACAAAATATTATTAACTAGTGGTTATTTTAAAAAAATAATAAAATTAAATAAATATATATATATATATTAAGACAAGATTTTTAAAATTTTTTAAAATTAATTTTTTATATCATCACATCAAAATAATTCAAAAACATAAAAAAAAATTAATTTGAATTACAAAAAAAAATATTTTCATACGGTAAAGAGAAAATAAATTATTGACTTTTTTTATATTGTACAAAAATAGGGTAATAATAATTTTTTTTTCTTTCCATGTTGGGTTGAATTTTCTAATTAAAATATGTTTATTTTTGTGTTTAAAAATTATTTTGAATTTTTTCAAATTGCTCAGATCTCAGCTGTTGAGAATCTAAACGACGACGATGACGAAGACGAGGAACCGACTGAGAAACTTCTTGAGCCATTTGGAAAAGACCAGCTAATTAATTTACTTCGTGAAGCAGCGAATGGTCACAAAAAATTTACAGATAAAATCCGGCAAGTGGCTGGCCAAGATCCGGTTCGCCGGAAGATTTTTATTCATGGGCTTGGTTGGGATACAAATGCTGAGGCTTTGATGAATGCATTTAAGCCGGTGCTGGACCCTCTGGGCCGATTGCTGCTGCTGCACAAACACAGCAACCAGTTTTGGAGTTATTTGAGTAATGTGGGGGCAAATTTGGATCCGCAAAAGTTAATGAGTTTCTTTTCGGAGTTTCGAGAGATTGAAGAAGGACCATTGGGGCATGATAAGCCATACCCGATGCCAGGCCCAAGATTTTGGATTAGTTGTCTAGCCAGATCCAAAATGATTTTTTCATTAGGTTTGGTAAAACAATCAGACCCAAAAATAACATGGGTCCTGCTGTAAACATGGCCGAACACAATGCTCTTGTACCCAACATCCAAATCCAAGGAAATTGGGTTTAATTAAATACAATTCATAAAAATATATATTTTTCCTTGAATTTTTTATGAAGAAAATTAATTAGTAGATTGCATTTCATGAAAAAATTAATATATTTTTTCATGCACAAACCTTTAATAAAAATAAAGTAATTAATTCATAAAAAAAAAAAATATATGTTGATTATATCAAAATTACGAGGCAACACAAATTTTATTTTATCATGGGTAGGGATATTTATACCGACATAATAACCTCTATACAATTTCCTTGGGTTTGGCTGCGAAGTTGCACCCAATCTTTAGGTTTAGCTCTTTTGGTCTAGTTACGCAACTACACCTAGTTTCAATATATTTTTGTAAATAAAATAATAAAAACATATCAAAAAATATTAATTTAAAGTAAATAAAAAAATCAAATTTTTTTAAAAGAATTTTTGAAACACAAAAATAAATAAGCGTTAATAAGGAAATTCAACCAACCTAATATAAATAAAAACTATCATCATCCAATTTATGTATAATATAAAAAAAGTCACATAAATTTATTTTCTTTTTGTAGTATAAAAAAAATTCAACAAGAGACAAGGGAAATAAATTAGTTGTCGGTGTATTAGGCATTGCTTTGTTATGTGTTATTCATAATGTTATTGTTGAAAATACTTTATTTGAAGATAGTAATGATACAAATACACCTCAACTTAAATATTTTTACATTTAAAAAAAAAAAAAAATTTATTGACCCATTGCAAAATGCATGCAGGCAATATGCTAGTGTAAAGCTATAAAGAGTAAATTTGTTAATTTATATTTACTATAGTATTATTTACAAACACAAAAATTAGGTTACTTTTCAAAATTTACCTTTTCTTCATTAAATGTAAAGCAACAATTTATAATAAACAATAATTACAGTAAAATTACCCTAAATCGAGTTATTTAAAAAGAAACTAAACTAACCAATACTATTTTAAAAAAAAAACAATCATTTTACCTCTATTAAAACGGATATACAGTAAAACATCCGTTATGTGCCTAAAAGAATAATATATATAAGTTTTATTAGAAAGAATATTTTTGCTTTGATTACTTTAAATTTTACTCCATTGTTACCCTCAATTTAGCAATTTTTTTTGTGTTTGAATATGAATTAGAAATAATAAATTTTATTATTTTAATTTTTATTGCACATTATAAAAGAACTTGTATAAGTCTAATTGAATATTGAAAGACACAACAAGCATCTCTTAAAAGTAATGACCAAAAAAAAAAAAAGATATTACAAGTGCTTATTGAGTATTATTATTATTATCATTATTATTGTTTATATAGTATAACTACTAAGTTACAAAATACTACAAGTACCTATTAATTTTATAATAGTCAAACTTCTAAACATTAGAGCATCTTTCGATAAAACTTAATACTTAATAGTAAAAAAGAAAAAAACCTGCAATTCATCCTAGCTGATTTTATAGTTAGGTTTCCACTCAAAAACAAATTTGTAACATTAGGGTTACAAGTATTTATCATGTATTGTTTATGTAAGCCCTGGTCTAAAAATGGTAAATTAGTACTAGAAATTGTGATTTTTTCATTGAAAAATGATAATTAAGGAAAATTATTATAGATGAGGATAATTTTTTTATAAATTTAACTTAATTTTGGATGAAATAAAACTACAATCGATACATGAAATATCGTAAACCAGTGACGTATTGTGTAAATTTCCTAATCGGGTAAAATAACTATGTAAAGGAAAATATTTATGAATTTAAGTGAAAACAGTTATACAATAATAATAATAATAATAATAGAGTGGAATTTTAAATAAAATGATGTATGATTTTACATGCAAAAAATAATGATTGTCGGTATAAGCCTCATGTACAATCACACTATTGTTTTACTAAAAGTGGCGAAAGATCTGAGAAAATTTTTATAATAATTATGGATGGAAGTCATCAATAGACTAGTTTAAAAATTATGATGATTAAAGTAAATGAAATAGTATGTAAAATTCGGATTTTTTAGAGTAAAATTACATGTCTAGTTTTCTGATATCAATCATATTTTTCAATTTGATCATTGGATTGAGCTAACATTTTACGAGGAGTCTCCTAATATACAATATTATCTTGGATTAAAATTTCAAGTCAATAGATTTTCGAAAAGACCTTGTGATTTAGGTCGACAACTAGGTTAGTACTGGGAATAATAATAATAATAGGGGTAAAATGGAAAAATAGGAAAATCTCATTTTTTAAAAGAGGAGTTGTTCTGGATGAATTTCCCAAAAGCCATTGCAGCTCCGTTTTTTTTCATCTATTAAAAAAAAGGAGTAAGAGAGACACATGAAAATATTTAATACGTATATTGATGTATACATTGAAGGAAGAGTACTAAGGGCTTGTTTAGGGTTGTGATAGTAGCGGCGGTTCAAAGTATTTTTCTATTAAAAATACATCAAAATGATATTTTTTTTATTTTTTTATAAAATTATTTTTGAGATCAGCACATCAAAATAATCAAAAAATATATAAAAATAATCATTTTTAGCAAAAACAAAATTAAAATTTAAAGAAATACGGTTTTAACTGTGTTCCTAAACGGTCTCTAAATTAGAATCTAACATAAATTGATGTATTTATCCAAAAGTTGACAAAATTGGTTTTTGCTTATGTTTATTGATATATGTGTCTTTAATACTTATTTGTTGCAATATACTCTAATATTATAAAAATAAATTGTTTTCAGAATTATCACTGACTCAAACAAAACAATAAATCTTACCTAATATTTCTTTTAGTTATGTGATGATAATAAAATTTTGAATACAGTGATTAAGTTTTGTATAACTTGTATATAAATGATATCACTACTAGGAATATTTGTAATTTAATTATTACTTTTCCTTTACTAGGTTGTAATATGGGATTTAAACCTATTCGACTTCTCTATTAAATTAATATTGTATGTATTTAGTTAATAATGTTCATATATTTTGTTTATTTCACTTTTTATAAAATGATTTATACTATAATTGTATATGAATTGTTAAATAAAGAATTAGGAAAAATAAATAACTTCTATTCTTGACTGGTGAAGTCAATTAAGGTCTTGAAAAAAGATTCAAATTAAAAATAAATTTTGTTGAAATTTCAGTAGAGCTCTAAATGATATAAAAGTTGAAAATATGATATTAATATGTTAAAAACATTTATTATATTTTTCTGAGTTCAAGACTCAAGGAAGTTTATAATGATGAGAAAGGACGGGTTGTTATATATATAGCATAGCTATTAAATCTTAATAAAAATACAAGATATCAAACCCAACCAGCCTTCATTTTCAACTATAATTAGAGGTTTAGCTTTTATTTATTTTATATGATAATTTATTATGAGTTTATTTTATATTAGATAGATATGTTTTTTATATAAAAAAATTTGATAAAAAAAACAAGAAATATTATGAGTTTTGGGGATAAAAAAATAAAGTACAATATTTCTATTAAGGTTTTTATAAATATAAAAACAAAAAGTAAACAGATAATGCTACTCTATTTTTATAACTTGCCCTTTTGAATTTGAATGACCAAAATAGAAATCTTATGCATGTAAAATATTTTTGCACAATCCATTTGTCTAATTAGTTTCTTATTCCATAGTTGTATTTTTAGACATTTTACATAAGTTTCACTACAAAAAAAAAATAGTTTGATTGGTTTAAATTTACTTAATTGTTACTTAGTATATGTAAGAGAAAACAAAAAACACAAATGATATAATTAGAATTTTACTCTAAGTTTACTTAATTATTAATTAATTGTTCTCAACTCATATTTAATTCACCTATTTTTTTAAACAATAAAAATAACATTGGATATTTTTTTTAAAATAAATGTATAGGTTAAGAACTGAGTTTTATATCGGTTAATCAAATCACAAGTCAATTTAGATTTTGGACTCAATAATATCTAGTTATTTTTTTTTTTTAACTCAAACTAGTTTAGATTTTCAACCAACATATTCTGGATAAACTTAAACTTATTAAATCAATCCAAGTTTTATAACTCAGATCAATTTTAAAAAAAAAATACCACCGAAAGTGGACTTTTTGAGAGATTAAAGAACTAATAATTGGGAAGAAATTTGGCAAGTGAAGCCCATTAAAACAGCAAGGCCATGAAGATTTGAAAAACGGATGGCAGTTTGAAGTGGAAATCCCGCGAATAGAATACCCAACCCCTCGTTGAAGAATACCAAACCTTGCCGCCTACACCACTCTCAAATCTCTTAAACAATCCCTTTCCTCCTCTCCCTACCTCTCCCTTAACTTCTCAAGAAAAGCATCCGTCTTTGATTATTTCTTCTTATCACCACCACCATGCCACCCCCTTCATCATCCACTCCCTTTTCAATTCAGCTTCAACATCATCTCGACTTCTCTATCTGTTTCTTGTCTCAATCACTTTACTCTCTTTCTTTTCTCTCTGAATCTCAACATGGCATCTCAAGAATCCATGACAGCCTCTCAAGAACCCAAAATAACCTCTCAAGAACCCGAAACAGCCTCTCAAGAACCCAAAATGATCTCTCAAGAGTCCAAAGTGGCCTCTCAAGAACCCACAGCAACCTCTCAAGAACCAAAAATGATCTCCCAAGGGTCCAAATCGGCCTCGCAAGAACCCAATACGTCCTCCCAAGAACCCAATACGTCCTCCCAAGAACCCAAAACATCCTCCCAAGAACCTGTAACCACCACCTCATCCAAATACTCAAACCGGGTGGTTTTGAAAACCATTTTAGAGCCAAGTGACAAATGGAGGGAATTTGTGGATGAGAGAGTTGTGGTTGGTGGTTGGGTGAAGTCTTCCAAGGAGGTGAGGCCAGCTGTGCCGGAGCCACAACAGCAGACTACTGAAGCGCCTAATGTGTCTCCAGGGCACAAAGATGTGAGATGTGTGGAGATTTTTCAGTCTAGAATACCTATATTTAGATCAATAGCAAAGATTTTTGGAGGGGGTGGTAGCAGTCATCCTGTTCGTGAGAAGCCGGAACCAGCAATTCCTGAGCCGCCTCGACCTCCTGTTGCTTACTTGCTTGTTAGTGATGGTTCTTCTGTTGCAAGTCTTCAGGTATATATGCTACTTTCACTTTTTCCTCTAGATTCAGAATCTGAAGCATTAGAGGGTTTCATTTCCCTTCACTAGATATGCCTTAAGCTACTGTCTCATTGCCCTATGAATCATGATGTGATCAGGGGCACTTTTCTATGTCACCTTTTGACTGTTGTTCAAAAATTCTCAGGTTGTGGTGGACTCCTCTGTAGCTCCCCTCAGCGAGCTGCTGCCTATCGGAACTTGTATATTAGTTGAAGGTGTACTAAAGGAGCCATCAACGCAGACAAAACATAGCATTGAGCTTAAAGTAGAGCAAATACTTCATATAGGGAAAGTGGAAGAAGACAGGTATCCTTTATCAAAGAAACGATTGCCATTGGAGGCGTTGAGAGACTGTTCTCATTTCCGGCCTCGAACAACAACGGTAAGCTTTTCACCCATCACTACTTTTCTATTTTGCACGTCTTGAAGCCATGTCATGTTTGGTTATAACATTTTACTTACAGATGTAGTAGCATGTATTCATTTGGAAATTAACTTTACTTCCTGGGAATGTTTTTAACTACTTGAAGTAGAACCTGCATCTGATATGTGAATTTACCATTACAATAGTGCTTACAAGAGGCGATGAGACATATGGTGATGCTTATATTTGCTTAGAATGATGGCAATTGGATCATATACATTCAAGGATGTGACATAGCCTAAAGTTGAGCCGTTTCAAATGATTAGTTGAAATGTTTTCATATTGTGCAGGTGGCATCTGTTACGAGAATCAGCAGTGCCCTAAGTTTTGCGACTCAGGCGTTCTTCCACGACAAGGGGTTTCTCTATGTGCAGGTGCCCATTATCACAACAACAGATGGCGAAGGATTTAGCGAAAAGTTTCAGGTCACAACTGTTTTGGGAAAAGATGGCAAACAGAATGATACAGGAGGTGTTAGCCTTGAAGTTGTCAAGGCTGCTGTAATACAGAAAAGTAATCTAGTTGAAGAACTAAAGAGAAGTGAAAGCAATAGAGAGGCACTGGCTTCTGCAATTCAAGATTTGCATAAAACGAACCAATTAGCATCACAATTAGAAGCAAAAGAAAAACTGAAATCAGGGCCTTCAATGAAGGCTAATAAACCTTCCTTTTATGGAGATTTCTTCTCTCAACAAACTTACCTTACTGTTTCTGGTCTTCTCCATCTGGAGAGCTATGCTTGTGCCTTGGGAAATGTTTTCTCATTCGGACCTAGATTTCGAGCGGATAGAAAGGAATCTGCAAAGCGTATATCAGAAATGTGGATGGTTGAGGTTCAAATGGCTTTTTCACAATTAGAGGTATGGCAATCATGTTTTCTCCTGTTGTCAGGTTCATGACACACTAGTGCTTAGAAAATCATTTGAAAGCATCATTTCTATAGTCTATTATGATTGAACAGAAGCAGAACTGATTTTATAAACTTTTGCTGGCTTCCAGGATGCAATGAACTGTGCAGATGAATATTTCAAGTTCCTCTGCAAATGGATTTTGAACAATTGTTCAGAAGACATGAAATTTGTTTCTAAACGTATCGACAAATCTAGCAGCTATCGTCTTGAATCAATGATATCATCTTCAATTGAAAAGATTTCCTACATGGAAGCTTTGAAGAAGGTAAATTGCATTTCCCATCTATTTTTTTGCAAACACATTAACCTCAAAACAATTTTATCTCATAAATATCCCTTCTGACAAATGGTGGAGCAGGTTGCAGTTAAATTCGAAATAAACGAAGAATGGGGCATTGCTCTAACTCCAGAGCATCTAAGGTACGCCTAATGTGATGTTTCATATGCATATATCCATGACCAAATATCGGGAAAGATGGGAAGTGAGGCATTCTTTCCTAATGCTGGTACTTATTATATGTTAATGGATGACAGTTATTTGGCTGAAGATGTCTATAGGAAGCCTGTAATCATATACAATTATCCAAAAGAACTTAAGCCCTTTTATGTACGACTGAATGATGATGGGAAAACAGCTGCTGCATTTGATATGGTTGTGCCCAGGGTAAGCTCAAAATTTCTTCAAAGAGAAGCATGCTTTATAATTGAAGCTTTCCTAATCCTACTTTGGACTGCTTATAAACTGGATGATGTATATTTTGCAGGCTGGAACAATCATCACGGGTAGCCAAAGTGAGGAACGGATTGAGATGCTAAACAAAACGTAAGAAACTTGGCACTATTTTCATCTGATACTTGATTTAACTTTAAGGCTAGCTCATCTCGATGAACATTCAGTTTGACAAATGATCAGAACACAGTTGCTTGTTACTGACCAAAACAAGGGCAATGTTTCTATTCTATGTTGTTTAAATTTTTTATGCAGGATTGAAGAATTACGCTTGCCAAGAGAGCAGTATGAATGGTACTTGGATCTTCGCAGGCATGGAACAGTCGAGCATTCTGGATTCAGTTTAGGGTTTGATCTTATGGTTCTGTTTACTACTGGCCTCCCTGATGTTAGAGATGTGATCCCTTTTCCAAGGAGCCGCGGCAAAGCAAACAACTAACCAGAATTCAAGAATCAAGAATAAATATCATACATTCATACTCTTCGTCTCATGGACAAGAAATTAAAATAAGGAAATATGTAATGGCATAAGCATAACAACAGCATACAAGAGAGGCAAGATGTACTAGTGACCTTATTCTTATGTGTGTAAAGGAAGTTAATTGTTGAAACAGGACAATTCCTATGTTGAGTGATTCTGATATTCACGACACAAACTAGGGATTAGCTACAACCATTGAAGTATTAACCATAGCAATAATAGGAGGAGAAGGATGGATAATA